>OX459028.1:95453943-96085399 GCA_949775025.1 Tricholauxania praeusta
TATTAAAGTTGCTCCGAACTTCACTCCCCGGGCACCAAAATTTTCGTATTGGTGCCAATAAGAACCACATAAAATTTGGTCCATTTCAGAAAACATTTGATGTACCCGCCACCCTTTTGAAAACTGGAAAATGGTCCTCAATCTATCAAAAATCATTAATATCTCTCCGAAGCTGCCTCCTAGAGTGATCAAATGTATAACAAGATCCCATTATTTATCCTTCTCCAACATTTTTCCTGAACACACTTACCCCCTATCACAACCCCTTAGGGGTGCTCCCCTGCAAAAATGACATTCTTGTGAAATTATGAAATTGACTTCCCCCTCTTCTCAGATGCCTCAGAAGGGGTAAAACGTAAGACGAACTCGCATTATTTTTACTCTCCCAAACTTTCCCTTTGAGACACCTACCCCCTATCTGCTACCCTTTTTGGGGGTCCCCCTACAAAAAACCTAAAAAATTTCGAAAAATAGTTCATAGCTCCCCCGGAGTGACCCCAAGAGGGTTCATATGTATGACTAAGTCCTATTATATTTTTTTTTCTAATATTTTTCCCCAACATACCTACCCTCCATCTGCCACCCTTTTGGGGGTCCCCCTACAAAAAACACAAAAAATTAAGAAAATTTCTAAAAATAGTTCATAGCTTTCCCGGAGTGACCCGTAGAGTGGTCTAATGTATTACCAGGTCCTCCCTACGTCTAAGTCACTTTGTTTCACACAGAACCAAAACCTTTTTTGTTTTCTTTGAATTGAATACAGAATTTTCAATTATCATCGGAATCTGATTATGAGATCAAAGATCTCTCTTTTTGTCGTAAATGACACCGCTGAAAAAGGTGTTGCGTTTGTGAAAGACTACAACCAAATTTTGCCAAATGATGGAGAATAAAAACAGCTAATGCTACAAATCGTAGAAGTATATCGCAAAAAGTACCCTTTTTTGTGAAAAGAGCCAGCTAATATAAACAATGAATGCAATAAAAATGAATATAATACAACCTAGTAGTGATATGAATTATTTTTCGAAACTTTTTCCATTTTTTCAAAGGGATCCCACCAAAGGGGTTGAGATAGGGGTAAGTATGTTCGGAAAAATGTAGGGAGGACCTGGTAATACATTAGACCACTCTACGGGTCACTCCGGGAAAGCTATGAACTATTTTTAGAAATTTTCTTAATTTTTTGTGTTTTTTGTAGGGGGACCCCCAAAAGGATGGCAGATGGAGGGTAGGTATGTTGGGGAAAAATATTAGAAAAAAAAAATATAATAGGACTTAGTGATTCATATGAACCCTCTTGGGGTCACTCCGGGGGAGCTATGAACTAATTTTCGAAATTTTTTAGGTTTTTTGTAGGGGGACCCCCAAAAGGGTGGCAGATAGGGGGTAGGTGTCTCAAAGGAAAAGTTTGTGAGAGTAAAAATAATGCGAGTTTGTCTTACGTTTTACCCCTTCTGAGGCATCTGAGAAGAGGGGGAAGTCAATTTCATAATTTCACAAGAATGTCATTTTTGCAAGGGAGCACCCCTAAGGGGTTGTGATAGGGGGTAAGTTAGTTCAGGAAAAATGTTGGAGAAGGAAAAATAATGGGACCTTGTTATACATTTGATCCCTCTAGGAGGCAGCTTCGGAGAGATATTAATGATTTTTGATAGATTGAGGACCATTTTCCAGTTTTCAAAAGGGTGGCGGGTCCATCAAATGTTTTCTGAAATGGACCAAATTTTATGTAGTTCTTATTGGCACTAATACGAAACTTTTGGTGCCCGGGGAGCGAAGTTTGGAACAACTTAAATTTTTTTCATATACATATGTCTGAACCACCCTAATGTACATATACACCCAACTCTCTTTTTACACGGTTTCTTTTTACACGGATTTGAAGTTACACGGTTGAAAAAATTGTTTTATCTAGTACGGTTTCCGACCGAAATATGTCAACTAACTGCTAGTTTAATTGATGACGGTCTATTATTTGGTAAGAGTATGGTGAATCATTTCTTAAAAAATGATCCAAATATGGAACGTGCCCTGAAATTCGAACGAGATATTAATAATTGTATTGCTGGGTATAAAGAGTTGTATAAAGAACTTAAAAAACCAAAAGTTCAACTTTCTATAAAAGATTTTTTAATAAAAAAGTCGACGGCGCAAGACCTTTCGGGAAGTAGTCCTAGAGTTCAAAACTCTATTACAGGACGAAACTCACCATTGGATAATTTGATGGATATCTCCAGTGATGATACCGACTTTAGGCCAGATCGTCGCAAACAATTGCTCTTGTTATCAAGTAGCGACGAATAATTATGTATGATGATACCGACTTTAGTCCAGATCGTCGCAAACAATTGCTCTTGTTATCAAGTAGCGACGAATAATTATATAGCTATGTAAATATTTTTTCTTTATTTCTATTCTAATTTTTCTGTTCTTAATTTAGGATTAACAGATTTCTTTTGTTTTTTGCTTGCTCTACCAATATTTCACCAGTATGAATTATGTATTTTAAGTTTTAATGCTCAATAAAATGCCATATGAACATACAATTTGTATGCATATCTGAAATTTTATAGTTTTCAACATTTTTTACACGGTTTTTCGAAGTAAATATAGTTCTTTATTTCATCTTACACGGTTTTCAAATTACATGGAACGTATCCCCCATTTTACTATAGGAAACGCCTCTTTTTTTACACGGTTTCTTTTTACACGGATTTCTGAGGAACGTATCTACCGTGTAAAAAGAGAGTTGGGTGTATTTGTTTTTTGTCATTTTTTCTTTTAGATTCTATTTTTATTTTTCTCCTGTAGTTTTTGCTGCCATTAGAATTATGGATACACGTATAGTCTGTATCAGTACTGTTGTTATATATATTTACTGTATGCACACAAAAATGCCCCGAAATACGTGCTAAAAGTCCTAAAATGACAAAAATCGGACACAAATAATTTTAAAAAGACAAATATAATAAAAAAATATAGATACCAGATTCAGCATCAAGTTGTACGTACTAGATTAAAGAAATTGTGCGTTTTTGGGTCTGTCAAGGTTTCAACTTAATGTTTATTTTAATAGCCACATTTTTTGTTGAAAATTTAGACCAGATCTTCTATTTTTTGTGGCTTGCTGAATCCGCAGTTAGAGATGTTTCATAGGGTTAAAGTTTTGAAAAATAGTGAGTGCACAAAATGTTTTTTTATACTCTACACCGAGGGTATATTCACATTGTCCTTCCGTTTGTAACACATATAAGGAGGCGTGGCAGGTATGGAAAAGTATATATATTCTTGATCAGCGTCACCACCTGAGTTGATTTAGCGATGTCCGTCTGTATGTCTCTCTGTCTATCTGTCTGTCTGTCTGTTGAAATCAGGTTTACGGGAAAATCAAGAAAACTAATTGAATCAAACTTTCACACACAGGTCACACTTTCTTGCAGGTATCTTGCTATTGAAACTGGACGAAATCGGTTGACGGACACGCCTACCGCCCATACTTTATGTATAATTACCCAGGACCATTTTAAAAATAGTTGCAGCGATTTTGATTAAACTTGGTGATTTGATGCACATGTGAACAAGATTAAGATTAGGCTAGATCTCAAGTTTTCAAAGCTTCCTACAGGGGCGTGGCACAGCCCTAATTTTTATCCTTTATACCACCATATCTTGTAAGCCATTCAAGATATTTCGATGAAATTTGGTAAACGGATACATATCAAATATATCTTGAATTGTGGAAAAAGTGGGCGGAGTCCTTAAAGTGGGCGTGGCACTTTTAAACCGTTTAAAATTTTGATTCCGTATATCTCAAAATTGGCACAAGCGATTTTCATAAAAATTTTGGAGATGATGCCGCTCAAAGCAGTCAAGTTCAGTCACTTTACTGAAAAAACTCGCAGAAGAGCGTGGCACAGCCCATAATATTTAAAAAGGTTATGTTAAGAGAACTAACAACGTAATAGTTATGAAATTTAATGAGATAGATATACTTGCTATAAGGTATCTTATTACAATCTTATACAAATTTGGTTCAATAGTAGCTGTGGGCGTGGCACCTCCCATATAAGCAAAAAACGTTTATTGGTATGGATAGTGAGCTATAAGAGTAATCTTCATAAAATTTAGCTTAGAGGTGTCGGCTGCTATGGGCTTTGAAATTAAATGAAAACTGACGAGATTGCAGTAGTGGGCGTGGCACCTCCTATATTACAGTAAAATTGCTATCGCTATATTGATTGAACTGTTGCAACAATTGGTATGAAATTTAATTTAGGTGGTTTCCTTGCTATAAAGTATACCTGAATCAAAAGTGGGTGAAATAGAACCAGTGGGCGTGGCACTCCTCACACAAGTAAAATACCTAAAGTGGCATATCTATCGAAATATGTGATCATTCATACTAAAATTTGGTGAAAGAGTGTTGCATATGAAAAGCTATTGCTGGATAAAAATCAGACCATATTTCACCAGTGTGTGTGTTACCGCCCTAAATTTTAAGAATAATTGCGCCATATATCGCAAACTATACAACCTATTTTGCTAAGATTTGGTATGTGGATGTCAATGACGAATATAATTTAGTAATCAAAAAGTAGGCTGAATTGGAGAAGTGGGCATGACACATTTAAATTTCTTAATTTTCATTCGATTTTTTTCAACATTTTCCATATTCTTTTGACTTTATCAACCTTTTAACTTTTTCCAATGTATCCCCATAAGTATTTGTCTGACTTTTTCAACCTCTGTAATTTTTCTTCATTATTTTCTTTATTTTTTTAGATTTTTTCAGCGATTTGGAATTGTTTCATCATTTCTTAACCTTTTTCAACTTTTTTGATCATTTTCATTTTATTTCGACATTTTTAAGCATTTTTTCAACATTTTTCATATTTTTTCGACATATTGAATTTCTTTCAACTTTCTTCAATGGTTTCCATATTTTTTGACTTTTTCAGTCTTTTACAACTGTTTTAAACATCTTTCAACCTGTTTTAAATTTCAAATTTTTTGCGACTTATTCAACATTTATTTAAAAGGGACCTCCAGTGGAGTGTAGGGTATGTGAGTTTCGGCCTGGCCGAAGATAACATCTTAACGTGTTTTTTTTTTGTTTTATTTTGAATGATCCAAATGCAAACTATCTTACATCATCGGTCATCGGTATCATCGGTTAACAAGTCGCGCTTTCACTGAACGGTTGCATCGTCTTCTAGTTTTTACTTATTGAACAACGTGTAATTGATAGCAAAAAAAAAAAACAAAAACCAAATTAAGGGCTGTCCCAGAAAAAACTTACGTTTTTTATTTTTTATAGCTTGTAATCTAATAGGTCTAAAAAGAAACACTATTTATTCTCTATAAAAATACGTTTAATATGATGTACAACACTTGGTGATAGCACTTTAAACGACAAAAATGTCTATGAAAATAAAAATTTCAGTGTTAAAATATCAACTTATAGCAAAAATAGTTGATCCATCAGAAAAAAACTGTTCTTATGGTTATTTCGAATTATAAGAAAGGTCTACCTACCTTTTCATGAAAAAAGTTTTCAGGGAGAGCACCAAAATTGTTAGAGGTGAAGATGAAGCGCTGACTTAGGCATAATCCAACACCTCAGAGCGAGATATTACGGCTAAAGCTGGTACATCAAAATTTACTGTACAAAAGATGAGGCTTACTAGAGCCCGAAGGCGTTGTGGTGTGCTCAAACTGGAAGTAGATAGTTAACAGTACTGTACTTGACTCGTTTTGAGCCTTGTACTGAGTATATTTTAAGCAAACTATTAAGCCTGAACAGAGGTGAGGTACCAAGGGTTGACAGGAGCCAGTAGAATTTCGGTGCTAGCCTGACAGTTGCGTGAAGCTCCATAATTTGGATTGTATGCGGTAGGCTAATACGGGGGTGCATCGTGGTGGTTGTGGTTGAAACCCAAATTGTGGGGAGAGCAAAATGTCACGCTCAGTGTGGAGATGCATTTTTTCAACCTAGTGGATGTTCTAAAAATAGCAAGAGGTGTGGGTATGTCCATGAAGATAACTTTACTTGGTAACTGTTTCCAATTGCAGTCGTCCTATAATAAGGGGCGCATATAAAGTAATTCAAGTGTAAAACGGCACACCGTGGCCTTAAGTCTTTCGAGGCGTCAAGTTAAAAAACCAAGGCAGTTGTGATCTATCAAGAGAAAAGAAATTTGAAGACCTGAGTTGTCAGACCATTCTGATGAGAAGCAGTGCCGAAAATTGAATGAATAGATCTAACTAAATTTAATTGCTGCGTCATGGACGGCAAAACTTACGTTAAAACAGATTTTATGCAGCTATTTGGGCACAAAATTTATACGTCACCGAAGAAGGGGCATGTGCCTTTTGAGTTCAAAGGGAAAAAATATTCGTTGATGTTTTGTACGTCGATGTACTGGGTAATTGTCAATATCGAAATAATTGTCCGTAAAATAGATTGTAGTATGGAGTTAATTTTCCTGTCAGGAAAGAAAATTAATTAGTATTAAGTAGTTTCATATTTTCGTTTGATATGTGATTTGAAATACTTATTTTTGTCCGTTCCTGGTTGCAACGTGGTTTTCGTCGAGAGGTTGGACAACTATTTTTTTAACAGTGAATAGTTTTTTCCTCTTACGACTTGTTTTCGTAATACGGGTCATATCCTTATGTCTACATTAGAGTGATTCCAATTTATTTTTGTTTTTTTAAGGTGTTGTTGCTTAAAAAGTAAGTCTATGATATGAAGAAAAAGTTCACGAAAATTCAACTCTGTACCTCAATTTTATAAGGTGGCGTGTTAGTTTTACATGTAAATTGTATGGAAAAGTTTTTTTTTACCCCTACAAAGGGTTACAACCCAACAATATTAACCAACGGGTTTCAAATTCATGTCACCTTGAAATGGCTGTAACTTCGCAAGGAAACATCACAGAACACCACTTAAAGCCCATTTTAAAGGGTAAGGACGGTACTAAATGATGCTTTTGTTAAAAATAAGCTGATCAACTTTCTTTGAATCCTTTAAATTGCCTCGAAAGTAGACAAAAGACATCGGCCCATATTCATACTCGCAAAATAAAGTTAAAACCTGGTTTTTACCCAAAATCGAAGGTACAGACTGGTCCCATAAAAAAAAAGAAAAACTTGCATTAAATTACACTACTCAACAAGATTTTTCACAACGAATGGCGATAACATTTTCTATAGTGAAATTTTCCGTAGAATCCGAATATCGCAATGGTTTTCTTTGATTGGCCCCAATTTCCCATATAAATGGCAAAACTCAAAAAAATTCACTTTTGAGGGCATATACTTCACATAAATGCTTGTAAGAACTTTAATCGTCAGCCAACCAATTTTAAATTTTTCATAAAACACATACAATAATGAAGAAATTTAAAAAAAAAAAATATGAAAATCCATTACGTATTTAGGAAATAACGACAATTTAATAAAAGTCATTTCAGAATTTTGTAATTTTAACATACAAAGTTCTAATGACGATAACTTTGAAAAGTGTGGCTTTTCAGCAAAATAAAAATATATGGGTCTCTTAAGATTGAGCATGGAATGATACCTTTAAGTTTTAAGCAAATTAATGACATTGATGTGGTCCGCTTTAATCGATTTGAAAAATAATATGCATTTATGGGAAAAAATATTGCTTGCATTGATGTTAATTAAATACTCTTGTTATGACTTTTCTACTAACAGATGTATATTTAAAATTTTTGTAATAAAATTTTCTATAAGATAGTATGGATAACTTTTTGTAACCCATATAATTGATTCCAGATAGAAGGCTTCAAAGTTAGAATTTGTTATAAAAAAAAAACGAAAAATATGCGATTTTTTTACCTATTTTCGATCATAGCAACCATTAAATTAATGCAAAATGCACATTTTGTACCTTAAAATGTTTGTTAGACTCTATTCTGCACTATAGAAAAATTTAAAATTGGTTGGCTGACGATTAAAATTCTTACATTCTATATGCTCGCAAAAGTGAATTTTTTTGAGTTTTGCCATTTATATGGAAAATTGGGGCCAATCGAAAAATTCCATTGCGATATTCGAATTCTACGGAAAATTTCACTATAGAAAATGTTATCGCCATTCGTTGTGGTGTAAGTTGTTGTAAATTTGTAGAGTAGTGTTATGAGAAAATTTTTAAAATTGATTACCCTGCGTTATTGAAACAAAATATTGTAGACACAGTGAACAAAAGGAATAATAAAAAAATCGAATTTATGAGGCAGCGTGGCGTAATGGTTAGAACTGTGAACTCATAGCCCTCAGGACGTGGGTTCGAATCTCGTCAGGAAAGATGCTTTTTTTCTATAATAAGCACGTTTTAAATTTAAAAGCAGGAAAAGGGTTTAAATATTTACAACCAGGTTTTAAAGTAACATTTCTGTGGCAAAAAGCAATAACCGCTTAAGTGGACATAAGAAAGATTTGAGTTATGATTACCACCATATTTCTTTTATTAAACTGCATATCTAGGTAGAATCCAAGAGTCTGTACTATTTAAAAAAAAAGTTATTTCAAAAAACGTATACGCTTAACTCAGAATGAATATAAATTACATTTGCAATAATCGCTTAAGTTTGACTAAAATTGCGTCCACATATATTTTTGTTTCTTTGAAAAAGCTTATATCAAATTAAGTTGTTATTTCAGAGTTGTTTGGATGAATATTTTGTCAAATTGGTACAATTTCAGTAACCGCAAATTAAGAGATAAGCAACTATTGCAAATTATAAATTCTTTCCAAAAAAACAAAACTCTAAATAAGATTTCATTGCATATTTCTTGTTACACCAACATGATAGAAAAGTCAAATTAAAACAGTATTACAGCTGCGTTTTCTTGAATTTACTGTTTTAAGTTCAGTTAGGTTTTTAAGTAAATTACATACCTATGAAATGATTTAATTTAAGTTGTTATGACCATCAAGTACAGTGCTCTCGTTTTTGATCGCATTATAAAAAATTTGAAAAAAATACGTTTTCAAATACAATACATACAGCCGTGCTCCCATTTACACTTGATTTTGCGATTTGCGTTTTTATACAAATCGTACGATTTAATTTTTAGGTGCTCCGAAATTCGTTACTTTTAGTTATCGATGTTTCATTTTCACTTTGTTTTTGACAAGATAAAACAGCTGTTCTGGTTGTTTAAGTAACTTTAAAAGAATCAAAAAATGCCATTTATTTTTTCAATTGCTTGTTTTGAAGCAAAAAGAAGGTAGAAACTTCTTGAAATAAGAAGAATGAAGCATCTACGGTCGAAGGCAAATGCATTTAACATGTCAGACGAAATGTGAGTTGCAATCATAGGCCTAAAGTGGGCTGTTTATTAACAACGTATTTTGTAGGTTCATAAAATCATTCCGAGTGGACAAGGACACAAAGGCAACTCTGTCAGACATATCGATAGTTTCATTCATTCATTTCATTTCATTTCATTTCATTTCATTTCATTTCATTTCATTTCATTTCATTTCATTTCACTTATCACTCAAAAGCAAATCGCAACTTATTGTTGTTTTGAAAAATTTTTCAACATTAAAAATTGAGGTGTAGCCAGTAAATACTTATTTAAAGAATTAAATAAATCTGAATTTGATTTTTGAGTACGCCAAAATTATTTTATGACATTACAGAAGAACATAAAAAAAATTTTGATTTTAGTCAGTTCTTTATTTTTTACGAAAATGGCAATTTACTTTTCATTTCACCGACTCAACAGCAACCGATTTGAAACAGGAAAAATTTTGTGATTTACGAATATCGGAGCACGTACATTTGCGTTTTGAAAAGTAAATCGCAATATTTTTGCGTTTCCGAAAATGGGAGCACGGCTGATACTGTTAATTTTTATACTTTGCATATTCCAAATCCAAGTTGTCAAGCATTTTCGGTTTTAATGTCATAATATATTAAGTTTTCATTTATTCAGTTATATTCTAACAAGCAATTAACTGTGAATACTGAAAGTTTCCGTTAATTTATATTTTCATATCCCGCAAAAACTTCAATATACCTAATAATTAAAACAATATAAAAACTAAAAAAAATACACAAGAAAGTAAGTTATAGATATAAATACAGTCATTTAAAATAAAACCATGCTTATAATATTTCTTTTTCCAAACATGTATCTAACAAGAATCAAACATTTGTTCATCGAAACGCCATTGACATTGGAGCGCAAGCAATTGTACCATGGATTCGGAGTTTTTCGATGTATGTGCCATGTTTCTTCTTGCTCTTGAAGTTAATGCAAATCTTGAAACAATCGATCACAAATTTTTGGAACCTGGGCATACGCATATGGAATGCGATGTTGACCACTCTGTAATTGAAAGGAAGAAAAAGAAAAGTGGCACTCTAATACACCATCCGCATGATTGGTATAATTTAGTCAGATGTGCGGGTTCCAAAAACAAGTTCAACATTTATGTGGAGACCTATGAACGCAGAAGGAGACAAATTTGTCTGGAAAATGTTAAATGGCTGCAGTACAAGCGAAACAATTTTGGTAAAATTTTCTACAAAACCAGTTTACATGAACATGAACAATTTAAAATTTTAAATATACATAAACGTGGTGTTTGCTCTGTCAATATAAAGGATGTTCCTAAGCTTACGGAAGATGTTAAAATCGATATCAAAAAGAAAAAGGATCTCGAAGACTTACTGCCTTTCATAAATCCTTCTTTTCATGCGTTCTACAAAACACTTCCAACTAATGATACACTTGTCGTTATACATCCAGATTTGGTTGAAGAAGATTCTGATGGAGAATAGTTTGCTTAGTTATTAATAAGTTTGATTTAAAATGGTTTTTTTCCCTACATACATACATACACATTTTCATGTTTTATTTTGGTGCAGTGACATAATCCCCACGGACATAATCCCCATTTTTGAAATGGGGACTATGTCCGAAAATTTTCGGACATAATCCCCATTTTTGCTGTGGGGGTTATGTCCGCAAAATTTTCGGACATAGTCCCCATAAAAAAGAGGACATAATCCCCAAAGCTATGGGGATTATGTCCGCATCAGTTTCGGACATAACCCCCATTATGGGGATTATGTCCGTCACTGATGCGGACATAATCCCCATAACAATAATTTTGTCTAGCTACAGTAATTCCACATAAAAGTCAAGGTAAGTGGGCGGCCTTCGGCCGCAGCTCAGGATTTAAAACTCCCAAAAATCCAACACCGGCTTCGCGGCGGCCTTAGGCCGCGGATCAGTCTATAAAAGATCCAACACCTAGTTTGCTAGCCACAGTAATTCCACATAAAAGTCAAGGTAAGTGGGCGGCCTTCGGCCGCAGCTCAGGATTTAAAACTCCCAAAAATTCAACACCGGCTTCGCGGCGGCCTTCGGCCGCGGATCAGTCTATAAAATATCCAACACCTTGTTTGCTAATCACAGTAATTCCACATAAAAGTCAAGGCAAGTGGGCGGCCTTCGGCCGCAGCTCAGGATTTAAAACTCCCAAAAATCCAACACCGGCTTCGCGGCGGCCTTCGGCCGCGGATCACTCTATAAAATATCCAACACCAACGGCCTTCGGCGGCCTTTTATGATCCCACTTACCTTAACTTTTATGTGGAATTACTGTGGCTAGCAAACTAGGTGTTGGATCTTTTATAGACTGATCCGCGGCCGAAGGCCGCCGCGAAGCCGGTGTTGGATTTTTGGGAGTTTTAAATCCTGAGTTGCGGCCGAAGGCCGCCCAATTACCTTGACTTTTATGTGGAATTACTGTAGCTAGCGAAGCCGGTGTTGAACATGCGGACATAATTCCAATGGTGGCTTCTGAGGACTTACATCCTCCAAAATATGCAACTCCGGCTATGTCCATTCTTAGAAGTTGTTATAAGCCCAACACGAAGTGGGGATTATGACCGAAAAAAAACGGACATAACCCCCATAATTTAATTTATTTTTTCGGACATAATCCCCATGGGGATTATGTCCGAAAATTTTGCGGACATAAACCCCACAGCAAAAATGGGGATTGTGTCCGAAAATTTTCGGACATAATCCCCATTTCAAAAATGGGGATTATGTCCGTGGGGATTATGTCACGGCACCTTTTATTTTACCGAAATTAAATGAAGTACTGAAAAACTTATATGCTTTTAATAATTAAACTATTTATTTATTTATTTTTGACTTAATTTATTGTGCTGGTAAGTTCCAAAATTGCAGAAATAACTTAAGTCAACGTATAAAAAAATTAACGCGGTATTATGCTGCAATAAAAGCATAAGTCGATATTAGAGCCATTGAGTGTTGATAGTAACTTTGCAACAATCGCCACTATCAGGTTTTATGAAATTCTTGGTCAATAAATAATTTTTTAATATTTGTTTAATTTATTTACATTGCTTATAAAATAGCCGATTATTATTTGCAAATTTTTTTTCAAAAAGCGTTGCAGCTTTTATCAAAAATTCGTTTAAATTTTTAAACCGTATTTTCTCGAAATATCAATATAATATATCAATAAAAAAAAAACATTAAATTTACGAGAATCGAACACACGTCCTGAGGGCTATGATTTCACAGCCCTAACCATTACGCCACGCTGCTTCATAAATTCGATTTTTTTATTATTCCTTTTGTTCACTGTGTCTACAAAATTTTGTGTCAATAGCGCAGGGTAGTCTATTTTTTTAAAATTTTCTCATAATTTAATGAAATTTTTTCTTTTTTTTATGGGGCCAGTCTGTATCTTCTATTTTGGGTAAAAACTAGGTTTTAACTTTATTTTGCGACTATGAATATGGGCCATCATGTTTTAGGTACTTAACCTCAAATATTTAAAACTAACCAAAACTGGTCTGATGAGGCTATGTATATACATATGAATATGTGTATATATGTGGTAATAGCCGAAACATATGTCACCAATTACCAGGTTAAATTGTTCCATTTGTTGTCTTTGTCATGTTTATTTATAAAGCATTAACCGATTTGTGAAATTTCACAAGAATATTGGTTACTGCAATTGACTGTAAAGTTCGATTAAAAAATTTCAAATTAATTAATAACATTCAGTCGACTAAAACAAATTAAAATTTATAAAAGTTTTTCTTAAAAGTTTTTTTTAACTTCTATTTTTAACAGTCACATGCAAAGAGTTTTTTGACTTTCATTTTTCAAAAGGCGAAAATAAAAGTTTTTTTTTGTATGAAAAAATGAGGAAAATCCTAAAATAATATCTTGGATCACTAAGCAAAAAATTTCAAAGGAGAACACTTAAGATTATTGATAATAAAATGCAAAGGAAAATACTAAGCATGTCTCTGAAAAGAAAAAAATTTATGATAATTATGCACTTATATTTTTAAAAAAAATGTATTCCACGCATCAATGGGAAAAAGCCGAAAATGGATTTTGGGAGTGACAGGGGGGGGGGGCCCTACCTATAGAGGTTTTTCGGAAACATTTTTCGAAAAAAATTTTATTGCACGAATCGATGGGAAAAGACCAAAGATGCATTTTGAAGGTCCCCGACCCTCCTAAAATGGTTTTTTGGACCCATTTTTCGAAAACAATTTTACTACACGAATCGATGGGAAAAGACCGAAAACGGATTTCAAAGGTGACAAGTGAGGTCCCCGACCATCCTAAAATGGTTTTTTGGACCCATTTTTCGAAAAAATTTTAATGCACGAATCTAAGGGAAAAGACCGAAAACGGATTTTAAAGGCGACAAGTGAGGTCCCCGACCCTAATAAAATGGTTTTTTGGACCCATTTTTCGAAAAAAATTTTATTGCTCGAATCGACGGGAAAAGGCTGAAAATGAATTTTGAAAGTGGCAGAGGAGGTCGCCGACCCTCCTAAAAAGGTTTTTTGGACCCATTTTTCGAAAAAAAATTTACTGCGCGAATCGATGGGAAAAGGCCCAAAATGGATTTTGACAGTGACAGAAGAGGTGATCGACCCTCCTAAAAGGGGTCTTTGGACCCTTTGAGCAATACGCTCAAAATAAATTTAGAAAATAGGATGCAGCACAGTAAACGGTGCCTTCGAAAAATTTAATATTCGAAAAGCAATATTTCCTTTGGTGAATACCTAATATGCTTTAAATATATATTTTTTCCTCAAAAAATCAATTTTCGGCTGCAACATTGTTTGCATAAAATGGGTCCAAAACAGGTCGGGGATCTCTCCTGTTATAAAAACTATTTTCGGTCTTTTCCCATCGATTCGTGTGGTAAAATTTTTTTCGGAAAATCGGTCCAAAAAACCCTTTTAGGAGGCTCGGGGACCCCACTTGTTACTTCCAAAATCCATTTTAGTCTTTTTCCCATCGATTCGAGCAAACAATTTTTTTTGAAAAATGGGTCCAAAAAACCTCTTTAGGAGGGTCGGGGACCTAACTTGTCACCTTTAAAAACAATTTTCGGTCTTTTCCCATCGATTCGTGAAGTAAAATTTTTTTCGGAAAATAGGTCCAAAAAACCTCTTTAGGAGGGTCGGGGACCTAACTTGTCACCTTTAAAAACAATTTTCGGTCTTTTCCCATCGATTCGTGTGGAAAAATTTTTTTCGGAAAATAGGTCCAAAAAACCTTTTTAGGAGGGTCGGCGACCTCCTCTGCCACTTTCAAAATCCATTTTAGTCTTTTTCCCATCGATTCGAGCAAACAATTTTTTTTGAAAAATGGGTCCAAAAAACCTCTTTAGGAGGGTCGGGGACCTAACTTGTCACCTTTAAAAACAATTTTCGGTCTTTTCCCATCGATTCGTGAAGTAAAATTTTTTTCGGAAAATAGGTCCAAAAAACCTCTTTAGGAGGGTCGGGGACCTAACTTGTCACCTTTAAAAACAATTTTCGGTCTTTTCCCATCGATTCGTGAAGTAAAATTTTTTTCGGAAGATAGGTCCAAAAAACCTCTTAAGGAGAGTCGGGGACCTAACTTGTCACCTTTAAAAACAATTTTCGGTCTTTTCCCATCGATTCGTGAAGTAAAATTTTTTTCGGAAAATAGGTCCAAAAAACCTTTTTAGGAGGGTCGGGGACCTCCTCTGTCATTTTCAAAATCCATTTTCACCCTTTTCCCATCGATCCGAGTAAAAATTTTTTCGAAAAATGGGTCCAAAAAACCATTTTAGGAGGGTCGGGGACCTAACTTGTCACCTTTAAAAACAATTTTCGGTCTTTTCCCATCGATTCGTGAAGTAAAATTTTTTCGGAAAATAAGTCCAAAAAACCATTTTAGGAGGGTCGGGGACCTTACTTGTCACTTCCAAAATCCATTTTAGTCTTTTTCCAATCGATTCGATCAGTAACATTTTTTAGAAAAATGGGTCCAAAACAGCTCTTGACGAGGGCCGGGGACCTCCCCTGTCACTTCCAAAATCAATTTTCGGCTTTTTCCCATTGATGCACGGAATACATTTTTTTTAAAAATATGAGTGCATAATTATCATAAATAAGATCCTCTCGAGCGTATTGTGTGAAAGATTGAAGCCGTATACAGACCTGGTAAGTTCACCATAGACCAGATTTTTACACTACGCCAAATCCTGGAGAAAACCCATGAATATCAAATCGACACTCACCATCTCTTCGTCGATTATAAAGCTGCGTTCGATAGCCCAGTGCGAAATTGCCTATACGCAACAATGTCTGAGTTCGGTATACCTGCAAAGTTGATAAGGCTCTGCAGGATGACGTTGAGCAATACGTGTAGCTCCGTCAAGGTAGGTAATGACCTCTCCGGAATTTTTAATACCGAGCGAGGTTTCAGACAAGGCGACCCGCTCTCGTGCGATCTCTTCAATTTCATTATGGAGGGGATCGTACGAAAAGCCGGTGTGCATCATAATGGCACCATTTTCTTCAAAGGTGTTCATCTCCTTGCGTACGCTGATGATATTGATATTATCGGTCGGAGTAAGAGAGATGTTACTGCTGCTTTCACTGCTATTGAAAAGGAATCAGCCAAAGTGGGTTTGACGGTAAACGAGGGCAAGACGAAATACATGATGTCTACTAACAACAACAAGAGAGCACGGGATCTAGACTCTCATGTTACAGCAGGCAACTGTAAATTAGAAGTTGTCATGGAATTCATTTACCTTGGCACTGCCGTAACCAGCAACAATGATGTCAGTCTGGAGATTAAGCGGAGAATAACAATTGCTAATAGGTGCTACTACGGTCTCAGTAAGCAATTACGTTGCAGAGATCTCTCCCGATCGACAAAGCTAACACTCTACAAGACGCTCATTCTACCTGTGCTTCTTTATGGCGTTGAGGCATGGGTGGTTTCGACAACAGACGCAGCCGCTCTTGGGATGTTCGAGAGGAAAGTTCTCCGCAAAATCTTTGGTCCTGTTCGAGTTGGCGACGACTATCGCATTCGAATGAACCACGAGGTGTATGAGCTCTACGCCGACATTGACATAGTTAAGCGTATAACAATACAGCGACTACGCTGGCTGGGTCATGTCCATCGTATGGATAAAGAAGCTCCAGCGAAAAAGGTATTCGAAGGGAAGGTCCCCGGTCAACGACGAAGAGGGAGACCATGCCTCCGGTGGATAGACCAAGCTGAGGAAACCCTAACCGCGCTTGGCATTAACGATTGGAGAAGGCGCGCGCAAAACAGAGGCGCCTGGCGAGAGCTAATGAGGTCGGCCGTAACCTGACAACGGGTTGTTATGGCCATCTAAGTAAGTAAGTAAGTAATTATCATAAATTTTTTTCTTTTCAGAAACATGTTAAATATTTTCCTTTGGATTTTATTATCAATAGCCCTAAGTGTTCTCCTTTGAAATTTTTTGCTTAGTGATCCAAGGTATTAGTTTAGGATTTTCCTCTTTTTTAAGAAAAAGTTTTATTAATAAAAGTCAAAAAAAACTTTTATTAATAAAAGAAAAAAAAAAACTCAGAAAAACTCTTATGAAAAAGTTTTTTGGAAAAACTTTTATTCAATAAAGTTTTTGAAGAAAGTTTATAAAAACTTTTATAACAAAAAAGTTTTAAGAAACTTTTGTTTTGAAAACTTTTTGAATCAAAGTATAAAAGTTTCAAGGTATGGTTTTAGGTACTTAGCCTCAAATATTTCAGGATTCTGGGTCAATTCTGAGGCCAGATTCGGATTCAGCGCAAAAAATTACGTTGAAAAACGACCCCTCGGTGGGGTTAAACCAACTTTAAATGACAAGTTGAGTTACAACAAATTCTTGAATGAGGAATTATTTGGGACATTATTTATTGGAATAATAAAGATCGGCAGTTAGTTTTTCTATTTATAAGTTCAATATTTATTTATTAATTGCAAAGTGCGATCACACGATTCGGTTCAAAGGTAAAAGACAAACTAAACTAGCTTTGCAGATTTTAATTGTTACAATGCAAATGTCAAAAGTGACTTAAGCTTTTAATGACGAATGAATTGTTGACACTTCGATTTTCAACATTATTTATTTAAATTAAAAAAGTCCTTAGAGCTTTTTTTTTGAATTCCATATTTACGGTTTTTTAGTAATATTATCTGGTATAATATATGTATAACGTACGTATGAAATCTAAAAAACATCTGATTGTGCTCAAATTTTGACACGTTAAAGAACCTAAAAATATAGTCTCGCAGCTTAAATTTCAGCTCCCTAAGTATTCGGGATCTTGAGTTCTGTTAGGTCAAATTTCGAAAAAAAATGCAATTTTTGCGAAAACAGCAAAATTCAATGTTTAATGTCTCTGGGCCTGGTCAACCATTTTCGCTAAGTGTTATCTCATTTAAGAGCGAATAGGTAGACAAACAAAATAAGATCTGTCTAGTATTATGAATAAAACTACGACTTACGGCGCTATTTTCAAAGCAGTCATATTGTGGCAGTCAGCAGTCATAGTGGCAAAAAGTCTTGAGGCCTAAGAGCTTAAATTTTTTTGTAATCATATAAGATGACATAGTAAAAAAAAATTCATATCCAGAACTTTAAATTTGAATTTGTCGACTTTTAGAACTAAAATTTTTGAAAAGGGCTATAAACGGCTATTTTCAGGCCAAAATATGACTATTTCTCTGGATCCCGACCCCCTAGAGAACTGAAATTTGAGCTGTGGTGCCATCTATTAAAGTTCTTTGACGTATCAAAATTTGAAAAAAATCAAATGTTTTTTAAATTTCGTAGGTATTTGATACTCATGGCATATCCTTAAAAAGCAGTAAATATGAAATTTAAAAAAAAAGCTCTAAGGATTTCTTTTGTTTTAGCATATATCGACTCTAACTTACATCCTTAATAATCCCCAATTAAAGTTTTTGTTGTAACTCACACTTTTATTAAAAGTTGGTTAAAGCCCACAACATTAATCACCTATTGATTTAGATACCTTTTTAGTAAAAAATAATTTTCCATACAATTTACATGTGAAACTAACACGCTTCGGCGCCACCTTATAAAATTGAGAAACAGAGCTGAATTTTCGGGAACTTTTTCTTTATATCAAAAACTTACTTTTTAAGCAATAGCACCTTAAGGAGGGGGTAGGGTTTGAGCGCTACATTTTAAGCATAAGTTTAAAAATGTTTTTTAGTGATATGGTAATAGTAAATAGTAAATTTATTTAAAAAACATATAAAAGAACAATATTTAAAGAGTATTTTGTGAAAATTTCATTAAAAAATATTTTAAAATAAGCCATTGGCAGCAAATTTCCGCGGACGCATAAAAAAACAGGTGGTTTGCGGTGGACAACATAACTCATCACTTTATAATTTGAAATCAAAAAAAATTGGTTAGCTTATGAGTTTTTCAAGGTATTGAAGAAGCGTTTTTTTTTGACGATTTTTAAGATTTTGGCATTATTTTTAAGCCAAAAAAACGAATTTTTTTAAAAAAATAATGCAAATCAGTATATTTGCTATTGTAAAAATAATTGTAATGCAAAAAAAATCCTTCGTCAATACCTGGTTTTATATGTAATAAAAGGGTGTGTCAAATTTCAAGAGAATCGGTCAAGTAGTTTTTGAGTAAAAGTGTCCACCGGCTTTGAACATTTATGTTAGAGAAAAACGCACTTTAAGTTTTAACACTGTTTTTTTTTTCATATACTTACACATAATCAGTAGGGAGACCAAGGCACTGTATCTTCGTCAGTTTTGCTCCAACCGACCTCAAATACTATCAAATAACAAAAAAAAGAAAAAAAATTTTTTTCAAACCCTGCCTTAAAAAAAAAAATTCAATCACCCTAGTCTACATTTTCTCGATTGTGATTCAATTTTTTAATTATTGTTATCTTTTTTCTAATAGTGTTTTCCCTAATCGAGGGATATTCGTCCGATTGTATAGTTCCATTTATAAAGTCTACAGGTAAATTTTTTCATCTATGGTTTCAATATCCCTGTTTGGGTCGGGTTTCAATAGTCTTATGTATTCGTTAACCGTATTGTGTAAACGTTCTATGTCTGAATTAGAAATGTGATTTCCACTGAAGGTAAAATGTATTTCAATATTGTTTTCTTTAAGGAATTGCTGTAATGGAATGGCTTTAAGTCTTAGTTCATTATCCACTATTATCTTTTTCGTTACTTAGATACTGCATTATTGCTTTTTTAAATTTTGTACATAATCTAGCTGTAATTTTTATCGCCTGCGCGTGCTTTGAAAATTTGTCAATGATTGTCAGAAACAATGTTTTATTCAAGCTATAAAAGACATTCATGTGCGCTACCTCTCTAGGACCTTGAAATTTCTGTTTTACGGGATTCCTTTCGTATTATTCCTGACTGCAAATTACACAAATCTTAATATATTTAGATATTCTGTCTCTCAAATTAGGATGGTAAATAATATTTTTCTTTGAGTTCGAGAAAATTTTCATTTATTCCCCGATGATTGTTTCTTAAATGTTCTTCTTTAATTACGTCGGCTAATTTGTTTTAATCCGTAATGTCATTTAAAAATTTTTTACATCGTACTATTGAGTATTTTTCCTTGAACTCTGCGCTGACCGTTTCTAAAAATGTCTTATAGAAAGATTCATCCTCGATATAAACCGCAGCGGTTTTGTTTTGTTCAAAATGGTTTTGAACTAGTATTTTTACAGTTGCTCTGTCTAGAACTTGTGTCAAGACCATTTTTCTTTTAGCAATACTCACTCTGTTAAAACTTATCTTAAAAAAAAAAAAAAAAAAATATAAATTTAAAATGGGTTAGCTTTTTAAATACAGGCGATGCTACATTAGATACCAATACAAAGGGACTTTAATATCAGCTATCAATTTAAAAGTCTTTAAAGTACGTATTTAGAATTTTTTGTAAATGCCTATTTTGCCACAATTTCTCAGACAAAAGTTTTGTATTCAGATTTGACTCAAAAAAAGCACTACTTGAGCTGGAGCTTCAAATACAACTTTTCAGCTTTCATATCGTGTTCAACAACACACGAAGGAACTTATAATCGATGCTAATATTGTTGGCTGCCTTCTCTTGTTCTATAAATATTACATAACTCCGTCCAGTAGCTTTTACGCCAAATATTTAAATTGTCATGACCAATTTCAAACCAAATATCTTCAAAATATATAGCTGTACTCATCTTTTATTAAATTGTTAACAATTTAAACGATTTTTGACCTTTTTTAAGCAGCAATTTGTCATTCAACGCGAAGTGACGTAAAAATACATTTTTTTCACAGAGAAATCGTCAAAATCACGGTTTCAGAAAAGAAAATAGAAAATAGTTTCGGTTAAGGGTGAGTATAAGTTGTTCTATTTATGTATGTATTAATCAAAAATGGTTTAAATATAATATAAGTCATAGTTTTTAATAAATACGGGAAAAATCAAGTAAATGATGTGGACGGAATTAGGAACATTGAAAAATGAGTGAAGTCCTGATTCCGGCCAACGGACGGCATTAGGGTATAATCACATATCACAATAACTGTACCGGACCGCTACCCATTACCACACATACACGATTTTTCAATAAATTTACACAACACTACCATTTATTCAAAACTAAACTTAGTGAGAGCCTATCACCAAATACCAATAGCCTCTGAAGACATACACAAAACAGCAATCACTACACCTTTCGGAATGTTCGAGTTCCTCCGAATGTCCTTCGGCTTGAGGAACTCAGCGCAAACGTTCTAAAGATTCATAAACGAAGTTCTAAATGGACTACACTTCATATTCGTATACTTAGACGACATACTAATTGCCACCGAAACAGAAGAACAACACTTACAACACTTAACACAAGTTTTCACACGTCTCAACAATTATGGACTCAACATCAAACCAAACAAATGCGTGTTCGGAGTTGATAACATAACATTCCTAAGTTACAATATTTCACAACATAGCATACAACCTTCTACAGAACGAATACAGTGCATACAAGACTACCCACAACCAACCACAGTCAAGCACATGGAAAAGTTCATCGGTATGACAAACTACTATAACAGATGGATTCCCAAACTCGCACACACATTAGGACCAATCTATCAAATGGTAACCATAGCATCAAAAACCAAAAGCAAGCAATTACAATGGACAAAAGACACTCTAGATGCATTTACTTCAATAAAAGATAACTTCGCTAAGCAAACAGTTATAGAATCCGCCCCTGTACAAAAGACCGCTCCAATATACATCATTTAACTTTTGTTATTTTAAGTTCAAGACATTGTTGCAGTTCAGCACTTACCAAACTTTTCCATAGTTTACAAAACTTGCAACTATGTCGAAATATAATTAAATTCACCCACTTAAAATATTTTAAAACATTGTTGCATTTTATTGCATTTCATATTTTAGTCAATACAAAATCTTGCAACAATGTCGCAATGCAATTAATAAACAATTAAATTCACCCACTTCAAGAAATAACAACGTTGTTGCATTTTATTGCATTTCGTAAGTTACTCAACGCGGAAGACTGCAACAATGTAGATCACTAGTTTTAAATATTGCGTCAACGCAAAAACTGCTTGTTTTTGTTGGCTTTCTTTGTTCTTTCTTTCAGTTACTTTCTCAGGGTAAATTTAAGCCATTCTCAAATAATACGTACATGTGTATGTGAAACATGTACGCATTCTTATTCTCTTTCTCCGAGTAAATTTAAGTTATAAATAACACATACATACTCTCAAATAATACGTACATGTGTATGTAAAACATGTACGCATTCTTATTCTCTTTCTCTGAGTAAATTACACATACTTTTTAAGCCACAAGAATTCCACGCATGTGTAAGTGAAACATGTGTGCATTTCTCCATATTCTTAAGTCATGGGAAAATACGTACATGTGAATAAGAAACATGTACGCATTTTCGCTGAGTATGCTTTTCTTTAGCTTTAAGAATTATATTCGTACATGTGTATGTAAAACATGTACGCACTCTTTTAGCATAAGTTTTACTATATAAGAGCACTTTTCTAAAATAAAGTAATCATTTTTGATCAAACCAAGTTTGAAAGTGAAAACTTAAGTTTTTATATTTCAACCTAAAACTCTTAACCATATTAACAGTAAAGCGAAACTATCAATTGCTGTAGATGCATCTAATACAGCAGTCGGTGGAGTCCTACAACAAGAACACTATAACAAATTAGAACCACTAGCATTCTTTTCTAAAAAACTTTCACCAACAGAAACAAAATACAGCACATTCGATCGCGAATTACTTGCCATTTACTTAACTATTAAACATTTTAGACACCACTTAGAAGGCAACACATTCACAGTATACACCGATCACAAGCCACTAATCAACGCACTTCACTCAAAGACAGAACGCAGTCCAAGACAAAAACGTCATTAAGAATACATCGCACAGTTTACTAATACAATACTACACATTAAGGGTACAGAGACCACTGTTGCCGATGCTCTATCTAAAAACACCAGACCTCAATCTAAAGCAATTACATATCAAACAAACAAACGATACAGAACAAAGCGACATACTCAACAGAAACGAATACAAATTCGAACAAATCGATATTCCATTCCTTAACATAAAAATTTGGTGCGAACACTCAACAAAAGATACCCATCCATACATACCACAAACACCACGTAAAAAAATATTCGAACAAATACACAACATTTCTCACCCCCGAACTAGAGCTTCCAGACGAATAATAACACAACGATACTTCTGGCCTAACATGAATTCGCAAATCAACAAATGGTTCCAGGAATGTGTTAACTGTCAACGAGCCAAAGTACACAGACACACAAAGACACTACCTCATAAAATACATATTCCACACGGTCGCTTTGAGCACATCCACATCGATCTGGTCGGCCCATTACCAATATCAAATAACTATAGATATCTACTAACTGTCATAGCCAGGAATACACGTTGGCCCGAAGTGTTCCCAATAAAAGATACTGATACCAACACAATTGTTGAAACTTTCAACAGAGAATTCACGTTTCGGAGCTCCACTCGAGATCACTTCTGATCGAGGACCCCAATTCACCTCTCACACATTTAAACAGTTTATAAAAACACTAGGTACTCATCATATCACAACTTCAGCATATTATCCACAAGCAAACGGAATAATAGAAAGATTCCACAGAACACTTAAGGGCTCCTTAATAGCCTCTAATAATCACAACAACTGGTATTCGGAACTTCCCCTAATTCTATTAAGTCTCAGATCAGCTGTTAAAGAAGACATTAAAACATCACTAGCTGAAATGGTTCAGATTACCACAACAACTAACAGTTCAGAAAATAGAACCATTCAAACCATCAGAGACCTTGTTCAAGCTTAAAGAAAACATAAACAACATTCAATCAAACATTTCACACCATAACACAAAATACCAACAACACGTTTCACAAACATTAAAAGACTGCAAATTCGTTTTTATACGGTATACGACACTCATTACATCACACATGCGATGGACCATTCAGAGTCATCGAAAAATTACCAACATTTTTTAAAGTAATTAAAAACGATACTACAACTACAATCAACATAGACAGACTTAAACCAGCTTTTCTAAATACAGAAAATACACAAAAACTCTCCCCTTCAAATAAATCTACCAAAAACGTACACTTGAATCTTCTGAACAACACCATTAAACTCTACAGGGATGGGGAATAATGTGGTGCCCTACATTTACACTGTTGTGGCTTTTTAACCGCACAATATATGTTATTAACATAAGTAATATATTTCACATACTTTAGGATGATGCTTAACATCATTAGTTAACATATTTGTTAGCATTATTAGTTTACTATTGGATAATTAATATGATCCAATAACATTAAATATCATTGCGAAAGTGTAGCATACTCGAGGGCTGTTGTCGTTTTGTTGATGATGTGGTTGTTGGGTAAATTCTGTTTGCTAAGCAGAAACAAGAATGATCACGTCGTGCACTTAAATGGGTAAATTCTGTTTGTTAAGCAGAAACAAGAATGACCACGTCGTGCACTTAAATGCAACAACAAAACTCCAAGTAAAAGCCATATTGTGCAACCGGATGGCATTTCGGGTCATTGAATTTTGCAAGCCAAATTGTAGTTACCTTGAAATATTTTAGTACGTAATTATTGTTGTAATTTTTATTATACGAGGTGTTAAGGTATTTAAGTTTTTAAATAAAAGGGAGTTGTATTCTTAACGTGCAAAGTGAAACACCAGTTTTTATTTTAAAGTGAATTTGATTAGAGACGGCTACTACCACTAGGTACGTAAAGCCCTCACGACAGTAATTCCTAAAATTCTACTTGCAGGTACAGCTTCAACCAGTAACAAAGTGTTATCCCTCGCAAGGATAAAAACTTGCTACAACATTTGGCGCAGCCGGTAGGATTCAGCAAAGTGTTAACCAAGGGGTTAACTACTTGCACAACATCCACTTGCTACAACATTTTCATTCAGCAAAGTGTTAACCAAGAGGTTAATTACTTGCACAACATCCACTTGCTACAACATTTGGCGCAGCCGGTAGGATTCAGCAAAGTGTTAACCAAGGGGTTAACTACTTGCACAGCATCCACTTGCTACAACATTTTGATTCAGCAAAGTGTTAACCAAGGGGTTAACTACTTGCACAACATCCACTTGCTACAACATTTGGCGCAGCCGGTATTTCGAACCACTACTCGGAACCACAATCACAAGGACAGGCAAGGAATCTCAACGTTTGGACGGACATTGGTAACCAGCCAGTTCAGAAGTCTTAACAGCAGCAATACAACATTTGGAAACACAAGTGCAAAAATACAACGCTGGAAAATTTTGTAAGTATCCTAAACACTGATCACTAACCCATGAACTTCCAAAACAGTGCGGCACTTAGCCATTTCCTTAGGAGAGCCTTATTTTGGCAGTCAACCTAACGAACTTGGGAAAATAAACTATGAGAGATCCTCATAGTCTATTTTCTGCATCAATTAATAGGGAAATTAGGTTTCATTAATTTATTTTGAAAATTTGTAACAAATTAACAACTCTTTCTAAATTGTTATTGCTTCGTACAAATCTTGCTGAAGTTATTCAACAGAGACTCGCGTTTAATTGCTATAAATATTTTGATTTCTCGTAACACGTATAAAAAACCTTGCAGAATTTTTTGGGTTCCAAGGAATACTTTCAACTATTCCAAGGATTCGTGTTCTGAAAAGGTCCACGATCAATTCAACAAAAATTGTTCCTAGTTAGAAAAGTTTAGGTATTTCTTTTCATACCAATAATTCATTTATTGGTACACAAGCAAATCCAAACGTTATTTGCGGTAGGTCGCGTATTAGAATCCTAAAAACAATTTGAATGCAAAAATTTACTGAAGAAGTTCATTCACTCTAATAAAAATTAGACCCTGAAAATAAAGATAAATAACAAAAATAACAAAAAAGCACGTAGAAGACATAATAAACGATAAAAATCAACTATCCTTAATTAAGGAAAAAGTTGAGGGTTTCCATAATTTATCAGAAGTCGAGTTAGCGGATACCGTGTTAGACGAGGTTTTGAGTTTTTTCAAACAGGGGCAATTTAGAGTCACGGGAATAGCCGAAAATTGGGAGAAGGATTTTCACGCCCTTAAAAAACGATATGATCAACATATCACTCAGTTAAATTTAAACGCAGAGCAAATAAGGGAATTGGAAAAAGAAAACTTCAGATTGAACGATACGCTGGATGATAGGAATTTCACAAAGCTGAATTTTTCATTACCAGTGGGTCACGATTTAGAAGAAACCAATCGGTCCATAATTGAAGTTAATAAACGCGTCCAGGATTTGGAGAAGGAAAACAATAAATTGAGACAAGAGCTAGCAACAGCTAAATTTAATTCAAAAACAAAAAAGGAAATAAATCCAAAAATGTCGGAATTCAACGAACTCGCAAAAAGTCAATTGGAAAATCATAAGACATTGACACGATTCTTTGAGAATTTTGGAAAAGATTCGAAAACCAGATACAGTGTTAGATATTTTAAGAAAAAATTTAAGGAATTAAATGAAATTTGGTCAGTAATTGTATCAACCGATGAAGAACTGAGAAAGTTTGAAAGTCAAAAGAAAAATGAAACATACTTCACAAATAATTTCATGTTGCAGTTAGAAACTTTATTTGAGAAACAAAAAGGAAAAATGGACATGAAACTAAAGAAATTCATGGTCTTTTTAGAAGAAACGGAGAAATCAAAAAATTCAGAGATTCTAACAGTAAGGGCGGAAGTTTACAATAACCAATCAGGAAGTCTGACAGATAACGCACAACCAATGACGAACGTGTCTACCCATGACCAACTAGCGAACTCAAAAAGCTATAGCAATATTGGTAAATGGGTACCAGTGCCTTATTTTTCAGGGATAGAATCTCTTACTCTTAAAGCAGATATATACAGATTTATAGAAGCATGCGAATCAGTAAGAAGATCAATTAATCCTGGGGATGAAAATGAGCTCATTTCAAAAGTGAGACTGCATCTCAATGGCGATGCATATGAATTGGCCAGAGCGACTAATTTTAGTAATATGCAAGACTTGAACAAAATTTTAAAAGAAACATACATAAGTGAAAAGTCCTTAGAAGTAGTACAAAAGGATATAAGTAATGCACGCCAAGGTCCCCATGAAGATTTAAGAGCGTTCGCAAGGCGACTAAAATCACTGCAGTCTTCCGTTTTGGAGAAGCTCAGAAATAGATATTCAACATTGGATGACCGAATTTACATACACGAACTTACAAGGTCAGGATTACAGGATTAAGAAACCAAACAACAAAAGTTATATTGGTTAATAATAATTCAAATAGTTTGGAAGGATTATTAGAAGCAGCAATCTCAGCCGAAGATACGCTGCAATACTATGATTATGAACCAGCACTGGGCATAAAAACTTTCCAAGCAAAAGTTGACACAATTAGCCAAAAAGTTGGGGCAAACAGCATGAACAAACACACAATAGCCCATTCCAGCAAAATTCTGGAAAATCAATAAGAAAGCCAGATATAACTTGTTCATTCTGCAACAAAAAGGGACACACAAGAGATGAATGTTTTGTTAGAAAAAACACACCTTTTTGTGAAAAATGTTCAGAATATGGTCATGAGACCAGTAAAAAGTGCTCAGTAAACAAAACGGACACAAGAGAAAGAGAGACTGACCAAAATAGAAAGTCAAATTTTCAACGCGAACAGAGCGGCCAACGGACATTGAATAAATGCCGCTGGTGTAAAAGGGTTGGGCATGCAATAGAAAATTGTTTTGCCAAAAAAGACTTTGAAAAGTCACAGGGAAACTAAGAGGGGCCCAAGATCGGCCAATAGTCTGGGACCCCAAAAATCTTAGCAAATCAAGGCCAAATAAAGTAGTTACAGTAAATCAACCACAAAAATGTGCTGTTGATACTTTAACTACTGTATATAAAACAAATGAAATTTCAAAAAAGAATTTAGATAAAGTAGCAACAGTAAATCAGTCACATGAAAGTGCAACTGATACGTTAACTACATCTAAAGTTACAAAAAAATTTTTAACAGTAAATCAGCCACATCAAAGTGCAACTGATACGTTAAACACTAAAAGTAAAAACAATAATATTTTACAATACAAATTAAAACAATGCAATGCAGAGAAGATAAATCATACACAGAAAACTGTAGTTGAGGCATCCCCTGCTATGCAATTTGGAATAAAATTTCTACATACAGTACTATTAGTAGTCTGTTTGGTTTTTAATGTATTATATTTAAGTTGTTTGGCTTCATGGGGTAGAATACAGTCAGTATGTTCAAAATTACTACTGACTAAACCCATACAATTAATTTCAAAGAAATTATTAAAAGCAAACACGAAAAATATCGTAACTGGGAGACATATTTTGTATGGCAGGCATAACGAGAATTTTTACCAAGCAAAACAAAATGATGTGTTCATAGAAGTGCCCTGTGAAGGTGCTAAATATGGAAAACTTATTTGATTGGTAGACTCCGGTGACGATACAAGTTTGGTCAAAGAAAGTGCAATGCTGCATTTCTCAGGATTAGATATAAATAATACAAAAGATTTAAGTGGAGCATTTGGTGGACAGGTTACCACATTAGGTACTACCACTATTCAGCACAATAAGTACCAAGATCTTAGTTTGAAGTTACACATAGTGTCACTAGATCATGGAATACCAGCTGATGGAATAATTGGTAGAGACAATTTGTGGAACCAAACTATCATAAATGCAATAGATAAAAATCTAACGTTTTTTAACAAAGAACGACAGAAAATAATAGCATTCACGCTAAAGCCGATGAATGACTTAAATAAAGTACTTTACAATACAGAAACAGCAGTCGAAGCTCGAACTGTAAAAATAGTACCATTATGTGTTAAAACAACATTAAAAGAAGTTGTTATACACAAACAATAACTTTCACAAGGAGTTTACTTGGGAGAAGCTCTAACAAAAGTAAAAGATGGCATAGTATATGTGCCAGTTTTAAATTCATCAGAAGACAAATTTGTTATGGATAAAAATTTCAGACCGGTATTTTCAAATTACAATAAATTCAAAATAAATACAAATATTGGAATAAACACTATAACTGAACAAAATGTGAGGGAAAGATTAGGCAAGCTATTTGAATCTATTAATTTAGATCCACACATTAGCAAAGAAGAAAAGGCTTCTATGGAAAATATATGTGCATCTTTCCATGACATATTTTTGTTGGAAGGTGATTGCTTATCATATACTCTAGTTTTGAAGCACGATATCCCTACTTTGGCGGGGCAACCCCCAATAAATCAAAAACAGTATAGACTACCCCATTCGCATAAAATGGAAATTAATAGGCAGGTAGAAAAACTGTTGGATGAAGGGATAATTTCGCCTAGCACCTCACCTTGGAATTCACCATTGTTACTTGTTCCTAAGAAAAGTGGTAAAGATGGCGAGAAAAAATAGAGATTAATTATAGACTTCAGAAAATTGAATGAAGCTACTATTAAACAAGTTTTTCCCATTCCACGAATTGATGAAATTTAGATCAATTGGGACACAGTAGATATTTTTCCACTTTGGATTTAGCGAGTAGTTACCACCAAGTATTGGTGAATGACGATGATAAGGAAAAAACAGCATTTAGTACGGGGTTAGGACATTTTGAGTTTAACAGAATGCCATTTGGTCTAACCGGAGCCACGGAGCAACTTTTCAACGAATTATGAACCATATTTTAACAGGACTCCAAGGTCTAGAACGTTTTGTCTATTTTGATGACATTGTCATATACGGGAAAAACTTGCGTGAGCATGAAGAAAGGCTACGTAAAGTGTTCACAGTATTAAGACAACATAATCTAAAGTTAAACACGAAAAAATGCAATTTTTTGCGTCGCGAAGTGGTTTATTTAGGACATAAATGTTCAGAACATGGAGCCCTACCAGATCCAGATAAGGTGAAATGTGTACAAAACATACCAGTGCCTAAAAACAAAAAAGATGTACAGGCATTTCTAGGTCTGGTAAATAATTACCGAAAATTCATTAAGGACACGGCACGACTAGCATTACCAATAAACAAGTTATTGAGAAAAGATGCAAAGTTCATGTGGTCAAATGAGTGCCAAAAATCATTTGAGGACTTAAAAAAGGCGATGTCACCTCCCATATTGATATATCCAGATTTTTCCAAGGAGTTTTTGTTAACTACGGATGCCAGTAATGATGCAATTGGTGCAATTATATCTCAAGGAGAAGTCGGTAAAGATAATCCAATAGCATTAGAGTAGAGCACTAAGCGATACCGAGAAGAGGTATTCAACCATTGAAAAAGAATTTTTCGCTATAGTGTGGGCAACGAAAAGTTTGAGAGCATATTTGCTTGGCAGACATTTCAAAATATATACCGATCATCAACCATTACGTGGTATATCCAACCTTAAGGATCAAACGTCACGCTTGGCACGCTTCCGACACAAACTTTCGGAATATGATTTTGAGATAATTTACAAACCTGGAAAAAGAAACTTAAATGCAGACGCTTTAAGCAGAATACCACAAATTGATAGACAAATAACAGTGGTACAACTAGGTCAAAATCAAAAAATTCTGAAAAAACGGAAGAGGAAATTTCAAATGAGGTGGACAAAGACACGGTGATTGACATCAGCCAAAAAGAAAAGGTGATTGTATTAAAGGACCCTAAGGAAATAGAAATAATATTAAGGGATTTTCATAGCACACCATTAGGCGGGCATCAAGGTGCAGTAAAAACGCTTCTAAGAATAAGGAAGCAGTATAGATGGCCAGGAATGCAAAAATATGTTAAAGAGTACATTAAAAAATGTACAAAATGTCAAACAAACAAGAGCTCAAGACTCACAAAAATGCCGATGGTTTTGACTGACACACCAAATCGACCTTTTGATAAAGTGTACATGGACATAGTCGGCCCATTACCTGAAACTATATCAGGAAACAAATGCATATTGAGATTTCAAGATGATTTTTCGAAATATATGGCGTGTGCTGCAATGCCCGATGCAGAAACAAGTACGGTCTCGAAGAAATTTTATGACGAAATCATTACCAGGTACAATATCCCAAAGATATTAGTTACTGACAATGGTACAAATTTTATTGCGAAATTGTTTTCAGACACTTGTAAGATGCTGGGAATTAAGAAGTTGCACATAACACCATATCATCCGCAGGCTAATGGTTCTTTGGAAAGAAGCCACAGACCGCTAGCAGAGTACTTGCGAAGTTTTGCTAAAGAAGATGGTTCGAATTGGGACCAATGGCTGACAGCAGCCATGCATGTCCATAATAATACAACACATACTTCTACTAAGCAAACCCCGTTTCGTACTTTGTACGGTTTCGACTTTGAATTGCCTACGAATTTGAAACGAAAATGTTCACCGCTATACAACGCGGAGGACCAATCAAAAGTATTAAAATTTCAAATTCAAATAACTCATGAGTTAGTTAGGAAAAACCAAGAAAAGGCGAAAGAATTCTCTAAAAAACAATATGACGGTGCAATCAACCCCGTTAAATTTAACCAAGGAGATAAAGTTTTGATGAAAAATCAAACTAGGAAAAACAAATTTTCTCCCATATGGGTAGGGCCATTTGAAGTTTTGGGAGTCAAGGGATCTGTTACAACAGAAGTTGTAATAAAAGGAAAAAAAAAAAGGTTGCACAATAATTTACTTAAATTATTTAATGAACCCACTTAATTTACAATAAAAAATAGCCAACAGAGCAAAACTAAAATACAAAAATAACAAGCTCTGAAAACTTAGAAATACATGTTCATTAACGAAGCAATTTGAGACAAAATGTGCCGCAGAAAGCACACTCGATCGCGTAGAACTTACCTACCCCAACAGTGTGCAAGTAGGCAAATTTGAAAAATAAATTAAGGGAATAACTCTAAAAATGCAAATGCGAACCAAAAATATATGCAACCTGAACTCAGCTTTGTATCTAGGAATAATAGCATTTCTTTATTTTGTATTATGCAATGAATCCAAACGGAAGAGAAGCAACGACATAAGGAAAACGAATACATACCACCTAGCTTAATAAATCCAGCAAAAGCTAAAAACAACATCTTTACGATTACCTATCAATTAAAACAATTAATTTTTAGTTTTCTCTAAAAATTTTTTTTTATTTTTTTTTACAAATAATTAACATGTAAAATTTGGCCAAGGGCCGATGCGTAATACCAGCGGCGCCATTGTCTCCTTAGGCGCCGACTGATATCTATAACGGTGAAGCCCCATTGCTCGGAATTCTTCTGCAGAATTCCCACGACCTGTAGACAAGTTGAAAATTGGGCAGGAGTACAGGTATACTCAAACCCACCGTCCTCGGTAAAGGACTGGATATAGTGATGTAGCCGCCATGCTACATCACCGAACTCCCAGTTGGTTAAATGGTAATGCATGGCGAGCTGTCCCAGCTCGAACATGCCTTCACTGAAGTCCTGTTCTTCGTTGACGGATAAGCTGAACATGGTTACTGAGTTACTGAAACTGACAATTGTTCTAGCAGATCCCCTTTTATAATAATGGACAAAATAAAATGTGCAACTATACATATTTAAATAAATAGTAAAACAAGTTGCATAATTAGGCACAAGTGCAATTTGACACATAAAATTTATGCATAAAATTTATATACAGGGTGTGCGAAATAAGTTTGACACACAACACTGAGATAAAAGAAATTGAGCAAGGACTCCTAATAGTCAAGAACATTGGAAACTTAAAACTCACGCAAAACTGTAACAAAATTGACTTACGCCTGTTTCGAAACAGTTCAATAAAATTTGAAAATTGTAGAGTAACTATAAATAACACGACTTTTGTAAACAGTGTAACTAGAACTGAAGATAGAATAATGTTATCCATATACAATGTTAAAATTACGGAAAGAAAACCGATTAAACGAATAGATTTAAAAGAAATTAAATTATCTAATATAGAAAATGATCGTAAAGTAATTACAGAAATCAGTAATCAGGAGAACGAATATATAGGTTGCAACATTATTTTGCTCGGCAGTTCTTTAATTTTTATATGTATGTATAGGAATGCTAGAGCAAAAGCACAAAATCTGACACATCTGAGAACATCAGCAGATTCAAGGACTACCGAAATGAACGTGGTATTCCCAAACGGAGCTAACGAAATTGCACAGTCATAAATGCAATTGTATCTCATTGCAAAACCCTGTAAGCACAATTGCTTACACCAAATAAATAAAATTCAAGCTTGCATTTAGGGAACACAACATCCGTTAGAACGTATGTACGTGAACCTGATATGCAGCATATTAGAGAAATAATACAGTGCACTGAAATGTTGAAGTTTTGAGCGATGATTACCATGCTGATCTTCGCTAAATTCCATAATTGAAGGTCATATTATATCATGTTGACAACCAAAGACATGACGAAAAATAGTTACTTTGGCTAGAATTATTAAAACAAAATTGCAAGCCTTGCGAAATATATATTTGCATGTACACAAGAATGCATACACATATATTTTGATTTCAAATTAAGAAGAAACTAAATTTGAAAGTAAGCAATTTGAAAAAAAAATAATAAGATAAATATTTTTTAAAATTGTTTACGGACGGATCAAAACTTTTTGTTCTATTAAAAGACCTTAGATAAGGATAATAAATTAGTAATTTCTATAGATTGAGAAAATATATATTTGTATAGATACGTTTTAACACGTATGTATATACATATATAGATGTAATTAAAACTTTTTGAATTTAAATACGATGTAAGCTTCACATATATCGTAAACTAAGCAAACAAGTCAGTTCAACGACTTGCTTAAATTTTAATGTTATTGACATAATGATTTCTGGCTAATTGCGTAAATTAAAATTTTATCATACTATTTTGATACACAAAGCCAAAAAGTAGAATATATTAAATAAAATATAAAAAAAACGGAGTAAATGCCGCATGCGTATATATTTTTATGCATTATAAATAAATGCAAAAACATATGTATCATTTACAATTAATTAAAGGAATAGATAAGATATGCATTGACAAATATAGATTTGTATCGTAATAAATTATGTTAAATTAAAGAATAGATTTTGATCTTGTTTTAACTAATCAGTAAACATTTTTTGCACAAAAATATGTAGTAGACAGATCTTGTTTTAACAAATCAGTAAAAATTTTTTGCACAAAAATATGTAGTAGACAATTTCATTATTATCATGGTCCTATACTGTAGCAGTATAGCAGTAGACGAGGCAGATACGTTGGATGTCAAGTATTAATTATTGATTCAAGGGGACGAGTACCGCATACTGACTATTTGTTTAGTAACCTAAAGCAACATGAGCAATCATATCACTGGGACGACGCACAATAAACTTTGTAAAGCTAAGCTGAGGGATATTTCATGCAACATAAGTGAAATATCCATCGATGATGACAAATTAAGTGGTTACCAATCTTTACTGGAGACAACCAAGCAGAAGGAAGGAAGGGAGGGAGCAATAGCTTTCAAAATAACGCCTCCCTTGTCGAGAGAGAACTGTGGCATAAGCCAGATCAACTAAAATCCGAATTGAAGATAGCCACGCATACTGCATGCAACCGACCATATGTTACTTCTAGACATATAAGGCCGATAAAACAGTGACATTTTCCCTGAACTCAACACACAATTTAACTTGGTGGAGGAGTTAGGCTAGTAAAAAAAGTATGCCAATTCCAACCAAGGGGGACAAGCTGAAGATGTTATACAGCCGATAATCTGGTTACAAAAGCAGATAGAACAGTAGCGTCGCCCCTAGAGTCATCGTTCAACCAAAACAGTCAAATTCATAAAAATTATTCGAAGCCAAGATTTTCCGACCAAGGGGGACAAGCGGTGACGGAGAATAATAGGGCCATGAATTAGGTAGAGTTGTTTAGTAAATTATCTTCAAGAAAAATAATAAGTATTTTTATCACATTTTTCATACTCAACACAATAAACCTAAAGTAAAGTTAATAATTAATATTATGAATTAGTAAAAGAAAAAAAAAAAAAAAAAAAACAAGAATAACGCACATTTATGTGGTATTAAGAAAAAATTATTGTTATTTCTTAACCATAATTTTTTCTTATCCCAAGAGGGGAGAAATATTGTGGCTTTTTAACCGCACAATATATGTTATTAACATAAGTAATATATTTCACATACTTTTAGGATGATGCTTAACATCATTAGTTAACATATTTGTTAGCATTATTAGTTTACTATTGGATAATTAATATGATCCAATAACATTAAATATCATTGCGAAAGTGTAGCATATTCGCGGGCTGTTGTCGTTTTGTTGATGATGTGGTTGTTGGGTAAATTCTGTTTGCTAAGCAGAAACAAGAATGATCACGTCGTGCACTTAAATGGGTAAATTCTGTTTGTTAAGCAGAAACAAGAATGACCACGTCGTGCACTTAAATGCAACAACAAAACTCCAAGTAAAAGCCATATTGTGCAACCGGATGGCATTTCGGGTCATTGAATTTTGCAAGCCAAATTGTAGTTACCTTGAAATATTTTAGTACGTAATTATTGTTGTAATTTTTATTATACGAGGTGTTAAGGTATTTAAGTTTTTAAATAAAAGGGAGTTGTATTCTTAACGTGCAAAGTGAAACACCAGTTTTTATTTTAAAGTGAATTTGATTAGAGACGGCTACTACCACTAGGTACGTAAAGCCCTCACGACAGTAATTCCTAAAATTCTACTTGCAGGTACAGCTTCAACCAGTAACAAAGTGTTATCCCTCGCAAGGATAAAAACTTGCTACAACATTCGGCGCAGCCGGTAGGATTCAGCAAAGTGTTAACCAAGGGGTTAACTACTTGCACAACATCCACTTGCTACAACATTTTCATTCAGCAAAGTGTTAACCAAGGGGTTAATTACTTGCACAACATCCACTTGCTACAACATTTTCATTCAGCAAAGTGTTAACCAAGGGGTTAATTACTTGCACAACATCCACTTGCTACAACAACACTCTTACATTCACACTTCTACATTTATACTTTTACAATTACACCATATAAAAACACTTATCATAATTTTACTTTAAAAATTTAATTATTGTTAAGCCAAAAGCTTAATATAAAAAAAAAATACATAAAAAAGAAATATCCACATGTCCATACCTATTTCATCAAAATCAGTCGATTAGTTTAGTTAAGAAAAAATATTTTCCTGCTAGGGGAGTGCCGCCACCTAATTAAAAACAAACAGTTTTTCTCAAAGTTCAATACATCTCCATACTAAATTTCATCACATCCGGTATTTACCGGATGTTAAAAAATGTTTCCTATTAAGGTTCAATCTATTTCAGTAACCAATCAAAATCGGTCCATTAATTTAGCAATAAAAATGTTTTTCCTGTTAAGGGATAGATTGAATCTTGGGGAAAGGTATTCAGTTTAAAATATACAGTGCCACGCCCCCAATAGGAAAATGTGTTTTCACATCTAAGCTAATGGACCGATTTTGATGGTATTTGGTATGGAGATAGATTGCACCCTAAGGAAGACAAAGAGTTAGCGGTAGGAATAAAGCAACATGATACCATGATTTTAATTTTTGGGAGCGATGACGAAAAATAGCTCTTTTAAGTTTGGTCTTTCAATACTAAAAAGTGTTTTTTGTTTCTTTTATGCGCGCTTCATTAGAACATACCTTCATGATTTGAGCTTAGCCGATCTTCAACATAATCGAATGCACAGGGTTTAGATATACAACAACTTCGTACTCTTTGTTTGTGAGAGAGTGAGAATTATCTATGTATAAATAGGCAGTTGCAAAATGGATCCATCCCTTTTTAACTGCCATAACACCTCATATTCGCTTAAATTTTTTTTTGAAGTGAAAAGTTCTTATGGCACGTTGTGCACCTCCGTAAGAAAGCATTCGCGGCTGAGGAAAAAAGTATAAACTCGCGACACCGACCGTCATCGGGATTCCCCGTCATGAATGAGAGCTATAGTAAAATTTGAATGTTCTATTGTTTCTCTTAAATAAATATTCCAAGTGGAAGCAAAGCAGACACACTAACTGACACATTCTCATTCAACGATTGTTATGCTTACATGTTTGTTTCTTTCAAATTCCGCGTTGTTGCGTTGACAAATTGAGAATGAGAGCGAGAGTAAAATTTGAATACATATTCCGTTTTTTTCTTCCATTGCATTGCCATATAACAAGAAAACGCACTCATACCAACTAACACTCTAACTTGCTATTAAACGACTTGTTATGCTTGCATACTTCTTTCTACGTGTGAAATTAATTTTTTGTTTCAAGTTTTCCCTTTTGTCGGCACTCCCGGAGTGCAACCCGCCGGTTTTTTTGTTGTTGTAAAGGTTGTGAAGAGGAGCAGTGCATGTGAATGTATTTTTTTTTTAATAGTGTGGAGCTATGCCTGCAACAGGAAAATACGTTTCCATGGTTAAAACTTTGGACTGATTTTGATGTAATTAGATTTGGAGATAGAATGATCCTTAAGGAAAAGTACTAAAATCTTCAAAATCTAAAAGGGGGGGTGGCACCACACCTATTGGAAAAAAACGGTGTCACGGCTGAGCCACTATACCGATTTTGATAAAATTTGGTATGTAGATAGATTGAATTTTGAGTAAAGACATTTGGTTTGAGTGGGTGGAGCGGCCTCTAACAGAATAAAACGTTTCAAGACTAATAAGCCAATTTTGATGAAATTTGGTAAAGAAATATAGTGAACACTCAGGAAACCTATTAGTTTTAAAGTGAAGAGTGATACGCTCTCAATAGGAAAATATGTTCTCACAGCTAAAATAATGGACAGATTTTGATGAATTTTGATATGGAGATAGATTGAGTCTTAAGAAAAAGTATATGTTTACAGTGGATGGCGCCACGCCCTTAAAAGGAAAATATGTTTTCTTAACTAAACTAATCGACTGATTTTGATGAAACTTGGTATTGAGATATGTATATTGAACTCTAAGGAAGGGATTAAGATAGGTCTATACCTATCATGGCAACATGTTACCATGATTTTTATTTTTGAAAGCGGTGACAAATAATAGCTCTTTTTTACATCAGTTTTTTAACACCAAAAGCATTTTTAATGGTTGAGTTTCAACCACACGGCGAAACTTGTGCTACTAAAAACATAGTTATGCAAACAGTTAATCGGTTTATATTTTCTGATGCTGTACGTTTAAAAAAAAAATAATCTTTTGTGAATTTTGTACTTCTTCGCCTTAGGTTTAACTTTTTAGCGCATGAAGCTTTGCGACACAAAATATTCAAATCCCAGAATATCCTCCTTTATATCGACTTCTTTGACAGCATAGGAATGCCACATTATTTTTGTTTAAAAAAAAAAATTTTAGAATACTAGAGAAATCAAATTGCGTTCAATTGCAGTGTTTTTATTTGGGAACTTTTGTTGCAAATAATAGTTTTTACGCCTAATAAAAGTAAGTAAGTATCCAATTTTAAATTTATAAATACATTTATAAGTACAGTTGCGATTTCGTTAATTTTTATAAACAAATAAATGGAAAATATATGTATTATTCTTCAAAGAAGTGAGTTGAGGTGGTGTGAGGCGCCTATTTGCCTTCGATCAGCCCTGGCTTTGTATGAAACCGTTGTAGATGTTTATACTGAATTTCAAAAAATTGAGTAATTTAAAGAATCCTAAACTTAACCAGCAAGTTTCAAAATCACACTTACCTGAACACACATATTTGCATGACACATTAAACGCCCATTTTCAAAACGCCAAGTTTGCGTGGTTTCCCTTTGCTTATTCGGTGGACGTATAACACAATTGGTGTAATTCATAGGATCGGGCGGTTTTTCCACATCTAGTACCATGCGCGATTCACTGGGATAAGCATCTTTACCTGGTTCGATTGGAGGCGAAGAGCCTTCATGTTCTAATTGTCCGCTTGAATTCATTAACCACAACTGTGACCGATCTCCTGTACACTTCTTCATGATAATAACTTTTTTATCTTTGACTCCAAGTACAAGATTTTGTTTTTCAATTTCTATTTCATTACTAGATGCATTGCTTTCAGATGGAGATTTCATTATGAACGTTTCCTTAAAGGCAATGTATATGAAGTTAGAATATGTAAGACTCTTGAAAAGTTCGATTTTGTGAAGAGGAAAATCAATTGCATTTCCACCTGGTGCCACAATTTGTAAAGATTCCTTTCCAATCGGATCATCTAATGCATATGCTAGAGACGAACATGGACGAACACTGGTACTCCATTGAGGCCTGTACCCATGTTGAAAAAAATTAATTTGAACCTCAGAGTGGTTGTCAATTCGTATTGGTGGAGGTAATGTGTGTGCATCACCAAATAACAAGAAATAAGTTGCTCCTTGTAAAATAACTTCCAAGCGTAAAAAAAACATTTCTCCAAAAGCATTTCGTAAATTCAAATAGAGGCTTTGTGCTTCATTAATAGGTATGCCACTTGACCACTGACAACACTCAATATCAATTAGCCGAACGCACAGTAATGGCTCTTGATCACAGTTAGGCCAATGGAATGAAAAGTGACATCCGGAAACAGCAGCAAGCATTTTGTTGTTAGATATTGGAGTCTCCTGCAAAAGATTTAATTGAATATTTGATTAGATTTTGGATTTGCACATGTTCATCGATATTACAATAAAAATTTGGCTACAACAGTTTTTAGCCAGTAGAAATGCGTGTAAGTCTTTAATTTTTTTAATGAAAGGGTACACAGTGGACTTTAACCAACTTTTAATAAAAGTGTGAGTTACTACAAAAACTTTAATTGGGGATTATTTGGGATGTAATTTGAAGTCGATATATGAAAAACATAAGAAATCCTTAGAGATTTTTTTTAAATTCTATATTTACTGTTTTTCAATGATATTACATATGGGCATTTCTCTCATGTTGAACGAGACGGAAGTTTTTTTAAAGTGGAATAAAAGTCAATGTAAAACACTTTTATTTTTTTCTGTTACTTTAAGGAATATCCCTTTGGTAGCACTATATTGAGTGGCAAAGTTGATGTGTGACGTATTACTGGTTCCAAGATAGAGGCAATAAAAATGCCATTCGAACGGGACAAAAACCGAAAGTGTTTTTCACGGCCATCTATAGAATAGCAGAAGTCAGCGAAACCTGGCAACATTTTTTAATGCGACTAATTTTAAAATGTTATGGAATAATATAACTTTTTAATAGATTTCGTTTGATTGAAATATCTTTTTTACTTTTTTTCTTACAATCCATAATACTCCATTCGAACGGGACATATTTTTCCGTTTTGGCTAACTTGAGCAATTTACAAAACGACTTAAATATTTATATAAATAATATTATTTAAAATATACACAGTGATTAATAAAACAAATTTAATGTTTATATTTATCAAATTAATTAGTGACATCAATTTTAACAAAGAAAAAAGGAAGATGAAGATATTTTTCTTCAAAGAATGTAAGACTTGTCTTTTTGCTATTAAAACGTATTTCCTGTAAGACGTGTGGCACCGCCCACTAAAAAAATATATTTATACTCAAGTTTCAATCAATACATACCAAATTTCATCAAAATCGGTGTAGTGGCACAGCCGTGATACCGTTTTTTCCCATTTGGAGCGATGCCACGCCCACTTAAAGGAATTAGAGTCCCTACTAACCTTTTTTATGGAATATTCTATCTCCTAACCAAATTTTATTAAAATCGGTTAATTAGCTTAGCCCAGGAAACGTTTTTTCCCGTTAGGGGCGTGGCACCGTCTACTATTAAAAAAAAAGTATGCATGTCCCTTCTTCTCTTCACAACCTTTCCAACGAAAAAAAAAAAAAACTATGCGATTATGTTGTGCTATGGCTGTGAAAAAGTGGTTTTACCTTTTTGAACTGGTTTCTACCGGTTGGCCTTTTGGCGGAAATGCCCATATGTAAAACATACATGCATACGTATGAAATATAAAAAATTTCCGGTTTTGTTCGAGTATTTACACGTCAAAGTACTTAAATAGATAACACCACATTCCAAATTCCAACTGTCTAGCCGAATTTAGTCCGTTTTAAAAATATTAGTTTTAAAAGCCCAAAAATCTAAGTTTAAAGCTATGGATATTATTTTTTTTTTATGTCATCTACTATATACGAAAAATATTTTTAAGCTTCTAGACATTAAGATATTTATTAACGACCAAATTGAGTGAAAAAAGCTTTAGTAAAATATGACAACTTTGAAAATGGTGCCCCAAATCTAGGTCTTACTCAAAATACTTAAATTATAATTCATATTGTTAACATTGTTATACACTTCAAAACGAAATATCACACAGTGAAATTAGTTGGCCTGGTTCAGAGATATTCGACATTGAATTCGGCAGTTCTCGCAAAAATAGCGTTTTTTACAAACTTTCCAAACAGTGCTCATGACTCCGACTATCTAGGAAACTGAAATTTGTGTTGTGGAGCTATCATTCAAAGATGTTTTTAAAATTGCATACGTATGTCATATGTATTTCATACATGTGTAATATCATTAAACGAAACACGAGCCGTGCACGAAAACTACCGGGAAAAGAGAAAGGAAGAGAGGCGCCTTTTCAGACGCAAGAAACGAGAGCAGGAAAGGTACGAGCGTGAGAAACTCGAAGTGTTACGGGGCAAGAATGATGCTCTAAAATTTTACCAACAAGTCAAGCGTCTGACACAAGGTTTCAAGCCCGGAGCATCTACCTGTAAAGATGAACATGGAAATCTGGTTACGGATACGCAGGGTACACTGAGATTGTGGAAGGAACACTTTTCCAAGCTGCTTGCTGGCGATGACTCCACCAATCCCGCCTTTGGAGAAATTAACCCGATGCCACCAATCAACGACGATGGTGTGGACGTTCCACCACCTAGCCATGACGCGGTACGAGTTGTGATCCAACGACTTAAGAACAACAAAGCGGCTGGTGCCGATGGCCTGCCTGCTTAATTGTTCAAGACCAGCGGCGATGAGCTGATAGGGTGTATGCATAAACTCATCTGCAAAATATGGCTAGTAGAAAGCATGCCCGACGATTGGAATCTCAGTGTCCTTTGTCATGTACTGAAGAAAGATGACCCGATAATCTGCGCTAACTACCGGGGAATCAGTCTTCTCGCCATCTCTTACTTTTACAAGGTCCTGTCGACTGTACTGTGTGAAAGACTTAAGCCGTTTGCCAACACACTGATAGGGCCTTATCAGTGCGGCTTTAGACCTGGTAAGTCCACTATAGACCAGATCTTCACACTACGTCAAATCCTGGAAAAACACACGAAAAACAGATCGATACTCATCATCTCTTTATCGATTTTAAAGCTGCTTTCGATAGCCCGATACGGGATTGCCTGTATGCCACCATGTCTGAGTTCGGTATACCTGCGAAGCTAGTGTGGCTTTGCAGAATGACGTTGAGCAACACAGCCAGCTCCGTCAGGGTAGGAAGGGACCTCTTCGATCCATTTGATACCGAACGAGGTTTCAGACAGGGCGATCCACTATCCTGCAACCTCTTCAACTTTGTGATGGAAGGGGTGTTGCGAAGAGCCAGTGTACATCGTAATGGCACTGTTTTCTACAAAAGTGTCCAGCTCCTTGCATAAGCCGACGATATTGATATCATTGGACGTTGTAAGCGAGATGTTACTGCTGCGTTCTCTGCTATCGAAAAAGAGTCAGCGAAGGTGGGTTTGACGGTGAACGAGGGCAAAACAAAGTATATGCTGTCCACAAACAGAGAGACGCGGCGTATTGGATCCTATGTTACTACGAACAACTATACTTTCGAAGTCGTCAAGGAATTCATCTATCTTGGCACCGCCGTGAACACTCAAAACAATGTCAGCCTGGAGATAAAGCGAAGACTAACTCTTGCTAATAGGTGTTACTATGGTCTCAGTAAGCAATTGAGTAGTAGAGACCTCTCTCGCCCAACAAAACTGACACTCTACAAGACGCTCATCTCCTCCTCCTGCCTCCGATGGAAAGACCAAGCCGAGGAAACCCTATCCACGCTTGGTGTGATTGATTGGAGAAGGCACGCGCGAAGCAGAGGCGCCTGGAGAGAGCTTTTGAGGTCGGCCGTAACCCGGTAACGGGTTTTTATGGCCACCCAAGTAAGTAAGTAAGTAAATATGGGATAAAAAAAGCTCTAAGGAATTTTTTCCTTTTGATGTATATCGACTATAAATAACATACCAAATAATTCCCCATTCAAGTTTTTGTAGTAACTCAACTTGTCATTTATTATTATTATTATTATTATGTTTATTGTACAATAAAGCGAAACTTTGTGTAGTACATCGAATACAAACGTTGGGTAATATAATGATGAAATAAGCTTAAACCTAGTATGAATACATGAAAAATAAAGTATTGAAAATATACGTGTAACTAAGAGTTATAAAAGTTATCAACAGCCAATTTGAATTGTTTGAAATTTCGAATTTGTTTTATATACATAGGGAGAGAATTCCATAGTTTGACAGCACTAACAAAGAAAGTTCTGGACGTTACAACATAGTTATGCGAAGGTGTGATTAAATTTCGCGTTCTCGATGATTGGACAAAACAAAGTTCTCTGAACAAATATTCAGGTACACAAGTCTGGATGAGCCTGAAGACGAATAATAGATTTATCTTTTTATAAAAGGTAGATATATCACAGTTTATTATCTGTTTGGAGAAGGCTGAGATAGGGTCGAATTTCCGTTTCAGAAAAACATATCTCGCTGCATTATTAATTGTAAGTTGGAGTTTATATTTAGAAGCACAGTCAAGATCACCATAGACTAAAGCACTGTAAGCTAAAATTGGGACGAGCATAGATTTAGCCAGTTTTAGTTTGATAGCTTCAGGGATAAAACTTGTTGTGGCCCAAAGCATTCTGATTAAATTATACATTTTAACGACTGTACTGTTTATGTGATCGCTGCAGCTTAGCCTACGATTTACCTTAAAACCGAGGCTCGTTACACAGTCTTCATATTTGATAGCAGTGTTATCTAGTGTAATAGATGGTAGCGTTTCAATTTTATAGAGGTAATGAGAAATGGGAAGAGCCTGGGTCTTAGCCGCGTTAAGTTTTAAGTTATTATTTTTTGCCCAAGCGGAAATTCTACTTAAGTCCTCGTTCATTCGAAAGACGAGATCCTCAGTTAGTCCTATTGGTCTAGAAAGATATAACTGTGCATCATCTGCGTACAGATGTATTGTAGCATCTTTACAGCAACTAACAATGTCATTTATGAACATGGAAAACAGAATGGGACCTAGTATAGAGCCTTGTGGCACACCAGACGTTATCATTTCTAAGGCAGACGAATTTCCATTAAATTTAGTACGTTGGAATCTCTCATTTAAGTAACTTTTCATAAACTGAATTGCGTACATGCCAAAACCAAAATATTTGTGTAACTTTATCAAGAAAACATCAAAACTTAACGTATCGAAGGCCTTAGAAAAATCTAGTAACACCAAAATAGTGATTTCACCACTGTCGTATTTTCGCCTAATATCCTCAAAAATTTTTAGCATTGCCGTCGAACAGCTATGGTTCGCTCTAAAGCCAGATTGGTTCTCTGTTAATAATTTGTACGTTTTCAAGTGGGTAATGATTTGGCGAGCAATGAATTTTTCAAAAATTTTCGAGAAAACCGGTAAAATACTAATGGGACGGTGATCTTCAGGAGCTGGTGAAACTTTCTTTTTAGGTACTGGTATGACGTTAGCAATTTTCCACAGTTTGGGAAACTTTCTAGTGGTCAGGGAAAAATTAATTATATGCGTCAGCGGTCCAATAATATGCATTAAAATAAGTTTCACAAATCTGAGGCTAATACCATCTTCTCCTATCGCATTTGATTTAATGGCGCTCAAACACTCAATAACGTCGCTTTCAGTGCACATTTTAAAATTAAACCGATTTTCTAAATTTAGTACAAAGCTTTCATTAATCTGGAAGGAAGAGCTATCAGTGGATCTGCTTACCGATGTGAAATACTTGTTAATGATGTCAGCATCGATGTTACAGATTTTCCTTTTTTGTTTTCCAACACCCAAAGATTTCAAATTGCCCCATAATTGTTTTGCCGGTAGATTTGTGTCAAGTTTTGATTGAAAATACCTGGATTTTGCTGTTTTGACCATGTTGGACACACTATTTCTAGCTGTGCGGTATTCGTGCCAGTTATAGTTGCAAGGGTTACGCTTCCAACGATTGTACAATCTGCCACTATTCTTTATTGCTCTAGCCACCTCCTCATTGAACCAGGGTTGAGATTGATTTCTAACTTTAATCTGTCTTAAAGGTACAAACTTTTCGTAGAGATAATTAATACAGTTAGAGAGATTTTCAACTTTATGATCTAAATTAGAGAGGAGCCAACAATCATTCCATGGCATCAACGCAGCTGCCAGCATAAGAGCTTCATGATTGATTCGATTAAAGTCTTTATATATGGTAGTTGTGATCGTTTTTGGGGTACAAAAATCAATATTATACGAGACAAAAAGCATGTCATGATCAGATATTCCTGCTAAGGACAGTTGATCGAAATGATTTAAGTATGATAAGTTAGAAACACAAAAAATATCAAGTAAACTAGGCTTGAAATGAGCGCAAAATCTTGTTGGCATATTATTATTAATTTTGCTCATGCCTACACTTGATATTTCGTCAATCAGACCCTTGCTACGACTGTCGTTTTCTAGTAGATCAATGTTAATATCACCACAAAGTAAGATATGTTCATATTGCGCACAGATTTCGGAAAATTTTTGAAAAAAGAACGAGAGGTTATATTCTCTTGAGGGATTATAAACACAAGCGATCAATAGTTTTTGTGATCTATCAAATATCTCAACAAACAGATACTCAACCGGATCGCTAGCATCAGATTTATATATAATCTTATGTAGAATTTTATTTCTAAGATATAAGGCTATACCACCACCTTTTGTTCCTGTTTTGCGGTCATTACGTACAAGATTAAAATTATTCAGAGAATAAATTGAGCTATCCAGTTCTTTTTGAAACCAAGACTCGACTATACAAATGACATCAATTTTAAGAGAATCAAAAACATAATTCATATAGTCGCGTTTGCAGGCATTAAAGCTATGAGCGTTAAAAAAGCAAGTTTGGAAACCTTTTTGATTATTGCTTACTATATTTAGAATTGTTTTCAAACAGTCCCTGTCAGCGCTGAAACTCGAAAAATTTTCACTCATAATTATTAAATTGACTGTTGAAGTAAATTGTATGCAAAAATAAAAAGAAAAAAATTTCAAAATAAAACAGAATTACAATATTAATAAAATTGATGATAAGAGTATTTAGAAAGAGATTAACATAATAACAAAAAAAAGAGTAAGAAAAATAATAATAATAATGAACAGAAACTCGATTGAAAATAATTATTTGAGTAATGCTGTGCCTGTCGACAAAACTTTTGCATTTAAGAGCTAACCACTCTGTCAATTTCGTCTTTGTTAAAAACACGAACCGCTTCCCCACCTTTTTGCTTTCTTACAAATACTTGTCCTCGTATAGAGAAAGCACCAGAGATCAAATGTTGGCGCTTAAGCTGAGCGGCATAAAACATCAGCAAGCGATTGGTTTTACTTAGGCTTTCATGTATGTAAACATTCGCATCACTCTCCAGCCCGATGTCACTCAATTTCATCGATCGTTTCTTCATTTTACAAAAACCAGCTATCGACTTAAACAATAGGTTTCGAGCATGAGCAGAAGAGAGTTTAATAATAATGGGCGATGACGATCTGTTATCAGTCGACGGAAGACGAAAAGCTTCACGAACTGTCGGCGCTTGGAGACGAATTGCTTGGCATATCGTATTAAAGAGATCTCCATTATCACACTCAACATTGTTCGGAATGCCATTTATAATTATGTCTGTTGACACCAAGTCATTCTCGCGTTGTTGCAGATCTTTTTTAATTGCAAGCAGTTCGGCTTTTAGGGTGGGAATTTCTTCGCAGGTAGACTCAACTGCAGTAAGCCTAACGCCGAGAAGTTTATTTGCTTGCTTAACTTGAGCTACTTCTATAGATATGTCATTAAGTTTCTGCTGTATTCGCTCTTCACTGGATCGAATATCTCTTCTTAGCTCTTCAACGATGCTCAGTTTTAATTCTTGAAGAGCAGTAGACCAGTTTTGAGGTAGAGAAAGAGAATTAGAACTTGCATTTTTTTGAGTTGCGGGGGACGGTAAAAGATTTAACGGCGTTGAATTTTTGCTTCGTGTTGACACTTTGTTGTTATTGTTTGAATTATTGTTTTCTGGCATGATTGAGAGTTTTTTTTTGTTTAGTTTATTAATTCAGAACAAAAAATTAGTTTTAAGTTAAACGAAAATGTTGGTTTTATGAGCAGAGAACAGGCTCAAAATGTAAAATTTTTGTCTGTGAAAAATACACGAGTCGCTTTAGCTTAAAAAGAAAAATGAAAACTGACTTTTGACTGACAAAAAATTTCAAAAACCGGGAGCAAAATTATTCGCGTCCGCACTATTCAACTTTCAACTTTGTTTTTTTGTTTAAACTTGGTTAAAGCTCAGAGTGGGTAATTTACTGGATTTATTGGATGGGCGAAATAGAGATACTCTGATGCGCTATACTATATGCAAGACCATCACTACCATTCAACATTTCGGAAGCACCCAGATAAATACGTTTAAAGCTTTATTTGTAAAAAAATTTCAGGGCTACAAGCCCAAGTCGACCAACTTTTTTCTAATGATAGCTTATGCCACTAAATGTTGTACTGTCGGGTTTTGTGACATTTACTTAAACAGCTTCCTCAATGTACTGTCTCAAGTTTTTGATTTTGTAACGAACCTTTCGCCAGAGTGTTGGCTCACCAGTGTCCTAGAAACGATTACAAAAATTTATAACTGCAGGTGGCTAACAAATTTTAGAACGCGGAAGATTCTTTTTAACATGTTAATATCCACTTTATTTTATGAAATTATTGATACATAGTACATACATATGTATTAGGGAGTGTATTTTGAAAATTTTGTATATATATATATTTTAGCTTGAGGCTTAAAAATAATTGGCCCAAACTTAATAATTGATGAGCTTTCGAGCTCAAACCTGTAAGCGGCGCGGACAGAGTTTATGTCCGATTTCGTTGAAATTTTACGAAAAAGCCGACTTACTAAAACGTTGAAAAAATCTACATTAGGTGCCAAGATATAGGCCCATAATAAAGTTAAAACCTGGTTTTTACCCAAAATCAAAGATACAGACTGGCCCCATAAAAAAGAAAAACTTGCATTAAATTATGAGAAAATTTTAAAAAATAGATTACCCTGCGTTATTGACACAAAATATTGTAGACACTGAACAAAAGGAATAATAAAAAAATCGAATATATGAGGCAACGTGGCGAAGTAGTTAGGACTGTGAACTCATAGCCCACAGTACGTGGGTTCGAATCTCGTCAGAAAAGATGCTTTTTTTTTTTTTTCTATAAGCACGTTTTAAATTTAAACGCAGGAAAACGTCCTTTTAAATATTTACAACCAGGTTTTAAAGTAACATTTATTTTCATTAATATCAATAAAAAAAACATTTACATTTACGAGAATCGAACACACTCACTGAGGGCTATGAGTTCACAGTCCTAACCACTTCGCCACGTTGCCTTGTATTTTCGAGTTTTTTATTATTCCTTTTGTTCACTGAGTCAATAACACAGGATAATCTGTTTTTTAAAATTTTCGCATAATTTAATGCAAGTGTTTCTTTTTTTATGGGGTCACTCTGTATCTTCGATTTTGGGTAAAAACCAGGTTTTAACTTTATTTTGCGACTATAATTATGGGCCATAGTGTTTAAGACATTTTAGTTGTATGGGAGATGCCACCCACTGTTGTCAAACCACACCCACACTTTTCATGTGGCTGAAAGTGCGGACCAAGTACACCCTGAAGGGGTTTAATTTTTTTTAATTTGCGTTCCTATACATATATGGGGTAAAACACACGAAAACGCCACCTGAAAAAATTTTTGGCTTCGATTTGGCTGAAATTTGGCAATATTGTAGTATCAATGTCCAGCAATAAAAGTGCGTTTAGGATTTTGCCCTAATATTATTTGTTGATCAGATACGCGGATATGAAATTCACGATTTCCGTACTTTTCCAGAATAAGTGTTTTTTTTTCGAAAATTCATAGCTTTATCAATTAATAATTGGTAAACATACATTTTTAGGTTTTTACTTGTACTTTTTAAAAAAAAAAATACTGATTTGAATTTTTCGCAAAAATTTTGCGAATTGAAAAATATTTTTGCATTTTTTTTAAAAAAAACACATTTTAAAATTTTTTTTTTTTTTTAAGAAAAACTTTGATTTATTCTGCGCTTAATGCCGTAAAAATTTTTGTGGGGAAAAAATTATTTATATTTTTTTTTTAATTTTAAAAAAAATTAAAGAGCTAAAATTTTGGAAATTGAAATGAATTTTTGAATTTCTTTTAAAAATCCATTTCTGAATATTTTTTTTGTTTTTACATTTTTAGGTTTTTACTTGTACTTTTCAATAAAAAATACTGATTTTGAAAAAAAAAAAATTTTTCGCAAAAATTTTGCGAATTGAAAAATATTTTTGCATTTTTTTTAAAAAAACCAACTTTTTAATTTTTTTTTTTTTTAAAAAAAAAACTTTGATTTATTCTGCGCTTAGTGCCTTAAAAATTTTTGTGGGAAAAAAATTATTTATATTTTACAAAATTACAAAATTAAAGAGCTACAAGTTTGTAAATTGAAATGAATTTTTGAATTTTTTTTGTAAAATCCATTTCAAAATATTTTTCCGGTGAACTTCAGATTACAGCTTTGATCATAAGGCAAAGCAACATAAGTTGTGTGCATAAGTCTGCTATTTATACTGTTTTGCCTTATCATCGAAAATCGAGTTTAGCTGTTGTTTGTTGCTACGGATATATAATTGACTTTAGAATTGGGTTTGAAGAAAATGTTCCTATATTGGGCTTATCGGTCACAATTTACTTGATGTAAATAAAATAAATTTTATTTCATTTAGTTTACCCAACCAATTTGTTTTATTTGCATCAAATAAAATATGAATGATTTTTATTCAAAATAAAAAATATTGGCCATATAACTCCAAAATATATTAAGACGAGGGCCTGCCGAAATATCAAAATTAAATTCAAACTATAATTTTTGGAGGAAAAACAACACAGGAACTTGCACCATACTCAAATTGAAATTGAAATTGAACTCCTAAAATTTTTACTTTCATGCAAACAGTATGGCATCATTCCGCCTCATATCTCTTAAACAACAAATAATCATACCACAATTTAAGCCACACCACTGTTTTGAAACAGAAATAAAATTGAAGAAAACTATAAATAAGTAATATAGATATGGAAACCTTCACGAACACACAACCGCAATCAGCAAAACACAAGACAAACAAAATTCAACGCACACACAAATCTTACAATGAAGAGCAGTGAATACTTTTTTTAGTTTATTTGCATCGTCAGTACATTCGACGAGTTTTAAGTAGTGTTGTGTAATGAACATTTCTTGAGGTGTCATGGAATGCGATTTAATCCTGGTATAAAATGTGCAAAGTTTATAATTTAATTGGATCATGCAATACACATATTAAAGTTTGGCAATACTGCCATGCTTGATCATATGTTCAAGCCTAACATTGAAGTTCACATACAGTATTGGCCAAAACTTAAACACCCCCTTTGGTGCATTTTTTTTAAATCATATTTTTTTATGAAAACAACTTTATTGAACCATGTTGTTTATTTATACCTTTATTATTGACAAACAAAAACTTAAAAAATTCACCGTCTCATAAATAAAAAGGTTAATATCAAAGGAACAATTAAAACCAGAAAACTTGACGGGCAAAACTATAGCACCCTCTTTTTATGGTATGTACAAATTTTTAAAATTAGTACTTAGTTACGAACCCTTTATTCTGGACGACACACGCACATCTTTGAGGCATAGTTCAGTATTGATGATTTGCATGGCTTACTTGATCAACTCTTTATTGCTATTCATCATCCTCTTGGCAATATCTTTGTTTGAATGTCACAATATTGACAATATTGTTACTTTATCATCTTCTGCAGAAAGTAAAGACTACCTTTGCGTCGTTGGAGACTTTAACTTCAGTAATTTAACTTGGGCTCTGTAGCGACTATTCACCACACAGCACTTTGCTTTAAAGTTGAATTTTACTCTTTTTTTTAAAAAATAAAAGCCCTAATGCTTATTTTTATAATTATAATAACTGTAATTTTGATCTTCTTAATGATCTCATTGAAGGCATTGGTTGGCATCAGCTCTTTTCTGGGCTAGACACTTCTAGTTGTTTTGAAATGTTTTTGAAGATCTTATTTGAGAGAATTTTAGTCAATATTCCTTTAAAAAAAAATTACATAAACTCCCTTAGTATACTAAGGGTATTTAAAAACTTAAAAATCTAAGAAATAAATTTTCCACTAAATTCATTTCTACGGGATGCCTTGAGTTTAAAGAAAAGTTTGTTCATTATAAACGTGAATTTGACTTTTTAAACAAATTTCTTTATAAGCAGTATATTTTGAAAATTGAAAGTCGTATGAAATCTGATCCTCCTCCTTTTTGAGGTTTGTGCAGTCCAAGAGAGGGAATTCTTATATTCCATCGTCGGGATAAGGTGTCTTATTCTTTTACTGACACTGTGGACCTTTTTATGAAATTTTTTGTTTCCAATTTTGATCATGTTAATTAATGTATTGATTGTTCCATGTTAAACAAAATTGACTCATCAATGAGTTTTGGCAGCTTATCATTATTGGTAGATGATGTTGAGAATGCGATTTATGTGTTAAAAACCTCTTTTAAAAGTGATCTTGATGGAATTAGTTTAATTATTTTTAATAAATCTCTTGCTTCGGGAGTTTTCATTGATAAATGGAAGATATCTGTTATTACACCTATTTTTAAATCTGGTAATAAAAATAATATTGGAAATTATAGATCTATATCTAAATTAACTAATATCTCCAAACTTCTTGAAAAAATTGTGAAAGATAAAGTCTATTTTGCAATCAAAAACTTAATTTGCCCTTTCCATCTCCTAAAAGTTCTCAATAGGATTCAGATCGAGACAGGCTAACCAAGAACTTCTATCCTATTGCTCTTAAGCAATACTTTAAAAACAAAGACGTGCATTTTGGATCGTTGTCCTGTTGGAACCTCCATATAAGTGGCATCTCTTCATCGGCATATGACAGCATCACATCTTTTAGTATGTCAATATAATGAAGCTATCCATAGTTCCTTCAATCCTATGAATTAGGTATGGGATTTCTTCTCTGGTCAAGAGATTGCACTGTAGGTCAAATAGCACACTTTTCTGGCCAAAACTCAATTTATACAAGTATTGCTATTTAAATTTTGTTGTTGTAGTGTAACGGAGAATACTTCAAAATAAATAAAAATGCATTTTGTTTTTGGAAAAAATAATTTACTGCTTTCCAGGGATGTGTCAAAGTTGATGCATTTGCATTTTACTGAGATAACGCAAACATTTGGTGATTTTAACTCTTTTTAATTATTGAGAAGTAATTCAAATAATTTGTTTTTTCTCAAATAAAAATGGATAAAATTGATGATGGTATGTATAATGCAATTTAGCTTAAAACATTTAAGTATAGTTTGGTTTTCTGTGGTAAAATCTAAAATTAAAATGAGACCACTGATTTTTTTTTATGTTTCCAACTTTGTGTAAGCTTTTAAAATTTTGTTGTGATTTGTTAGTCTTATGACATCCTAAATTAATTAGATGTTGCTATTGTGAATGTTATTTAGAAATTTGGATGCCCGATTTTGCACGTTTTTTTCTAATGAATTTTTTTGTCAGGTGACTTCTTCTTCTTCTTCCGCAATTCTGATTTATTCGAAGTCTGGTTGCAAAAGACAGATTAAAAAGAAAAAGAAGAGGCTGTTTTCAATTACTTCTTAGAAGATATTCAGTATGCTACCAGTCCAAGTTATATCCGGCAGACTGCGCATAATTTCTACATTAAAGTTTACGAAAAATGAGAAAAAAAAGTCACTGAAGTTGCCTGTTTTCCAGTAGCAAGAGCTACATACTGTTTGCAGCAATGAAACCGATTTGTTTGTAAGAGCTGCGTCCATGTTCGCTCGAAAACAAGGTCAAACAAACATGGTGGCAGTTCTAAGGGAACCTTACAGCCGTACAACCTCAACGAGACCAAGTAAAGTAAAAAAATTTAGTTTGAAAAAGATACTCTTAATAAGTCATTTCGTATGTAAGCTCTTTGCATTGCTGGATCCGTTTGGTTGAATTTGTATTACATGCAGGTTACAAATGCGGCGTCCAAAAGGAGCAAATAAGAAATGCAGTATCAGAAAAAAGAAAATAATACAATACTAATTTTTCAAAAAGTTTGGCCTCATAGTGTATGAGCCGAAAGTAGGAAATCTTGGGAGTACAATCCATGACAACACTGCGCGCCGAGCTTTTGCGGAACATGGACTTTTTTTTTATAAGTTACTGGCATTGACAAGAACTTGATTTTTCGCCTAATAATAATGTCAATAAGTATGTCTTGTCAATTTCCCCAAATTTCAAGCTTATTGCTTTGAAGCCGCAAAAATTATTCAAAACATGTATCCCTGACTCCCAATGACAGCAACTTTACACAAAATTCTCATTCATTCAAAGGAAATTATAGAGAGATAACCTCTTTCTGTTGGTTGTTTTGTAGAAGAATCAGCAGAGTCTCGACACAAATTGTACAAAATCTGATAGATTACATCATGCACGCAAAAGAAGCTGCGTTAATACACTTTTTGACTTTTTTCATAAAGCAATGGACTCATAAGATCCAATAATTTTGTCGCAGGTTTTTAAATAGGCGCATTCAAACTAAAAAGCATATCCAACTTCTGATAAGTGATCCAATTATTAAGTTGCGAAATCCCAGACGAAGAACTTAACTTAACTTAACAAGCTTAAAATTGGGGAAACCAAAAATTTAATTTCAATGTATTAAAACACTTTAACTAATTTTTCTTTAGAAAGTGATGTTTAAATAAACGTTATATATTCCTTAACCTAATATTACAATCTAAAAATAAAAACATATATTTTATTTCATTAATTATGGCATTTTAAAAAAATGTAGTACATACCATTTTTGACCCGATAGCACAAGGGTTAAGATTTTTGTCAGATTTCTTCTTTTATAGTAGTCTAGAGACAACATCTAGAGTCAACATAAAAAATACATTTCCAGTTAATCACATTGATAATAAATCCGCAATTAGTTTTGGCCAGAAAAATGTGCTATTTGACCTATAGTGGATTGGACTAATTCATAGGATTGAAGGAACTATGGATAGCTTCATTACATTGACATGCTAAAAGATGTGATGCTGTCATATGCCCATGAAGAGATGCTACTAATATGGAGATTCCAACAGGACAACGATCCAAAATACACGTCTTAAGTTTTTAAGGTCTGGCATAAGAGCAATAGGATAGAAGTTCTTGGTTAGCCTGTCTCGATCTGAATCCTATTGAGAACTTGTAGGAGATCGTTAACATGAAAATCAACAGAGAAAATTGCAAAACCACTGCAGATCTGTTTCAATCCTTGAAAATAGTTTGGGAAGTGATTTTGGAAGATATCATTAATAATTTAGTATCTTCTATGCCGTCCAGAGCAAAGGGCTCGTAACTAAGTACTAATTTTAAAAATTTGTACCCACCATAAAATAAGGGGTTTTGTCCGTTAAGTTTTCTTGTTTAAATTGTTCCTTTGGTATTAACTTTTTATTTATGAGACGGTGAATTTTTTAAATTTTTGTTTGCCAATAATAAAGGTATAAATAAACAACATGGTTCAATAAAGTCGTTTTCAAAAAAAAAAATAGGATTTGAAAAAAATGTACCAGAGGAAGTGCTTAAGTTTTGGCCAATACTGTATGTATGCATGTTTTCACTTTAAACATAGGTTGGCTATGCTGACAAAATTGTTTCTTCAAACTTGCTTTTTCATCCAATTACTGAGTAGAAAAGTTCTCATATCTTCAGCGATCTCAAATTCGGAAATTTAATTTGCGTAAAAAACATCAAGTGAGTTCTAAAAATCAACATTTGCTTTTAGCAACTTATGATCTAGATTTACATAAAATGTCACTCTTTATGCGCTGAACGCGTTATTTAGCTTTTATATAGAAATTTGTTGATTTAAACTTATGTTACTTAATTTCTAATTTCTTTTTCATAGAAAATTTTCATACAGTACCCCAAAAAGATGATTACCTAGTTTGTTGGCTCACAAAAAATCAGTCTAAAAAACGGTGTACTGCGCGTGGTCTTGGCGACCAAAAAAATAAATCGCACTAAACAAAACCTTAGTGAAAAATTTGAATTAAAAAAACAAAAAACCGACAGTAAAAACATTAAATCGGTGTGAAATTTGATGAAACTTAGTTTTGGCCCTAATATACGCGTTTTGATAATGAACAAATTCTGAAAGCTTAATATTCGCAATAAGAAACATTTTATGAAACTGTGAAATTCGATATGAAAAACAATACAATACAATAACAAATAACAATGAGTACTGTGCATTAGAGCAAAAGGAAAAGCGATAAAAATTTAAGTCTTCAATTTATATCAGAGCACAAACACGTACATGAATACTGCTTAAATTATATAATAACTAAAATTACCTTAGTGTTTAGTTAAAATTAAACTTCCATACGTAAATAAGTCCAAATAAATAAATATTTAGTTTAAATTTTACGAAAATCAAAAAAAATTTAAAAGATGTCATAAATTTTGTTCCCTATAGTAGTCATTCCTTTGAGCCAGGATGTATTTACCAATACATACGATCCTGCTTAATCAGAAGTACCAGGAGACCGACCAGTTTTTCGTTTTCAGGTTGAAAAAGTCGAAAAAATGTAATGCAATTGAATGAGAAGTCGGAAATATTTAAAAATTATTGAATATGGTTGAAAACCCGAAAACAAGTTAAATAAAAAAATTTAAAGGAGTTTATTATACATGTGTATATTGAAAATGTTGAAAAACGTAGAGGTAGAAGCAGGTGAAAAAGGTTGATTAACTCGATAATATATGAAAGTGTTGAAAGTCTAGAAAAAAGTTGAATGAGGTTGAACAGCTGAAAAAATTGAAAGAGGTTGAAATCTTCCAACAGTTGAATGAGGTCGAAGTTGAAAAGTCAAAAAAATATGGAGAATGTTGAAAGCAGTTGAAAGAGGTTTAACCAGGTGAAGAAGGCTGATAAAGTTTATAATGTATGAGCAGTGTTAATCTAAGAAGTTGAAAAGTCCAAAAAAAAACATGGCAAATGCTAAAAATATTTTAAAGAGTTTAAAAACCTCGAAAATAGTTGAAAATCTTAAAAAAAGATGAATGAGGGAGAAAAATGTTGAAAAAGTTGAAAAAGTTTGAATAACTCGAAAAAAGTTGAGCAAGGTTGAAAAATTCGAAAAAACATGGAAATGGTTGAAAAAAGTTGAAAGAGGTTGAACACTGTTGAAATAAGTTGAATAACTCGAAAAAAGTTGAAAGAGTTTGAATAACTTGAAAAAAGTTGAATAAGGTTGAAAAATTCGAAAAAATATGGAAAATGTTGAGAAAATTTGAAAGAGGTTGAAAAATGTTGAATCAGTTGAAAGAGGTTGAAAAATTCGAAAAAATCTGGAAAATGTTGAGAAAAGTTGAAAGAGTATGAAAAATGTTGAAAGAAGTTGAAAAACTCGAAAAAAGTGAAAAAATGAGGTTGAAAAAGTCAAACATATATTGAAAACGTTGAAAATATATGAAAAATATAGAAAATCGTTGAGAAGAGTTGAAAGAGGTTGAAAAATAATGAAGCAGTTGAAAGACGTTGAAAAACTCGAACTAAGTTGAATGAGGGTGCACATATTGAGACCAAATTATATTCGGATCACTCCCTTAGTTTGCTAAATATGGCATTAACGTTATAGTTTGTATGGGAGGTGCCATAATTAATAGAAACTGAATTAAAAAAACTGTATTAAAATTGATTTCTGCTTAGTTAAAATTAATTAATTGAATATAAAATATTGAAATCTCGAAACAAAAATTAAAAACATGACATAAAAATAACAACAACAGCAAATGCATAATGTGTATTGGAGAAGTACGCTCACTCGCGCTCTCTTCATTCGAAGTGTAGACTTTTGCAAACGAGTTTTTTTAGCCTTTTCTTATGCTGGAGTAGCAGTAGACGATCTCCATCACAATTATTGCATTTTTGCTGATGTTAAGTGTTATCGATTTAATTAGTATTATAAAATATCATGGCAATCAAATTTACGTAAAACAATTTAACTTTTTTGAAGTGAAATTTCTTTAGCAACGGTGTGATTTGAAGTCAGATGTGTATACTGAAACGACACTATTTTTTTTAGCCGCACTTCCACTTGGTATAGTTTTTTCCTCGAAGGTGTGGCTTAGTTGACTATTTATAATAGTTACAGCAAAAAATGATATATCAAATTAAAGTACTCATCGAGCAGAGTACCCGAAAATTATCAGCTTTGATATCGGTGAACCAAAAGCTAAGATATAAGCGAAGGAAGATTTCCTAGATTTTTCGAATTTTTTCAAGCATTGCACTGATCAACTGCAAAAGCCATGTCGTAGTGAGGAGTACATAATCTTCTACTCTCCTCTCTCTCTAATTGTTATTGTCCCATTTACACGTAGTTGTTATTAAAATTAAAAAGAAATAGCAAACGATAAATGAATATGTGCGTAATATTCATAAGTAAGTGGAGCTTTATATTTGATGAGAAAAGCAAAGGAATAACAACTGTGTGTTATGTTGTTGTAGTCTGAAAAATTTTATTTTGTGATGCATATTTTCAAAAGATTTGCATTTTTTTTTTTCATTTTAATAACACATTTTCGTGGCATACTATCGTAGTTTAGTTCTCTAAAGGTTTCACTTCCATAACATGTGAACTGCACACATGATTTTTTTTATATATTTGAATATGAACTGTGGTCTTAAATTCCATAAAAAAAATTAAATTATGTCTATAGTTATAAAGGCATACAATACAAATATCGGCAACTTTTTTTTGTATTTTTGTATTGAATTTTATGTAGTATTTTGTGCTATTATAAATAGTATTTGGTACTAAAATTTGTTTATTTTTTTTTTTATTGCTACGAAGCAAAAACCTTTTCATCCAGTACCATAACCTCGCCAGCAAAACAACAAATTCGCAGTAATCGTTTAGGGGTTGGTCAAACACACGCCCAAGGGGCAAATTCTAGTTAATATTTTAAAATTAAATTTAATTCAATTGTACAGGGTGTTTTTTTTAGAGGTTTAGAGCTTCGAATTGAAATAAAACACAAGAAAATCGTTTTAATGTCCATCAATTTGGCTAAATTGGAAGGATAATTTTATGCCATTAATGTTTAAATATGATTTCGGGCATGTGGCCGCCGCGGCTGGCTCGAATAAAGCCAATTCTACAGGTCCAATTTTGAACCACTTTTTCGAGCATATGGGGTCGTATGTCGGCAATAACGCCACGAATGTTGGCTTCCAAGTCCCCTAACGTTTCTGGTTTGTTGGCGTAGACGAGCACTTCCCATATCTCCAAAGAAAATAATCCAATGGTGTCAAATCACACGATCTTGGTGGCCAATTGACAGATCCATTCCGCGAAATTATGCGCTCATCGAATGTTTCCTTCAATAAATTGATTGTGACGTGCGCTGTGTGGCATGTAGCGCCGTCTTGTTGGAACCACAACTCATCCACATTCATGCCATCCAATTCGGGAACAAAATAGTCGGTTATCATGGCTCTATACCGGTCTCCATTAACGGTAACTGACTCTCCAGCATTATTTCGGAAGAAGTATGGCCCAATGACTCCACCAGCCCATAGAGCACACCAAACAGTCAGTTTTTGTGGATGTAATGGCGTCTCAAGGGTCTCATGTGGATTCTCTTCACTCCAAATGCGGCAATTTTGCTTGTTGACGTAGCCATTCAACCAAAAATGAGCCTCATCACTGAACAAAATTTTGCGATGAAAATCAGCATCGAGATCAATCTCATTTTCGGCCCATACACCAAAATCACGACGCATTGCATGGTCTCGCGGCTTTAATTCTTGCACAAGCTGGATCTTGTAAGGTCGCAAGCCAAGATCTTTGCGCAAAATCTTACATAAAGTTGATGGACAAAGCTCCAATTGCTGTGCACGGTGGCGAATCGATTCATTCGGGTCCTCTTCAACATTTTGCTCTACAGCGGCAATTGTTTCTTCGGTGCGCACTGTTCGACGTCTCTGCGGATGCGTATTATCACATAGAGTAAACGTAGTGCAAAAACGAACCATGGTTAACCGAATTAATTGCACTGATGGACGATTATGTCGACCATAAAATGGACGGAGCTTGCGGTAAACTTCGCGAACTGAACCATTATTTTCGAAATAAATTTGCACGATTTGCAAGCGTTGTTCTTTTGTCAACCTGTTCATGATGAAATGGCAAACCAAACTGAACATAAATGACATTAGAGTTGCCAGATTTGACCATAAAATGCCAGTTTTATCTCTATTCGAAAAACAAAGCTCTAAAAAAAACACCCAGTATTATCATTTTCAGTTGAGTGTAACATAGCTGAAAACAAATTGTTCATATTTGTGCTGAGTTGCACTTACTTACTACCTTAGTAGAGCAACGACTGACATAGTTTAATTCCTGGTTGTTTACTAAGCAATATTTCGTTTGTTTGTTTTGATATTATACTTAATTCTCAATTTTTACATTTTTGTTGTTGTTTTGTAATAATTATTGTTAAGCATTTTATTTGTATATAAACTTGAATATTTTAATTAATAAATCAGATGCAACTTAAACTTTATTAAACCGTCCTTTGATATGCTTCTCCTTTACACGATATCTTGAGGTTAAAGTGCTTGAAGGTATCACCACACGAATTTCTTATATGCAAAGGATTTCTCAATACTACCCATTATAGTGTGGAGTGCAGTTTCTATAGATCTGCCTTTCGTATAAGCATTCTGAGAATTAGACAGCAGATCAAGTTTGATACTACTTCGAATATAGATTTCTATGAGCCTTTCTAAAGTTTTTAAAAGAAAGGAGGAAAGACTTATTGGCCTAAAATCCTTTGGATTTATGTACGAGCTCTTTCCGGGCTTTGGAATGAAGATGACTTTGGTCATCCTCCAAGCTAGAGGAATGTAGGAAAGGTTAATACAGCCTTTAAAAATAGCTACATGGTATAATTAAACGAACAGATCGTTGCAGTTCAACTGGTGTTGCACCATCAGGTCCTGGTGATTTGTAGGATTTGAAGCTACTTATCGACCCAGAGACCCAGTTACAAGTTGATGCAGATAAAGTACATCCGCAATATTTCTACGCGAGCTCAAAGACTGCATGTGTAGTTACTTCAAACGATCGTCATAAGGAGGAAGGTTTAACGGGTCAATCCAATTTAAGCCATTGAAAGCAAAACGAATAAAATTTTTTTGAATCCTCTCAATTCTATTTATATGAATATTATAAAAAGGTGACCATACTTGACTGGCACACTCTAAGTGAGGACGCACTATTGTATTATATAAAGTCACCGTTACAAAAGGGCTATTAAATTCTTTTGCCCACCTCTTAATAAAGCCAAGCAGAGATAAGGATTTTTAACAAATTTGTTTAATATGCTCATTAAAAGTCAACTTAGTATCAAAATGTATACCTAGGTCTTTGACTACATCGACACGACAAATATTTTTATCTTTTAATTTATAATCAAATTCCACAATAGTTTTCTTCCTGGTAAAAATCATAGCTTGGCATTTATCAGGATTGAGATGTTAGTTATTCTTAGAACACCAAACTTCAAAGGATTTCAAGTCAGACTGAAGTGGAATAGTAACACCAAAACCCTTTACGTTCCTGTAAATTTTCATGTCATCTGCATATACTAACAGATGGGAGTTTTTAATAACATGTGCAACGTCATTAATTGCTAAAATGAACAGGAGCGGCCCCAGGTGGCTTCCTTTTGGAACACCTGATGTCGCGCTAAATGGGGAGGAAAAAACTCTCCGAAATTTTATTTGATACGTACGATCAGGTTAATAAGATTCAATCCAGCTGACAAAACTTAAAGGAAATCCAAGCTTCTTTAACTTAACCAAAATCAAATTATGTGGTAATTTGTCAAATGATTTACTGAAGTCAGTGTAGATGCAGTCAACTTGCCCACCAGAGTCCAAAGAGCTTAATGCAAAAGAAGTAAAATTAAGGAGCTTAGAAACTGCAGATCTGCCATTAACAAAACCATGCTGACGATTTGTTATGACTTCACTACAGCACACCTTAACCTGGTCGTATAAAATATGTTCAAAAATTTTCGGTATTGATGATAACTTAGCCACGGGCCTGTAGTTTGAAACATTATTTTTGCACCCTTTCTTGAAAATGGGGATAATGTATGCATTTTTCCAAAATTTAGGAAAATAGCTTTCTCGAATTGATCTATTAAATAAAAAACTGAGCGGCTGACTCAGCACAGAGCTGCAGTTAACAAAAACTGTCGCAAGAATACCATCAGGCCCGGAGCTGAAGTCACCATCAACAGATAACAGATACTCACTCGAATTTTGGTTTGAAGCATCGTACGTCACAAGCGACTCTCGCAAATTTAGCATCGTGCTTGCATGAGCTTCACCAAATAAAATTATGGAATTACGTCCTATCATAGAAGCTGCTCCGTCTCAAAAGAAATATGACAACATCAAGGACTTACTAAGATGGCCATAACAACCCGTTGTCAGGTTACGGCCGACCTCATTAGCTCTCGCCAGGCGCCTCTGTTTTGCGCGCGCCTTCTCCAATCGTTAATGCCAAGCGCGGTTAGGGCTTCCTCAGCTTGGTCTATCCACCGGAGGCATGGTCTCCCTCTTCGTCGTTGACCGGGGACCTTCCCTTCGAATACCTTTTTCGCTGGAGCTTCTTTATCCATACGATGGACATGACCCAGCCAGCGTAGTCGCTGTATTGTTATACGCTTAACTATGTCAATGTCGGCGTAGAGCTCATACAGCTCGTGGTTCATTCGAATGCGATAGTCGTCGCCAACTCGAACAGGACCAAAGATTTTGCGGAGAACTTTCCTCTCGAACACACCAAGAGCGGCTGCGTCTGTTGTCGAAACCACCCATGCCTCAGCGCTATAAAGAAGCACAGGTAGAATGAGCGTCTTGTAGAGTGTTAGCTTTGTCGATCGAGAGAGAGCTCTGCAACGTAATTGCTTACTGAGACCGTAGTAGCACCTATTAGCAATTGTTATTCTCCGCTTAATCTCCAGACTGACATCATTTTTGCTGGTTACGGCAGTGCCAAGGTAAATGAATTCCTTGACAACTTCTAATTTACAGTTGCCCGCTGTAACATGAGAGTCTAGATCCCGTGCTCTCTTGTTGTTGTTAGTAGACATCATGTATTTCGTCTTGCCCTCTTTTACCGTCAAACCCACTTTGGCTGATTCCTTTTCAATAGCAGTGAAAGCAGCAGTAACATCTCTCTTACTCCGACCGATAATATCAATATCATCAGCGTACGCAAGGAGCTGAACACCTTTGAAGAAAATGGTGCCATTATGATGCACACCGGCTTTTCGTACGATCCCCTCCATAATGAAATTGAAGAGATCGCACGAGAGCGGGTCACCTTGTCTGAAACCTCGCTAGGTATTAAAAGTTTCGGAGAGGTCATTCCCTACCTTGACGGAGCTACACGTATTGCTCAACGTCATCCTGCAGAGCTTTATCAACTTTGCAGGTATACCAAACTCAGACATTGTTGCGTATAGGCGATTCCGCACTGGGCTATCGAACGCAGATTTATAATCGACGAAGAGATGGTGAGTGTCGATTTGATATTCATGGGTTTTCTCCAGGATTTGGCGTAGTGTAAAAATCTGGTCTATGGTGGATTTCCCAGGCCTAAAGCCACACTGATAGGATCCGATCAGCGTTTATGTATGCGGCTTCAATCTTTCACACAATACGCTCGAGAGGATCTTATATGCGATGGAAATAAGACTGATACCCCTGTAGTTGGCACAGATTGTCGGGTCTCGTTTCTTTATTACAAAACAAAGTACGCTGAGATTCCAATCGTCGGGCATGCTTTCCGCTAGCCATATTTTGCTGATGAGTCTATGCATGCACCTTATCATTTCATCGCCACCAGTTTTAAACAATTCAGCTGGCAAGCCTTCAGCACCCGCTGCTTTGTTGTTTTTGAGTCGCTGGATAGCAGCTCGAACCTCTTCATGGCTAGGTGATGGTATTTCCACTGCCTAATCATCGATTGGTGGTATCGTACTGCATCCTCTCTGGGCGGAATTGGTGGAATCATCGCCCGTAAGCAAGTTGGAGAAATGCTGCCTCCATAATCTCAATACACTCTGTGTATCTGTAACCAGATTTCCATTTTCGTCTTTACAAGTGGATGCTCCGGGCTTGAAACCTTGAGTTAGACGCTTAACTTGTTGATAGAATTTTCGTGCATCCTTCTTGCCCTGGTACACCTCAAGTTCCGCACGCTCACGCTTTTCTTGCTCCCTTTTTTTACGTCTGAAAATGCGCCTCTCTTCCTTCCTCTTTTAGCGGTGGTTTTCTCGCACGGCTCGCGTTGCGGCTCACTGCAGCATCTTCTTGTATGCGGCGTTTTTTGCAGCAGTCGCATCGCGACACTCCTGGTCATACCATTGGTTTCGAGGTTGTGGGCGTAGGAAACCAATGACTTCCTCGGCAGCAGCGCGCATGGAGTGGGAGATGTGTGTCCAATGTGAGGTTGGTTGGTTGAGCTTAACCGAGAGTTGAGCGGAGTACGCCTCGGCAGTCCGTTGTGATTGCAGCTTGGCAACGTCCAGCTTTCGTTGCATGCTCGTGCTTACATTCTTCGCATTGCATAGCCGCATGCGGATCTTGGCTGCAACAAGATAGTGGTCGGAGTCAATGTTGACCCCCCCGAAATGTACGCACATCCAGAACGCTTGAAGCGTGCCTTCCGTCGGTCACAACATGATAAATTTGATTTTTCGTTTTTTGATCCAGGGTGGGGTGGCCTTGTGAATGTCGAGGTGTTGAAATCTGGTGCTACTAACTACCATGTTTCGCGCCGCGGCGTAGTATGTTTTGGTTTTCATTGGAAATGATGATAATGTGTGGTGGGACCCAAACCCTACGCACACATTCCAAGTTTTAAGTCTAGGAGAGACTCGCCTTCTCACAACTAGCTCACCCCCGGACGGGTGTCCAAGGGATCTCCAGAGGATACTTGGCCAAAAGGCCGGAAGTTTGTGAGCTGCTTGAACTGCTTGCAAAAGAATTATCCCTGGCCACTCCCAGGTGAGTGGCGATCAGGAACTTTACCCATTTACGTGGACTTCTACAAGCAGCCCCATCCTCCACGTTCTTTATAAGCTTATTCTTTTATCCAACCCATTTTATAAAACCAAAATATGCAAAATCACCGTCGTGGGCTAATCGACTATGGAAAAGCGGAAATAGTTTGTTCATATTTCAATCAAACACCTGCATCTTCAACATTTTACCAACAAAATTTGTTGCGAATTACATTTTATTTTTGAAATAGCAATTGTTTGCATACTTTTGAAATAAAACGAGAACCTGACCAGAAAATTTAAGTTTTTTCACTTGATTCTCAAAAACTAAAAAATTGATATTGTTTGATATTTGCTTATCTAAGGTGCTAGCCGACATGGAAATAATATATTTAAATTAATAAAAGTAAGGTTTGTTAACTTTAATTCATGTATACTTTACAAAAGTCAATTGAGAAGAACACGATTACTTGCAATTATGAGAAACTACTTTTTTTTTAAAACAAAAAAATTTGATATTGGTAAGTATTGTTTTCGGTATCAGCGCAGTATTTTACATAAAAAGTGATAGTTTAATCATTCGAAACAAAACTTTTTTAAAAATTCGTACAATAAATAGTGTCGTTATTTCGTGACAAAAATTTTTATTAAAAAATTGAAACAATTGAAAAATTTCTATTTCTTTTCAGAAAGCTTTTCTCTTAAATAAATTTGTATACTTGTATCTATTTTATATTATTATATTGGACTATGTATATTATTTTTGGTATAATACATACCAAAAAAACAAATTTCCAGCTTACCTGATTATAGACGTCACATTTTTGAGCAAATTGTAGCTCGTGAGAGCTGCGATTGTAAATTTGAAACCTAGGTGACAATGTTATCACGTTAGTACAAGAATATCTTCCTCGTCCTCTACGTATTTCGATTCCAACAGCATAGTTGCCTTTTAAGTCGTCAGCTTGTAATTGTCTATGAACAATGTCTTTATGTAAAGAAAAGCTTTTGCACCACTAAAAATATATGAAATAAATATTTGAGTGTTATTTAAATATTATATCTTAATTAAAAATACAAATAATTGAAAACCTAGCATAAATGAGAATTATGACAATTCCGGTTTACAAACTTAATAAATTTCTTTTCTGCAAAATTATATGACTTTTTATGCTTTATTTTTCTGATTGTAACGCAGTCATTAAATTACGTAAATGATTCACAATTGGTTGCACCAAACGAAGTTTACATTATCAAAAAAATATCTCTTATGTTTAGATAATCAGTTTTAGTTAAGTAAATTTTAATGAAATGGTTTTTATTATCTGAAAATGCCTGCTTAGCCAACAAGTCATTTCGCAGTTCTGGTAATCGATTATTTTACTGTTTCTTAAATGAAATTTATTTGTAGAGGATAGCGAGATAACATTGATTTTCGGAAATCGAAAATTGATTTTATTTCTTTTTTAAATAAAGTGTAAGGCTATACATATAATCATAATTTAATCAATGGCTGCACAAAAAAGTAAAAAAGGCCGCATGCGGACAGATGGCCGCAATTTTTTCTCGCTATTTTTGTGGTTATTTTTGCACCAAAAGTACGGAACAAAAAGATCTGTACAAAACATGACATTAGATATTATGAAATTTCGTTCCAAAACACAAATGAAAAAATTATTTTTTTTTAGTTTAGAAATGGTTCTCAAAATATTTTTGACATGCAAAACATCTTTTTTTTTAATTTTTTATATATTATTTTCTAATCACTCCTAAGAATATGCTTTTAATCGAAATTCCTGAAATAACTTTGGAAAATATGATTTTTTATTGAAGTTTTCATAACCAAGTGTTTGTTATAAATAGTCATTTTCTTTTTTAACTAAACGTATATCCGCGACGCATCCACGTATTATATGGTAAGTAAATAATTCAAATTTATATTATTTTAATGCAGATACTTCAAAAATTTTACTATTATAAAAAAAACTCACTTTGGAAAATGCGTATAAATTCAAAATTTGATAATGTTTCGCATCAATAACATAGAAAATATAACGCTCAAAACCGCGTTGAAATCCCTAGCTGCACAATATTCACGCAGATAAAGTGCGAAAAAACGCTGCATTAGCTGCATATTTACTCTCTCTTGCGGAGAGAGAAAATAGTTCGTAAGAGCATTAAAAATTCTAATTTTTGTGCTGTGAGATTTAACTACAATAATTGTAGGTTATCTAGCAATTAATGTAGTGAAATGGCAGTGGAAGTGGCAAGTATAGAAAAGTACATATATTCTTGATCAGCATCACCACCTGAGTTGATTTAGCTATGTCCGTCTGTCTGTCTGTCCGTCTGTTGAAATCAGGTTCACGGGAAAACCAAGAAAGCTTATTGAATGAAATCAGCATACTCAGGTCACATCTTCTTGCAGGCATCTTGCTATTAAAAATGGGCGAAAACGGTTAACGGTATTTGCCCAAGCCCACTTAGAAAAAAGTTGCAGCAATTTTGATGAAACTTGGTGGTTTGATGCACATGTGAACAAGATTAGGATTAGGCTTGGTTTCAAGCTTCATTTAGGGGCGTGGAATAGCCCTAAATTTCAAATTTTATGCCGCCATATCTCATAAGCCGTGCAAGATATTGTGATGAAATTTGGTAAACGGATACATATCATATATATCTTAAATTGTGCTAAAAGTGGGCGGAATTGTAAAAGTAAGCGTGGCACTTTTCAACAGTTAAAAATTTTGATTCCGTATATCTCAAATTGGCACAAACGATTTTCATAAAAATTTTAGAGATGATGCGGCTAAAAAAAGTCATCAATATTGTTAGATTTATATGTGTACTTTGTTGAAAACACTTGTCTGAAACGAATTGTTTGTTATAAATGTTTCATTGATTTATGTATTTGATTTGAAAATAAAATTTTTCTCTATTCTCGATATCACTTTCAAACTGCCTGGTAATTATTAATTTCCAATAGGTTATGGGCCCAGGCATTTAGATCGAGATTCGTTACCAATATTTAAGTAAATTTAAACGAAAGCGAAGCTGGCATCGCAAATTTGGAGAAGTTCGGGAAGCTCGTTGGATCTGCTAATTGGATATCATGGAGTTTTACAATGGAAGCGCAACTGAAGCTGGATGTACTATGGAAGTACGTAGCTGATTCTGGTGAGGAAGTTGGAACATCCCAAGCAAATGGATCTACAGGCAATGCATCCAGATCCACACCGAGTGTATCAGAGGAAGAGAAGGCAAAGTATTGCTTGATTTTATCTATAGATAAATCACTATATGTGTATGTAAGAGACTGCACATCAGCTAGAAATGTCTGGAAGACATTGAAAGACCTATTCGAGGATTCTGGTCTGGACAGAAAGGTGGGGTTGCTGCAAAAAATATGTTCAATCCAACTGAAGATTGCGATTCAGTCGAGGACTATGTATCGCAGATTGTGACAACATCCCAGAAGCTGGGATCGATCGGATTCATGGTGAATGATGAGTGGCTGGGCTGCTTGTTGCTGAAAGGACTTCCAGAGACATATCGTGCCATGAAATTGTCATTGGGAAGCTGTGGCGCAAAAATTACGGCAGATTCAATATAAATGAAGCTCTTACAAGATGTTCGCTTGGAGAACTCCAGTCATGCGTTAATAAGCAAAAAGACTTTCTATAAGAAAAAACATTGAAGGAAAGGAGGAACACAGCGCAGATGTTTTGCGTGCGATAGCGTTGGACATTTTGCATCAGATTGCCCAACTAAAAAAGGCAAAGAGCACCACAAGCCTTGGAAGAAAGATTTTTCTGTATTTGCTGCTTATTCAGTGAGGAATACTGCCAGGAACAAGGATTAGTATGTGGATAGTGGATCGTCGGCTCATATGACAAAGGATTGCAGCTTGATCCAGATCCCAAGGCCGTATGATGGTGAAGTGAAGATTGCAGATGACAATATTTTAAATACTATATCCAGAGGAGATATCCAGTTAAATGTGGTGAATGATGGCGATGTATGTACTATCCCAATTCGTAACGTGGTATATGTATCTGGAGTTGATGAGAACTTACTATCCGTAAGTCAAATGGTCAGACGAGGCGATCGGGTGGTATTTGATAAATCTGGGTGCAAAATCTTCAATGATGAAAATCAATTAATAGTGACTGCTTCAAATGTGGATGGCATGTATAAGTTGGACACGCCAAAATCTCATGAACTTTTCATAGCCAAAGCGGAAGATATGTTTCAAAAGTGGCATAAACGATTTGGTCACTTGCACAATAAAGTCTTGAAAATGCTAAAGAATAGACTTGTAGCAGGAGTGAACTTTCAAGAAAAAGCTTAACAGAAAACTTTATGTGAAGGTTGTGCACAAGGAAAGCACATACGAGGAAGTTTTTCCAATGATGGATACAGAGCTACGAAGGCTCTGGAGTTTGTGCATAGTGACGTCTGCGGCCCAATGTAAGTTAAATCGTTAGGTGGAAGCAGATATTATGTAAACTTCGTTGATGATTTTACAAGAAAAATTTTCGTGTACTTCATCAAAAGTAAAACTGAAGTATTCAAAAAGTTTCAGGAGTTTAAAACGATGGTTGAAACCCAGTCTGGTGCAAAAATAAAGATCCTGAGGACCGATAATGGCACTGAATATGTAAACAAGAACATGCTACATTACATTTCAGTATCCGGGATAGTTCACCAAACTTCAGTTCCATATAATGCAGAACAAAACGGGTTGTCTGAGCGAGTCAACAGAACAATAACAGAAAAGGCGAGGTGTATGTTGATGACGCAAAGCTTCCGAAACGTTTTTGGGCAGAAGCAATACAAACGGCAGTGTATATAGCAAATAAAAGTCCTCATAAATGTCTGAAAAGTACTCCTGAAGAAATGTGGACAGGACGAAAGCCGGATGTAAGCCATATGAAAATTTTCGGATGTTTGGCAATGGCGCTTATACCAAAACAAAAGCGTCAGAAATGGTATCCAAAATCTGAAAAATGCATTTTTGTTGGATATGGCATAACATCAAAGGGTTATCGAGTATATGATAACAAGAGTAAGGAGGTCGTTCTTGGAAGAGATGTGCAATTCGATGAAAATATTAAAGGTTTTTCAATGCTGAGTGAATCTGAAAACGATTTTTATTTCTTTCGCTACCCTGATGAAAAAAAATGCAAGTGAAGAAGATTCAGATTCCGTAGAGAATTCGGACACTAACGATTTGGACTCGAGTTCATTGTCATTTAGTTCATTGCCTGACAATAACAATGAAGTGGGGGAAATACCTGATGATAATGAAAGTGACGCAGTAATTGTAGAAATTTCAGTTCCATCAGCAGTTGCAGTTACATCTGAATTAAGGCGAAGCGAGCGAATTGCGAAGAAAGAACCAAAGGCTCATGCTAGTTATAAAGCAGCGTTGACAGAGATAGAAGAGCCAAATTCGATAGAGGAAGCATTATCTTGTGAAGACCACAACAAATGGAAGGTAACTGTCGAAAGTGAATTAGCATCATTGGAAGAGAATGAAACGTGGATTTCTGTACCGAAGCCACAAGATTGCAACGTAATTAAAACGAACTTGATTTTTAAAAAGAAGCAAGAGCCAAATGATACCATTAGGTACAAAGCAAGGCTTGTTGTGAAAGGATATATCCAGTGCAAAGGAGTGGATTATGAAGAAACGTTTTCACCTGTCGTTCGATATACGTCAGTACTTGTTCGCGTTGGCTGCACGTTATAAGCTTCAAATTGAGCAAATGGATGCTGTGGCTGCATTCTTGCAAGGAGAACTGAAGCAAAATATCTATGTTGAACCACCATCCATTCTTAACATGAAAAAAGGACATGTTTCTAAGCTTAAAAAGGCACTTTACGGGTTACAGCAAGCCAGTTTAGTCTGGAATCAAAAGTTGGATTCAGCGCTACAAGAATAAGGAATGTGTCGCTCAAAAGTAGATCCGTGCATATATTATCACGTCGAAAATTATAAAATGATTTTCTTGGCATTATATGTTGAATACATGCTGCTATTTAGCAATGATGAAAAGTTCCGAGAAAGTATTAAGAATAAACTGATGAACAACTTTAAAATGAAATACCTAGGAAAAGCAAAACAATGCTTAGGAATGCGAATCATTCAAAATAGAGATGGAATATATTTGGATCAACAAGATTATATAGAACGAATGTTGCGAAAATACAAAATGGAAAATTGTAACCCCATATCAACACCAATTGACATTAATCAAAAGCTTGAAAAGGAAACCCAGATAGACGAGTTCATGAAAGATGTTCCATACCAGCAGGACATTGGAAGTTTATTATTCGCAGCACAATGCACACGACCCGATATGTGTCAAGCAGTTAATTTCTTAAGCCGATTTAATAAGAATCCTGGTATAAGCCATTGGAAGGCTGTGAAGCGTGTTTTCCGTTACCTGAAGGGAACACATGGATTAAAGTTATTTTATTCTGCTTCAAGAAATCAAGACATCGTGACATATTCGGATGCTGATTGGGCGAATGATAAGGAAGAACGAAAGTCAGTGACTGGATATGTTAACATATTGCAAGGAGGAGCAATATCATGGAATAGTAAGCACCAACCGACAGTCGCTTTATCCACTACTGAAGCTGAGTATATGGCTTTATCACCGGCTACACAGGAGATAATTTGGTTGCGAGCATTGGAGAAAGAATTTAATATATATTTCAAACAAGAAAAACCAACGAAGATTTTCTGTGACAATCAGAGTGCAATTCACTTGGCATCAAATGATGCATATAGTCCGCGATCGAAACATATTGATATTAGACATCATTTTGTAAGTGAGAAGAAGAAGAACAATGATGTTATATTTTGCGGAGTATCAACAAATGACATGCAGGTAGATTTTTTGACGAAACCAGTTTGTTTTGACAAACACAAATATTTTTCGAAACAAATAGGTTTATTGAATATTTTATAAATACAATTCGAGTGGCGGTGTTAGATTTATATACTTTGTTGAAAACACTTGTCTGAAACGAATTGTTTGTTATAAATGTTTCATTGATTTATGTATTTAATATTTGATTTGAAAATAAAGTTTTTCTCTATTCTCGATTTCACTTTCAAACTGCCTGGTAATTATTAATTTCCAATAAATATAAGCTTAGCCACTTTACTGAAAAAACTCCTTGAAGGGCGTGGGACAGCCCACAATAATTATTAAGGTTATATTAAGAGTACTCACAACTTAATCGTAAGGAAATTTAATGCGGTAGATGTACTTGCTACAAGGTTTCTTATTACAAAAATTTGGTCCAATATTATCTAAGAGCGTGGCACTTCCCAATAAGCAAAAAACGTTTATTCTTATAGAAAGTGTGCTATAAGAGTAATGTTCATAATATTTGGTGAATAGATGTCAGTTACTATAAGCTTTAAATTAATTTCGACGGAATTGCATTAGTGGGCGTGGCACCTCCCATATTAACATAAATTTTTAAGCGCTGTTTTAAATAAACTATTACAGTAATTGGTATGAAAATTTATGTAAGTGTGCTGTAAAGTATATCTTAATCAAAATTGGCTGAAATACCACCTGTGGGCGTGGCACCACCCACACAGTTAAAATAGCTACGTTAAGTGGCATATTTATCGAAATATGTGAGTTGGTGTAAGAGGTTTGTTAATCCAAAACTCTTTCTGGATCAAAACCGGACTGGATTGTAGCAGTGGGTGTGTCACCGTCCTAAATTTTAGAACTAGCTACGGCATATTTCGCAAATATAATTGAACCAAAAGATGCCAGAATTGGAGAAGTGGGCGTGGCATACTTCAACTTTTTTATTTCTATCCGATTTTTTTCAACATTTTCCATATTTTTCGACTTTTTAATTTTTTCCGACTTTCGGAAATATTCATGTATAAGCACTCAAAGTGTCGCATTCATGATTTTATTCACGTATGTATATACTGTTCGCTCACTCTCCGTGTCGGGCTGTATAAAAATTCGCTCCGTTTATAAATTCGATTTTCATAGTGAAAACGTGGATTTAAAATTTCTTAAAAATTGCGACAGAGACGCTCATATAAATTTTAAAACAAGTTCGACTTAAAGACGGCAGCTTCCCTGCCCCTAGTGGCATAACAAATAAAAACAATAAATTGTTTATTTTATCTCACGATAATAAACAAGTGAAATAGAAATGCCGGTTGAGCGCTCACCTCCAAAAGAGTCATCGGTCAGTGCCGAGTCTAAAAAAAATAGTGAGTGCGGAAAAAATAAAAAAAGTGGCTCTCCCGGTAGATCGGATAGCCAAAGTGCTATAATACAAGCAAACACGCGTATCAACACCAAAGTGTCGCCCACCAACACCATTGCATGCTCACCTAGTACACACACATTAAAGCATGTTAAAAATTACACAAGAACCAGCTGCATCTAATCAAGCGGGTCCTCTCTCTGCTAAGTCACCATGGAGTGTACAATGTGGCTCTCCCTTGATCCCCCAGCAGGGAAATGTGTTACTGATGCCAAATTCAACACCCCATCAGGAAAATAATGACAAAACCGCAAGTATAATATTTTCATATATTTCTAATACTTCTAGTCAACAAAGGGCCTACATCACCAATAGTAACTCCAACAAGGTTGTAACTTCAGCAATCCAGACTGGAATGGATCGTTATATAAAAATCAAGCCAAAGCTAAGCCCATCAAAGGGTAACGCAAATAACTCAAGAAAGATATATAAAGCAAGCAAAAGCGAACAAGTTTCAAATAACCCACTTAGCCAAAATAGATAAGCTTTGCTTGATAACGACACACCCGAATTGAATAACGACAACATGAACAACTCAAACAATAAAACGCTGAACGCAGTTCTAATGCGCTTATTTGTAATTTGGTTTCTCTAATTGGAAAAGATGCCTTTCATATAATTTCTCTTACGAAAGGCAATGTTTCCGAAACCAAAATACAAATTTATGCAGAAAAAAATTATAGAACAATTGCTTCTTACCTGGAGAAAAATAATAAAAGCTATTATACCTACCAGCTTAAAAGCAGCAAAGGTTTAACAATTATAATAAAAGCCATGGAACCCGACGTCGCACAAAATGAAATCAAAGAAGCTCTGATTCATGCTGGATTTAATCCAAAGTCAATTTTTAACATTAGAAATAAAAACAAAACCCCACAGCCGCTTTTCGTGTTGAACATGAACCAGATACCCGAAAATTACAAAAAAATGATTTGCACCCTATTTATAATCTGCGCTACCTTTTAAATCGCAGAATATCTGTTGAGGAGCCCCATAAACGAATGGGTCCTGTGCAGTGCACAAATTATCAGGAATTTGGCCACACCAAATCTTATCGCACTCTTCGTACTATTTGTGTTGCCTGTGGCGACTTTCACCTCTCGTCAGCATGTTCTACTGACAAAAAAGATGCTACCACAAAAAAGTGCAATGATTGCGGAGGCAACCACACAGCTAACTACAGGGGGTGCCCAGTATATGCTGAATTAAAAAACAAAATGCGTTTACATAAGGAAATAGTTCAAAGCCCACCTACCCAAGTCATGCAGACATTATCAAATAACATTGTACCTACAAACTTGCTCAATATGTCGGCCCAGACCTATGCTAACGTGCTCAAATCGAGTCAGAATAAACCTGCAAATATCATAAGTAGCTCTCAAAACCTTGAGACCATGCTTATGACGCTCACGCAATGCATAACCCAGTTCATGACAAGATTGCAGACAATGATGCATGAGATGATGAACAATCAAAACCAACTTATGAAAGTTTTGATTGGAAACAAATGAATACACTCAAAATCTGTCATTGGAATGCAAACGGCGTAAGCCAACATGAATTAGAAATTAGAAACTTTCTTTGCAACAACGAAATTGATATTCTACTAATTTCCCTCATGCACAATTTTAAAATTGAAGGTTATAAATTCTACAAAACCTGTCACCCTGGTGGTAAAGCACGAGGAGGCACAGGCATATTCATTAAAAATCGTATAAAGCAATACGAATTTGAGCAGTATGAGAGAGACTACCTACAAGCTACGTCGATTTCCTTAAAATGATAGGATGACAAAGTAACAGTTTCAGCTGTATATTGTCCGCCAAGATATAAGATTACGACAGCACAGTTCGACCACTTTTCTAATTCACTAGGATCAAAATTCGTAGCTGCTGGTGACTATAATGCGAAGCATAATCACTGGGGTTCACGACTTATCAATTAAAAAGGCAAATCACTTGGCTTTCACTAACCAATCGCCGCAATGGTCTTGATTATGTCTCCACTGGTCAGCCAACTTATTGGCCATCAGACCTTCAAAAGACTCCAGATCTTATGAATTTTGCAATTACAAAAAGAATCAATAAGAGGAAAATTTCCATCGATTCATGTTTTGACTTGAGCTCAGACCATTCTCCTGTCATTTTGCATCTGAAAAAATATGTAAAGCTGTTGCAGACACCCAATGGGCTTACAACAAATAAAACGAATTGGCTTAAATATAAAAAATACATCAGTAGTCATCTTCGTAATGATGTAAGCTTTAAAGATTCGGAGGAGCTGGAATCAGCCATACAATTATATAACAGTATGCTTGTATCACCTGCTCTTCATGCCACTCCTGTGCAACCAATCTATATAAAGAAACGCCTCAGCTCCTCCCAAATAGAACGTTTAGTGAAGGAAAAAAGACGCCTCAGGCGACTATGGCAAGAAGTCAGGTATCCTACACTTAAACATAAACTAACCTTAGCCAAACTTCAATTGAGAAATGACCTCCGAGAAGAGTCTGAAAGAGGTATAGACTCTTACACTAAAAAGCTAAATCCCGCTAGAGTCTTCGAACTACTCTTTATGGAAGGCTATCAAAAGTATGAAAAAAACCTACTGATATAGATTCTCCCATAAGGCTAAGTAATAGTTGCTGGGCTAGAAGTAATGAAGAAAAAGGGCAAGCATTTGCTCACCATCTTAAACATGTATTGCAGCCGAATCCTCCGGGCAACAGCTTTGAAATACCACAAGATACTCAAAATATGAGACAAATTTTGTTGCGCTTCACGACTAAAGACGTTCATTCATTCATAAAAACCCAACTAAACAAGAAGAAAGCACCAGGTCATGACCTAATAACTGCTAATATGCTTATTGAATTACCTTGCTGTGCAGTCAGACACCTAACCATACTTTTTAACGCTATTACTCGATTGGGCCACTACCCAAAAAGCTGCAAGATGTCTCAAATCACAATGATTTCTAAGCCTGGGAAAAATCCCACACAAGTTTCATCTTATCGGCCAATAAGCTTGTTGCCAACCACATCAAAACTTTTTGAAAACCTGCTGCTCTCGAAAGTTTTGCCCCACATGAACCAACTCAACATAATTCCTCAGCAACAATTTGGTTTCCGCAAAAAACATGGAACTATAGAGCAAGTTCACAGGATAGTAGCAAAAATTAGAAAGACATATGAAGAAAAAAAAAAATACTGCTCAGCAGTGTTTCTTGATGTAGCTTAAGCTTTTGATAAGGTGTGGCACGATGGACTTATACACAAAATAAAAAAATTACTCCCTAAAAATACCCATGCTTTACTAGGGTCCTACCTTACAGGACGAAAACTCAGGGTAAAATGCAATGACTACATTTCAGATGACGTTGACATTATTGGAGGCGTACCACAAGGTAGTGTTCTTGGCCCAATTCTTTACCTAATTTACACTTCAGACTTGATAACAAACAACTCTGTGCTTACATCTACTTTGCTGATGACACTGAAATTTTGTCTTGTCACGCAGACCCTCATAGTGCGTCACATACCCTCGAAGAACACATGCGTCTAGTTGAAACATGGCTTTTAAACTGGCGAATAAATGTAAACGAGCAAAAAAGTAAACATCTAACTTTTACACTCAATAAAAAGACTTGCCCCACAGTTCATCTAAATAACACCGCAATACCTCAGAGCACTGAAGTTAAATACTTAGGTATGCACCTCGACAGACGCCTTACTTGGAAAAGTCACATTGAAAAGAAAAAAATTCAAATGAAGTTGAAAGCATCAAGCATTAATTGGCTTTTGCATAAACATTCAAAACTCAGCCTTGAATTTAAAGTTCTTTTGTACAAAGCTATTATTATACCTATATGTTCATATCCATCAGATTTGGCCTTTTAGCTGGCCTCGTTTTTTTTTTTTTTTGGAGTACATCTTCCAGCCATAGTTTTTCTTGAAGCTAAGGCTATCTTGAACTCATAATAAAGGTTGTTCAATTAAAATTCAGATACCTATTTTATTTATTTAACTTTGTATGTAACTTTTCATGTTTTTTTTTTTTAACTTAAATGCAATTTTAACTATGTCTTCCTTTGAATTTTAATTGTTCCTCCTTGAATATTAATTAAAGATAGTCTAAACTTCGAGGAAAACCATGTTTGAAGAGTCTGCTCCAAAAAAAAAAAAAATTAAAAAAAAAATCGAAATTGGCTTCGATTTTTTTTTATTTTTTTGAAGAGACTCTTCAAACATGGTTTTTCTCGAAGTTTAGACTATCTTTAATTAATATTCAAGGAGGAACAATTAAAATTCAAAGGGAGACATAGTTAAAATTGCATTTAAGTTAAAAAAAAAAACATGAAAAGTTACATACAAAGTTAAATAAATAAAATAGCTATCTGAATTTTAATTGAACAACCTTTAATATTAATTCAAGATAGACTTAGCTTCAAGAAAAACTATGGCTGAACGATGTACTCCAAAAAAAAAAAAAAAAAAAAAAACGAGGCCAGCTAAAAGGCCAAATCTGATGGATTTCCACATATATGGTCATACGGAATCCAGCTGTGGGGCAATGCAAGCTTATCGAATGTAGAAATATTGCTAAGGTCTCAGTCAAAAATACTTCGAAATATTTCCGGCGCACCATGGTATGTCAAGAATATAAACATACACCAAGATCTTGGTATACCTTTCGTTAAGCAGATACAGGAAAACATTGATCACATCTTTGTACGTTTAGGGCGAACTGGTAATATTTCCTTGTGCAGTGTCGTCACTGATTTTTGGTATTTCTGACTACTGCATGACTTCTCTCTGTTTCCAACATATCACAAAGCCGAAAAATAAGCCTGAGCTCTGTGAATTAAATCATAGAACAATTGATTTTACAGCCTTGAGCCACCGCCTTGCTTACGAAATTTGGGAAAATGTTTATAGTGAACTTGATCCTTCTAAAGCTTTTACCATTTTTCGAAATACCCTTAATGACAATGTCATTGCTTGCTCCAGAAACGTTAAAAGTAAAAGGTCTAAATTTAAGAGGCTGAAACCTTGGATTTCGTTAGCGCTAGTGAGGAAAATTAATCTCAAAAAAAATTTATTTAAAAAAAAATGCTAAATACCCAGTCAGGATTAGTAGATTAGCTCAATACAAAAAACTTTGCAAAGAAATTACTTTTGAAGCTTCTCAATGTAAAATTAGTTACTACGAGAATGAGTTACATAAAGCACAAGGTGATTTAAGAAAGCAATGGAAACTTGTTAATAATATATTAAATAAGACTTGCTCAAAGCAAGAAATAGGCAAAATAAATGTTAATGATGCGAATATTTCCGAATCGATTGCGAAAACTAATGTTTTTAATCAATTTTTTGCATCGATAGGTAGTGGTGTTGCTTCAGATAATGGCCTCAATATCCTTTCATGTAATTGCTTAGACAAAAAAGAATCTACATCTGCAAGCTTTTTCTTTGAGCCTATCTCATCATTAGAGATGTATAGATTGATTAAATCATTAAAAAATTCTATAAATAATTTTCAATATTACTGATGTTCTCTGTAAACTAGTTAATAAAAGTATTCGTGTTGAAAGATGCTACAATTATTTCTATATTTAAAAAAGGGGACAAAACCTTACTTAATAATTACCGGCCTATCTTCTTGCTTTCTGTTTTTTCTAAGGTTTATGAAAAAGCCGTCAAAATGAGGATGACAAATTTCTTAAATAAAATAAAATTTTTCAGCAAATGCCAATATGGCTTTCGTGAAGGCACGTCGACAGAAGGTGCACTCATTGACTTCTTTAATGGCATTTATACCGGTCTTAATCAAAATAAAGTTTCTGCAGCTCTTTTTGTGGACATTACAAAAGCATTTGATACAGTTGACCATAAAATACTTTTGGACAAACTGTACAAATGTGGCTTTCGAGGTTCAATTCATAATTGGTTTCAGTCGTACTTGTCTAATAGAAGGCAAAGAGTCAAATTGGATAATCAGTTTAGTAATTTTTTAAATATTAAAATCGGTGTTTCACAAGGATCTGTACTCGGTCCCATTTTATTCCTTATCTTCATAAACTCAATTTTCTCCCTTAAATTTTCTAGTAAAGTTATAGCCTTTGCTGACGACATGGCCAGCATCTACACTAGTGACTCATTGCAAAAATTAACTGTTGAAATAAACATTGATCTATGCACTTTAAGACACTGGTTTTCAGCGCATAAGCTTGTCCTAAGTGATAAAACAAAGATGATATATTTTAATATCTCAGGTTATGAAAGTCACTTTGATAGTTTCAATTTTCACTGCTCAGTGTGTGAGAAATATATTGTCGATAGCGACACATGTAGCCCTTCCGATGTGGCTCAAACTTATTTTGAGGAGAAGTTGTGCTCTGGAAATTGTTTTTCCATTGAATGGGTGAAAAATTTTAAGTATTTAGGTTTGCAACTTGATTAGAAAATGAGCTGGTATGATCACACTAACTCCTTGAAAAAATATATCATCTAAGAAAAATCTGTAACAAAAATTTGTTAACCGGCATATACTATGGTATATTCCATTCTAAGCTTCAATATGGGCTTGTATGCTGGGGAGACGCCAATCTGAATAAAATAAATCCTTTGTTGAGCAATCAAAAACATGTTATACGCACTATATGTAAGAAAGGGCGACTAGAAATAAGTCTTCCATTGTTTCGAAATTTACATATACTTCATTAGAAAAATGTATACTTTTTTTAAAGTTCTACAAGTATTTTTCAACAGAAGTGGCTATTCCGTTAATAGAATTCATTCGGTCTACGAACTGAGGAACAATAGTAGAAATCTCGCCCCATTGCCTAACCACACCTCACAGCACTTTTTTAATTACTTTCTGTGTACTTCTCCTAGACTTTACAACTGCCTTCCCGATTCCATTAGAAGTCTAAGGAATCAACGCGTATTTTAAAAAAAAATTATATCGTGGCTTTTTGCTTTTGATTATCAAGAAGTTAATCATCTTCTCAGAGTTTTGGTATAGCTTCTCACTCACCAACTTATGTATTTTGAAATATGAAATTGATTTCATTTTACATTCGCTTTAAATTAATTATCTTTTTCTTTTTTCGCATCCAAATTTCATTTGTTGTTATTATTTAATCTTAATTTAGATTATAAAATAAAAAATTTATTTATTGGCAAGGCCCCACGCTTTATTCCTAGTTTAAAATATTAACTGATCTGTATTCGTCACTTGTTCTCTGTAATAACAGAATACAGACATTTTGCCAATGTACTTACAACTATTACTTTTATATTTTGTTAATAATTTATGAATAATGCATCTCTACCTTTGTAAAGTATATTGATAAATAAAATATTGAATTGAATTGAATTGAATTGAATAAAGCGATCGTATCAACAAAAACTACAGCAACATCCAAACATACTAGCTAGGAACCTACTCCTAACATCGAATACGTCTCGATTGAAGAGACAAGACTTACCACCCCTGTAGCTATTATGTATACGCATAATGGGTACTCTTTTCACAACTGAAGACAAAATTTGAAAAAATAACATTTCTAAGCAATGGCTTGGAAAACTCCGACGTTCTATTAGTTTCTTAAGATTTGTACATTTATTGTTAGTCTCCAAGCGAGTTGGTTCAATAAATAAATATGAGGTTTGAAAAAAAAAAAAAAAATGTATGTATAGTCTTAAAATTTTTTTCAGTCACTCATGCGCATCAATGCAAGATTGAAAATCGTTCTTTACTGCACCACAGGTATGTGAGTATTTTTTTTTTACGAGTAGCATTCATAAAAGAACGCATGCAAGGCAACAATTTTTCCATCGCATCGTTCATAAATGAATATGAACGATGTGAGAAAGCGTGATAAGCGTTCGAACATGTACAAATTTTCTGTCTCTCATAAATGTGAGCGTAAGGAAAATTATCTCTATCAAGCAGCAATGAATGCGTGCGATCAGCGTTTGTATCTATAGCAGACCTTGAAACTTTTAGACTTATATTCAAAAATTCATGAAAATAAAATTAAGTTAAATTAAGATTGTTTAAAAAGTTTTTTTTTTTTTACTTTTATTTTTTGAAATTCGAAACTAAGATTTTTTTTGCTTGAAAAAAACAAGGAAAATCCTAAAATAATATCTTGGATTAATAAGTAAAAAATTTCAGAGAATAGTTATGGCTATTCATAATAAAAGCCAAAGCAAAATACATACTTGTTGTTTTCTCAGACAGAAAATTTCTGAAAACTATGGACTTATATTTTTAAAAACAATTTTATTGCACCAATCGATGGGAAAAGGCCGAAAATTAATTTTGGAGGGGAAGGTCCCCGACCATCGTACTAATTAAATAATTTGTGAATTAAAAATTATTGTAGCCATGAATCACGTTCGCTTTTATTATTCAAAAGTTTTTCAACTCCTAACTAGAGTGCCTGCCTCATGGTTTCGTTTGTAGTAAACGCAGTAGAAAACCGGTCACTAACTTCAATCAATATAAATATGATAAATGCCAATGTACTTACAACTATTACTTTTATATTTTGTAATGCATCTCTACCTTTGTAAAGTATGTTGATAAACAAAATGTTTCAAAGAAAAATAAGCAAAAATAAAAAAGAAAAATTAAAAATACTAAATAAAATAATTACCGTAAGGAAGAAAAATCTCAATCAAATTGTGGATCACTCACCACAGTTTCTTCAACAACTTCGTTTTTGCTAACAACGACCAAAAATAAACCTAAAACTAAAAAAATTAAAGTCGTTGGATCGTTGGATCGTTTTAAAATAACAGATAATCAGGCTGCGGGTATTGCCAACGTTTTTGCTTTGAAAATGGGTCACGATTTAAGATTTTTACCTGCAAGTGTATCGACATCTAGGCGACAATGCATAGTAAACAGGATAATTACACAAACAGGAACAAAAAAAAGTTTTCAATCAAAACCGCCGCTAACTTTACATTCGAAAATAGTCATACTTTCAGCAAATTGTAAGTTTTTTATTCCTTTTATATTTTTTTTAATCTACATACATATGTAGGTATAAATTTTATGCAATTGCCTCAAAAAGTTTTAATCAGTATGATTTTTATTGGCTGATAGAGTTGCAACATCAACTTCCGATTCCAATGGAGATCATCTATTTTTTGGAGCACCAATTATCGAAGCAGGAACGGTTATTAATATATCAACGGCATTGATAGAATCAATAGAAGATTTGGAAGTAACGGAGGATGTTCGTGCAATGTGGTTTGATACAACGGCGGCAAATACCGGAAAGTACAATGGGGCTAGTGTCTTATTAGAACAAAACCTCTCACGAGACTTACTTCGTTTTGAACGTCGACATCATAGTTACGAACTAATATTAGAATGTGCTTGCTCAATTTGTTTAGGACCTTCTACTGGGTCAAAATTTAAAATTTTCGACAGATTCCAGCAAAATTTAAAAAAATTAAATATGAAAAATATCGTTGATATGATAAGAATCTTGCCATTGTTTTGGAACCTGTGAAGGAAGAAATATTTAATTATGTTGCTTTAATTTTGAGGAACGAGAAACAACCAAGAGGCGATTATGACGAGTTTTTATATCTTGTAAAAGTGTTTTTTGGGGAAATAAAAATCCAATCTTTAAAGAACCTGATGCCATGAGCGACGAGAGAGCGGCTATAACTAATGTACGGTTTTGGCTTAGCACTCCTCTTGCAGTTTCTGCGCCGCGACTTAACTTCAAATTTTTTCAATTACTCGACATATACGACTTAATTGATACAGAAATTAGCTATTACGCCACTTCCTCTGCTGTGATGTCTACCCAAAAAGACTTCTTCTTTTCTTACGACGTGAAAATAATGGTTATAACCATCAGGGTTATGTTTGGAATTTATTTTGGGTAGACATCACAGCAGAGAAGGTGGCGTAATGCTATGGGGGCTATTTCATATTATGCAACAATTGATTTGGTGTTTGTAAATTCAAAAATGACAGCAAACTCCGAGAAATTCATTCTGGAAAGAGCATTCCCACAATTTCAAAGCATATTTGAACTAATTCCATGGATTTATTAGCAAGATAATGCTCCGATGTATACAGCAAAAATCGTTAAAGCCTGGATTCAACACCAAAATATTCAAGTTTTGTCATGGCCGCCGTATTTGCGCGATATGAACATCATGGAAAACGTCTAGGGATGGTTGGTTAGAAAAGTTTATGAAAACGGAAGGCAGTTTGAATACAAAAAATCACTAGTTCAAGCCATGGGCAACAACTTCTTGGAATTATTTATAGTCACTCTACGATGCAATGCATAACCGTATTTTTGAACTGATTTATAAAAAAAGAGGCTCCACAGATAAATTGAATTTTTTAAATATAAACAAATTTTCGAAAAAAAAAACATCAGATAGCATTTTTTTTCTATATTTTCTTAAGTGGCCTTATTCAAGTAACGCAAATAAAAAGGCATTTTTTTGATGTGTTGAATTCAATACTAAAGTGAGGGAATATAATTATCAGTGAATTCATTGTGTGACTCGGTTTAATTCAAAGTGTTGACGGTTTAACAGCTACTGACAATTTACGGTGAGGGAATATCACTGCCCACCGACCACCAATAAACACAGGCTAAACATCGTTATCACCCACTGGTGGATATTTATCTTTTAAGGTAGTGATCTAGGCACAAATAAGAACCCTTAAAGACTGCCGGTATATCAGTCTAGGTCTTCTGCCCACCGTTGGAATCTCTGCTTCACCAACGTTTGCAGTTAACAAAGCCAGCCGCATCAACTTTTGAACTCAACAAAAACAGAACAAAACAATTAATCAATAGCCGAAGGAAATTTTACAAGAGCGGATATGCAGAAATACATCATTCTCTATCTGTAAGTAACAATCCTAATACAAATTACAAACACAGGAGTTTGGCAAACGTACATGATATATATATTATGTTCTAATAATCTTATTCTATATAGTTGAATAATAACCTTTTGAATTAAATGCAAAGTAATAAAGATAAACGAAAACAATTCAGACCATATCCGAACACATTTACAAATATTTTTAAAAGCAGAAGCTTAAGTTCTATACCTGAGGATTTAAATTCAATTTCATTAACAATGGTTTTACCAAACGATCAAAGTGGCACTTCACCAATGTTCACAAGCTCAACCCCATTTGAATCCCTTCGCATCCCAGATGCAATCAAAGACCTTCCAAATTTTGAAGGCAACCCAAGGTTACTTTACGAATTTATCTCTAACGTTGAAGAAATTCTTCTCCTTATCAAAGCCTATGACGGTACCACTAATGGACAAATTCTTTTAAGGGCTATTCGCAACAAAATTATTGGTCAAGCGAACGAAGTCCTAAATATGTTTGGCACACCATTAAACTGGGATAACATAAAAAATAATTTAATTCTTCACTATTCCGACAAGAGGAAGGAAACATGCCTTATTAGAGATCACTACAACCTACGGCAAGGAAATAGAAATGTGGAGCATTTGTATAGCGAAATAGTCGAGTTACAGTCTTTACTATTAAATATTACAAACATACATGAAAAGGACTTAAACGTTATCAAAGCAAAACAAGACTTATTTTCTGAAATGAGTTTAAACAGTTTTCTAATTGGCCTTAAGGAACCATTAGGGTCTATAATTAGAGCATCGAAACATGATACACTCGGTATCGCTTTTTCTCTTTGTATAAAAGAGCAAAATATTTATTATATGCGAAACGACACAAATAAATATACCCATAAACCACACGATTACAATCAAAGTAGATTTTTACTGGATCAAAATATACAACTCCTTATAATAGCACTAGACATTATCCTTACCAAACACATCAATATAAAACACAATATAATCAAACACAAAACCAAACAAAACACTTTAATGAAAATACTTCCTATCAACAAAATCCTTTTAGAAATCACACCACATATAATTCCAACAATAACTACACCAAACCAGAGCCTATGGACATAAGCTCAGGAAATATTAAAACACCAACAGTATCCCAAAGAAACTTCAATACTAATTAAAGCATGAACACTCGCATAAACAGAGCCCCATTTAAAAGAGAAAAACTAATCAACATAAATGAAACCAATAGTTTCAGGACAATTCCTCCGAACAATCACCAACTCCAGCTTGATGATTATCAAAACTTAGAGGACAACCGCAATATTGAAAATTTCCAAAAAATTTTCACGAATATGCCTCGCGAAACCAACAGGATACTTAGATATTAATACGCATGGCTCTGAACTAGAGTACATAAAAATCTCATCCCCATTCGGCGAACCCCTAAAATTCCTAATTAATACAGGTGCATCATCATCCTTCATTAATCCAAAATTTATTAACCCTGCTGACATACTTGAATGCAAAGCAACAACCATAACTACAATCTTAAGCAAGTATACTCTTAACAAAAAGGTCATATTACCATCGTTGATCGAATTCAGACAACCAGGAAGTTTTACAATCCTCGTGTTTAATTTCCACAACTATTTTGATGGACTAATAGGACTAGATATCCTAACACAATTGGAAGCAAAAGTGGACCTTTTAAGCAAAACCCTTGAGACAAAATATTCTAAAAACTTACTAAATTTTAAACATAATTTTACATCAGGAAAACATGTCGTGCCACCAAATTCTAAAATAATAATAAATATACCTGTAGACGTTGAAAACGGGGACATATTCATCAATAGTAAACAAATTAACAGCAATTTTTACCGATGATGAAACATTTAAAGTGGTCCAATCAACATATTCAAAATACTTCGCAAACAGCAAACTATTTCGGTTAATCAGATGCACAGAAATTCTAAAAGATGTAATAAATATAGACACCTAAGAACAACTCATATAAGATTATCATGAAAAAAAAATAACCACAGAGGAATTAATGAAACGCACCTACACCTTAAACGTGAATTCTTCTTTCCATTCATGAAAAATAAAATCACACAAACTATAAATAATTGCAACTTATGTGCTCGCCTAAAATTCGAAAAACCAGAAAATCCTATAAAATCACTTGATATTATACACATTACATTTATACGATAAACAATAAGCAAATTCTCACAATTATTGACAAATTTTCAAAATTTGCATTTGGATATACTCTAGAGGATAGCAGTACCATCTGTACTCTAAAATCTATAAAAAACTTTATTAGCCTCTACGGAATACCTAGAAAAATAGTATCAGATCAAGGTTCTGAATTTACATCTAATATTTTTAAAGATTTCTGTAGGCAGTTTCAAATTGAACTTCATATTACCTCGTTTCAACAGTCAAGTAGTAACAGCCCTGTAGAGAGATTACACTCATCTTTAACAGAAATTTATAGAATAATTTTAACAACTAGAAAGGAAAACAAACTCTCATTGAGTCATAATGAAATCGTTGATGACACCCTTATCACATACAATAACGCAATACACTCAGCTACTAAACACACACCCTATGAACTATTTTTAGGTAGAACACATAAATTCAATATGACCGTAGAATTCAGCAATGAGCACGAATATTTAACAAAATTAAACGAAGTTCAAGAAAATCTATATCCTCAAATCAAGGAAAAAATAGAGAATTTAACATCTAAAAGGATAGACAAACTAAATGAGAACAGGTCCGAACCAGAAACGGTAGATAATGTAACAATCTTTAGGAAAGAATAGAAGAAACAAGATGACGCCCCGATTTTCCAAACACAAAGTCATACAAAACAATAAAGTTACTATTATTACCTCTAAAAACCAAAAACTTCATAAGTCTAAAATAAGAAGGAAACACAAATCCACCTTAACTAACAAGAACTTTTTTTTCATGATACCCCTTATAACGGCTCAAACAATTGAAATTCAAAATATTAAGCCAGAACAAAGCCTAATCCAATTACAATTAGGACCTGCAAAAATAATTAAAGGCTATAATAATCTTATACATATGGTTAATCTTGAAAAATATGACACTAACATTGAAAATATACGTAACACACTAGAATCATTCGAAAAACATACTACATTAACAAGACCCTTCCAAGTAACGAAACTTAAGTTAAACGAACTTGAAAATAAGCTGCAATCCTTGATGCCAGTCAAAAGAAATAAAAGAGGACTCATCAACGTATTGGGCACAGTAATTAAAGTAATAACTGGTAACATGGACGCTAACGATGCACTAAACATAAATGACGAAATACATAACCTGCAATCAGGACAATTACATATAAACAACGCATTCACAAAACAAACTACTATTAACACACAAATGTTGACTTGACTACAAGACATAACCAGTCACATTAATAAAGAACAGGACGTACTAAAAAAACAACTTATAGGATTCGCAAATGCGATTAACAAAGAAGATAACAATATCCTAGAGCTCCAATACATAAATCAAATCAATTACAATGTAGACCTTCTTAACAACCATATATCAAATATAGCCGAAGCTATTACACTCGCCAAATTAAACATAATTTCGAAATTTATCCTCAGTCCAGTAGAACTTAAAGAAATTGAAATGTACATGGAAAACCAATCAATAAATATTATATCAAATGAGCATATATAGGGTGTTTTTTTAGAGGTTTGTTTTTCGAATAGAGATAAAACTGGCATTTTATGGTCAAATCTGGCAACTCTAATGTCATTTATGTTCAGTTTGGTTTGCCATTTCATCGTGATCAGGTTGACAAAAGAACAACGCATGCAAATCGTGCAAATTTATTTCGAAAATAATGGTTCAGTTCGCGAAGTTTACCGCAAGCTCCGTCCATTTTATGGTCGACATAATCGTCCATCAGAGCAATTAATTCGGTTAACCATGGGTCGTTTTCGCACTACGTTTACTCTATGTGATAATACGCATCCGCAGAGACGTCGAACAGTGCGCACCGAAGAAACAATTGCCGCTGTAGAGCAAAATGTTGAAGAGGACCCGAATGAATCGATTCGCCACCGTGCACAGCAATTGGAGCTTTGTCCATCAACTTTATGGAAGATTTTGCGCAAAGATCTTGGCTTGCGACCTTACAAGATCCAGCTTGTGCAAGAATTAAAGCCGCGAGACCATGCAATGCGTCGTGATTTTGGTGTATGGGCCGAAAATGAGATTGATCTCGATGCTGATTTTCATCGCAAAATTTTGTTCAGTGATGAGGCTCATTTTTGGTTGAATGGCTACGTCAACAAGCAAAATTGCCGCATTTGGAGTGAAGAGAATCCACATGAGACCCTTGAGACGCCATTACATCCACAAAAACTGACTGTTTGGTGTGCTCTATGGGCTGGTGGAGTCATTGGGCCATACTTCTTCCGAAATAATGCTGGAGAGTCAGTTACCGTTAATGGAGACCGGTATAGAGCCATGATAACCGTCTATTTTGTTCCCGAATTGGATGGCATGAATGTGGATGAGTTGTAGTTCCAACAAGACGGCGCTACATGCCACACAGCTCACGTCACAATCAATTTATTGAAGGAAACATTCGATGAGCGCATAATTTCGCGGAATGGACCTGTCAATTGGCCACCAAGATCGTGTGATTTGACACCATTGGATTATTTTCTTTAGGGATATGTGAAGTCGCTCGTCTACGCCAACAAACCAGAAACGTTAGGGGACTTGGAAGCCAACATTCGTGGCGTTATTGCCGACATACGGCCCCATATGCTCGAAAAAGTGGTTCAAAATTGGACCTGTAAAGTTGGCTTTATTTGAGCCAGCCGCGGCGGCCACATGCCCGAAATCATATTTAAACATTAATGGCATAAAATTATCCTTCCAATAAAGCCAAATTGATGGACATTAAAACGATTTTCTTGTGTTTTATTTCAATTCGAAGCTCTAAACCTCTAAAAAAAACACCCTATATATGAAATGCTTGGACTCCAAGCTTATTACAATAATTTCTTGGGAAATGTTAAGTGCTCTTGCTACACGAAAAAAATGCAAGGTGCTTTTTTATAGAAAATTTTATGATCTTTTCAATAGGCTAGGTCCCGTTTATGCAGCATTTTTTTTTCACGAGATATAGAGACAAATGTCTTGTCAAGCATTTTTCCCCATACAAATCGTATGGAAAACAAAAAAGCTCGATGAGCCACCAGTAAGTATCAATATTATGAGCTATAATTTCACCAGAATTTTCCTTTCGTGTGCCTGCAACTTTTGAACCTGTTTCAAGCAAAAACAAAAAAATTTGAATCACCCTAATATACACATATTCATCCCAAAATTATAATCGACAAGTTAAATCTGGAAAAGTTGAAGCAATTCCAAATAGAGACAACAAATGAACTACTAACAACGACAACAATTAGAAGCCACTATACTTATGCAGCAATAACTACACTCGGGTTCCTTACTCTAGCCGCAATATGGTACTTCTCTACGAAAGCTTCAACAAGTTACGTTTCTTCAGAAGTCCCTATCAACGCTCCGGCCCCATCGACCTCCTTGTGGCCGTCGCTCTATTTTAAGGGGGGAGGAGTTACGTCCCCTACGGTTACAACACAAGCAGCACCAACCAAACCAGAAAGACTCTACCGGATGCAAGAGTCAACGACATGACACAATTATTTTATTGATTAATAAACATTTTATATTTAATAAATTTAATTTATTTAAAATTGCTAAATTAACAAATTACATTTTATTAATTTAACACTATTAAATATTGCTTAGTATTGATATTTACATTTTGTTAATTAAACACCTTTATTGATTTTTGTAAACTATAAATAAGTCTTTAGACAAATATTAAAAACAGAATTAATCGTAAATCCAAACGCAGTGTTTTACTATCGCTCCCGTTCGAGCTAAAATCTATTTTTTTTGTGAAGTACTCCGTAAAGTACTTAACTCGCGCGATGTATGTATCTATTATCTAGATGGAAAAATTATTTTAAATAATAGAATGTATTACTTCAAACTTTAAAATACAAAAAAAATTAATTTTTATCATTTTTGGACCAAAAATAGAAAAAAAATTTTTTTTCATTGAAATTCATGTGGTGCCATTGACAATTCGAATTATAGTGTATTAAGGTGAGTACAGTGAAAACAACAAAGGATTTCATCTGTTACACAAGAAACACCAAAGCTCTACTCGCGGAGAGATCACAGTTTTTTTTCCTTATATATAGGCTTAAAAAATAGCGGTAAATTTTTTTTCGATACTTCCTTATGTGTACATAAGGAAAATCGAAAAAATATTTAAAAAAAAAATATTATAATTAAGAAAAAAATCAAATTTTCATAATTTTTTTAGCCAAATTTCAAAAAATTAAAATTTTGCAGCTCTAGGATTATTTTTTTAAAGAGGAAATACTCGAATATGAATAAACTTTTGAAAGTCGAGTGTTCTTGAAGTATTCTAGAACATGTCTAATGTGCTTATAGATATGTATGCTACTAAATAAACACACACAGTGGCGAACATTGAAATCCGGACAAACAAAAAAAATTTGAAAAAAGGATTTTACGACCCCGTCAACCCCTTTATTTTGAAGGTATGACATTTTTTTACAGGTATGGCATAGGTATACGGAAAAAAAAATTCTGTAAAAATTCATTGGATTTGCGACAATAATTATAGTTTTTCCCTGTAATGCCCAGATAGTAAGCGAAAAACTGTAATAATTGATTGTGATTGTCAATGAAAAATTACAGTGTTCACACTGTAAAATTTAGCATTTACTCCGAAAAAATTTTAAAAACGAAAATTTTACTTTTTTTTTCATATTTTATTTAATTTTTTTCTTATTTTATGTTTTATTATACTTCCTAACCATACTTCTTAACATAGAATGAAACAGAGAACCAGCCTGATAACATTCATATAACTTTTTTCTTCTAACCATATATCTACATTTTATGTCGTATTTGTACAACGCAAGTGACAAAAAAGTAATATCGAATCATAAGATAAATAATTTATTATGTGATACTTATTGAAGTTTTTAAAAGTTTACCCTGTAATTTTTATTGTCGTTCATATGAAATTTTCAATAATTATTTAGTACTTTTTGCTAACTAAATTTTTCCCTGTCCACATATATATATATATATTAGAGCGGTTCAAAAAAAACTTTCTGATTTTTTTCACGATGTGTCAGCGGATTACAATAGCCTTATATGCCCCATTACTAGGATTAAGGTTAATATTGAAAACTGGATTAGCGCCCTCTGTTTTAAGTAAACAACCCATTTTCAAAAATCTTGATTTAAAAAATGCTGCAAGTTGTAGAGATTATACAATTATTCAAATTATGTCAGTTCTGTTAATTTAGAAAAATGCAGATATCTCGGGTTTGTAATAAGGAAATGATATGCAGTTTACGACATTCTCTTAAGCAAATAACAGTACATTTAAAATGATGTAACACGGGATCGGCAGCAAAATAATATGGGGTGATTTTGCAACTTTAAAGTACAATATCGGAATTTTTTCATTTTTTTCCAGTCAATTTTCAATTTTTTTGTAAGAAAAAAAAAGAAGAAGAAAAATTAATCATGGATTCGAATTCCCCGATTGATAATAACTGTTTAAATAAAAAAAAAAATTAGAATCACCTTAATATGCAAATTTGTCGACTCCGATTCGAAAAAAATCAGGTCTGTTAATTTAGAAAAATGCAGATATCTTTGTTTTAAAATAAGATAATGATATGCGGTTTCGGCATTCACTTAAAAGAATATCAGTTCATTAAAAATGATGTACCATGGGATCGGCGGTAACATAATATTTGAGGTGTTGGAGCTAGAAAGTGGAAAATCGGTACTTTTTTACTTTTGTCCGGGCAATCGTAATTCTTTTTGTAAGAAAGGAAGAAGAAGAAGAAAAACCAATCACGGATTTGAATTCCCCGATCGATTGTTTCCCGAAAACCATACCCACTTTGTTGAAAAATTTTATAACCTCTACAACTTGCAGCATTTTTTAAATCAAGATTTTTGAAAATGGGTTGTTTACTTAAAACAGAGGGCGCTAATCCAGTTTTCAATATTAACCTTAATCCTAGTAATGGGGCTTGTCCAGACATATAAGGCTATTGTAATCCGCTGACACATCGTGAAAAAATCAAAAAGTTTTTTTTTTGAACCGCTCTAATATATATATATATTTTCCATTCTGAAACTGTAAATATAAAGTTTTAGACTGTAATGATTGCAGTTTGCTCATCAATATGTACTGAGTATTCCATGAAATTAAAAATTACAGGGCTATGCGACAATTTTTCCTGATTATTTTGCTTTTTTTAAATATCTCACGCTATTTTTTACAAAACCTTTTTTTCCGTGTAGGGCTTTGTTTTAGAGGTAGGACAATATCTTAGTATAAATATAATTTTTACTGTTAGTTTTCAATCACTATTGCGTTATTGTGTTGGAAATGAAGAAAAATTATAAAAAAATTAACACAGCGGATAAGCGCGAGATTTTGGCGTTTCGAAGCGATAGATAAACGATATGGGAAATTTCTGCTAGAGTAGACTTTAGTAATTTCTCTGCAGCAGAATTTTTGAAAAAGTATTCTGAAACCGGGTCGAAAAGTCTAAAGAAAGAGTCAGGACCGCAAAAAAAGACTACAGAAGCTGATGATCGACTTTCAAAAAAGATTAGTCTTAAAAATCGCTTCAAAATTGCTGTGAAAATTAGAAAAAAGTTTGTCGAATGTGGAGGAATAGACATTTCTCCAATGACTGTGCGACGAAGGCTCCATGACGCTTGTTTATCTGCACATCGCCATCGAAAAAAAACTTGGAACCTTCTAATGAAGAGCATTTTTCGCGTGTAGACAACGCCTTATCATCGAACGCACTTGGTAAGCATTAGTGTTTTGTAAATCCTTATTATGTACTTAATAATAATCCACAACTTTCATCCTTTTTTTCTTCTTCTTCTTTTACAGGTAAAGAATTACTTGAATAGTTTTAACTACTTCAAATAAAAACTCGCAGGCTCGAAATTCATTGTAGCCATATGATGTAGTGGACTTTTTTGCTTAAAATTTGACGAACTTTCAGAAAAATAGAGTTCCCGGACTAAAAAATATTTCTCCATACAATTTAATACGCCCTACTGATCATGCAGAATGTGCTGAGTTTTGGTTTTAGGAATGAATACTTTTAGTTAGTCTTAAGGTTTAGTTGAATAAATTAACATCAACATTAAAATTTCCGATGTTTTTTTTTGTTCCTAACTTATTTCGCGCTGTAGTTCAAAAGTTTATTAGCCGATCAGGCTGAAATTTGGAGAGATTTCTAAAAGTTTAAAGATATCGCGTAGATAAATATTTTTTTGGAGTCAAAACTGTTGAAAAAATAGCCAAAAATCTGGACTTTTGATTGAACAACTGTTTTAAATTTTAACTTTTAAGTTTTTTATAAATTTATAGGTTTATTCTTATCAGTAATTGAAAAAAAAAGTATTTTTTTACCATTTCTCTTGGATCTAGCTTATTAAATACCTTAAGTTGCGGATGAATTTTCTAAATATTACTTTGAGCTGCGAACTTTTTAACTGATTTCAACAAAATATATATAATTTGAAAAGTATATACATTAGGCCGGGTCGATTTGTTTGTGAGGAAAAAAGTTGACAAGGAGTACAGAAAAACATTATACATACATAAATTAACTTTTAAGTGCATCTTTTGTTACATCTTTTATTCATATTCCCATGTGCTATGAACAAATGTTTTATCCGATTATGTCTTGGACACACTATTATCACCACCCATTCAAAAGAGAACCGACAGCAATTTGTCATTTTTCCTCATGTTCTTCCTAAACAAATTTCCACATCATTACTGAATGCCCCAACCTTTCTTCAGTTCGTTTTGCCTTTTTTTAAAATACCAATCCAATCCGATTCCTTCGAAATCCTGTAGATCTCAAATAGAAACTTTATACGATTTTTTTAAAAACGTAATAACTTATTCGAATTTAATTTTACATTCTAAGTCTATAGCCCTGGCAGCTAGTGCTTATATTAATTGTAATTAATAAAATATAATAATAATAATAGTTTATGGTTATGTGTTATAGTTCTGATAAACTCGATATAAAACTTACCGGATTATTCTCACCATATCGCATTCCTAAACGAATTGTAAGTGAAGGTGATGCATCTAAATCTGAGAATGAAAACATCAGCGGTGCTAAATATCTAGCATTTTCATTTTCTTCAAATTGGCCAGACGCTATATGGCTCACCCCTTCTTGTCGATAAATTAAGGGCAATCCTGTTTTATTTATAAGCCATACAGGAGCGCTAATAAATATTTCCATTCCTTTGCCACTCAATGATTGAATCGATGTACGAAGATAAAGGGGTCTACTATTTACATCTAGCAGTTTAAGTTTAGTTTCTACTATGCCAGTATGATTTGCAGGAACTCTTAGTTGTCCATAAACTGTGTAATTATCAATAGTTAAGCTAATATTTATACCATCATATATATTGACATCATGAATATAAGCCTTTTCTGAAGTATGAATTCTTCCTTGTTTATGCCCAGATATTTTAAATAAAAGATCACAACACAGCATATTAGTTATAGTCAAAGGAGTATATAATGTTATAGAATGTCCTGGTATATGAATAACATCTCTGTTGGGATATTTATCACGTTTAATGGATACTAAAATATTAAAAGGGATATTATTTAGCCCCAAGCAAACATATAATTCTTGATCTAAATCGTTTATACAACTTGACCATGATATGCCACGACTACAAAAACCAAACTGAGTATTGTTTGCTCGTGTTACTTCCGTATTTTCCAAATTAACCAAAACATCAGAAGGTTTGATATAAATGAGTGCATCAATTTTTTTAAGTGGTATACTAAAATATTCTTTTGGCTTAATTGTATATGTATATTCATCTTCCCGACTGCCTATATTAAGAATAACAATTTTACTTAATTTGTTTAAAACACGTAGTGCAGATCGTACTGTTATTAACTTTTGAGCGGAACCAACTAAAGTTATGTCAAATACAATACGGCTTCTTCTTATATAATCTTCTGTAGTCGAATATCGGAGAAATACTCCTACCTTATCAATGGATATTGGACCAACAGGGGTCCATCCGTTTATTTCGACAATTATTTGATGAAGATCTAATCGATGTGAATCCATGTGGCGCAGTTTGTTTTGCAGGCCAAATGAAAACGTAACTGTTTCATCAGGTCTTACGGATATCCAATCATTTTTAAAATTTCGCTGAACAATTTCTGTTCGCGTTATTCCACCAGGTTGAGCCAGTATAATTTTAAATCGTAAGATTTCTCCAGTTTGATTTCGCAAAGCAAAAGGAATAAATGGTGTTCGTCGTCTGTAATTTGACAGAAATTGTGGAGCTTTATTTGAGTCAACATTTGATGTGCCTTCGTAATAATCTTGGGTCCAATTGTTTCTTACTAATTTGCAAAGTTCAATAAGAGTACTAGTAATGTTAAATTTAAGAAATTGCTTGCTTTTGACTTCAACATTAAAAAATCGCTTGTTGGTTGAGTTGAAGTCAGTATTAAATTTCCAATTGGCCATACATTCCCATGGCTCAATCACAGGTTCCCAACCACTTAATCGTCGATTATAGTAGTCAGTGCCTATAATTGCTTCCATTTGTCCTGATGGGGAACTTAAACTACTTATTACCACTCCTTCACTGTTTGCTTTGAGCAATTGTACGAACGATAAACGAGAAAGAGAGATTTCTAAAAGTGGAACGTCTGCATCTTTACAATCATCAATCACACATATCGAAATACACTGAGCGCTCACAACGATTGAACCTATTTCTAAATATTTAGATCCTAGTTCAACTTGTTTCTGCTGCGTCAGCCATATTGCTGCTTCATTTAGTTTGTAATTACTTATTTCCATTGCGTACAAGCAATCTTGCGGATTAAAACCCATGGCAATTAATGGTGCGATTAATTCAATATCAATATTGGTATACTTTTTGGTCGTTTTTTTAGCCTGAGCTGTACGTGTTTGTTTTGGTATTGATTCTAACATTTTTGTAAACATTTTAACATCATGGTATGATAATCGAATACACAACTGTTTCTGCAACGTTATATCGAGCTTGTTATTTTGCACTTCTATATTTAGTGTAATCGGGTCAATAATTGAAAGAGCACTTTCATTTTCAAATCCAAAAATACAAGAAAAGACTTCCAAATGGTTAAGGTTGATAGAAATTGGATGATTTAAATCGTAAGGCTTATATGAAAACACCGTTGTACTTTTCAAAATAATTGCACTTGTGTCAGACTGATTAGTTTTCTCAACTAAAACTAACTCAGAATCAGTAATATTAAGTATGAATTCATATGTTGATACATCAACATCTTCAGAGGAATGTTGTGATTTTGTTCTAATTTTATTATGAGCATACGTTTCAGAAAATGGCGATGAAGTTTGTTCTGCAAGATAGTCTTTCATGCTTTCCATCCAATCAAGTATCGCCATAATACGCATATTGTTAAGCAATATGGTATATTTAGTACAGTCACTTCTCTTTCTGCTATGAATTTCTGCTTGCACTATGTTTGAAGAACTACTTTTTATAGGTTTCAGAACTTCAGTAAATACGTTGTTAGGAAGTTGGTTATCTAAGCTATTTGATTGACTATATCTTGCATCTGTTACTAAAATTTCGCTTGAAACCAAATCAATATCTTGAGCTCCATCACTGTAGCAATCGATTTCTAAAAATGATTTAATAAAATTAATGCATGCTAATGTCACTGCTTCTAAGCTATTTATAGATTGCATATTTAAGTGCACGGCAACATCTTCAAGTTCAATTTTAATTGATAAAACATTCCAGACAGGTGATTCATTTTTCTTCTCACGAACTTTTAACGCTGAATTTATTTTGCTTATAGATTCACTTAAGCTAAATGACTGATATTGGTAAATATCATCTATATCTTCACCAACATTGTGAGTTAGAAACCCTTTTATTAACTTGTATTGCTGCAAATTCAATATACAGCTAATTTTTGAAAGCGTACCATTTACGCTTACATCAGGAAAATTATGACTTGTATTAGAATCCATATTTCTTTCGACTTGAAGTTTTAAATAGCACTTATCTTTTAATAAATTACTTCCACGTTTGAATATAGAGAATGCTCCTATATCAAAGCAAAAATCTGATCCATTATTTTCATTTCTATTTGTTTTAAGTATTCTTTCTGCAGTGAAAAGATTAATTTTTACTAAATCAATTCGCATGATGTCAATGATTTCTGTTATTGGATTATCATTATATTTTTTACTTTTAACTATTTCGTCAGTGGCGAAATGAAACTCATTTACTAGAGTAAATTCTCCCAAGTTGGCAACAATAAGTTTATTGCTTTCATAGCATATAGGAAGTAAAATAATAGGAGATTCTGCTCGTATTTCCAAACCAATCTGCATTGGCCGCTCGTTTATGCTTTTTTCAGTATCTGATAACTTCATTTTTTTTATAACAGGCTAGTAAAAAGTAGAAACTGATAAATATTTTGCTACAAATATGTTAACATGCTTACCGTCTGAAGTTGCAGAAGTTCTTTAACAAAGCATTGAATCTCCATAACAAATCGCTTTGTATGAATATATCGTACCGAAGACATCTGAATCTGCAATATAGCGTCTTTTTCTAGAGATCGTTTATTTATTATTTGACTGGGCCTAAAAATACATTGTTCTATTATATTACATAAGGTAAGTTTTTTGGCAGGTTTTAAATAAAATTTAGGCTTCAGAGATTATTGCAACCTCAAATGATTTTCACAAACAGGACGTACACAGAGTAATAAGTCATATTATTTTTAGCACTGTTGCAGATATAATTTAGCAATTATTTTTTAACAATAAATTCAAAAAAAAAGAAAAAATTATTGATCACTGCCAACATAATAAATGCAAAAAATTACAATAATTATTACGAAAATAATGGACAATGCAACATATTTCACCTATTTAAAAACGTTTGACTTTTTCAACATTTGTTTGGCTTTTGTAAGCACATTTCAATCTTTCCCACTTTTTTTGAATTTATCAACATTTTCGACTTTTTTAAAATTTGTAGACTTTTTGACATTCGCCGACTGGTGTCCATACTTTTTAATATCATACATATTTTCGATACTATTGAAGATTTTTCGATTCAAATTTCCGATACTATTTCATAATTTTTCAACTTCTATTCTGTTTGTGCAACATTTCCAATACTATTGAAAATTTACGAACATTTTTCACCTATTCCTTAAAAATTAGTGCAGTCGAAAAATTTTAACGTGGTCGAAATATTCCAGTTAATATTCACCGCTTATTTCATATTCTTTAAAAATTTTGCTCAATGGGCTTTCTAAGGCTGATAACTATTGCTCAATCCTTAGATACAAGTTACAAAAAATAGAACTATCAATAAAAAAGAAACGCCTGTTGGCAAAAAATAAAGCAGCCTTTGCTTTTAATTTAACGTAAAGGCCTAACTAAAACATGCATGCCTTGACTGAAGTCAACTTATGCAACTATGCGAATACACACAAATCGTATATCAAAACTACAACGTACTTTACAAAAAGTTTCGTTCAATTTCCACTAATAAATAGTATTACTAGTACAACGGACGTGTTTTCAATCGCCATCGTGGTCATTTAATTATTCGAGTGTTAGAGAGTAATTAAAAAATCTAAAACTTTTGATTACGCTTGCGGTAGTGAGTCCAAAATAATTAATGCACTATGCATTGATTTTTTGCGTGTTTTAATTTAGTAAAAGAGAAAAAATAATTTCTGACAAAGCCAAACTAACCAAGCAAAACGGTGGGTAATACCTGTGGAGCGCTCTTCGCCGACGCAGCAATTGCACTCTCTATCCAGTGTGTGCGTTTCTACGAGCTCAAGTGCCTCCAGCAACAAATCAACAGCAACTAAGAACATTCTTCCCGCGTTATTTATTTCAACAGCTCATTCGGGTAATGCGCATGCGCTGTTTCCTCAAAACTTTTCTCTGAGTACATGCGAAAATGCAGCAAAGCCGCCACATCTTCAGTCAACTGAACATGTGCTGTCCTCATCTCTCTCATGGGGAGCACAATGTTGAACTCCTAACATCTCACCAGCACCTACAATCGCAATAGTCTCATTACCAGCAACAACTCTGGCTACTACTAGTACATCTGTAAATACTACATCTTCATCTATTTTGCTATCTATTTTACTGTTTTTGCTACTTTTCACTTGAAATGTACTACTTTTCTTTGAAATGCGCTACTTTTTTTTTTTTTTTTTGGTCGATAAACAAAATTTTACAAAAAATGTTTTATGGAAACAATGTAAATAAATAAATAAAAAAAACACGCAATAATGATGTTTTTTATTAGTGCTATGGGAAAGTAGAAATGGGGACCGTTTTTTTTTTGCTAATTACCATACTTTTTTTTGTAAAAATTATGAAATTGTTTGTTTTTTGAAAATTCTTAAATTTTAAAAATGTGCTACTTTTGCAAGCAGGTCATCTGGTAGCCCTACCTCAACAGTCTCCTGCCAACTCTTTTACACCAGCTAATTCTTATGCAAATATTGTAAAATCAGGTACTCAAATGCAACAGCAACCACCCCCGGAACCAAGCAATAACCTTGAGCAAATGATTTCTAATTTTGCTCAAAACCTATCACATTTTATGATAGCCATGCAAAAATCTTTAGATCGTATCGTTGATATGCAAGCTCAATTAATGACTGCTCTTTTAGCCAAGTTATAGATTTTATAAAGATATGCGCATGGAATGCAAACGGCGTAAGCCAACATAAGTTAGAGATTTCAAACTTTTTGTCCTGGGAAGAAGTTGATGTAATGCTTCCATCCGAAACCCACTTAACAAATAAATATAATTTCACTAGTCCTGGCTATATATTTCATAAAACCAATCACCCTGACGGCAAAGGGTTTTTGGGTTTTTTAGTTGAATGGGGGTCGCCACCCACTGTTGTAAAACCACGCCGAAGGAGGTATTTTTATTTTTTTTAAAAAGTTTGCGGTCCTGTGTGCCTATATAATAGAATCGGGTTTGAAGAAAATTCTCCCACAATTTCAGCTTCCTAGATCAAACCCGCGAACCGCGCATTTACTTTGTTTTTTAGTACAATTCGTATGAAAAACAAAAAAGCAAAACAACGAAAATCAGAAAATTTACTAAAACGCAAAAAAAAATCTGTTTTTCGTTGTTTTGCTTTTTCGTTTTTCATACGAATTGTACTAAAAAACAAAGTAAATGTGTATGTATTAGCGCTTTATTACTTTTAACTTAAATGTCCATATAAATTAATTGTTTTTTTATTAAAATAAACTTTATGATTTTGTTGAAAACTATGTAAATCTTTTTTGCTGAACATGTTCTTGGTAAGAGCTCAAGAAAAAAAAATTATCACTCTTAGCAGTCTTACTTATGCGCTATAAGGCGGTTAAAGAAATTTGTCTAAGGGCATTTTTCGCTTAAGTGCGCAATATTTGCTGGCATTTAATTGGAACTGTCATTTCCTTAAGGAAAGAGCGAAACAGAACGCACTTTCTGTACGGAATCAGCTGGCTATGCATTGTATACATAAAAAAATATGTTTGGAATGGAGCCAGAAATGGAAAATCCATTTATTTTGAAATAGAAAATGTGGAAAAAAGAATAAAATTGACGCATTTTATTGATTGACAATTAAGTGATGCCCCGATTTGCTTTTGCCAATACTTTTCCCCACAATATGCACGAATAGTAAAAAATTTAGCTACATATTTTACTTAATTTTTTTTTTAAATTTATAAAATGGTCATAGATTTGCATATTTATTGTTTTAAGTATCTTAATTAATGTCATTCAATAACATTTTGTGAATGAACTCTATTTATTTAGGAAATATAAGAAATAAAATTTATGTTATTGTGGGAATGTTCCATAGTTTTGCAACATCATTTTTTACGTTCAAAGAAGTACAACATAGCCATTAAAAAGTCTACTTTGAGTTTGTTAAGCACTTGACAGACTTTTCGTTCGAATTTGACAGTAGGTTACGCTAGCCCATGCATGGCTTAGTTGACCCTTAAGAATTGACAACCATTTGTCAAAATCTTTAAAACTCTAGCAATTTGAATTTCCGTAACAAAAGCATAACAAGACCATGGGACTTTTTTGACCTTCTATTTTATTTTTAATGTTTATAATAGAAGGGTTGCAAAATGTTATACGAAACGCAAAAACCGTAATTTATCGAAATTTCGTTACGTAACGTTATACAAATTAAATTGTTTTACAAATTTCGGCATCCGGTAAATATGTATACTTACGAAAATGTCAATGTGAAAGTGAAGAGAACGGACGTGTTTTTGAACTTATCCGTAAATAAATTGTTATTTAATTAGAAAAATCATAAATAAATAAATTGAAACGGAATGTGGGCAAATTCAAGTAAAATAAAGTAAAAAAAAAAGTTGAAAATGAGTGTCTTGTGTGGTAAATGCGCAAAAACAATTACACGAAATGAAAAATCACTAAAATGCAGCGGGTTTTGTAATAAAATATTTCACGTAAGAAAATGCAATGATGCTAATAAATTACTTAGCAGTGATTTTACCGAATATGATATTAACCTAACTAAAGAAAAACGAAATTTAATATTTACACCCTTGTGCAAATTAATGTGGACAAAACAATTTTTCTACTGTTTTTACAAATTTTATTCTGAAAACACTATTTAAAGCTAATGTATTGAGCTTATTGTTATTCTAAGCTTAAAACGTGCCCATGATTGTATGTTTCGGGAAGTGTTATAAAAAAACTGTGAGTATTTTGTTTGTTTTATGTTAAATATATCGTTTTGACTGGTTTTGTTGAATTTTAAGTGACACGTTGAATACGTACCAAAAAAGGATATCGCAATAGAGATACGTTCTAAGGCAATTACACTGTCTGAACATTCTTATTTGACACAAAGACAGATTGCTAAAGAATGTAGCATTTCTAGAAGTGCAGTAAACAGGCTTATTAAGGTCTACTGGGAAACTAACTCAATTTCACCTCAGAGGGAGGAAAAATTTCACCGTAAAAAAAAACAATACGAAAGAAGATACTCTATTGTTGAGAAATAGTAAAATTAACCCCACAAGGATCAGTGACAACTTTTAGAAAGATCTAGCTATTACCGGAACGATAATGCATGCTTTAACAATATGGCGTCGATTGTTAGAAGTTGGCTGAAAGGCACGGAGACCCGTAAAGAAACCACTTTTGACCATCGAAATGAAGAAAAAGAAGATGGCTTGGGCTGAAAAGTACAAGAATTGGACTATGGAGGATTGGAAAAAGGTGTTGTTTTCCGATGAAAGCCATTTTTTCGTTCAGGGTATGTGCGACCAGTTCGTTCGACGGTCTGATACGGAACCGATTTCACAAGCTCACATTCAGCAGTCAGTCAAACATCCTGTAAAACAAATGTTTTAGGGATGCTTCTTATTTTTTGATCCAGGATCATTAATACCCATAACAAGGATGATGAACGGTCAAAAATATATGACGATGCTACAGCATAGACTGGCTGCTGAGTTGTCAAAGTTAAATTTGGAAAATCCTATTTTGCAGAATGATTTAGCACCTCACCAAAAATCAAAAATAGTAAAAAAATTTTTCAATGATAATAGAATTACAGTGTTGGATTGGCTTGGTGAATACTTGACTTCAATCCAATTGAGAATTTATTGTCTATATGCAAAATTAGGTTCATAAAAATGGATTGCACAACCAAACTTAAGGTGATTGAGTCAGTTGTTAAAGTATGGTATTGGGATCCCAAAATCCCTAATGACTAAAATAAATTATAAAATCCATGTCAAAATGCATTAAAATGGTGCTTAAAAAAACGGTGGACACATTGAATATTAATTTGTGAAGTTTTGTATTTTTTTTTTAATTTTTCATGAATAAAACAAATTTTTTGAGTAAAAACTGGTTTGTCCACATTAATTTGCACAAGGGTGTATGTGTAACAATTGCATTGAATTTAAACAATCACTGGGCAAGAATTACAATAATATTATTTCAGCCATTGAAACAAATAAATTAGTCCTTTAACATACTCTTAATGAGCAGACAAAGAACCTAACAGAATCATGGGTGTTGAAAATTATATAGAAAAAAACAAAAAAGAGTGGTAATGCGACAGTGGTAGTGAAACCAAAAAATATACAAGAGTGCGTGCATACAAGAAAAATGTTGAAGCAAACAATTGATCCAACCGGTATGAACATAAATGCAGTTCTAAACAAACAAGGCGGTTGTGTTGCGATAAAATGTGACAATGAAAACTGTTCACAAGAGCTAATCAAGGAAATGCAAAATAAGCTATCTGACGATTATGAAATTGTAACACCCGCCGGCAAAAAAACCAAAAATAAGTGTTATGAATACAGCAGAGGACATAAACAAAAATGAGATGATTAAGAAAATTAAATTACAGAATAATGGGTTTGATGAAAGTGAAATGAAATTGATACGCTTGTACAACACCAAAAAACGATATAATAACTTAAATGTAGTCATTGAAATTGATGCAAAGCATTTTCATAAAGTTATAGAAATAGGTAGAATAAATATTGGATGGACTAGATGCCTGGTCAGGGAGTGCTTTGATCTTTTGAAATGTTTTAACTGTCAAGGATACAATCACAGAGCCAAAATTTATGCAATCTTCTTCCGATAAAAATGACTGCAAAAATAAGATAGCTTGTGCAAAGTGTGCTGGAGAACATCATGTTTCTATCTGTAAAAGTGAACAGTTAAAATGCATTAATTGCTTAAAGTATAATGAAAGTTTAAAAAGCAAAAGCAATGTCCGAGTGGAAGAAGCAAATATCAATTGTAACCATGATTCGAGACACAAACTATGTCCAACATATCAGCGTAGATTAAAGCATCAATTAGAAAACATACTGTATTAAATGAACAAAAAATTAGATCTAAATATATTTTACGTTAATATTTGCAGTATTCGCAACAAAATTTATGAGATTGAAGTTATTATAAACAATATTAAAAACATTGATGTGACAATAGCAACAGAAACCTGGCTGTATGAAAATGAAATAGATACATATAACATTCCAAAATACACTGCTATTCATAACTGCAGAAAGAAAAAACTGGGTTGTGGTACAGTTATTTACATTAAAGATACCTTAACTTATAATGAAATAATGAAAGATGAAAAATACAACTTCACACTAATTTAGGGCTACCAGGTGACCTGCTTGCAAAAGTAGCACATTTCTAAAATTTAAGAATTTTCAAAAAACATAAACAAATTTCGTAATTTTTACAAAAAAAATATAGTAATTAGCAAAAAAAAAAAAAACTTTCCATAGCACTAATAAAAAACATCATTATTGCGTGTTTTTTTTATTTATTTACATTGTTTCCATAAAACATTTTTTGTAAAATTTTGTTTATCGACCAAAAATAAAAAAAAGGTCGTAACTTCGAAAGTAGTGAATAGTAGCGCATTTCAGCCAAAAAAAAGTACATTTCAAGTGAAAAGTAGCAAAGCCTTGCAAAAGTAGCACTTTTGCTACTTTAGTGTGCCATCTGGCACTAATTGAAATTACAAATTTAAAAAAATCATTAGAAATTGGAACATTTTATAAGCCTCCAAATAAAAATTCAAATAGATTTATGGAATATATAGAAGGAAAACTAAGTATTAGAAAAAATTGCGTTTTATTTACTGATGTAAACATCAATATTTTAGAACAAACGAACACGGTTATTAAATATACAGACCTGATATATTCAAATGGCTTTACGCTAATCAATAATGCTTTACCTACTAGACAAACAAACACCACTAGTACACTCATTGATCACATTATCTCGAACGTAGATTTAACACATAATATTAATTTTCAACTGGAGGATACAGACATTTCTGATCATAAATATACAACTGCAACAATAACTTCAATAAAACCTTAGCAACAAGCTATCGCGAAAATCATTTATTTTAAAATGGAAAAAATAATTAAAACAAGTCAAATAGATATTGAAAAGTTAACCAATATAATACAAAATGCGAAAAATAAATCCACAACATTTACAAAAATCAGAAGCAGAAATAACAATTGGATTTCCACTGAACTTAAAAAAAAGCTAAAACTCAGACAAGAATTGTACAAAAAATTGAAATTGCATCCAGAAGATATGCATATGCTGGATAGATATAAAAAGCTAAAAAAAGAAGTAAATAGTTTAATAAAAAGTAACAAACAGAAACATATAAATGAACAAATTGAAAAATCAGGAAATAATTCAAGAAAGTTATTTAAAGTAATAAACTCAACATTGAAAAATAAACAGGAGGGAACAAATACTTTAAGAAAAATTCAAAAAAGTAACACAATTACAGCAAATAATTTTAACAAATATTTTAGTGAAGTAGGAGTAAATATAGCCAAAAATATAAAAGCCAGAAGCACGGTTACACCAAACATTTTAAGCCCAAAATCAATATTTTTGTACCCAATCACACAGATCGAAGTGCAACATATAGTTGCAAATCTTAATAGCAATGCAGCACAAGGAGTAGATGGAATTTCTGTAAAAGAATTGAAATTGATTTTGCCAACAATTAACAAAATATTGGTTGATGTATGATAATATGTTTGAAGATGATAATGATAATTAAATGTAAATTTGAAAAGGTAGACCAAAGGGTGAATAGAGCGATCGTGCACGCTAGTCGTTCCTGGTCTATCAGCTCGTCGGCGAAGTCGGGGTTCGTGCTCTACCTCCACTTGTCCCTTTATCATCTTTATATATACAAAAAAAATCGTGCACTTTGGTACAAAAAAAAAAGAAACAGCAAATGTAATGCCTAAACAGAAAATAAAACTTTATTTAAATTATGGTAAAACACACATTGGTATTGTAAGCATGGCTGTTCAATCGTAAGCAAGGCGGTTCAATCAATTAATTCCGATATTGAGACATAAAGCTGTTACAATGCCTCGGGTCTTAGCCCCCATTCCCAACCATGTAGTGAGAGACCCTAGTTTCTCTCCCTAGCCCTATTCAAACTAACAAGGTTCGGTTGCCATTGCAAGACTATTAAAAAGGTTTACGCTTTATTCATTTCTAGTCGATAAAAAATTCAAAATACAAAATAAATGGTACACATTTTATTGTAACCTTATGTAAATATAATTAATCGATATGAAGTGAAGTATCTCAAATAATTCAATTAGATAATGGTTAAACTTCTTACAAGACTAAAGCAATTCAACGATGTATAGGGAAAAAAAACCAAATTGGCGGTGAGAGAACAAATATTCATATTTGAAATATATGTTGCATTTAAAGAGATTGACAATATGAATAAAAGCAAAAAAACGAGCGAATCCAAATTTAATGGACCATTATGAGATTGGAACAAAATGACCACTACTATAACTGCTTCTCAGTTATGGAAAACAAAATCTTAAATATTGTCAATTTCTTTGCGAATACAATAAACTTTGTAGGTTTATATTTTTAAATTGTTGAGAATAAAATTATGTTATAGAGAATAAAAAAAATGAAAGTTCACTTACATTACAGCTGCATCGATGACGGTGAGCTCAGCGTTATGATGTTCAGCCTCGTTTACATGCCAATTAACTCTCTAATTTTGGGAGATTGAAATTTTAATATTTTATGTATCAATTAATTGTTTACTCTCTCGCCAACTAAGTAATTTCTTTAATTCTCACTTTTTTTTTTTTAAACTTAGTAAAGTTTATTCTTTTCTTCCTCCTTCTCTTTTTCCTTTTTTTTTTTTTTTTTACCCTCTTAGTAAAAAAATGTTAAGCCAGAGAAAAGAAAAAGAGAACGAAGAGAAAAAAAAATACTAAACAAAATTTATTTTGAAAATAGGTACTTATACAAATCACGAAATTTTTGAAAGTTTAAAAATTGAAGAAGTTGGACTTCAAGTATTCTAAATTTATGTTTAATAGATTTTAAAAATAAGAAAAACTAAATTTAGTTACTTAATTTGAGGTTTTTTTTTCTAATCTTTTTTTTTCGAATAATTATTAAATTGGTATTTTTACACTTATTTAAATCCACGTCATGCAAAATCCACCGGTGGCGTAACCTTGAAGTAGTGACTGTCCTTTGTTTTCGCGCATCTCCAGATCCTCGCTGGAGATGCGCCACGAAACGTTGCTGGTTTAAATGACTTTTTAGCTTTCACGCTTTTCAATTTTTCTTAAAAATTATTCCCAAGGATGATATTTGGTGATGCTGAATATTTCCTGATGTCCTGATGAAGCGTAGGAAAATAGTTAATTTCCCTTTTTTATTAATCAGCGACTACTGGAAAAACCACCGATTTTCTCCTTATGCATATATATTTGTATTAATTACTTAATTTGCATGCGTATGATGCTACAAGAAATCTTAATTTAAAAAAAATCTACTTTAAATCTTTAGAAAATTTTATTTTTGTTTTGCTGATAGCAGATCTTTACAGTTTCGCTGGTAAAATTGGAAAAAAAAGCCAAATGTAATTTTGTTTTGCACCAAACGTCCGATATAACACAGCGTTGCCCGAAATCAAATGTTTTTGGGCAAAACTGTATAAATCAAAACCTGTTTTCTGCAAAAATGTAACATTTGCTCGGTAAGAACTGCCTCTATGCACGCTATCACATCCAAATATAATATAAACAAAACCACTCCTAATATATAGGACAAGTTAATGAAGCTGCAATTTAGAGCAAGTGTAGTGTGCATAGTTGCAGAAACAAAAGTATACCTATACGAAACAATATGAAAGCAAGAGTTGCGTACAGATGTGGGCAACTGTTATATGTTTTAATGCGTACATAAAACATAGAATTTTGTATAACAGTATGTACAAATTGTGGTATTGTATTTTCTTTTTTTATCGAATCTTAAATTGTCTATTACAAAAACAGGTTTGAAATACTGATACTTATATCAGTATTTAAAATCTGGGCATTAAAAGATTTAAGTTTTTTTTCTTATTTTTTTCCAGCGAAATCTATACAGATTTCATATCTTTTGCGTGGTAAGTCCCTAAAACTTTACCATTCAAATCCTCTAGTAAATAGTAAACTGTGCCTCTTTTTTCACGAACTCTCGCTTTCAAGTAGGTTTTAGCCAACTTGCTATTATAGTTATTTGCAAAATTACTTTGGGTAAAGTTTCTGCGCAAGACTTCTTGACCAACTTGGAAGTTTATTGGGCGTGTGCGTAAATTATATGTTTTCATATTTGAATCATAGGCTTTTTTCAAATTTTGCTTAACTAAATTCCGAATCATGGATAAATTATCATGTCGGTTTTCATGAGTTTCAGATCTGCCTTCTTCGAGCATAGATATATTTTTCAACAGCTTGTAACTTTCGCCATGGTTCAACATGTGTTGACCAAAGACAACGAAGTAAGGACTATGGCCCGTGGATTGGTGAATAGAGTTGCGCAAAGCACAGTTAATGCTACTGAGGTGGACGTCCCACTCACGCTGATCGCTTTTAATATATGCTCGAAGAGCTGCGTTAATAGAACGGTTTACTCTTTCTGAGCTATTGCTCTGAGGTGAATAAACAGCCGTGCATATAGTATATGCCTTACGCCCAATCTAGTCAAAAACGACTCAAATTCACCCGACCGAAATTGGCTACCATTATCACTTAATAGTGTTTCGGGGACACCAAATACATCAAAAATGCTTGTTTTTAAAAAATTAATTATAGGAGTAGTTGTAAACTTTTTTAGTGGACAAAGGAATGTGAACTTGGACATGTGATCTAACACAATTAAAATGCCAATGTGGCCGGTTTTTGACCTTGGCAATGGACCTATCAAGTCTACATACAAGCGTTGAAAAATTCTGTCGGTTGGCACAAAGTTACCCATTGATGGTTTTTGAATCTTGGTTGAATGCTTTGTCGTCTTACAAGTTTCACAACTAAGCACATATTCGCGTACTGTACGGTACAATGACGGCCAAAAGAAAAATCTTCTTATCCGTTCAACTGTTTTTGTTACTCCTCCATGAGCACATGTTGCACCATCATGAGCATTGCGAATAACGCTTAGTTGCAAGTGCTTTGGCACGATCAATTTCCATGCATAGTTTTCCTGTTTTTCATCACCTGTATAATATTCAGTTCGCTTGTAAATGAATTTGTCGCAAACTTTCAAATCAGGATATTTACTGATATCATTCAGTATTTTGTTGCGCTGTTCAGTATATTCTACGCTATTAAATTCATCAGACTCTAAATCTATTTCTGGAATGTTTTCTACTATGAGCTCAGAAATTTCGTCGATGTTTTCTGCACTAGCACGTGACAGGGCGTCCGGTACCACGTTAGCACTACCTTTCCGATGTTCGATCTCAAAGTCAAAACCTTGCAATTTTAAGGCCCAGCGAGCCAATCGTCCGCTAAGGTCTGTCTGTTTCATGAGCCATCGAAGGCTAGCGTGGTCCGTAATAAGTTTGAATTCTTGCCCTTCTACATACGGGCGAAATTTTTTAACTGCCAGTATCGCTGCCAGACACTCTTGTTCCGTCACGGAGTAGTTACGTTGAGCATGGTTCAGCTTCTGGGACATGAAAGCCACAGGAACTTCATCACCATTTTCATTATTTTGGGCTAGAACTGCCCCTACTCCGTGTTGACTTGCGTCACACTGTATAATGAATGATTTCGAAAAATCGGGGTTGGCGAGCAAGGGTGCTGATGTCAATCGGTCTTTAAGCAAATTAAAAGCTAAATCTGCTTCCGGCGTCCATTTAAAAGTACGTGCTTTTTTAAGAAGTTCGGTCAGAGGGCTGGCGATTTCCGCAAAATTGGAAATAAAACGCCTATACCACCCTGCCATACCCAAAAATCGCCGCAGCTGTCGCACCGTCTTCGGTGGAGGATATTCTGTAATTGCTGAGATTTTCTCAGAGTCTGTGCGCAATGTTCCACGTCCAACCACATAACCCAAATACCGTACCTGCTTAAGGCAAAATTTACTCTTAGCAATGTTAATAGTTAGTCCAGCCTTTCGAATGTGCAATGCCACCTCCTGCAGAAGTTGAATATGTGACAGGAAATCTTCCGAAAGCAGCAACAGGTCATCAAGGTAAACAAAGACTCTTTCTTTTAACTGGTAAGGGATAACCTTATCCATTAACCTACACATCGTCTGGGGAGCGTTGCACAAACCGAACGGCATTACCGTAAATTGGTAAAGAGGTCGGTTCGGCACCGTGAAAGCAGTTTTCTCACGCGAACCCAATCCCAGTGGTATCTGCCAGAAAGCATCTTTCAAATCCAGGCTTGAGATGAATTCAGCGCGAGGAAGCCTGCTTAAAATCCCCTCGATGTGCGGCAATGGATAGGCATCCTTCACCGTCACCTCGTTCACCTTACGGCTGTCTAAACAGAGCCTGGCCTTCCCAGGTTTTCTCACTAAGACTACCGGAGAAGACCAGCTACTATTCGACTCCTCAATTACCCCCATTGCCAACATTCGGTCAATCTCCTGTCCCATAATTTTCTCCACCGCAGGAGAAATCGGAAAATGCCTTTGTTTTATGGGTTTGGCATTTCCCACATCAATGACGTGTTCTAAAATATTTGTTTTGCCAAGACCAGATTCTTCGAAAGATGGAAAACATTTTACCGTAGCACTCAACAACTCTTTTTGCGCTGCACTTAGTACATGAATGTGTGGATCATCGTGAGAAAAACTAATTTCACCTATTATGTTTGGAGCAATCTCAAAAATTTTCCAAAAATTCACGCCTAAATAGATGTTTTGAGCTAAATTCGGGATTATATAAAAGTCTATTTCATTTGTTTTGTCCTGAAAGGTCACTTCTAGAGATACAACGCCAATAATATTCTGTCTTGTCCCATCTGCCACGCGGACAGAAGATTTTAAGGGTTTCAGTTTTAATTGTTTCAAGCTCAAAATTTCCTTTGCCAAACTACTCCCAATACAACTAGCTGAAGCTCCTGAATCGAGCAACCCAAGCACAGTTCTATTTAAAATTTTTATGGAAGCATAAGGTCGGATGTCATCTTTCCTACATAATATCGTAGAGACAAGAAACTGTCGCTTAGTTTTTACTTTTTCCCAATAATCTCTGGCACGTTTAGCTGATCTAGACTTACTGAAAATTTCTCGACGAATCTTTTGATATTCAATATATCTCTCGTGAAAAGGTCTGATTGGGTATAAATTTGACGAATCTGGTATAATTGACTTATCTGATTTTTTTAAAATTGTTATAGGAGTTGGTCTTACTGTTTGGAAATCCTCTTTTGGGTATTGGGATGTCTGCTGTTGTTGTTGCAGGCATCCCCCTGCTGGTTTTCCGTTAAGGTGCACTTTGGACAATTGGGAAGGAAAAAACCCAAAAGACCGCAACCATAACAAAATACTCGGCGGGGTTCCTCGCAGTGTTTATAGCTGTGCCCAGTTTTCTCACAGTTCCAACAATTCCTATTAAAAGAATCTGTACATTTTGTTTGAGAACGAATTTCACAAGCATCTTCAATAAAATTATCGGACTCTTGTTGCGACTCGAAAACTTCAGTAATATGCCGTTTTGGAAAGCTTATTGGCTTACTATAGTTAAAATTTGAACGCGATGCCGTCTCAAGCAGATTCTCTCGACGATTGCAAGCTCGTCTCAATTGAGGAATCGTTTTGATCTCCAAATGCAGGAGTTCATGGCGAACTTCTGTTCGTAAATTTCGTGACAGAATTTCTACTAGTGCTATCTCCGACAATGGGGTGCGTAAACTATCGCAAATAAACATAACACTGTCGAAAAATTGCTCAAATGTTTCATTTGATTTCTGTTTACGGGAGCGAATGCACTCTTCAATGTCAAAATCGGATCGTACATCCTTGAAATTTTTACGCAAATCATCACATATTAAATTCCAGTCCAATGCTGGTACTGACCGGTGATATCGCCAAAACCATCTTTTGGCTTTCCCTTCGAATAAAACGTGGACGTGCTGACACAGTAAGCCAAAATTTCCTCGAAGTGAGGATACTGTGAGAGCATTTACCCTGTAAATAAATTCATCTACTGAGATATTTTCTAGGGACCCATCAAAAGTTAGCTTCCAGTCTAAAATAGATTTTGCAACTGATTGCGAGGATAAATTATTGGCATTTAAATTCTGTTGGGTAACTGAATTATTTTGATTAGAATATTGTCGAGAACTTTGACTGTTATCTTGTTCATTATTGGAACGCTGTAACTCATTTATTTGGTTTTGGTCTAGCAGAATATTTAAATTATCAGCCCGATCTGATTCTCGGTTGGCTCTATCATTTTGCACCGTCTGAGTCCTAATATTTTGTTGTGCTCGAGATCTATCTTCACGGTTGATATTATTTCCATTTATACTCATACTTTGAAAATAATGTTCAAGAGAACTATTAACAAGGGAACCCACAGTCGTTGTTAACTCACGCATCATAATTTGATGTTGCCGTTGAGTTGTGGTATCAATCAATTCTTGGACATGTCTGTAGTTAAAACTTGAATTGGAATGCTCATTTCTATTTCGGTTTGAGTTGTGAAAATGTCCTGCACGCCCACGTCTAGAAGCATTTGCTGGAGACTGTACTCCATATCCTTGTATCCAATCTAAATTACTAGCATTTGTTCGTGAACGAGTTTTTGGCCCTGAGTTTGGAGCAGCATTTTTCCTTATAGTACCAGTCGCACCCTCAAGTTGTGATTCTTGTTCCGCAAAACTATGTAAAGATTGAGTGTCGCACGACTTTTTACATCTTGGGCAGACATTATTTTCCCGCAACCAAACCGATATACATGATCGATGAAAACCGTGACTGCATGGTGTGAGAGCAAAATTTAACTCTGTTGTTGGTTCAGTACATATCGAACAGACTTCCCCTGGTACACCAACATGCAACAGATCATCATTACTATGGTGCACCGCCATTTTCGTTTGCAAAATAAACCAAATCAACACAAAAGTTCCAATTCAAAAAAAAAACTCTCGAAATAAATTCCAAAGTCAAAGGCAACACCCTCAAAAGTACGAAATATACTTCCTACAATAAATCAGCACTTCAATTTCTGTTTGTCAAAAACCAATTAAGTAAATCAACACTGAATATCAATAAAAAATTTCAAATTAAGCAACAAATTCCATTTATTATTTAATAATAATAAAATACCAAAACTAATTATTGAAGTAAAATTCAAAGTGAGATTCTCATGGAATCTACATTCAATAATTTGAATATCGAATATTGAATTCAAAAAAAAAATCAGCAATAAAATTTGCAATATATAAAAAAAATTTTATAAAATTCTTCAAGTCCTGCGAATGATTACCGACACCAAGTTAGTTTAAAAGAAAAAAAAATCGGAAAAAAATTGTATCCTTGCCTTGCACGCAAAAGAAGTAAATGAAAAAAAAACCCAGGTTGAATTATAACGTCATCAGCGGTATGAAATCATACTTCACTTAAATACGTCAAAATCAAATCCACTTTTATATAAGAAGTCCCTTTACATATCAGCTGGTACAACGGTATATAAAATTAAGTAGCCGTCTGCATTCCAAAACAGATATATTAGGGATTAATAATTAAATCTCTTAGAAAAGATCTTAGAAAAGAACTACAAAAGTACAGGAACATCATCCAGTTATACGGTTAGGTAAGCCGTATGAGACTTAATCCTAATTCCAGTCCTTCTGAATATGTCGAAAGAAAAAAAAATAAATTTTGAAGAACCCAAAACATTGGGCCCCACGTTGGGCGCCATTTTATATATATGATAATATGTTTGAAGATGATAATGATAATTAAATGTAAATTTGAAAAGGTAGACCAAAGGGTGAATAGAGCGATCGTGCACGCTAGTCGTTCCTGGTCTATCAGCTCGTCGGCGAAGTCGGGGTTCGTGCTCTACCTCCACTTGTCCCTTTATCATCTTTATATATACAAAAAAAATCGTGCACTTTGGTACAAAAAAAAAAGAAACAGCAAATGTAATGCCTAAACAGAAAATAAAACTTTATTTAAATTATGGTAAAACACACATTGGTATTGTAAGCATGGCTGTTCAATCGTAAGCAAGGCGGTTCAATCAATTAATTCCGATATTGAGACATAAAGCTGTTACAATGCCTCGGGTCTTAGCCCCCATTCCCAACCATGTAGTGAGAGACCCTAGTTTCTCTCCCTAGCCCTATTCAAACTAACAAGGTTCGGTTGCCATTGCAAGACTATTAAAAAGGTTTACGCTTTATTCATTTCTAGTCGATAAAAAATTCAAAATACAAAATAAATGGTACACATTTTATTGTAACCTTATGTAAATATAATTAATCGATATGAAGTGAAGTATCTCAAATAATTCAATTAGATAATGGTTAAACTTCTTACAAGACTAAAGCAATTCAACGATGTATAGGGAAAAAAAACCAAATTGGCGGTGAGAGAACAAATATTCATATTTGAAATATATGTTGCATTTAAAGAGATTGACAATATGAATAAAAGCAAAAAAACGAGCGAATCCAAATTTAATGGACCATTATGAGATTGGAACAAAATGACCACTACTATAACTGCTTCTCAGTTATGGAAAACAAAATCTTAAATATTGTCAATTTCTTTGCGAATACAATAAACTTTGTAGGTTTATATTTTTAAATTGTTGAGAATAAAATTATGTTATAGAGAATAAAAAAATGAAAGTTCACTTACATTACAGCTGCATCGATGACGGTGAGCTCAGCGTTATGATGTTCAGCCTCGTTTACATGCCAATTAACTCTCTAATTTTGGGAGATTGAAATTTTAATATTTTATGTATCAATTAATTGTTTACTCTCTCGCCAACTAAGTAATTTCTTTAATTCTCACTTTTTTTTTTTTTAACTTAGTAAAGTTTATTCTTTTCTTCCTCCTTCTCTTTTTCCTTTTTTTTTTTTTTTTTTACCCTCTTAGTAAAAAAATGTTAAGCCAGAGAAAAGAAAAAGAGAACGAAGAGAAAAAAAAATACTAAACAAAATTTATTTTGAAAATAGGTACTTATACAAATCACGAAATTTTTGAAAGTTTAAAAATTGAAGAAGTTGGACTTCAAGTATTCTAAATTTATGTTTAATAGATTTTAAAAATAAGAAAAACTAAATTTAGTTACTTAATTTGAGGTTTTTTTTTCTAATCTTTTTTTTTCGAATAATTATTAAATTGGTATTTTTACACTTATTTAAATCCACGTCATGCAAAATCCACCGGTGGCGTAACCTTGAAGTAGTGACTGTCCTTTGTTTTCGCGCATCTCCAGATCCTCGCTGGAGATGCGCCACGAAACGTTGCTGGTTTAAATGACTTTTTAGCTTTCACGCTTTTCAATTTTTCTTAAAAATTATTCCCAAGGATGATATTTGGTGATGCTGAATATTTCCTGATGTCCTGATGAAGCGTAGGAAAATAGTTAATTTCCCTTTTTTATTAATCAGCGACTACTGGAAAAACCACCGATTTTCTCCTTATGCATATATATTTGTATTAATTAATTAATTTGCATGCGTATGATGCTACAAGAAATCTTAATTTAAAAAAAATCTACTTTAAATCTTTAGAAAATTTTATTTTTGTTTTGCTGATAGCAGATCTTTACAGTTTCGCTGGTAAAATTGGAAAAAAAAAGCCAAATGTAATTTTGTTTTGCACCAAACGTCCGATATAACACAGCGTTGCCCGAAATCAAATGTTTTTGGGCAAAACTGTATAAATCAAAACCTGTTTTCTGCAAAAATGTAACATTTGCTCGGTAAGAACTGCCTCTATGCACGCTATCACATCCAAATATAATATAAACAAAACCACTCCTAATATATAGGACAAGTTAATGAAGCTGCAATTTAGAGCAAGTGTAGTGTGCATAGTTGCAGAAACAAAAGTATACCTATACGAAACAATATGAAAGCAAGAGTTGCGTACAGATGTGGGCAACTGTTATATGTTTTAATGCGTACATAAAACATAGAATTTTGTATAACAGTATGTACAAATTGTGGTATTGTATTTTCTTTTTTATCGAATCTTAAATTGTCTATTACAGATGAAATAATAAACGTTTTCTAACTGGTACATTCCCAGACTGCATGAAAAAAGCTTTAATCTCTCCAATCCACAAAAAAGGGAAAAAAAAAGACATATGTGATAACTACAGACCTATTTCAGTACTCAAAGCCTTAAGCAAAGTATTTGAAAAGGCAATATATAACAGAATTAGACACTTTATTAACACTACCATCGGTTTCGATAAAAATCAATTTGGTCAGCGATTACAGCCACAATGGAAAAAATATATGATGCTCTGGATGAGAAAAAAATTGTTGCAGCTACATTTATAGATCTATCGAAGGCGAAGAAAACTTTAATCATGATATGAAAATCTACTATGACTGGGCATGTGGAAATGGTCTCAGCATTAATATACAAAAAACAAATTATATGATATTTCGAACTCATCAAAACTTTGACATAAATATTAGCGTTAAATTAAACAATATAGACGTGCAAAGAGTACAATATACAAAATATTTACGGATGATCATAGATGATAAGCTAAAATATGAACATCACATAAAAGAATTAAAAAAATCAATCCTACCAATGATTATGGCGGTTAAGAGAATTGGAAAAATCATAAGTAAAGCAGCCGAACTTATATATTCAGGACATATTCTCTCAAAAATTCGGTACAATATATGCAGTTGGAGTCAATGCAGCAAGTTTTAAATTGAGCAGATTGGAAGATTAATGAATAAGTCAATCAAAATCCTTTTTAATAAAAAGCCAACAACACCTACAAAAGAACTGTACAAAGACACTAAGCAAGTAGACATCAACCAACTCATATTTGCGGAAAAATGTAAATATATTTACAAAATCAAAAATAGTTTGATGAAATAAAAAATGATATTAACAGCAAGGAGTAATATTCATCAACACAACACTCGACAAAAACATAATTTGGAGGTGCCTAAAGCTCGAACTACAAAACAACTAAATAGCTTAAAACATAGCGCCATAAAACTATACAACAAAATACCTGAGAACATAAAAAATTGCAGTAATTTTAGTATATTCAAAAATAAATTAAAATCGTATTTAATAAGTTTAAGATCTCCATAATTTATATATTTATTTATTTATTTATTTACTTTCAATCTATGAAACAATAATTCTTACAGACTAGGATAATACAGAAATATACAAAATTCTTAAAAAATACTGAACAATAAAGATCTCATAACATTTTTATTTAGTGAAAAATCTAAATTACAATTAGAATTTATTTCATTGAACATTTTTAGGGCTCTATTGATAGGAGCATTAGCAGCATAATTAGTGCGTACAGTATCCAATTGAAAAGGTACACAAGACCTAAGAGCTCTTGGAGGGACATTGAAATGTACTAGCCTTAAAAGTGCAGGACAGTCAATAACACCTGAAACAATATCAAACATGAAAAGAAGTGACAAAATATTCCGTCTACTTTCAAGAGTTTTCAGGCCAAGAAGAAGACAACGATAATTATAAGGGGGGGAAAAACCATCAAAATTAAGGTAGTGCAAAGCAAATCGAGTGAACGATTTTTGAACTCTTTCAAGTCTCACCTTATGTGAAATATAAAAAGGGTTCCAAATAACAGACGCATATTCCAACTTAGATCGCACAAGACTATTAAAAAGGACATTAAGAGTATAAGGGTCATTAAAGCAGGAACCATTACGTTTAATAAACCCTAGCATAGCATAAGCTTTTGGTATAATAAAATCAAGGTGAGAGCGAAAAGAAAAATTAGAATCAAAAACAACACCAAGGTCCTTAAATTCACGAACAGACAGTAGAGGGAAGTTAGAAATGTGATAAGAGGAAGGAAGAATCACAAAAGACTTAGAAAAAGTCATAAAAACACACTTATTGAGGTTAAGCAAGAGACAGTTTTTTTTTGCACCACACAACAAGTTTATCCAATTCATTTTGTAACAAAGCAATATCAGAAACACTTGAAATTCTAGAAAAGATTTTTAAATCATCAGCATAAAAAAGACATTCACAATGATCAAACAAAGAAGTTACATCATTGATAAAAATGATGAATAACAACGGACCTAAAATGCTCCCTTGAGGAACACCAGATGTTGCACGAAAAGGATAGGACTTAACATTATCAAAAGCAACTACACATTGACGATTCTGCAAATACGACCTTAACCAATTTAAAAAATTTGAATGAAAACCTAAGACTTCACATTTATGAATTAAGAGGGTATGAGAAATTTTATCGAAAGCTTTTGAAAAATCAGTGTAAATTACATCCACCTGCCTACTTTCCAGAAAAGCTGACAAGCAAAATTCAGAAAATAACAACAAATTAGTGACAGCCGAACGTTTCGAAACAAAACCATGCTGGCATGGCGAAATTATATTTTTGAGAACAAAAAATAACTTATGTTTTACTATTGATTCAAAAACTTTAGATACAACAGTTAATTTAGAAATAGGCCTATAATTTTCAATGTTATTTTTACAGCCTTATTTATGAATATGAGTAATAAATGTAATTTTCCACGAATCAAGAAAAATACCAGACTGGAGAGAATTATTTAAAATTAACATTAAGGGGTATGCTAAATTTAAAGCACAATTTTTGAAAAAAAAAGCACAAAAACAATCGAAATCAACTGAGACAGAGTTTTTAAGTTCATGAATTGCATTTAAAACATCATTAATATTAACAGAAAGAGATCCGAAATCTAAAACTGGGGTTAGATTATCATAAACTCCATGAGTAAAATCATAAGGCAACTCATAATTTGACTTGAAAAAGTCAGCAAAGAGATTTGCCGTACAAGAAACTTCAACCGAAGATTTATCACCTAGGAACATCGAAGATGGTATATTAGAGCAACCCTTTTTCGATTTAACAAAACGCCAAAAAGATTTAGGATTGGCCTTTATATTTTTTTCAAATTTCAGCAAATATTGCCTATATAGATATTTATTGAGAAATTTAAATTCGCGCATATAATGCCTATATTTTAAAAAATATAAGTTTAGATTAGTGGTCAAAAATTTTTTATAAAATTTAGACCGAAGGTTTTTTAGTTTTTTTAGACCTTTAGTATCCAGGGGCATTTATAATTAAGTACCATAACTTTTGGAATGAGTTCATTACAAACTTCAGAAATTGAAGATTTGAAAACATTGAAACAATCAGAGTTGTCAAGGAGATAAAATTTCTTATCCCAATCTATGCGACTAATGGCATTGTTTACCAAAACAAAATCGCACACTTTAAAGTTAAGATGAGAAGTATTAGAGTTAGTAGAGTTATTAAAGAATTTATAAAAATTAATTTTGAGCTCAATAGGAACATGGTGTACACTAATAACTGAAAGTGGAAATACAGATTCATTAATATTGTGATAAATGTTACTAGAAATAAAAACTAAATCTAATATTCTTCTAAGAACATTATAACAATTGTTGATCTGAATTAAACCAAGCTCTAAAAGATTATCAATAACATATACCTCTATGTCACTAGTCACATTATAAGGTGAAAGATAATTGTCACCAGACAATTCAACCCAGGTTATTCCAGGAAGATTAAAGTCTCCAGTGACAATTAACTGATTAGTTTCAGAGTGAAAATTTGCAGCTACTGTTGTAATGTTGTCAACATGCATTTTGTACAATTCAAAAGAACTGTTAGGTGGAATGTAAGAGACCGTAATGTAAAGGCATTCTGAAAAGCCTTTAATAACAATACAAAGCTGATCAAGAATTTCATAAGTATTATGCAGTGTAACACTAGACGAAACTAAAGCACGGTTGACAGCAATTAAAACACCACCACCACGAAGACAACCAGTTGCTATGCAATCGCGATCTTTACGATACACATTGTAAAATTGAGCATTAAAAAATTCTTCAGAAAAAAAATTACTATTAAGCCATGTTTCAGTTATTACATAAACATCGAAGTCACACTGACTAGTAAACGCAAATACAGAGCTTGATTTAGTTCTTAAACCGGACACGTTTTGATAGAATATTTTTAAACTATTAATATCAACATTTTTATCACTAGTTACGGAATTACTTGCAACCTTCCTTTTTTTTGAAAAAACTTAAAATCTTTAACACGTACATCCACAGGCCAAAGAGCAGGATCAACGATTTTATCATATAAAGAAGAAGAAACTCCTAACTTGAAATTCAAACTTTTCAAAGATTCAATTTGCTTATCTTTTTTCATTAATTTGTAGCAAGAAATATTTTGTCTCGCAATTTGAGTATGTTTCGCTACATAATCAATAATGTTATCTTCAGTAACAGAAGTTTTGAACGAAGATAAATGAATCCATCTCTTGAGATCAAAAACAGCAACATCAAGTTTATCATTTAAGTTCTGCCCCACAATAATTGCATGCTTTTTACGTTTTTTATTAGTGACTTCACGCCACTGAGTATTCATAACTCCAACTGCAGGAGAGACAGCATTCGAATCAGTCAAAGAGAAAGGTGCGGGAGAATCAATAACATTAAAATTGAGGGCATGCGAAGGCAAACTGGCATCAATTCTAGAATCTCCAACGGATAACAAAGAGCGAGAAACAGCAGCACTAACAAAATCATCAACCGAATTTGAAGGCACACACAAATCAGCAGCGTCAGCATCAACAGCAGAGTTACGCACAGCATCCGAAAATTGCATAACGGCAGGTGCACTAACAACACTAGACTTAGTGTTTGGCGACAGAGTTTTACCAGCAATAGCATTACTCAAGGTTGAGGTCGTTGCACTCATCGACGCAGAGCAAACATGCGAAACAGCACCATTAGATTTATCACTCTTTTTTTTTCTCTGTTTATTATCGAAGAGAGATGATTGATTTATTATTGTCTTAAGTTCGTTTACTTCGCGAACTAAAATAGCAACAGTGGCATTTAAATTATTTGAATTATTTAAACACGGACTGCAATTATAAACAAAGTTAGGATGCTTATTTAAAATTTCAAAAATATCCTCATTTGGATTAACACACAATTTATGACATTTAGCTTGGCATAAATTGCAAGAAATAAAAGATTCGTTTGCAATAGTTTTATTACAAATAAGACAGCGAATACGGAGCGTCATATTGACCGAAAACAACGACAGTCGAAGAGAGACTGAAAAAATAATGTGATATTCATTTTTAAATAAACAGTTTTTTGCATAAATATTTATTTTTTATCTATTAAATTTAAATTTATATATATACTCTTATACACGGAATGAGTTCCGTCTGAGGATTTTCGTAACTTTTCACAAAATTTTTGTAAATCCAAATTAAAAATGTAATGAAATTAAGTACATTTGTGAACAAAATGTATACTGTATCTTTCAAGTGAGCAATGTGTGAAGAGTTAAAATACAAAAAAAAAAAAAAAAAAAAATTGCTTATAAAGTGATTTTTAAAAAAATTTTTTTTTAAATGCCTTTTTTTATAAACTGGTAGAGCACTTGCAATTATCAAAACCCCAATAAGCCTTTTTTAGTCTAATTCTGACCATATATTCTCAATAGTTTTATGTATAAGGCAGCGTCAGTTTTTTTTTTTAATTTGCGGTCCTATATTATAATATCGGGTTTGAAGAAAATTCTCCCAAAATTTCAGCTTCCCAGCTTCTAGCAAACCTGCGAACGGCGCAGTCAGTTTGTTTCCTATTAAAATTTTTTACTAAAACGCAAAAAAAAATCTCTCTTTCGTTTTTCACATGAATTGTTATAGGAAACAAACTGACAGCGCCGTTTGCAGGTTTGATCTAGGAAGCTCAAATTTTGGGAGCACTTTCTTCAAACCCGATTCTATAATATAGGCGTACAGAACTGCAAATTTGAAAAAAGAAACCCTTTCGGCGCTAGGAAGCTCAAATATTTGGTCAATTATTTATTCCTCAATCTAAAATATATGCAAAAAAAAATATGAAGAATTAGAAAAATATTTGGCATCCCTGGTTGGTTAGTTTCACCAAAAGGCATCACTATCTTTCCTGTAGATTCCATCCTGTAATCTTAAATATTCGACTTTTCTCCAGAGGACTCACTAACTGACGCCCGAGCAGGAACCTTATGACAGATCCTTATAGGTGATTTAGTGAACCGTGATCTTGTTAATCGTGAAAAAAATTAAAAATAATTGTGACTGAAGGTTTTCCAATAGAAGTTGATTCAAGTGATGGTTGTAAATTGCTTATCATGACCATCCCCACCATCGGTAAGGGGTTTTGGTAAGCAAGTTAGTTGCTTGTCATATTAGTGCAAAAAAGAAAATTCACAGAAAAACTACAATTCCGTTGCACAAAAAGCAGGAACTTACGGTTTAAGATAATACAGGGTGTTTTTTTTAGAGGTATAGAGCTTCGAATTGAAATAAAACACAAGAAAATCGTTTTAATGTCCATCAATTTGGCTTTATTGGAAAGATAATTTTATGCCATTAATGTTTAAATATGATTTCGGACATGTGGCCGCCGCGGCTGGCTCGAATAAAGCCAATTCTACAGGTCCAATTTTGAACCACTTTATCGAGCATATGGGGCCGTAAGTCGGCAATAACGCCACGAATGTTGGCTTCCAAGTCCCCTAACGTTTCTGGTTTGTTGGCGTAGACGAGCGACTTCACATATCCCCAAAGAAAATAATCCAATGGTGTCAAATCACACGATCTTGGTGGCCAATTGACAGGTCCATTTCGCGAAATTATGCGCTCATCGAATGTTTCCTTCAATAAATTGATTGTGACGTGCGCTGTGTGGCATGTAGCGCCGTCTTGTTGGAACCACAACTCATCCACATTCATGCCATCCAATTCGGGAACAAAATAGTCGGTTATCATGGCTCTATACCGGTCTCCATTAACGGTAACTGACTCTCCAGCATTATTTCGGAAGAAGTATGGCCCAATGACTCCACCAGCCCATAGAGCACACCAAACAGTCAGTTTTTGTGGATGTAATGGCGTCTCAAGGGTCTCATGTGGATTCTCTTCACTCCAAATGCGGCAATTTTGCTTGTTGACGTAGCCATTCAACCAAAAATGAGCCTCATCACTGAACAAAATTTTGCGATGAAAATCAGCATCGAGATCAATCTCATTTTCGGCCCATACACCAAAATCACGACGCATTGCATGGTCTCGCGGCTTTAATTCTTGCACAAGCTGGATCTTGTAAGGTCGCAAGCCAAGATCTTTGCGCAAAATCTTCCATAAAGTTGATGGACAAAGCTCCAATTGCTGTGCACGGTGGCGAATCGATTCATTCGGGTCCTCTTCAACATTTTGCTCTACAGCGGCAATTGTTTCTTCGGTGCGCACTGTTCGACGTCTCTGCGGATGCGTATTATCACATAGAGTAAACGTAGTGCGAAAACGACCCATGGTTAACCGAATTAATTGCTCTGATGGACGATTATGTCGACCATAAAATGGACGGAGCTTGCGGTAAACTTCGCGAACTGAACCATTATTTTCGAAATAAATTTGCACGATTTGCAAGCGTTGTTCTTTTGTCAACCTGATCACGATGAAATGGCAAACCAAACTGAACATAAATGACATTAGAGTTGCCAGATTTGACCATAAAATGCCAGTTTTATCTCTATTCGAAAAACAAACCTCTAAAAAAAACACCCTTTACAAACTGGATTAAATACAAAAAATATATAAGCACACATATCCACACAAATTATACAATAGGACGTAAAGAACATGTTTATGATGCTGTTGGTGTTAAAATGAGATTTTAATTACAGCAGCAAAAAACTCTACACTTAAAAATTCAACCGGTAAGAGAAAATAAAAATTTTTAAGTAATGGTGAAATTGAAAAATTAGTTTCGGATAAGAGAAAGCTTAGACGGTAATGGCAGAGGTATAGGTCTCCAGCTACAAAAATTAAACTTAAGGAAGCCGAAAAGAAGTGATAAGAGATAAGAGCTGCTCTGGTTAGAGAGCAAAATAATTGTCATTATAGTTTTATTCAAAACCTTTCTCCAAACAAAACCAATAAATCGTCGCTTTGGAAGTCTAGCCGCGTATTTAAAAATCCTATTGAGACCGAGCCTCCACTAAGGGATGGTAATGGCGATTGGACACGAAGTGATGAGGAAAGAGCATATGTTTTTGCCCATCATATAAGCCTAGTATTTCAACGAAATTCTCAAACATTATTGATCTTCCTCCGCAAATAAGTAACACCCAAAATGTAAATATGGATATTACCCCAAATGAGGTATCCACCGTCATAAATATTAAACTTATTTGCAGAAAAGCTCCTGGCCCGACTACATTACCCCCATAATGCTGAAAAATCTACCCAAATAGCTAAAGTTTTCATTACCAGGCTCTTTAACGCTATAGTTAATGTTGTTGAGTGGAAAAAATCAATAATTAAAATTATCTCGTAGCCCGGCAAAGATTCTACTTTACCATCTTCATACAGACCTATTAGTTTGCTTTCCTGCCTCTCAAAACTGTTTGAAAAAGTATTCATAGAAAAGCTTAGGTCATACCTTCAAGATTATTATCTTGTTGTACGTATTGCTTATTGTAGGGTTCGCACCAACCATTGTGCATAAAGGGCTTTGACCAACACAATGTTTGTAGCGTATCAATACAGTAAAATATTATGACAAGGTCAGCGGCAACTCAAACACCTTATTTACGATGACCAATAATTTGTGCAACAACAACAAATGTCTGGTTGACATACAATTGGAAATGCACAACATAAGTGTGTCATGCATTTGACGCCACACACAAAGCCAAAGCAATGGGATGTAACATAACACTTTTACTATTGTTTGTTTATCATTTTGCTTTGAGCTAATTTCAATATGTAACAGATGCATGGCATGTGTTACAATTATTTTTGTAAAATTATGATGAGTAAGAATTTTTGGATAACGAGTGAAAAGAAGAATTGTGTCTTTTCACTCAAATAAGAAATGTATATAAGAAAAAATTATAAACTAATAAAATCAATCGAAGATCTGACTTTGACTTAAGATTATTAAACATTGTTTTATTAAGTCTCAAAGGATCATCTATTCACCCCTGTAGCCTTTGTGGCTGTGTAAGTGATAGCTCATGGCGAGCTTCTAATAAAGCCAAAAATAGGACCTTTAATCTAAAACTCCTTTCCGCTATAAATAAATCATCCGAGAACTAGAACCTTTATAATCTTATTCCTCCACACCAGTTTGGCTTTAGGGAAAAACATGGAACCATTGAGCAAATGAACAGAATAACAAACGAACTTAGAAATGCGTTTGAACATAGAGAATACTGTTCAGCCATATTTCTCGATGCTAAGCAAGCTTTCAATAAAGCATGGCATTAAGGTCTAATTTACAAAATCAGACAGCTGGCGTAAACATATCGAAGCCAAAAAAACGTAAATCAAACTCAAATCAGCTAGTTTGCACTGGTTAAATAACAGACACTCTACTCTAAAATTAGAATATAAAGTTTAACTATATGATAGTGTCATCAAGCCTATCTGGACCTATGGTATACAGCGATATGGATTCGCTAGTTCATCAAATATAGAAATTCTACAAAGGGCTCAAGCAAAGATACTAAGGACAATAACAGGAGCTCCTTGGTTCATTAGAAATTAGCGTATTCATATACCCATGGTAAAGGCAGAATTTGAAAGACTGAGAGGAAAATACCTCTAAAAACTGCAAAATCACATCAATCCATTAGCTACGTTACTTGCCAACACTTTGGCACAATCAAGTTTAAAAAGGTCTGACCGTCTAGCTATTACAAATGTGTCCTCCATGCTTATTTTCATCAATTGTAAAACTTTCAATTGAGCATGTGCATTAGGGTGTTTTTTTTTCAAACTTTAGGACAGGGATTTTGTTTATTTTTTCCTATATTATAGCTTGAGGAATAAAAATAATTGTCCCAACAACTGAGCTTCCTACCTTAAACCTGAAAACTGCGCGGACAGAGTTTATGTCCAATTCCGTTGAAATTTAACGAAAAAACCGGCTTACTAAAACGTAGAAAAAGTCTACATTAGGTGCCAAGATATTCCGTTTTGGGTTTTTTAGTTGAATGGGGGTCGCCACCCACTGTTGTAAAACCACGCCGAAGGAGGTATTTTTATTTTTTTTAAAAAGTTTGCGGTCCTGTGTGCCTATATAATAGAATCGGGTTTGAAGAAAATTCTCCCACAATTTCAGCTTCCTAGATCAAACCCGCGAACCGCGCATTTACTTTGTTTTTTAGTACAATTCGTATGAAAAACGAAAAAGCAAAACAACGAAAATCAGAAAATTTACTAAAACGCAAAAAAAAATCTGTTTTTCGTTGTTTTGCTTTTTCGTTTTTCATACGAATTGTACTAAAAAACAAAGTAAATGTGTATGTATTAGCGCTTTATTACTTTTAACTTAAATGTCCATATAAATTAATTGTTTTTTTATTAAAATAAACTTTATGATTTTGTTGAAAACTATGTAAATCTTTTTTGCTGAACATGTTCTTGGTAAGAGCTCAAGAAAAAAAAATTATCACTCTTAGCAGTCTTACTTATGCGCTATAAGGCGGTTAAAGAAATTTGTCTAAGGGCATTTTTCGCTTAAGTGCGCAATATTTGCTGGCATTTAATTGGAACTGTCATTTCCTTAAGGAAAGAGCGAAACAGAACGCACTTTCTGTACGGAATCAGCTGGCTATGCATTGTATACATAAAAAAATATGTTTGGAATGGAGCCAGAAATGGAAAATCCATTTATTTTGAAATAGAAAATGTGGAAAAAAGAATAAAATTGACGCATTTTATTGATTGACAATTAAGTGATGCCACGATTTGCTTTTGCCAATACTTTTCCCCACAATATGCACGAATAGTAAAAAATTTAGCTACATATTTTACTTAATTTTTTTTTTTAATTTATAAAATGGTCATAGATTTGCATATTTATTGTTTTAAGTATCTTAATTAATGTCATTCAATAACATTTTGTGAATGAACTCTATTTATTTAGGAAATATAAGAAATAAAATTTATGTTATTGTGGGAATGTTCCATAGTTTTGCAACATCATTTTTTACGTTCAAAGAAGTACAACATAGCCATTAAAAAGTCTACTTTGAGTTTGTTAAGCACTTGACAGACTTTTCGTTCGAATTTGACAGTAGGTTACGCTAGCCCATGCATGGCTTAGTTGACCCTTAAGAATTGACAACCATTTGTCAAAATCTTTAAAACTCTAGCAATTTGAATTTCCGTAACAAAAGCATAACAAGACCATGGGACTTTTTTGACCTTCTATTTTATTTTTAATGTTTATAATAGAAGGGTTGCAAAATGTTATACGAAACGCAAAAACCGTAATTTATCGAAATTTCGTTACGTAACGTTATACAAATTAAATTGTTTTACAAATTTCGGCATCCGGTAAATATGTATACTTACGAAAATGTCAATGTGAAAGTGAAGAGAACGGACGTGTTTTTGAACTTATCCGTAAATAAATTGTTATTTAATTAGAAAAATCATAAATAAATAAATTGAAACGGAATGTGGGCAAATTCAAGTAAAATAAAGTAAAAAAAAAAGTTGAAAATGAGTGTCTTGTGTGGTAAATGCGCAAAAACAATTACACGAAATGAAAAATCACTAAAATGCAGCGGGTTTTGTAATAAAATATTTCACGTAAGAAAATGCAATGATGCTAATAAATTACTTAGCAGTGATTTTACCGAATATGATATTAACCTAACTAAAGAAAAACGAAATTTAATATTTACACCCTTGTGCAAATTAATGTGGACAAAACAATTTTTCTACTGTTTTTACAAATTTTATTCTGAAAACACTATTTAAAGCTAATGTATTGAGCTTATTGTTATTCTAAGCTTAAAACGTGCCCATGATTGTATGTTTCGGGAAGTTTTATAAAAAAACTGTGAGTATTTTGTTTGTATTATGTTAAATATATCGTTTTGACTGGTTTTGTTGAATTTTAAGTGACACGTTGAATACGTACCAAAAAAGGATATCGCAATAGAGATACGTTCTAAGGCAATTACACTGTCTGAACATTCTTATTTGACACAAAGACAGATTGCTAAAGAATGTAGCATTTCTAGAAGTGCAGTAAACAGGCTTATTAAGGTCTACTGGGAAACTAACTCAATTTCACCTCAGAGGGAGGAAAAATTTCACCGTAAAAAAAAACAATACGAAAGAAGATACTCTATTGTTGAGAAATAGTAAAATTAACCCCACAAGGATCAGTGACAACTTTTAGAAAGATCTAGCTATTACCGGAACGATAATGCATGCTTTAACAATATGGCGTCGATTGTTAGAAGTTGGCTGAAAGGCACGGAGACCCGTAAAGAAACCACTTTTGACCATCGAAATGAAGAAAAAGAAGATGGCTTGGGCTGAAAAGTACAAGAATTGGACTATGGAGGATTGGAAAAAGGTGTTGTTTTCCGATGAAAGCCATTTTTTCGTTCAGGGTATGTGCGACCAGTTCGTTCGACGGTCTGATACGGAACCGATTTCACAAGCTCACATTCAGCAGTCAGTCAAACATCCTGTAAAACAAATGTTTTAGGGATGCTTCTTATTTTTTGATCCAGGATCATTAATACCCATAACAAGGATGATGAACGGTCAAAAATATATGACGATGCTACAGCATAGACTGGCTGCTGAGTTGTCAAAGTTAAATTTGGAAAATCCTATTTTGCAGAATGATTTAGCACCTCACCAAAAATCAAAAATAGTAAAAAAATTTTTCAATGATAATAGAATTACAGTGTTGGATTGGCTTGGTGAATACTTGACTTCAATCCAATTGAGAATTTATTGTCTATATGCAAAATTAGGTTCATAAAAATGGATTGCACAACCAAACTTAAGGTGATTGAGTCAGTTGTTAAAGTATGGTATTGGGATCCCAAAATCCCTAATGACTAAAATAAATTATAAAATCCATGTCAAAATGCATTAAAATGGTGCTTAAAAAAACGGTGGACACATTGAATATTAATTTGTGAAGTTTTGTATTTTTTTTTTAATTTTTCATGAATAAAACAAATTTTTTGAGTAAAAACTGGTTTGTCCACATTAATTTGCACAAGGGTGTATGTGTAACAATTGCATTGAATTTAAACAATCACTGGGCAAGAATTACAATAATATTATTTCAGCCATTGAAACAAATAAATTAGTCCTTTAACATACTCTTAATGAGCAGACAAAGAACCTAACAGAATCATGGGTGTTGAAAATTATATAGAAAAAAACAAAAAAGAGTGGTAATGCGACAGTGGTAGTGAAACCAAAAAATATACAAGAGTGCGTGCATACAAGAAAAATGTTGAAGCAAACAATTGATCCAACCGGTATGAACATAAATGCAGTTCTAAACAAACAAGGCGGTTGTGTTGCGATAAAATGTGACAATGAAAACTGTTCACAAGAGCTAATCAAGGAAATGCAAAATAAGCTATCTGACGATTATGAAATTGTAACACCCGCCGGCAAAAAAACCAAAAATAAGTGTTATGAATACAGCAGAGGACATAAACAAAAATGAGATGATTAAGAAAATTAAATTACAGAATAATGGGTTTGATGAAAGTGAAATGAAATTGATACGCTTGTACAACACCAAAAAACGATATAATAACTTAAATGTAGTCATTGAAATTGATGCAAAGCATTTTCATAAAGTTATAGAAATAGGTAGAATAAATATTGGATGGACTAGATGCCTGGTCAGGGAGTGCTTTGATCTTTTGAAATGTTTTAACTGTCAAGGATACAATCACAGAGCCAAATTTATGCAATCTTCTTCCGATAAAAATGACTGCAAAAATAAGATAGCTTGTGCAAAGTGTGCTGGAGAACATCATGTTTCTATCTGTAAAAGTGAACAGTTAAAATGCATTAATTGCTTAAAGTATAATGAAAGTTTAAAAAGCAAAAGCAATGTCCGAGTGGAAGAAGCAAATATCAATTGTAACCATGATTCGAGACACAAACTATGTCCAACATATCAGCGTAGATTAAAGCATCAATTAGAAAACATACTGTATTAAATGAACAAAAAATTAGATCTAAATATATTTTACGTTAATATTTGCAGTATTCGCAACAAAATTTATGAGATTGAAGTTATTATAAACAATATTAAAAACATTGATGTGACAATAGCAACAGAAACCTGGCTGTATGAAAATGAAATAGATACATATAACATTCCAAAATACACTGCTATTCATAACTGCAGAAAGAAAAAACTGGGTTGTGGTACAGTTATTTACATTAAAGATACCTTAACATATAATGAAATAATGAAAGATGAAAAATACAACTTCACACTAATTTAGGGCTACCAGATGACCTGCTTGCAAAAGTAGCACATTTCTAAAATTTAAGAATTTTCAAAAAACATAAACAAATTTCGTAATTTTTACAAAAAAAATATAGTAATTAGCAAAAAAAAAAAAAAACTTTCCATAGCACTAATAAAAAACATCATTATTGCGTGTTTTTTTTATTTATTTACATTGTTTCCATAAAACATTTTTTGTAAAATTTTGTTTATCGACCAAAAATAAAAAAAAGGTCGTAACTTCGAAAGTAGTGAATAGTAGCGCATTTCAGCCAAAAGTAGTACATTTCAAGTGAAAAGTAGCAAAGCCTTGCAAAAGTAGCACTTTTGCTACTTTAGTGTGCCATCTGGCACTAATTGAAATTACAAATTTAAAAAAATCATTAGAAATTGGAACATTTTATAAGCCTCCAAATAAAAATTCAAATAGATTTATGGAATATATAGAAGGAAAACTAAGTATTAGAAAAAATTGCGTTTTCTTTACTGATGTAAACATCAATATTTTAGAACAAACGAACACGGTTATTAAATATACAGACCTGATATATTCAAATGGCTTTACGCTAATCAATAATGCTTTACCTACTAGACAAACAAACACCACTAGTACACTCATTGATCACATTATCTCGAACGTAGATTTAACACATAATATTAATTTTCAACTGGAGGATACAGACATTTCTGATCATAAATATACAACTGCAACAATAACTTCAATAAAACCTTAGCAACAAGCTATCGCGAAAATCATTTATTTTAAAATGGAAAAAATAATTAAAACAAGTCAAATAGATATTGAAAAGTTAACCAATATAATACAAAATGCGAAAAATAAATCCACAACATTTACAAAAATCAGAAGCAGAAATAACAATTGGATTTCCACTGAACTTAAAAAAAAGCTAAAACTCAGACAAGAATTGTACAAAAAATTGAAATTGCATCCAGAAGATATGCATATGCTGGATAGATATAAAAAGCTAAAAAAAGAAGTAAATAGTTTAATAAAAAGTAACAAACAGAAACATATAAATGAACAAATTGAAAAATCAGGAAATAATTCAAGAAAGTTATTTAAAGTAATAAACTCAACATTGAAAAATAAACAGGAGGGAACAAATACTTTAAGAAAAATTCAAAAAAGTAACACAATTACAGCAAATAATTTTAACAAATATTTTAGTGAAGTAGGAGTAAATATAGCCAAAAATATAAAAGCCAGAAGCACGGTTACACCAAACATTTTAAGCCCAAAATCGATATTTTTGTACCCAATCACACAGATCGAAGTGCAACATATAGTTGCAAATCTTAATAGCAATGCAGCACAAGGAGTAGATGGAATTTCTGTAAAAGAATTGAAATTGATTTTGCCAACAATTAACAAAATATTGGTTGATGAAATAATAAACGTTTTCTAACTGGTACATTCCCAGACTGCATGAAAAAAGCTTTAATCTCTCCAATCCACAAAAAAGGGAAAAAAAAAAGACATATGTGATAACTACAGACCTATTTCAGTACTCAAAGCCTTAAGCAAAGTATTTGAAAAGGCAATATATAACAGAATTAGACACTTTATTAACACTACCATCGGTTTCGATAAAAATCAATTTGGTCAGCGATTACAGCCACAATGGAAAAAATATATGATGCTCTGGATGAGAAAAAAATTGTTGCAGCTACATTTATAGATCTATCGAAGGCGAAGAAAACTTTAATCATGATATGAAAATCTACTATGACTGGGCATGTGGAAATGGTCTCAGCATTAATATACAAAAAACAAATTATATGATATTTCGAACTCATCAAAACTTTGACATAAATATTAGCGTTAAATTAAACAATATAGACGTGCAAAGAGTACAATATACAAAATATGTACGGATGATCATAGATGATAAGCTAAAATATGAACATCACATAAAAGAATTAAAAAAATCAATCCTACCAATGATTATGGCGGTTAAGAGAATTGGAAAAATCATAAGTAAAGCAGCCGAACTTATATATTCAGGACATATGGTATTCTCTCAAAAATTCGGTACAATATATGCAGTTGGAGTCAATGCAGCAAGTTTTAAATTGAGCAGATTGGAAGATTAATGAATAAGTCAATCAAAATCCTTTTTAATAAAAAGCCAACAACACCTACAAAAGAACTGTACAAAGACACTAAGCAAGTAGACATCAACCAACTCATATTTGCGGAAAAATGTAAATATATTTACAAAATCAAAAATAGTTTGATGAAATAAAAAATGATATTAACAGCAAGGAGTAATATTCATCAACACAACACTCGACAAAAACATAATTTGGAGGTGCCTAAAGCTCGAACTACAAAACAACTAAATAGCTTAAAACATAGCGCCATAAAACTATACAACAAAATACCTGAGAACATAAAAAATTGCAGTAATTTTAGTATATTCAAAAATAAATTAAAATCGTATTTAATAAGTTTAAGATCTCCATAATTTATATATTTATTTATTTATTTATTTACTTTCAATCTATGAAACAATAATTCTTACAGACTAGGATAATACAGAAATATACAAAATTCTTAAAAAATACTGAACAATAAAGATCTCATAACATTTTTATTTAGTGAAAAATCTAAATTACAATTAGAATTTATTTCATTGAACATTTTTAGGGCTCTATTGATAGGAGCATTAGCAGCATAATTAGTGCGTACAGTATCCAAGTGAAAAGGTACACAAGACCTAAGAGCTCTTGGAGGGACATTGAAATGTACTAGCCTTAAAAGTGCAGGACAGTCAATAACACCTGAAACAATATCAAACATGAAAAGAAGTGACAAAATATTCCGTCTACTTTCAAGAGTTTTCAGGCCAAGAAGAAGACAACGATAATTATAAGGGGGGGAAAAACCATCAAAATTAAGGTAGTGCAAAGCAAATCGAGTGAACGATTTTTGAACTCTTTCAAGTCTCACCTTATGTGAAATATAAAAAGGGTTCCAAATAACAGACGCATATTCCAACTTAGATCGCACAAGACTATTAAAAAGGACATTAAGAGTATAAGGGTCATTAAAGCAGGAACCATTACGTTTAATAAACCCTAGCATAGCATAAGCTTTTGGTATAATAAAATCAAGGTGAGAGCGAAAAGAAAAATTAGAATCAAAAACAACACCAAGGTCCTTAAATTCACGAACAGACAGTAGAGGGAAGTTAGAAATGTGATAAGAGGAAGGAAGAATCACAAAAGACTTAGAAAAAGTCATAAAAACACACTTATTGAGGTTAAGCAAGAGACAGTTTTTTTTTGCACCACACAACAAGTTTATCCAATTCATTTTGTAACAAAGCAATATCAGAAACACTTGAAATTCTAGAAAAGATTTTTAAATCATCAGCATAAAAAAGACATTTACAATGATCAAACAAAGAAGTTACATCATTGATAAAAATGATGAATAACAACGGACCTAAAATGCTCCCTTGAGGAACACCAGATGTTGCACGAAAAGGATAGGACTTAACATTATCAAAAGCAACTACACATTGACGATTCTGCAAATACGACCTTAACCAATTTAAAAAATTTGAATGAAAACCTAAGACTTCACATTTATGAATTAAGAGGGTATGAGAAATTTTATCGAAAGCTTTTGAAAAATCAGTGTAAATTACATCCACCTGCCTACTTTCCAGAAAAGCTGACAAGCAAAATTCAGAAAATAACAACAAATTAGTGACAGCCGAACGTTTCGAAACAAAACCATGCTGGCATGGCGAAATTATATTTTTGAGAACAAAAAATAACTTATGTTTTACTATTGATTCAAAAACTTTAGATACAACAGTTAATTTAGAAATAGGCCTATAATTTTCAATGTTATTTTTACAGCCTTATTTATGAATATGAGTAATAAATGTAATTTTCCACGAATCAAGAAAAATACCAGACTGGAGAGAATTATTTAAAATTAACATTAAGGGGTATGCTAAATTTAAAGCACAATTTTTGAAAAAAAAAGCACAAAAACAATCGAAATCAACTGAGACAGAGTTTTTAAGTTCATGAATTGCATTTAAAACATCATTAATATTAACAGAAAGAGATCCGAAATCTAAAACTGGGGTTAGATTATCATAAACTCCATGAGTAAAATCATAAGGCAACTCATAATTTGACTTGAAAAAGTCAGCAAAGAGATTTGCCGTACAAGAAACTTCAACCGAAGATTTATCACCTAGGAACATCGAAGATGGTATATTAGAGCAACCCTTTTTCGATTTAACAAAACGCCAAAAAGATTTAGGATTGGCCTTTATATTTTTTTCAAATTTCAGCAAATATTGCCTATATAGATATTTATTGAGAAATTTAAATTCGCGCATATAATGCCTATATTTTAAAAAATATAAGTTTAGATTAGTGGTCAAAAATTTTTTATAAAATTTAGACCGAAGGTTTTTTAGTTTTTTTAGACCTTTAGTATCCAGGGGCATTTATAATTAAGTACCATAACTTTTGGAATGAGTTCATTACAAACTTCAGAAATTGAAGATTTGAAAACATTGAAACAATCAGAGTTGTCAAGGAGATAAAATTTCTTATCCCAATCTATGCGACTAATGGCATTGTTTACCAAAACAAAATCGCACACTTTAAAGTTAAGATGAGAAGTATTAGAGTAAGTAGAGTTATTAAAGAATTTATAAAAATTAATTTTGAGCTCAATAGGAACATGGTGTACACTAATAACTGAAAGTGGAAATACAGATTCATTAATATTGTGATAAATGTTACTAGAAATAAAAACTAAATCTAATATTCTTCTAAGAACATTATAACAATTGTTGATCTGAATTAAACCAAGCTCTAAAAGATTATCAATAACATATACCTCTATGTCACTAGTCACATTATAAGGTGAAAGATAATTGTCACCAGACAATTCAACACAGGTTATTCCAGGAAGATTAAAGTCTCCAGTGACAATTAACTGATTAGTTTCAGAGTGAAAATTTGCAGCTACTGTTGTAATGTTGTCAACATGCATTTTGTATAATTCTGTTAGGTGGAATGTAAGAGACCGTAATGTAAAGGCATTCTGAAAAGCCTTTAATAACAATACAAAGCTGATCAAGAATTTCATAAGTATTATGCAGTGTAACACTAGACGAAACTAAAGCACGGTTGACAGCAATTAAAACACCACCACCACGAAGACAACCAGTTGCTATGCAATCGCGATCTTTACGATACACATTGTAAAATTGAGCATTAAAAAATTCTTCAGAAAAAAAATTACTATTAAGCCATGTTTCAGTTATTACATAAACATCGAAGTCACACTGACTAGTAAACGCAAATACAGAGCTTGATTTAGTTCTTAAACCGGACACGTTTTGATAGAATATTTTTAAACTATTAATATCAACATTTTTATCACTAGTTACGGAATTACTTGCAACCTTCCTTTTTTTTGAAAAAACTTAAAATCTTTAACACGTACATCCACAGGCCAAAGAGCAGGATCAACGATTTTATCATATAAAGAAGAAGAAACTCCTAACTTGAAATTCAAACTTTTCAAAGATTCAATTTGCTTATCTTTTTTCATTAATTTGTAGCAAGAAATATTTTGTCTCGCAATTTGAGTATGTTTCGCTACATAATCAATAATGTTATCTTCAGTAACAGAAGTTTTGAACGAAGATAAATGAATAGATCTCTTGAGATCAAAAACAGCAACATCAAGTTTATCATTTAAGTTCTGCCCCACAATAATTGCATGCTTTTTACGTTTTTTATTAGTGACTTCACGCCACTGAGTATTCATAACTCCAACTGCAGGAGAGACAGCATTCGAATCAGTCAAAGAGAAAGGTGCGGGAGAATCAATAACATTAAAATTGAGGGCATGCGAAGGCAAACTGGCATCAATTCTAGAATCTCCAACGGATAACAAAGAGCGAGAAACAGCAGCACTAACAAAATCATCAACCGAATTTGAAGGCACACACAAATCAGCAGCGTCAGCATCAACAGCAGAGTTACGCACAGCATCCGAAAATTGCATAACGGCAGGTGCACTAACAACACTAGACTTAGTGTTTGGCGACAGAGTTTTACCAGCAATAGCATTACTCAAGGTTGAGGTCGTTGCACTCATCGACGCAGAGCAAACATGCGAAACAGCACCATTAGATTTATCACTCTTTTTTTTTCTCTGTTTATTATCGAAGAGAGATGATTGATTTATTATTGTCTTAAGTTCGTTTACTTCGCGAACTAAAATAGCAACAGTGGCATTTAAATTATTTGAATTATTTAAACACGGACTGCAATTATAAACAAAGTTAGGATGCTTATTTAAAATTTCAAAAATATCCTCATTTGGATTAACACACAATTTATGACATTTAGCTTGGCATAAATTGCAAGAAATAAAAGATTCGTTTGCAATAGTTTTATTACAAATAAGACAGCGAATACGGAGCGTCATATTGACCGAAAACAACGACAGTCGAAGAGAGACTGAAAAAATAATGTGATATTCATTTTTAAATAAACAGTTTTTTGCATAAATATTTATTTTTTATCTATTAAATTTAAATTTATATATATACTCTTATACACGGAATGAGTTCCGTCTGAGGATTTTCGTAACTTTTCACAAAATTTTTGTAAATCCAAATTAAAAATGTAATGAAATTAAGTACATTTGTGAACAAAATGTATACTGTATCTTTCAAGTGAGCAATGTGTGAAGAGTTAAAATACAAAAAAAAAAAAAAAAAAATTGCTTATAAAGTGATTTTTAAAAAAATTTTTTTTTTAATGCCTTTTTTTATAAACTGGTAGAGCACTTGCAATTATCAAAACCCCAATAAGCCTTTTTTAGTCTAATTCTGACCATATATTCTCAATAGTTTTATGTATAAGGCAGCGTCAGTTTTTTTTTTTAATTTGCGGTCCTATATTATAATATCGGGTTTGAAGAAAATTCTCCCAAAATTTCAGCTTCCCAGCTTCTAGCAAACCTGCGAACGGCGCAGTCAGTTTGTTTCCTATTAAAATTTTTTACTAAAACGCAAAAAAAAATCTCTCTTTCGTTTTTCACATGAATTGTTATAGGAAACAAACTGACAGCGCCGTTTGCAGGTTTGATCTAGGAAGCTCAAATTTTGGGAGCACTTTCTTCAAACCCGATTCTATAATATAGGCGTACAGAACTGCAAATTTGAAAAAAGAAACCCTTTCGGCGCTAGGAAGCTCAAATATTTGGTCAATTATTTATTCCTCAATCTAAAATATATGCAAAAAAAAATATGAAGAATTAGAAAAATATTTGGCATCCCTGGTTGGTTAGTTTCACCAAAAGGCATCACTATCTTTCCTGTAGATTCCATCCTGTAATCTTAAATATTCGACTTTTCTCCAGAGGACTCACTAACTGACGCCCGAGCAGGAACCTTATGACAGATCCTTATAGGTGATTTAGTGAACCGTGATCTTGTTAATCGTGAAAAAAATTAAAAATAATTGTGACTGAAGGTTTTCCAATAGAAGTTGATTCAAGTGATGGTTGTAAATTGCTTATCATGACCATCCCCACCATCGGTAAGGGGTTTTGGTAAGCAAGTTAGTTGCTTGTCATATTAGTGCAAAAAAGAAAATTCACAGAAAAACTACAATTCCGTTGCACAAAAAGCAGGAACTTACGGTTTAAGATAATACAGGGTGTTTTTTTTAGAGGTATAGAGCTTCGAATTGAAATAAAACACAAGAAAATCGTTTTAATGTCCATCAATTTGGCTTTATTGGAAAGATAATTTTATGCCATTAATGTTTAAATATGATTTCGGGCATGTGGCCGCCGCGGCTGGCTCGAATAAAGCCAATTCTACAGGTCCAATTTTGAACCACTTTATCGAGCATATGGGGCCGTAAGTCGGCAATAACGCCACGAATGTTGGCTTCCAAGTCCCCTAACGTTTCTGGTTTGTTGGCGTAGACGAGCGACTTCACATATCCCCAAAGAAAATAATCCAATGGTGTCAAATCACACGATCTTGGTGGCCAATTGACAGGTCCATTTCGTGAAATTATGCGCTCATCGAATGTTTCCTTCAATAAATTGATTGTGACGTGCGCTGTGTGGCATGTAGCGCCGTCTTGTTGGAACCACAACTCATCCACATTCATGCCATCCAATTCGGGAACAAAATAGTCGGTTATCATGGCTCTATACCGGTCTCCATTAACGGTAACTGACTCTCCAGCATTATTTCGGAAGAAGTATGGCCCAATGACTCCACCAGCCCATAGAGCACACCAAACAGTCAGTTTTTGTGGATGTAATGGCGTCTCAAGGGTCTCATGTGGATTCTCTTCACTCTAAATGCGGCAATTTTGCTTGTTGACGTAGCCATTCAACCAAAAATGAGCCTCATCACTGAACAAAATTTTGCGATGAAAATCAGCATCGAGATCAATCTCATTTTTGGCCCATACACCAAAATCACGACGCATTGCATGGTCTCGCGGCTTTAATTCTTGCACAAGCTGGATCTTGTAAGGTCGCAAGCCAAGATTTTTGCGCAAAATCTTCCATAAAGTTGATGGACAAAGCTCCAATTGCTGTGCACGGTGGCGAATCGATTCATTCGGGTCCTCTTCAACATTTTGCTCTACAGCGGCAATTGTTTCTTCGGTGCGCACTGTTCGACGTCTCTGCGGATGCGTATTATCACATAGAGTAAACGTAGTGCGAAAACGACCCATGGTTAACCGAATTAATTGCTCTGATGGACGATTATGTCGACCATAAAATGGACGGAGCTTGCGGTAAACTTCGCGAACTGAACCATTATTTTCGAAATAAATTTGCACGATTTGCAAGCGTTGTTCTTTTGTCAACCTGTTCATGATGAAATGGCAAACCAAACTGAACATAAATGACATTAGAGTTGCCAGATTTGACCATAAAATGCCAGTTTTATCTCTATTCGAAAAACAAACCTCTAAAAAAAACACCCTTTATATGTTTGGAAACATATGCGACAGATGGTGAAAACACATTTAAACAAGTGTGAAAAATGCGCTCGTAACAAGTATAATAAACACGTCAAAGAAAAGATGACGATAACCAACACTCCGTCAACAAGTTTCGAAATAGTACAAATTGACACAGATATATACTCACAATGCAATGTGAACTAACTAAATTTGTCATTGCACATCCCATTGAAAACAAAGACGCAAACTCAATAGCAAGAACACTTGTCGAACAATAAATTTTGAAATACGGTTGTTTCGAAACACTTAAATCCGACCGAGGGACTGAATACACTAACGAACTACTTAAAGCAGTATGTAAACAACTCGTTATCACCACTAAATAATAGGATCGCTCGAGAGAAACCACAGAGTACTTAACAAGTACCTACTTTCTTTCGCAGATGATTACGAATGGGATAAATGGATTCCATATTACACTTTTGCATACAATACAACTCCACACATAGATACACAATATTCACCTTATGAGTTAGATTTTGGTAAATTACCAACGCTTCCAAGTGACAGAGAAAATGACAATGCGAAGACTTACAATTTAGAAGACTATTCGAATGAATTAAAAATTAGACTAAAAATGTCCATAAGCAAATGTCCATTTAGCAAACGCTTAAAGAAAAATAAATTATGATAATAGTGTGAATGAATCAGAATTAGAAATAGGAGATTTAGTATTTGTTAAACTAGAAACTAGGAAGAAATCACAGAGTCCTTATCATGGACCATATAAAATAATCTACTTATTATTGGAGTAAACTCCACTATAGAAATAAAAAAATAAGCAAAACAACCTTGCACAATAATATGTTAAAGAAATTTTGAAACTACAATATAAAGTATAATTTTTTTTAATATTAACACCATATTTAAAACAAAATGTTTTAAAAAAAAATATTAATGTAAAAACGTATATAATATTTGCATTACTCTATACCTAAAAATAATTTTTTCTAAATAATTTTTCTCTCAAGGGTAGGGGTATAGTGATCCCACATATTTCACTATGACCGACACTAGCACCTACCAGTCAAATTAAAATAAAAAAATTTCATTTAAGTCATATTAGTATTTTGACCATAAATTCATTTAGCATAAACAAGTCAAAATTTATGGGAAAATATTTTCAAGTACATTTTTTATGTGAAAATATTTTCCATGTTAAATAAAATCCATAACCCAAATAAAAAATTTCCAAATTGCATTTGCTTGTGCATTTAGAGCATCTAATTTCAAGCGCAGCTCAAACGTTGACCGATTGTCAATAACACAAACAACAACGATCGTATGCTTCTGACAACAACAGCATTCGCTTGCGATTTTTTTTTTAAATAGCAACAACTAAATGCACAACCAAAAGAAAGAATTATGTTTCACCCTCATGCCAATGACTTTGATTTTTCAAGGCTGAGAATTAGTGGAAACAAATTTACTAATTTGGTGACCAATTCTTGTGATTGGTTATTTCAGCAAATTTGGGTGGAGTCATGAAAAATATTGGTAAAATTTTAGTTAAGAAATACTGGTATTTTAAGTATATAATCTTAGGAAATTGTAAATAAAATTTAGATTTAAGTTAAAACTCAAAAGTGGCTTACCAGCCTTGTTTTCTCTTGATTCTCTCTAAGTGTGGCATAACTGCCATTAAAACTGCTTGGCTAGCAGAATTAAAATAAGTCAAAACCAAATTTTTTTTGTTAGGAAAAAGTTTAGTCTTTCGAATAAAAATCTAGGAAACCTTTTTCCCCTACACGTAACTTTATGGATTTTATTTATGTTGCGGAAAACACGTTGTGGTTAGGGATTTCTCATGCGCACTGAACTTATTTTTTATCACTTTATTTTGATGATTGCATATAATTTTGAAGAGACTCACACCTAATTCGAAAAAACTCCGTAATAAAGGCAAAACACACCAAGCGAAGAATCGAATTGCAAAACAAAAATTTACCTTTTATAATGAAAGTTTAAAGCTTCAGTTCCACTTGTTAAGAACTTTTCTCTATAAAGTTTCCCAAATGTCGTCAGGTCCAGTAATGATATAGATCCTAGACGTCCTTCAATTATTTTTGCATCATTATGTTTTTTTATCATAAATGAAGCATTTGAAACATTTGCTTTGGCTAAGTCCACTTCATTGCGTACAAAAGTTAGGTTCAATGATCTAACAGACATTTTTAAGTCGCTATTTTCCTCAGTTTTATCTTAAAAGAAAAATTATATAAAACTTTCTGAATCAATATAGTTTTTATCAAAAAATATTCTCTTACCATTAATGTTTGTTTGTTTGAAGTGTCTTTTGTCTTTGTCCTCAGTTTCCTTTTCGGTAAGTAATCCAAAAAAGTCTAATACCATATACCACCTTTCAACAGATATGATTAAATTTAAACTATTGAAGTCAACTGAACTACTTGTATATTTATCACAATTTGAAAATGTAGATTGTGGATAAGTAATTTGTGCAACATAAGCAACTAAATTATCGTTACAAACTTGTGAAAGATTTTTTTTAAAAGCATCTTGAGCTTTTTCTGAGCACAAGTGTCGATTTGCTGTAGTGTTTGGTTTATTTTTTAATATTTCAGAAACCACAATTATTTCATCTAACGACTGCAAATTGTCTGGAATAGATCTTGAATATTTATTTTTATTCTGCAGGCTTACTAGGTCAGGACAGGAAAATGAAATGTAAGAGTTTCTTTTTATATCTTTAAATTCTTTACGAGGTGTTGAGTCGACCATATGACGATGTCTAGAATCAATCACACATTTAAGGTCTTCCATTAATATAGATCGTAGCAATACTTGCAGATCAATTTGATAATTAATTTTTTTGTTGTAGTTAATACTGAATTCTAAGAAAGTTATCTCTACCAGAGGATTATTATGCTCATTATTGAGTGTTATCACAAAAAGTGGTAGAGAAAATAAAACTTTCACACAATTGCTTCGTTCAGCATAGCTACTTTTTACGACATTGATATTTTGGTTACTTCCTCTTTCTTTTAGTACAGGTTCTCGAAGGTTTGGTGATGTAGTTGTACATGATGCCACAAATTCGCTAGGCGCCTTTAAAGCATTTTCAAGTGAATCCAAAAGTTGTTCGTATTGTTCTCGTGATAATGATACTTTAAGCAGCTGTGTTACACTCCCTTCTATCTGAAAAAAAAAAAAAAAATCAAAATGGCACATGGTTTGTATAGTCCCCAATACGAACTCTGCTCACTTTCTGCCGAAATTAAATTGTTTAAATACAAACATATGGGTGAAAAAGTGTCCAGAGTGTTTTGCGTGCGCGAAATCGTTTTTGAAAACATGGAAACCAATCGAATGAATTATGCTTAAATGTCTTTACCGTGATAGTGAATTTTCACCACATTTCTCTATTTTATTTTAATACAGATCATTCTTAGGATCTCGCTGTAATAAGGACATTGTTAAAAACTTCAAAATACATTCTTCGATTAGTTTCACTGTGGACGTTTTACACTTTTTGACAATCGCCCACATGTGAATTAAAGTTTTATACACATTATTGCAAGATAACGCAACAATAAGGCACAGACTTATCAAGTTTTCTTTGATTAAAAATAAACTTGACATTGAAGAGCGAAGTGAGGACTTAAAATTTATTGCTTCAACCAAATTTACATAAAATCTGTAACGTTATCTTGTTCTCATATGTACTCACCGAAAGAAATTCACAATCATTCGTTTCATTGTCGCTTAAGTCTTGAGGTTTTTCCGCATAATTAGAAAAAATAAGTTGAATAGCAGTATCGTGTAAGATAGCAACAGCATCATTTTTACAAGAATAAAACTCTTCTGCCCTTGGTAAAGCCGAGAATGTCAATTCTTTCCGACGAGATGTGTCCAAAGAAAATAGATTAATGTTTCTGACATCGACAAAGTAACTAAATAAAAGTGAGATATTTTCATCACAATCTCTTTTGTCAAATGTTGGCTGCATATTATTTTTGTTCTCTGCGTTGACAATGGATATTTTTCCTAAGTTGGCAACTAGCACTTCTGAACTTTGACTTGATCGGGGAACCACTAAGACAGGACTATTTAGTATGATATCAAGGCTGAAAATAAATTTTTTTTTTAATTTTTTTAAATAATGTTATGGATTTCGTGTTAAAAATTTGTATATTTTATAAATCAAAAATATAAATATTAATTTTCAGAAGGGGGTTTTTTTTTAGAAAAGTTTCTTCGAGGATTTTCTATTTTAAGTATGTATTTTGAAAATATATGTTTAACATTTAAAGTCCAAATTTTGATAACACATGAAATTATGGATGTAACACATATGAGTATTTGTATTTATTGAGAAGGAAATAGTTCCTTTTTTTTTCGAATTAAAAATTTAAGCCCACATAAAACTCATATAGTTATCGCATAAGAGAATAAAACAGACAGAGAGTTGAGGCTTTTGCCAAAAAGTTGAGCTATGTTTATAATTTTGCGGTTTGCATTCATCCAAAAAAAATTTATCAAGTGTGCTGAATTTAACTATGGAAAATTTGATGTCATATGTACCGCTCTTTGGTAGAGTCTTAATTTAAAAAGTGATTTCACATACTCTGTCGCAATCACGATAAGTTTAAACACTGGCCAGAAAACCGAGAAGGAAACAATATGTACATAAAGGTGTCTGTTAATTCCCAAATTGAAGATTTTTAGGAGGGTCAGATAGATTTCGAATGTAAAACTTATTAGAGTACTTTTGCATTTTGAAAGCTTCAAGACTCGCTTGCCGTCAAAAATTTCAAAACATGTGTATTTACATGTAGGGGGCATTCCATGCAAAACCGGTCACCACATTGCATTTGCATCACTGATGTTTTTGAAAAACTGTTGAAAATATTCTCAATAATATTTTTCAATATTTTTATAAAGCTATTTTAGAGAAATGAAGTTTTGAAAACTGACGTTTTTTATAGTTTTTTTTTTTGAAATGCTCAAAACGGCAAGAATAATCAGCCAAATTAAATTTTTTTGTTTCAACATTTTCGTTTTTAAATGTACCTACTTTATTTTATTTTTGTAATCTGTTTGAAAGGTATGATTTATACAAGGAAATTGCACTTTTAGAGAAGTCAAAGTAGTTTTCAAGTTTAGAAAATAGAACGTCGTGATTGACGGAATCAAACGAGTGGTCTAAAAGTGTTAAGATACCTGCATGATTTGAGTCTAATGCCGATCTTGTGCCTTCCGAGATATCAATAAGAGCAGATTGCCTTTCAGTAATGAGATTGTTTTGTGAGAGAGGGTGAACTTATTGCCATACCCAATTTTTCGAATTTGTTACCACTTTTGTTTCGAATTAATGCAAGAGTTAAACTTGTTTTCATAAAATTTAGATTGAGCAATTTTTAATCTTTTTACGATGTCAGCCCTTAGCTTTTTGAATTTATCATATAGTTAAGGGGTTTTATGTCTTTTAAATTTGTTGAAAGCATCATTTCGATCACAAATAAGTTTTTTTATATCCACATTCAAACATGATTTTTCGGCACATCGAGTTTTTTTAGTTCTCATAGGCACGAAATGATTGAAAATACCAGAAATATTGTTTTGTAGAAAAGCAACTTGTTCATCGACATTTATCATTTGATAGATCTGCGTCCAATCAATCCTTTTTTATTGAATCAATCAGTAATTGGTAGTTTATATTTTTAAAATCACAATAGCAAAATGTATCTTCGGATGCCTCTAGTTTAAAGTTATATTTTAGATATGTGAGATCGTGTTTCGAAAATACAGGTGCTGATAATTGTTCACATAAGAGTAAATGTTCAATGCTGTTAATGAAAAACATATCTAAGAGTGTGAAACAAGTTTTTGTGATATGAGTAGGATTCTCGATATTAGCAGAATAGAAGCCAATGGAAAGCTTTCTAAGATTACCATAAATGGCTCCAAGTCGACGTAACCGTTAGGTTTGTAAGCACATCCAACTAGTGCTCTTTCTGACTTATTAGAAATTTTCAAAAATATTTATTCTATATGACTACTACTTAAGTCCTAATTTACAACATAGCCTGTACTTAATTTTGGTTTTACATAAATTCAAACTCCGCGAGCATGGTTCTCCCTATCGGCTCTAAAATCAATATCCTTTGAGCTTAAGTAGCGAATCATTTAAGTCAGGTGCAAATCACGTTTTAGATACACAGATTACATCTACATTTGAACCTTCGAATAATTAACGAAACTCGTCGATTTTCTTGGTTAAGCTTTGCGCATTAATATGACAAACACGAAGCCCTTTATACTGCTGATTTAGTATACGAATCAGTCCGTAGCAACTGTCTTTGGAAGAATATTGCTCATCACTTGAAATCATATAATGATGTGCAGTAGAAGTAGTAACTTATGCAATTATTGTTTTTGAAAATATATGAATTAGGGTGGTTCTTAGGAAAAAATAATTGAGGACGCCCCCTCAATCGGTTCGAAATAGGTTTCGATTTGAAATTTGACCTAATCCGCAGTATATCATGATGGGTATCTTTGGAATGCTATTTTTAAATGATTCAGTTTTTCATTTGAACATTTTTTTGTGGGCGTGTCCGTTTTCGAGATATAGCCTTACTGGCCCTATTGCAATGTGAAATTTGGATTAAGCCTCTATTTTTTAATCCATTTTTTCCAACGTGATTTTTAATTGTACGACTAAACATAATTTTAAAGAAAATCCATCAGATTTACTTTTCGATACATAATTAGGTTAGGTTAAACGGGTTGTCTAGTTTATGAACACACCTAGACCAGTATTGGTCCGTTGTGATACTCTAAAAAACGAACAACTCCGGTTCTTCCCAAACCACTTTGATACTAAATTGTTCGTCAATTCGGAGGTCCCGGCACAAAATTCGAGAGAAGTCAGAGCTTAAGAAATCAAAAATAATTTACAAAATACCGAGTTGAACGCTCTCGTCCTTCATTGGGATGAAAAACTTTTTAACGACATGCTTTAACGGGAAATGGTTGAGCAGATGCCGGTTGTGGTACAGTGCTGTCGTTTGTACTACAATAGTGCTTTTGTACTACCCTTCAGCCACGCGTACTACTCTAGTACCCAACCCTCAATTTGTACTACCCAAAATTTGTTCCAACTAATCCGCAATTTGCACTACCCCACCATTCTTTGATCTCTCATGCTTCAATTATAATGGCATGCAAGTTATTAAACTCATCTCTGAAACTGAAATATTTAATTCTTGAGGTGTCAAAATCATCGCCATTATTTTGGTTTACTAATTTTGACATTAGTCGCTTAAAAATTTATGAGAAAGAAGAAAAATTTTAGCATCGCATCAACCCTTACAATTGAACTATAACCTTGGCTGGGCAAAACGTACCGCGCGCGGGACTGCGGCAGAATGAGAATAACTTTTCATATACGTATATAAAGCAGAGAGCGCAAAATTTAATTCAGTTTGCTTTGAAAAGCGCACAAAGCACAACTACACATGCATTGGAGAACATTTAAGAGAAACACACGTGTAGTGGTGCGCAGCTTTGATCATAACCGTGGCTGGGCGAAACGTACCGCGAGCGGGACTGCGGCAGAATAAGAATAACTTTTCATATACGTATATAAAGCAGAGAGCGTAAAATTTAATTCAGTTTGCTTTGAAAAGCGAACAAAGCACAACTACACATGCATTGAAGAACATTTAAGAGAAACACACGTGTAGTGGTGCCCAGCTCTGATCATAATCGTGGCTGGGCAAAACGTACCGCGCGCGGGACTGCGGCAGAATGAGAATAACTTTGACCAACTCTGATCATAATTTATGATTCATAAAAGATTCATACCTTTAGAACGCGACTAATTTCGCTTGTATTAATTGTTCTTGTGCGCGTCTTTAAATATACATATGTAATTAATGTAATTTTTTCTTTTTGCTGTTATGGAAAAGTATGCCACAAATTTACCAAGGTATAACTTGATAGGAAAATGATCTATTTTTTACTATAGGTTTCTAATAAAGTCGAAAGCAGAAGCCGCTAATTTAAGCAAAGCTGGTACCAACACAGAAAAAGAATCTGTCCTTCAAATAGCTTCATGCAATAAATACATACTATAATAAATGAATTTCTACAAATACTGTTAACTTTTATTAATACTTTCTTACTTATACTTATCATAGTATGAGCAGGTGTAAGTACAAATATATTAGTGTAGTACTACCCATTTTCACAAAGTACTACCCAAAAATATTAAATTGAGCACTTAAATTTTTTTCGAAACGACAGCACTGTTGTGGTAACGAATGGTAAATCCGAAAGACTTTTAGGTGAACCGAAGACGCCCGACAGCAAAGGAAGTCGATCCAGAGCTGTGGGATGAAAATTCCATTTACCAACATGGGTTCAGTGTAGTCATTGACTTGAAGATCGTGAATGACGTTGCCGAAAGAGGGGTGCATTTATTCACTCAATACAATAGTCGATTCACAAAAAACGAACATCAAAAACAGTTCTCGCTTTTAGTTATTGACGAATATCGTAAAAAATTTTCGAATGCTAACAAAGAAACACTTATGGAAACGTTTTAAATTGAATAACGAGATTAACGACCCTGCGGACCCCAGTGAATCCAAGAAGCGTCTGACCCAGAGTGTGCGGCTTCTTGGTTAGCGTCTGCCTCAGAGTGAGCGGCTGTTAAAGAAAGCGGGCGTCTGTCTTGCAGCAAGCGGCTCACTATATAAAAGTGTTAAAATGTACTTGGTCATAAAAAGAAGGTATGGACCTACCAAGATTCAGCTTTGTACTTATAACCATCGCTTGGAAAAATACCAATTGCATAACCGGAAGAGAAGTCATGAATTATTACAACCAGATGGAATAAATTACTCCTAGGGGTAATCAAAACTTAAGAAATACCTCTGCTTCGGCAGCAAGCACATCGGATTGGACAGTTTCAAAGAAAAATTACATAATTCAAAAGGAGCTTTCCAATTATACTCATTTTGAATATGTACATCAAAAATTTTATAATTTACAGTTTTCACTTCATAACTCGATCATATGTGGAAGGATACATTTTTTAACTATGGAAGACTATATCTCGAAAACGGACACGCCCACAAAAAAACTTTCATATGAAAAACTGAATCATTAAAAAGAGCTTTCCAACGATACCCATCATGATATACTGCGGATTAGGCCAAATTTCAAATCGAAATAGGGTAATTAGGGGCTATAGATAAATAATTTGAAAAAATTTCTAAAATTTTTTTTCCTATTTCGAACTGATTAAGGGGGCGTCGCATTTGATTTTCGCAAAACAAGCCAAATAAGAACCACCCTAATATGCATATGTCAGTATGAAGGTAAACAAATTTAAGTTTTCCCCAATTACAATAAAATAAAAACACAAAAAATAATTATAAATAAAGCGAGTAATTTGAATGGAAAACAAAATCTACACTCAGTCACTCTCCGATGATATTGTTAATTATTATTTTTCAATTCAGTTCAATTCAATTCAATATTTAAAAAGCCAGATTTTAATTTTTTTCAATAACTCGGATGGGTTCTTATGTTTCTTAAGTCCTCAGGGAAAGAATTAAGCAATTTATGAGATGGAATCGTGTAGGAGTTTCTAAATTGAACGAAGCGAAAACTTAGCAACGAAACAGCAGAGTTTAAGTTACTTCGCAAAAGTGTGGATATCATTTATGGAACTTTGCATATAACCACCTCTCATATAAAATGCTTTCAGAGCTTTGAAATAAAAAAGACGACGGACTGGCAGAATTTTTGTTTTTCTAAAAAGTTCCATGGAATCTTTAGAACGAGAGCAGTTACAGATTTTTCTTACAGCACTTTTTTGCAGTACAATTAATTGATGTATTTTATTTAGATAAGCACTTCCCCAACAACTAATTAAAGTATTTTTCAGCTCAATTATTAACACAATTATTACTATACAATACAAATTGATTGCAATGAGCTCCATGAAATTTTAATTACAGATCTACCGATTTTCGAAGATTTTGGTGAAAGAACAGAAATTTTATTTTTTTGCTGACAATAAGCTTATGTTCAGCAAACCAAGACCTTAGGAGGTGAACATCATGATTAATGTGTGTAACTAAGTTGAGAGGGTCTGTTGAAACGTAAGCAATACCTAGATCATCTGCATATGCTTTAACTTTTCCTTTAAACGGTAATGAAAATAATGAATTCACATAAGTTAAAGACAAAATTGGGCCTAGTACTGAACCCTGTGCTTTGTAATTAAAAATACTTTTAAAACCCATAAAACAAAATTAAATAAAATTTAGTTTTCATTAGTTTTTTTGGCCCAAAAGAATTTTTTAATTATTTTTTTCATTTTTTTGTCCTAAAAAACTCTGAATAACACAACAAATATAGAAAAGTTTTTATTTATTGTTTTTAGTGAGCTTTGTATTCAAAAATACCTCCAAAGTCCATAAAGCAAAATTATAATTTATATTATTTTTCACCAGTTTTAAGGCCTAAAAGATTTTTTTTTTTTTATATTTTCAATTCTTTTCCATGGAAAATCAAATATAAACATTTTTTTATTTTCTTTATGGGCTTCTTAGTCAAAAATACTTTTAAAACTCACAAAATAAAATAAAAAAATTCTTTTTTTCATTTGTTTTTCGGCCGACAAAAAAAAATGTTTTTTCTTGTATCGACTTTTTTCCATGAAAAATTGTGAATAACATAAAAACATTTGCATATTTGCAAAAATTAGTGACTTCATCGTATTCAGCGACTCAAAATACATAAAAAACAATTATCATAGCATATTTTAAAATTTCACTTGATCTTAAAAGCATCCAAAACTGTACAAGGTTAGCTTCATAATTTTATTAAAATTATCGGTAAGATCGTTTACCATAAAACGAGTAAATGACCAGCTGCGTATTTACAGATCTTGTTTTTGGAATCTCCGGACCTATATATTAATTGTGCATTGTCAGATTTGCTTGACAATTTAATCGATCTTGATCTTGCTTGAAGCGAACAGTGTTTGAAAGAGAAAAAATTGATGTTTAAAAAATAATTTTTTTTATTGTTAAAAAACATCTGAAATTTCAAACATAGAAAATCAAAACATACTACTAAATTTCAAGTCACAGCTTATTATATGCAGATATGTTAAACTGTAAAAACATTCTCATAAATACTAGTTTACAGCTAAAATGAACTTTGAAAACGATTATTCATTTCATATGTAAAATCGGCTGCTGATTCCGAAAATCACATTATTCATTTTTTTCAAACACGTCGTTTTCGAGATATCGGGCATTTTCGGTTTTAGGACCAAAAAAAAAGTTGGTTCCACTTAATTACAAATATCTGAAGAGCTAATATTTATATTTAAAAGTAATATATGTCAAATGAAAGGTAATTAAATTTCCTATAAATATATATATATATGGGACGTTCCATGTCGACCGGGACAGTGGTCTGCCCAAAATTGAGCGCAACGGAGAAACGTTTTTAAGGTGTCAAAATGTTCGTATGCTCAAGAGCTTTCATATGAGAATGGGTATTTTCGAATTTTTTGTTTTTAAGAAAATGGCGACCATAAAACTGCGCCTACATGTAGATATCTATGTATAAATAGGCAGTTGGTAAACAGCAATAATCATAATCGCTTAATTTTTTTATTTTTTAGGAAGGCTGTGAAGAGAGGGAGTGCAGTGTATACTTTTTTTTTTCAATAGTAGGTGGTACCACGCCCCTAACAGAAAATACGTTGTCATGGCTAAACTAATGAACCGATTTTAATAAAATTTGGTTTGGAGATAGACTGAACCATAAAAAAAGTAATTAAAAGCGCAGAGTTTTTAAATGGGGCGTGGCATTTTATTGTTATCATTTTATTTTGGATTTTAATGCAACAAGATTTCTCTTATAGTAAGCACTGACATTAAATTGACATGTTCATTCGACAGTAAAAAAATAATATAAAAAGTTAATACACATACCCTACACTGCACTGAAAGTACCTTTTCAATAAATGTTAAAAAAACGTTGAAGAGGTTGAATAATGTTGAAAAAGTCGTATATATAAGCAAAATGTTGAAAAAAGTTGAGAGAGGTTGCAAAACTCTAAAAAAGTTGAAAGAGGTTGAAAAAATTTGAAACTATTCAAAATTGATGAAAAAGTCGAAAAAAATAAAGAAACTTATGAAGAAAGTTGAAAGAGGTTGAAAAACTCGAAAGAATTTGGAAAAGGTTGAAAAAAATCGAATAAAAATTAAATTTTAGAACAATAGCTTGCATAGTTCGCGATATATGCCGCAGTTAAATTTAAAATTTAGGGCGGTGACACACCCACTGGTACAATCCAGCCCGGTTTTGATCCAGAAATAGCTTTTCATAAGCAAACCCCCAACACCAAATTTTAGTATGATTGCTTACATATTTCGATAAATATGGCACTTACCGTATTCTATTTGTATGGGAGATGCCACGCCCATGACAACTGAACCACTTATATTAAATTTCATAGCAATTTCTGCAATAGTTCACTTAAAACAGCGCTTACAAATTTATGTAAATATGGGAGGTGCCACGCCCACTGACGCAATCGAGTCAAAATTCATTTATTTTTAAAGCTTATAGTAAGTGACATCTATACACCAAATTTTATGAAGATTACTCTCATAGCACACTATCTATAACAATAAACGTTTTTTGCTTCTATGGGAGGTGCCACGCCCACAGGTACCATTGGACTAAATTTTTGTAATAATAGACCTTATAGCAAGTATATCTACCTCATTAAATTTCATAACGACTACGTTGTTAGTTCTCTTAATATAACGTTTATAAATATTGTGGGCTGTGCCACGCCCTTCAACGAGCTTTTTTAACTAAAGTTGCTGAGCTTGTATTGATGACTGCTTTCAGCGGCATCATCTCCAAAATTTTTATGGAAATCGTTTGTGCCAATTTTGAGATATACGGAATCAAAATTTTTAAATATTGCAAAATGCTACGCCCACTTTTTATATTCCGCCCACTTTTTTCTCAATTCAAGATATATTTGATATGTATCCGTTAACCAAGTTTCATCGCAATATCTTGAACGGCTTACAAGATATGGTAGTATAACTGATAAAATTTAGGGCTTTGCCACGCCCCTGTACGATTTTTTGGAAATTTGAAACCCAGCCTTATCCTAATTTGGTTCACATGCGCACAAAATCACTAAGTTTCATCAAAACCGCTGGAATTTTTTCAAAATTGATCTGGGTAAATATACATAGAATATGGGCGGTAGGCGTGTCCGTCAACCGATTTCGCCCATTTTCAATAGCAAGATGCCTGCAAGAAGATGTGAACTGTGTGTGAAAGTTTCATTCAATTAGCTTTCTTGGTTTTCCCGTAAACCTGATTTCAACAGACGGACAGACAGACAGACGGACATCGCTAAATCGACTCAGGTGGTGACGCTGATCAAGAATATATATACTTTTCCATACCTGCCACGCCCCCTTCGATGTGTTACAAACGGAGAGACAAGGTGAATATACCCTCGGTGTAGGGTATAAAAATTTAAAGAATTTGGGGTACTTGTAACATAATATAGCAGTCTTTAGTTAAATTCACCAAAAATACAAATCACAAAAGAAAATCAAGAAATAATATAAAAAAGCGAAAAGGGGAAAAAGGGGGACAAAATGGGGAAACATGAAACTGAGATACATACATACCACACAAAGCAAGACTACATATTGGACAAGTAGTTACCGAGAAAACTTTTAACTTGTGTTGCACTGCTTATCGTTTGGATTTGAAAGGGAAGCGAGTTCCAAAAACGTGACGAATATATGAAGAATTAGCGTTTTGATGTAAGACACGTATATTTCGGTAATACAAGATTTTTTCCACGTTTAGACCATGTAAATTTCAATTTTTCAGATAAGTATTGAGGCTCTGACGTAAATATTACCTTATGAAGCATTGTTAAAGCTCTAAAGGTCATATTAAGGACTGTCCCAGGAAAAACTTGCACTTTTTTTTTTAGTTATAAAAAAATACCCAGCAATTTTTTTGGTTTTTTTTATTTTTTTATTAATAATGGCTAGTGTTCAGAATATAAATATCTAAAAACTAATTAACAACTTTGTTTTTTCTATAAAAATTTCTTACTTTTTTTTTAAGGCCCTTCATTAAATTTTGCACAGTTGTTTCATCGACAGTACGGTACGATCTTTTCCACTTAAGTCTGAAGTCTTGAAAATTTTTTGCAGTCCTGCCACTCTTTCGAAGATCTCTTTTCATTAGAACGCTACCTTTGGGTTAGAAAATTCTGGTTTTCTGCCTGAACCCTTTTTTCGTGAAACAGGTAGACCCTTCTTATAATTAGAAATAACCGTTTTGACAGTTCTTTCTGATGCACCAACTATTTTTGCTATAGCTGAATATTTTAACCCTGGATTTTGCAGGTATGTGGACAAAATCAGTTCGCGGACTTTTTCTTGCTTGCTAGACATCTTTGTCGTTAGAAGTGCTATCTTCAAGTGTTATACATCATATCAAACGTCACTTTATATGGAATAAATATTTTGTCTTTTAAGACCTATAAGATTATCAGGTAGAGTATAATCTTAAAAAATAAAAGTGCAAGTTTTTTCCTATAAAAAATCAAAATTGATGCATATCCGCAGGTATTTTGGTGCACTAAAACTCATAATCTAGAAAAAATTTTTTGACTTTTGGGGGTGTAATGGGGTACTGAGTGGATTTGGGTGGGACCAAGTGGTTGAAATCAGTTTTTATCTATATTAACAGCTTAAGTCTACCAAAATACATAGGAATACGCATTCATTTTGAAATTTTACAAAAAACAGATTTTTTACCCCCTTTGGGGGTATATGGGGGAAAATTGGGTACCTAAAATTAATTTTTATTGTAAGATAGTATTATAGCACACCTAAATACGTAATATAAATAAGGTCCACATTCTGGATTTTGGTTAGTTTTTTTTTTAAGGACTTTCTTTTAACGTATTTTTAGGTGTAATTTTGAGGTTATGTCGAAATCTGAGGGTGATGAAAAAATTCTGACCTCGGATTCGTGTTTAGGAGACCAAAATACATACCGTATGATACCTCACATTCGAACTTCTTGACCTTTTTTTTGTGGTCCTGTGTAATCATATCGGAAGATTGCTGAATCTGAGGCCGGTAAGGGCAGACGATGCATCGGATCTCAAGTGCTTGATGGACACCACCAAGGAAATTCTTCACGGCACACAGTGGAATTTTCTGGCCATAAATAGGAAGAATTTGAAAATGCTAGGAATTGAAAAATTTTGTAGTACAATCGTCAGATAATATTTCGGGGATGAAAAAAAAAACTATAACAGTTTTAAGTTTGTTTTGGATTTAGCGACACAGTGGGCTCAAAGTTGAGCTTTGTACTCCAAAAATTTTCTATGAATTTTTTTATATAAGCAACTGTAAGATAGGGTACTCTAGTTAACTTGTTTGAAACAAAATGCAATAATGTAGCATATTGGCGGAAAGAACATTGTTTTCACTTTATAAAAATTAATTTAGTTTTATTTTATCGGACTTATATGAATTTTACGGAATTTTCAAAAACTAGAATGAAAAATGGAAAAAGTGAAAAATTTTAAAACTTTAACAGAAAAAAACAAAAAAGTATATCCCCGGATTTAAAAATTTTTTTTATATATTATGTGCGAAAGCATGGTTAGCAAAAAAAAAGCTGCGCATTTTCATAACTTTTTTTTTATCAGATTTTTCCTAGAAGGAACAAAATATATCGACTTTTATTAAATGCTTTCACTAATTTGTTTGTATCGAAATTTACAAAAATTGCATACTGGCAAAAAGTTCATAAATTGTACTATTTAAAAACTGTTTGCTTAAAGTCTTACATTCTATTTGTGAATTATGCTGATTTTTTCAAAATTAGGGCTGAAAAAGTCATAATTCAGAAATTTCGCAATATTTAACAGTAAAAAACAAAAAAGTATATATGGGACGTTCCATGTCAACCGGGACAGGGGTCTGCTCAAAATTGAGCGCAGCGGAAAAACGTTTTCAAGGTGTCAAAATGTTCGTATGCTCAAGAGCTTTCATATGAGAACGGGTGTTTTCGCATTTTTTTTTTTTTAAGGAAATGGCGACCATAAAACGGAGCCTACATATAGATATCTATGTGTAAATAGGCAGTTGGTAAATGGCCATAATCATAATCGCTTATTTTTTTTATTTTGTAGGAAGGCTGTGAAGAGAGGGAGTGCAGTGTATACTTTTTTTTCAATAGTAGGTGGTGCCACGGAGGAGGATGGAACTGCTTGTAGAAGTCCACGTAAGTGGGAAAAGTTCCTGATCGCCACTCACTTGGGAGTGGCCAGGGATGATTCTTTTGCAAGCAGTTCAAGCACCGGGATTTACTTTTTATTACTTTTGAATTTACTAATTTTGCGACATCTCCAGATACAATTATTTTTCGTGATTTTAAAAGCATTGATTGGTTTGGGTTACAAAATGATTTAATAAGTAGGGATTGGCATAGAATATTTACAATGGCTCATGTAGATGATCAAGTACTTTTCTTTCAGCAACATATTCTTGACCTTTATAATAGACATGTTCCACTTAAAAAACAATCAAACATATCAATCGCTCCAATTTGGCTAACAGGAGATATTAAACGTCTTATGAAAACTCAAGATGCAGTATATAAGAAATGGAAAAAATACAAAATTCCCCAAATTCTAAAAGATTTCAAAAGCATAAGAAATCATATTACTTTTAGAATAAGAAAAGCAAAGGCACAATTCTATAAAGCAAAGCTCAGCAAGTTGGAACATGGTCAAAGCGTTTGGAAGTTTTTAAAAAAGATAGGCATTGGAAAGCAACCGTCTTCAGTATCAGAAGAAATTGATTGCGATCTTTTAAATGCAAAATTTGTGTTAGGGATGACCTCTGAAAAAAATATTGAAACGCTAAGTAATGTAATTGCTGCTGATATAAAGGAGGAGGATGGAGCTGCTTGTAGAAGTCCGTAGGTGGGTAAAGTTCCTGATCGCCACTCACCTGGGAGTGGCCAGGGATGATTCTTTTGCAGTTCAAGCAGCTCACAAACTTCCGTCCTTTTTGGCCAAGTATCCTCTGGCGATTCCTTGGACACCCGTCCGGGGGTGACCTAGTTGTGAGAAGGCGAGTCTCTCCTACACTAAAAACTTGGAATGTGTGCGTAGGATTTGGGTCCCACCACACATTATCATCATTTCCAATGAAAACCAAATCAGCCTCGGATAATAGCCCCCACTACGATGACGACCACTGCAAACGAAAAACGGACAATGATTTACGGATATGCACCTGGAATGTCCGGACCCTCCATAGGGAAGGTGCAACTATCCAACTGGCGGAAGCCCTCGTAAAAATGAAGGCTGACATCACCGCCATCCAGGAGATGCGATGGAAAGGACAAGGCTGCTCTAAACGGTCGAACTGTGATATCTACTACAGCGGCCATGCGAAGAGGCGCGAATTTGGTTGCGGATTCGTTGTATGTCGAAAATTACGCCACCTAGTTTCTAGGTGCACGCCAATAAACGAAAGGTTGGCTACGATCCGTATCAAGGCAAAATTCTTCAACATAAGCCTAATTTGCGCGCGCGCCCCGACGGAGGAAAAGGACGATGCTACCTAGGATGATTTCTACGCGAGCCTAGAGGGCGTGTATGACCGTTGTCCGACCCACGATGTAAAAATAGTCCTCGGCGATTTTAACGCAAAGGTCGGAAGAGAAGGCATCTTTGGCGCTACAGTCGGTCAGTTCAGTCTCCACGAGACCACTTCAAACAACGGTCTGAGACTGATCGACTTCGCCGCGGCGCAAAACATGGTAGTCAGTAGTACCAGATTTCAACACCTCGACATTCACAAGGCCACCTGGCTATCCCGGGATCAAAAAACGAAAAACCAAATTGATCGCAACGCAAGCCGTGCGAGAAAACTACCGCGAAAAGGGGAAGGAAGAGAGGCGCTTTTTCAGACGTATAAAAAGGGAGCAGGAAAAGCGTGAGCGTGAGGAACTTGAGGTGTACCAGGGCAAGAAGGATGCACGAAAATTCTATCAACAAGTTAAGCGTCTAACTCAAGGTTTCAAGCCCGGAGCATCCACTTGTAGAGACGAAAATGGAAATCTGGTTACAGATACACAGAGTGTACTGAGGTTATGGAGTCAGCATTTCTCCAACTTGCTTACGGGCGATGATTCCACCAATTCCGCCCAGAGAGAATGCAGTACGATACCACCAATCGATGATAACGCAGTGGAAGTACCATCACCTAGCCATGAAGAGGTTCGAGTTGCTATCCAGCGACTCAAAAACAACAAAGCAGCGGGTGCTGACGGCCTGCCAGATGAGTTGTTTAAAGCTGGTGGCGATGAATTGATAAGGTGCATGCATCAACTCATCAGCAAAATATGGCTAGCGGAAAGCATGCCCGACGATTGGAATCTCAGCGTGCTTTGTCCTGTAATAAAGAAAGGAGACCCGACAATCTGCGCCAACTACAGGGGTATCAGTCTTATTTCCATCGCATATAAGATCCTCTCGAGCGTATTGTGTGAAAGATTGAAGCCGTATACAGAAACGCTGAGCGGATCCTATCAGTGTGGCTTTAGACCTGGTAAATCCACCATAGACCAGATTTTTACACTACGCCAAATCCTGGAGAAAACCCATGAATATCAAATCGACACTCACCATCTCTTCATCGATTATAAGGCTGCGTTCGATAGCCCAGTGTGGAATTGCCTATACGCAACAATGCCTGAGTTCGGTATACCTGCAAAGTTGATAAGGCTCTGCAGGATGACGTTGAGCAATACGTGTAGCTCCGTCAAGGTAGGGAATGACCTCTCCGGAACTTTTAATACCGAGCGAGGTTTCAGACAAGGTGACCCGCTCTCGTGCGATCTCTTCAATTTCATTATGGAGGGGATCGTACGAAAAGCCGGTGTGCATCATAATGGCACCATTTTCTTCAAAGGTGTTCAGCTCCTTGCGTACGCTGATGATATTGATATTATCGGTCGGAGTAAGAGAGATGTTACTGCTGCTTTCACTGCTATTGAAAATGAATCAGCCAAAGTGGGTTTGACGGTAAACGAGGGCAAGACGAAATACATGATGTCTACTAACAACAACAAGAGAGCACGGGATCTAGACTCTCATGTTACAGCGGGCAACTGTAAATTAGAAGTTGTCAAGGAATTCACTTACCTTGGCACTGCCGTAACCAGCAACAATGATGTCAGTCTGGAGATTAAGCGGAGAATAACAATTGCTAATAGGTGCTACTACGGTCTCAGTAAGCAATTACGTTGCAGAGCTCTCTCTCGATCGACAAAGCTAACACTCTACAAGACGCTCATTCTACCTGTGCTTCTTTATGGCGCTGAGGCATGGGTGGTTTCAACAACAGACGCAGCCGCTCTTGGGGTGTTCGAGAGGAAAGTTCTCCGCAAAATCTTTGGTCCTGTTCGAGTTGGCGACAACTATCGCATTCGAATGAACCACGAGCTGTATGAGCTCTACGCCGACATTGACATAGTTAAGCGTATAACAATACAGCGACTACGCTGGCTGGGTCATGTCCATCGTATGGATAAAGAAGCTCCAGCGAAAAAGGTATTCGAAGGGAAGGTCCCCGGTCAACGACGAAGAGGGAGACCATGCCTCCGGTGGATAGATCATGCTGAGGAAGCCCTAACCGCGCTTGGCATTAACGATTGGAGAAGGCGCGCGCAAAACAGAGGCGCCTGGCGAGAGCTAATGAGGTCGGCCGTAACCTGACAACGGATTGTTATGGCCATATAAGTAAGTAAGTAAGGTGGTGCCACGCCTCAAACGGAAAATACGTTGCCACCGGTAAACTAATCTACCGATTTTAATAAAATTTGGTTTATAAATAGTCTGAACCATAAAAAAAGTAATTAAAAGCTCTGAATTCTTAAATGGGGCGTGGCATCACCCATAAGAGGAAAAAACACTGTTTCAGCTGAACCGCGTCATCGATTTTGATAAAATTTGGTATGGTGCTAGATTGAATCCTGTGTAAAGATAATTCTTTTGAGTGGGCGATGCCACGCCTCTAATACGAAAAAAACGTTTTTAGTTAAGACGATTCTGCATTTAACAACCGTGCGGTATGATCGTCGTAGTTTTACTTTAAGTTTGGCGCAATTGTAACCCTACTTCTTAATATTCGAGTATAAAGAGATTCGGCTATAACGTCATCAGCTCATAGCGGCGAAATATCTGTTTCTGTGGGACTTCGTTATATCAGGTATCTACTGATAAAAGGACTACAATTGGTACAACATGCCTCTTTCCGTGCATAAAGTTCTAACGCATGGAAGTGAAGTTATGCAAGAACTAGAAGTTCCAATTGGACGTCTTTTTGAAGAAGCTCAGGAAGAATCAAATAGTTTTTAAAAACGCAAGGTTGCACAACAGCAGGTGTTGCTCTAGAGTAGCAAACAACGAATAGCCCAAGAGCCGGCTGTAGAAAAGTCGAGTGTATAAGATTACAGGATGAGATGCATGCCAAATGATAGAGCTCGACGACCTTAAATAGAATATCTAGGGTTGCCTTTCCAAAGCTTGTCCCGATGGCCGAAAATGCCAAGGTTTTAGCCAATGTTGTTGTTCTAACTAAAACTGTAGTACATAACAGCTCGAAAGGTATTCCAAATGATAGAACTCGAAGAGGCCTAAATATACTACATGGGATTGCATTGTTGAATCCTGTCCCAAACATGAGTTTTCACCGGTTTTTTGTGTCAATTTTCATTAATGAAGATAAAATTTGTGCCAAATGATAGATATCGAAGAGCCTAAATAGAATACATAGGGTTGCCTTGTCGAATCCTGTCCCATACATGTCCCAAACTTTAAGAAAAGATGACCCCAAAAATGGGTGTCAACTAATGTTTAGGACATGATTACAATTTCTGGAGAAAGATGCATGATTTGCAGCGAGAGCCACTTCTTATCCAAATGCACTCAGTTTCTTAACATGGAAACCATAAAAAGACAAAAATATGTTCAAAATCACGAATTATGTGTCAATTGTTTCAAAAAGAACATTATGCACTAGCAAATTTAATTGCCGGCATTGCAAGCGTAGACATAATACTCTTCTTCACACACGCTATGATGGAGCAAAGTAATCATCCGCAGAAGTAGCTGCTGCCACTACTACCAATCAAACAGTAACAGTGCTATTAGGCACTGCGATTTTACACCCACAAGGCAAAGGATATCTTCGGCCAATAAGAGCACTGATTGATTCTGGTTCTCAGACCTGCTTAATCACCGAAGATCTTGTGCGGAAGTTAAACATCCCATCCAACGATAGGACCTACCAACGACAATTTCAAAAGTCATTCTAAGCGACGCAGCAAAATTATTTGATGCACTCGGCTGGCTTTCATCTGTAACCATAAGGGCTAAGATAATGATACAAAAACTCTGGTTACTAGACATCGGATGAGATGACGTGGTTCCAAGAGTAGTTCAACAAGAATGGGAAGAATTCAAGTTGAGACTACCATCAATATCGAAAATAAGAAATTCAAGATGAACACAGTACTCCAAAGCTGCAGAAGTCAAGGTACATGGATTTGCTGACGCATTCGAAACGGCGTATTAAGCTGTAGTATAGTTACGCGTTTGCATCGAAAATAACGTCTCAGTTTCATTAATCACGTCAAAAACTAAAGTAACTCCGATCAAGCAAGTATCTCTTCCTCGTTTAGAGCTCTGCGCCGTAGCTCTTTTACTAAAATTAATCGGATACATCCAAACAAACTAAATAACAAATACTAATAACATTTTCGCCTGAACAGATTCAAAAATTGTACTTAGTTGGAGTAAGCAACATCCAGTAAAATGGACTACATTTGTGGCAAACCGAGTCTCATACATACAAGAAACATTTAAGGGACAAATTCAATATGTTCCTGGCAAAGAAAATCCTGCAGACGTACCTTCCAGAGGACAACTTGGAGATGAACTAGTCAACAACGAGCTTTGGTGGCACGGTCCAAGGTGGTTAACGCAGCATAAGGATTTATGGCCTAATGATACTGAGCCATTGACTATAAGTCACCTTCCTGAGACCCGCAAGACATTGACATGTGCGTCAATTTAAGATACATCCAAGGACAACTTAGCCAAAGGGGACCCTGATCAAATTCGTAAGACACAATCAACTGCCTCAAAGGTTATCTCCACAGCTCTTACAATATTACTACTGTTCGTGTCTATGCCAGCCACGCTGGCAAAACATATCATTGAGTATCCTGAAGCAGCATGATTTATTGAAAGGCTAGGAGTGGCAAAAATTCAGCGCGGAATTCTTCGTATATCCACGATATTTCCGATGGAAGCTGTTATAAGAGACGAATGCAATATCAACAACACAGTAACTGAAATGACAAATGCCAAATGCAATGCCATGAACGACCTCAAAATTTGCGGTGAGCAAGATATCTGAAGACTGGTTCATCCGAAAAAAGAAAATTAAATTTTTTTCGATTAAGCAAATAGTAAAGGGGCGTTTGATCGTTCGATTTTTTTTTTGGACACATATTTTTGGATTTATAGCCTAAAACGACCTCAAGTTTGTGCACAAAAAATTACAATTTTATTTGTACGATCGCCATTTTGCCAAAAATTAATATTATTTAAAAATCAACGACCAAACGCCCCTTAACTATTTGCCTAGCCGAAAAAAATTAAATTTTTTTTTTCGGATAAACCAGTCTCCAGATATCTTGCTCACCGCAAATTTTGAGGTCGTTCACGGTATTGCACTTTTCTAACTTATTGACGAATATATTTGGACCAAAATTTCAGAGATAAACCTTGAGTAGTTATACACCCAATTCTGTTTTAACACGGTCTTTTTTTACACGGTTTTGATTTAACACTGTCTAGATTCGTCGATTTAACACGATTAAAAAAGCAATTTGATTGAAAATTTAAAGAAAAATATTTTTACTAACTGTAACCTTTTAGAAATTTAGTTAGGGAATTGGGTTAGAAGGATATGGAACTAATCCCCTTTTTTCTATGTATGTACTTCATGTCTTTTTTTACACGGTTTTGTCTGGAACGTATCTACCGTGTAAAAACAGAATAAGGTGTACTTCAATAATATTTTTTTTTTTTTTTTTATTTTCATCTTTTATTTGCAATCTGTTATAAAACAATAAGCAAATCTTATAATATAAACAAAATTAACATTTATGTGCTCAAATCAGCACAATACTACGGATAAACGAAAATAATTAAATAGTTACATTTTTTGTATATACACATGCTTAAGTATATAAATTTTAATATATAAACTGCAATATAACTTTTACTGTCTAAATGGCAAATCTAATATATGTATCATATTTAGTCTTCTTATTTCATCGCTTTCATCAAGAAGGCATATGGCTAACGGATTAGGGTGGTTACTAAGCCTAGCGAGATATCTAGTGCTAAAGCTTCTAATTTCTTCTTTTATTGTCAACATATTGAGATCTCTGTGCAATGCGTTATTAGTGATAAACCATGGAGCTTTAGTAATAAGCCTTAACGTTTTTGATTGATAACGCTGAAGTATTTCTGTATTTAAATTTTTCGCTGTGCCCCAAAGTTGAATACCGTAGGTCCAAACTGGTTTAAGAAATATTTTGTACAAAAGCAATTTGTTGCTCAAACTAAGTTCTGATTTCGGACCAAGAAGCCAGTACATCTTTTTAGTTTTGATATTTAATTGTTGACGCTTAGCCTTTATATGATTTTTCCAAGTCAACCTTCTTTCTAAATGGACGCCCAAATACTTAATGGTATCACAATTTGGAATTTGATTGTTGTTGATGCAAACATTAGGACAATCTCCTCTTTTCATTGAAAAGGTAATGTGGGCTGATTTTTCAGTATTTATTTTTATTTTCCACTTCTTTAACCAAACTTGGATTTTGTCGAGCTCTATTTGAATAAGGTTGGAGGCATCAGACGCAGAATTCATTGAAGCTAATATGGCAGTATCATCCGCATATGTTGCGACGGTAACATTATCAGTAAGTGGCATGTCTGAAGTGAATATGGTGTATAATGTTGGGCCTAGAACACTTCCTTGTGGCACTCCTGCATGAATTTCGCGAATATCAGACCATTCTTGATTGATATTAACATAAAAACTTCTTTCTTTTAAATAAGATTTCAGCACTAAATAGAAGGGAGCCGGTAGTAAACATTTTAGCTTGAATAAGAGCCCCTGATGCCAAACTCTATCAAACGCTTGTTTTACGTCCAGAAAAACTGCTGAGCAATACTTTTTGTTTTCCAAAGTGTCAGTTATAACTTTTACAATACGATGGCATTGCTCTGGTGTACTGTGCTGGTTACGGAAACCAAATTGATAATCAGGAATAATATTATGATTTGCTAGAACTGGTTTCATTCTTCCTAAAAAAATTCTTTCGAAAATTTTCGAGAATGTAGCCAATAAGCTTATTGGTCGATATGACATTAAATCATTTTCTGGCTTGTTTGGTTTAGGAATCATGATTATTTCGGCGCATTTCCATTGCGTTGGGAAATGACACAACCTCAGTATGGAATTGAAAATTAGTGTCAAAAACACAATTCCCTTTTTGGACAAGGATTTGGCTGTAAGGGCATCGATCCTGTCGTAGCCTGGTGCTTTCCCTTTGGTAAGTTTCGCAATTTCATTTTTTACTTCAAATGGCGCTATAAATCTTATCGGCAAATCCATTTGGCACGGGGAATCTAAAAATTGGATAACACTAGCATCGTTGCTGAAATCATTTGTAGTAAATGGTTGGAATTGATGCTCTAAGTGGATCGAGAATGCATCACCATATGTCGTTTACATCTTTTATTGGTATGTTACGCTTCGCAGGACATTTAATGTATTTTGTAGCATTCCATAAACAGAATTCATTATTTTTTGTACTGTCTAGGCTCCTTAAGTACGTTGCAGTTTTTTCATTTTTCAGTTCAATCAATTTTCTTTTTAGATGGCTAGTTGCTTGATTAAAATTACGTTTATCTAAAGGACTTCTACTCAGCTTCCATACCCGTCGAAGCCTTCGTTTGTTTTGAATAAGATTCCTTATTTCAGTATTTATTGCGATTCTGTTAAGCATTCTGCTATTTTGATCAATATCTGGAGTAGATAAAGTTGCAGCTTCGTGAATTAAGTTTGTAAATTTTTCCACAGCATCGTCCAACTCTTGAACAGTTGTAATTGATAAATTTAAATTAATGTTTCTATCCATCCAATATTTGAAAGAAAGATGATCCGTTTTTTTGGTAACAATTTTTGTATTTTTTGTTGCTGTGTGGACTTGAGTGCAATAATTTACCAAGAGTGCTGAATGGTCAGAACTGAGGTCGTCAGTATCTGTGATACTGAGGTGACTACAAGGAATGCCAGAAAATACTAAAAAATCAAGCAAATCTGGAATTTTTGAAATATCAGTAGGCCAATACGTAGGTCGACCAGTTGATAGCGTTTGATAGTGGTTTTTAACAATGCATTTATAAAGCTCTCGGCCTTTGGGATTAACGAGTCTTGAGCCCCACCATGGATGCTTAGCATTAAAATCACCACCAACTATAAATCGGCAACCAAGGCCAGCAAAAAAGTTTTCATAATCCGGACACAAAACACTATGCCTAGGAGGAAAATAGACGGCATAAATTGACACATCGCCGGAAGTAGTTCTGAGTTTAATTCCAGCAGCTTGTAAGTGTTGATATCTTTTTTCTTCAATTATATCATATTTTATAGACGACTTTATTAAAATTGCTGAACCAGCATGGGCTCTATTGTCTGGATAGTTACAAGATATTAGATCATAACCATTAATTTTAAAGTAAGATCTTGAAGTAAAATGAGATTCTGATATGAGCATTATGTCTATAAAATGTATTTTTAAAAATATTTCAACTTCTTGCGTATGATTTGAAAGCCCGTTGGCGTTCCAAACAGCAATTTTTGTGTCTAGTTGCATAATTTGGTTACAATTATAGTCATCATATTCAACAATGTATATGTTAGTTCAATTTGCTTATTTAACATTACTTCAATTTTTTCGAAAAAGGATCTATTATCCACATCATTGGTACTTTGTCCTCTAAGGACTTGGGCGTAGGAGGCACCATTGAAATTTGAAGAATTTGTTGAGGTATTCTGTAGAACTGGTTCATTTGCTGACTTCAACGGATTTCTCATAGACTGAGCAGATGGTGTTGCTTTATTTGTTTTCTTAAGTAAAAGTTCCTGATAAATTTTGCATCCCTTGTAATTTGCAGTATGATGTTGCAAGCAGTGTACACATCTAGGTTGAGAGTTCGCATTCATAGTACAATCTGCTGTGCGATGGTCAAGAGCACATTTAACACACCTAAAAGGTTTTTTGCAGTAAGCTTGAGTGTGTCCAAATTCCTGACATCGATAGCACTGTACAAGATCAGTTGATTTTTTTGTGGGTTCAACGGTAACTACAGCACTATTTAAATAACGAATTTCGTATATACTTTTGTTGTTTGCACTTGGATCAAGATCTACGTAAAACATCGCAAGGGGCTCCTTAGTAAAGCTACTTCTAATGTTCGACACATTTCTGACATTGTGACCTTTCAACGAAAGCTCGGACTTAATTTCTTCAATAGGTGTAGAGTGATGAATGCCTTTAATTACAACCTGGTATGCACGTTCCTGTCTAACTTGGTAGGTATGAAAGCTAGTTTGACGATTTTCTAGGTATTTTACTAACTTCCTATACGATTCAATATCATTAACCGTTATTTTAACTTCACTATTTCTAAGAGATTTATAATTAAATGATTACTTACTTACTTACTTAGATGGCCATAACAACCCGTTGTCAGGTTACGGCCGACCTCATTAGCTCTCGCCAGGCGCCTCTGCTTTGCGCGCGCCTTCTCCAATCGTTAATGCCAAGCGCGGTTAGGGCTTCCTCAGCTTGGTTTATCCACCGGAGGCATGGTCTCCCTCTTCGTCGTTGACCGGGGACCTTCCCTTCGAATACCTTTTTCGCTGGAGCTTCTTTATCCATACGATGGACATGACCCAGCCAGCGTAGTCGCTGTATTGTTATACGCTTAACTATGTCGATGTCGGCGTAGAGCTCATACAGCTCGTGGTTCATTCGAATGCGATAGTCGTCTCCAACTCGAACAGGACCAAAGATTTTGCGGAGAACTTTCCTCTCGAACACCCCAAGAGCGGCTGCGTCTGTTGTCGAAACTACCCATGCCTCAGCGCCATAAAGAAGCACAGGTAGAATGAGCGTCTTGTAGAGTGTTAGCTTTGTCGATCGAGAGAGAGCTCTGCAACGTAATTGCTTACTGAGACCGTAGTAGCACCTATTAGCAATTGTTATTCTCCGCTTAATCTCCAGACTGACATTATTGTTGCTGGTTACGGCAGTGCCAAGGTAGATGAATTCCTTGACAACTTCTAATTTACAGTTGCCCGCTGTAACATGAGAGTCTAGATCCCGTGCTCTCTTGTTGTTGTTAGTAGACATCATGTATTTCGTCTTGCCCTCGTTTACCGTCAAACCCACTTTGGCTGATTCCTTTTCAATAGCAGTGAAAGCAGCAGTAACATCTCTCTTACTCCGACCGATAATATCAATATCATCAGCGTACGCAAGGAGCTGAACACCTTTGAAGAAAATGGTGCCATTATGATGCACACCGGCTTTTCGTACGATCCCCTCCATAATGAAATTGAAGAGATCGCACGAGAGCGGGTCGCCTTGTCTGAAACCTCGCTCGGTATTAAAAGTTCCGGAGAGGTCATTCCCTACCTTGACGGAGCTAAACGTATTGCTCAACGTCATCCTGCAGAGCCTTATCAACTTTGCAGGTATACCGAACTCAGACATTGTTGCGTATAGGCAATCCCGCACTGGGCTATCGAACGCAGCTTTATAATCGACGAAGAGATGGTGAGTGTCGATTTGATATTCATGGGTTTTCTCCAGGATTTGGCGTAGTGTAAAAATCTGGTCTATGGTGGACTTACCAGGTCTAAAGCCACACTGATAGGATCCGATCAGCGTTTCTGTATACGGCTTCAATCTTTCACACAATACGCTCGAGAGGATCTTATATGCGATGGAAATAAGACTGATACCCCTGTAGTTGGCGCAGATTGTCGGGTCTCCTTTCTTTATTACAGGACAAAGCACGCTGAGATTCCAATCGTCGGGCATGCTTTCCGCTAGCCATATTTTGCTGATGAGTTGATGCATGCACCTTATCAATTCATCGCCACCAGCTTTAAACAACTCAGCTGGCAGGCCGTCAGCACCCGCTGCTTTGTTGTTTTTGAGTCGCTGGATAGCAACTCGAACCTCTTCATGGCTAGGTGATGGTACTTCCACTGCGTTATCATCGATTGGTGGTATCGTACTGCATTCTCTCTGGGCGGAATTGGTGGGATCATCGCCCGTAAGCAAGTTGGAGAAATGCTGCCTCCATAACCTCAGTACACTCTGTGTATCTGTAACCAGATTTCCATTTTCGTCTCTACAAGTGGATGCTCCGGGCTTGAAACCTTGAGTTAGACGCTTAACTTGTTGATAGAATTTTCGTGCATCCTTCTTGCCCTGGTACACCTCAAGTTCCTCACGCTCACGCTTTTCCTGCTCCCTTTTTTTACGTCTAAAAATGCGCCTCTCTTCCTTCCTCTTTTCGCGGTAGTTTTCTCGCACGGCTCGCGTTGCGGCTGACTGCAGCGTCTTCTTGTATGCGGCGTTTTTTTCAGCAGTCGCATCGCGACACTCCTGGTCATACCATTGGTTTCGAGGTTGTGGGCGTCGAAAACCAATGACTTCCTCGGCAGCAGCACGCATGGAGTGGGAGATGTGTGCCCAAAGTCCACCGGCGTCGTCGGTTCCAGAGGTTGGTTGGTTGAGCTTAACCGAGAGTTGAGCGGAGTACGCCTCGGCAGTCCGTTGTGATTGCAGCTTGGCAACGTCCAGCTTTCGTTGCATGCCCGTGCGTACATTCTTCGCATTGCATAGCCGCATGCGGATCTTAGCTGCAACAAGATAGTGGTCGGAGTCAATGTTGACCCCCCGAAATGTACGCACATCCAGAATGCTTGAAGCGTGCCTTCCGTCGATCACAACATGATCAATTTGGTTTTTCGTTTTTTGATCCGGGGATAGCCAGGTGGCCTTGTGAATGTCGAGGTGTTGAAATCTGGTACTACTAACTACCATGTTTCGCGCCGCGGCGAAGTCGATCAGTCTCAGACCGTTGTTTGAAGTGGTCTCGTGGAGACTGAACTGACCGACTGTAGCGCCAAAGATGCCTTCTCTTCCGACCTTCGCGTTAAAATCGCCGAGGACTATTTTTACATCGTGGGTCGGACAACGGTCATACACGTCCTCTAGGCTCGCGTAGAAATCATCCTTGGTGGCATCGTCCTTTTCCTTCGTCGGGGCGTGCGCGCAAATTAGGCTTATGTTGAAGAATTTTGCCTTGATACGGATCGTAGCCAGCCTTTCGTTTATTGGCGTGAACCGGGAAACTAGGTGGCGTAATTTTCGACTTACAACGAATCCGCAACCAAATTCGCGCCTCTCCGCATGGCCGCTGTAGTAGATATCACAGTTCGTCCGTTTAGAGCAGCCTTGTCCTTTCCATCGCATCTCCTGGATGGCGGTGATGTCAGCCTTTATTTTTACGAGGGCTTCCGCCAGTTGGATAGTTGCACCTTCCCTATGGAGGGTCCGGACATTCCAGGTGCATATCCGTAAATCATTGTCCGTTTTTCGTTTGCAGTGGTCGTCATCGTAGTGGGGGCTATTATCCGAGGCTAATTTGGTTTTCATTGGAAATGATGATAATGTGTGGTGGGACCCAAACCCTACGCACACATTCCAAGTTTTAAGTCTAGGAGAGACCCGCCTTCTCACAACTAGCTCACCCCCGGACGGGTGTCCAAGGGATCTCCAGAGGATACTTGGCCAAAAAAGGCCGGAAGTTTGTGAGCTGCTTGAACTGCTTGCAAAAGAATCATCTCTGGCCACTCCCAAGTGAGTGGCGATCAGGACTTTCCCCACTTACGTGGACTTCTACAAGCAGCCAATATTAATTAAATGATTGCTTAGAAATTATGGTACATAAATTATTGATCATATTAGTAATATTATTAACATTAGGTATGAATATAGGTGGTGGCTTTATTACAATAGTGTTGTCATCGTTTACTTGATCATTTTCACTGTCTAATATTGAATACCTATTTACATTAGAAGTGGTAGCAGTATCATCAGCAGTGTGTCGGCGTTTTATTGGTGGTTCTGTTGGTGATTTTAAAGTTCTTCTTTTAGATGTTGTTGTTTGCCAGTTGTATGAACTATCATCATCATTTTCAGCATCGACTGCATCATCATCATTTGCAGTGTCCATGATTAAGTTGTCGTTTCTTTTTGTATGAGTTTGTTTGCAAGAAATCAATACAACGATTCTCAATCGCAGTCAATACAAGACTTATGAAAGCCAATTGACGAATGTATTTAAAATAAGTTATATTATCGTTTCTTTTTTTTTTTTTTTTTTAAAGTTTAAAAATTTTCGGAAAATTTAAATTTTATTAAAAAAAAAAACTTCCGATTCGAATGAAAATTCAAAGCACACTGACTTCAATAATATAAAAAAAAAAATTTTAGTTAAGATAAAATGCAGCTTCAAAAAAAAATATTAAAAAAATGTCTTTTTATTTTTCGAAAAACTGCCGGACGCTTTTAAAGGCAATCAACCAGATGCAAGGATATCACGAGCTTTTTATTTTTCGAAAAACTGCCAGAAGCTTTTAAAGGCAATCAACCAGATGCAAGGATATCACGAGCTTTCTGAAAACAACAAGATTAACGTACACTTAATGAATCTATACCTTGTAGCATTCACCTACATAAAAGAAGTGAAAAAAAAATACAATAGACTATTGAACGCCTACTTGAAACGCAGTCATTCTACGAATTCTTAACCAACAAAGAAATGAACAACATTACAGAGAATTGAAACGCCAAAACTGGGCCAGAGTTACACGTACTTCCGGATCCACTTGACCGGTTGGAATTTGTTGAAGATTCTACAAATATTATCATACACGGATATGTTACCATTAGCGACACTGAAACTTATGAAGTAATCAAAGGCAATACAGTACCGAAAGGTCTGGGAAATAATACATACCAGGTGGTCTTGACGTCAACATCGATCTACGGTGTCAATTATGATAAAAACTGATACTTTGAAACAACTTACTTACTTACATGGGTGGCCATAGCAACCCGTTACCGGGTTACGGCCGACCTCAAAAGCTCTCTCCAGGCGCCTCTGCTTCGCGTGCGCCTTCTCCAATCATTCACACCAAGCGTGGATAGGGTTTCCTCGGCTTGGTCTTTCCATCGGAGGCATGGTCTTCCTCTTCGTCGTCGCCCAGCGGCTTCCGCATCAAACACCTTTTTCGCCGGAGCTTCTTCGTCCATACGCACAACATGTCCCAGCCAGCGCAGACGTTGGATAGTGATGCGCTTGACTATGTCAATGTCAGCGTAGAGCTCGTACAGTTCGTGGTTCATTCGAATACGGTAGTCGTCGCCGACGTGGACAGGACCGAAGATTTTGCGAAGAATTTTTCTCTCAAACACCCCAAGCGTGGTTGCATCAGTCTGCGACACAACCCATGCTTCTGCGCCGTAAAGTAGCACGGGTAAGATGAGCGTCTTGTAGAGTGTCAGTTTTGTCGAGCGAGAGAGGTCTCTACTACTCAATTGCTTACTGAGACCATAGTAACACCTATTAGCAAGAGTTAGTCTTCGCTTTATCTCCAGGCTGACATCGTTTTGAGTGTTTACGGCGGTGCCAAGATAGGTGAATTCCTTGACAACTTCGAAAGTATAGTTGTTCGCAGTAACAAAGGATCCAATACGCCGCGTCTCCCTGTTTGTGGACAGCATATACTTTGAAACAACAATTACCGATATAAATCAAGCACACAAGCTTAATGCATCCAGCAATCTTTTATAATCTTAACCAAAGCCACAATTTCATTCTGCAGCAAGTGTATAGAAAAATAACTTACAAGGAATGCGCCACACGGAAGTTTCAAGTACACAATATTATTTGGAAGGAATTGTGGACCCACAACGACTGGATGTTTATCTCGCCAACTTTGTCAACTGTCTTTGTTATATGCCATATGGGGAGAGAAGAGGTAGTCCTGAACGGTACCAGCATTCTTCATAACACTCCAGATTGCATAATCCGATCTAAAACTGTCCAGCTTGAAGGGAAACTAATGAAGGAAGTTCAAACAGTGACACATTATGTTAAGCCTATACTCATGAAGAATACCACAATTAACGCCTACAGAGCACCTCAAATTTTCAATGCAATGATTTCGCAAGGGTATTAAGCGATAACAACAAGGATGCTGTCAACAATCTTGAAGAGTTATCAGAAATGAATTGGAAAACCCTAATACCACACTGGACAGCTTTGGGTGTCGGTGTCTTAGGGTTGCTGACATTCATAACAATTACGATCTACTGTTACCGATATCTTGCTCGTCCCATATCTCTAGCCAACCATCCGGTTGAGTTATCAGCTGTCGTTTCACAGGCAGTCGAAAAAATACGCGATTTCGAGGTAGCCTGGGATTAACTGTTTTTCCGTCTCAGGCTCCAAAATGTTGATGAATCAACATAACATAACATAATAAATTCAATTTTATTAAACATTTATGTTAATTTTTACACTGCTATTGTTCTTTTATTATTTAATTAACAGTGTATTGTATGATACAATAGTAGTAGTATTTTGTTGCATAGTGTTTTGTATTGCACATTATTTTGCTAAGCAGACAAATATTTAAATTTTATTATTAAGTTCGGCTTGCCTAGTATTTATTTAAACTAAATATTATACTACTGCTTGCTTTGCATGTGCTGAGTAAGCAATTACTTAAGTAGAGTATTTTTTATTGGTAAGGTTAATCCCTGACTTAGCAACTTATTGTAAGTAATAATTGTATAAAAGGCCAAGTAAAATTAATTAAAATATTCATTATTAATCAAACCAAAAATAGTGTTTCAATGCAGCAAAACTTCCCCCCACCAGCGGTAAGCAGTTTTGTTTGTTAAGGATAAAATAAGTATTAAGGCTTCCCCCACAAGCGGTAAGGGGTCTTAAAACATTCTATTTCAAACAGGTTGTGGTTGAATGTTATGTTTGACGTCAGGTGGGTCTTTCATATTAAGAGCAGCACCCTCTAAATAATTTTTTTTTATTTATATAATTTGTATTGTTTAAGTTTAATTATCAAATTTCCACTGAAAGTACCAATGTTATTGTTTGTTTTACACAATATGCTAACTAAACTGTTCAGGACCGGGCTTTCGCAAATGTAGATTCTAATTAACAACGCTACATATCTTTGTTTATTTTGTGGAGTGTGCGAATAAAAAATAATTTCTAATTGTTATTTTACTCAGCTAACATAACTTTTGTGTGTCAAACAAAAAAAAATTTTACTTAACAAAGATAAGTTAAATATAAAAATGGGCAGCTGTTAAAAAATATAACAATAATAAAAATACATTCAATTAAAACTAAAAATATATTTGTTCAACATAAAATTAACGCAGTTGTGCATACCTTACTTTCAAAAACAAGGTATTATTGAGTGATTCGTGCATTTAACCGGAATGCTTTTAATTGACATACAGTATTGGCCAAAACTTAAGCACCCCCTTAGTAAATTTTTTTTCATATCATACATTTTTTATGAAAACTACGATATTTTATTTATTTATACCTTTATTATTGACAAACAAAATTTAAAAAAGTTCTTTGTTTCATAAATAAAAAGTAAATATCAAAAGAACATTTTAAGCCCCAAATCTTAACGGACAAAACTAAAACTTAAACTTAAAAACTTTTTAAATTAGTACTTAGTTGCGAATCCTATATTCTGGACGGCACACCCACCTCTTTCAGGCATAGAGGACATTCAATTATTAATGATATCCTGCGATATCCCTTCCCAGGATATTTTTACAGACTTAATAGATCTTCCCTGGTTTTGCAATTTTCTCTGTTGATATTCATGTTAACGATATTCCACAAGGTCTCAAAAGGATTCAGGTTGGGGCAGGCCAACCAAAAACTTCTATGCTATTGCTCCAAAGACAGGTCTTACAAGCTTTAGAGGAATATATTGGATCGTTGACCTGATGCACCCTCCATTTAAGTGGAATCTTTTCATCGGTATATGGCAGCATCACGTCTTTGAATGTGTCAATGTACATGAAGCGATCCATAATTCCGGGAATCATATGAATTGGCCCAATCCCTTGACCTGAGAAGAAATCTCAGACCATTACACTGCCACCTCCGTTCATTGCAGTACCTTTGCAATACTTAGAATTCAATCTTTCTCCGTTTGGTCTGCGTATATGCGTCCAGAATATAGGATTCGCAACTAAGTACTAACTTAAAAATTTTTTATTTACCATAAAAAAGGGGGTGCTTTAGTTTTGTCCGTTAATTTTTCGGGTTTAAAATGTTCCTTTGATGTTAACTGGATATTTATGAGACGAAAATTTTTTTTAAATTTTAATTGTCAATAATAAAGGTATAAATAAATAAAATAAATACGTAATATGGTTCAATAACGTCGTTTTCATAAAAAAAAATATGATGTGAAAAAAATGTAGGTACTATATTTTTCACCAAGTTAATTAAACGAAGTTTACGGATAAACTTTTCATTTACTACAGTACACAATTTTTGTATCAATAATTTTTGACAAAATCAAAATGTACTGCAGTGAGTTTCAAGACAAAGTTTACATTAAGGTTGCTATACTTTGAAAAAACAACATATTTATTTTAAACTTACTTAATTTTTATACTGCTTCCAAGTTTACTTTTTTTTCCTTTTGTCTTGCCACTTTTGAAATTTGACTTGACATTTGAAACATCTTCACTAATATTTGCGCTGTCATCAATTTGTTGAACAAATTCGATAGCCATATCTGCTGCCTTGTTACGAATCGATCTTGCGAAATTCCTTAAAAAAATTGAAATACAATAATATTTTTTTGTAGAGTAACAAAAGTTTTAGTAAAATTTTATATTTTTACAAAATAACATAATAAAATTTTATAGTTTTTCCTCGAAAGAAATTATGATTTTTTTTAGATTTTAGATCACTGAATCTGAATTAATTTTTCTTACCACTTCTTTATTAATAAGAACAAAAATTTAAGAAATTGTTTTTGAGCTATGTCTTAATGCAGAGTGAATGAGATTATTCAGTTATGAGCAGCTAGTTTATGACTTACAAATGATAGGAAAATAATTTAAAGTTTATACATGCATATGTATGTTTAATGTTTTTATGGTTTAATAAAAGTTGTAGCTTATTTAATTACTATTAATCTTTTAATGTATATTTAATCCCTTTGTGACATCAGTCTCATAGTAGAACTTAAGCAGTACATACAAAATATTGAGACCGAAAAATTAAAAAGTGGTTGCCAGGTCTCAGTTTGCACCAGATCTTGAAACTTTCATTCAAAAAATTTCAAAATAAAAGTTTCTTAAAATTTTTTGCTATAACAGTTTTTATAGACTTTCTTTAAAAACTTTTATTGAATAAAAGTTTTTCCAAAAAACTTTTTCAAAAAATTTTTACGTAAGGCTTGCGCACGATGAAATTAGTGCACGAATTAACTCAAATAACTTTTTAACTAGTTGACATTAAAACAAGAACGTTTTTTTAACAGAAATCTTATTCATGTTTACTTTTATTGCAAATATATTAAACATTACACTAGTTTACAAGAAAAAAGATCTGGTTTCTCATACACTTTTTTCGATGTATTTTGGGGCGTAGATTCCAAAAATGGCAACCATTTTTTTTTCTTAAGAATCGTTTTCGAGATATCCCCGAAAAACCCCTTTTTCGGCACTTTTTTCATTTATTTGATTGTATCTCTATGAATTTGTTTTTTTGACTCAAAAACGACTTTCAGCTTTCGAAAGATATTTGTATTTCCTTTCTAACGATATGCTTTTTGTTTGAATCGGATAATATTTGATGGAGTTACAAGCGCTCAAAGTTCAAAAAAACTGACTTTTTTGGTCTTTTTTAAAAATCACTAAATTTCAATTGCTCCATTTCAATGAAAAATTCCTTCTTTTTCATATTTTTAAAATTTTAAATGAAAGACTATTCTTTGCAAATATTTTAGAATAATTTTGCGGATATCGGACAAAAAATGTAGAAGTTATTCGAGAAAACAGTAAAACACTTGCAATAAAATTTAACGAAAATACATACTTTTTTATCTAAAAAGAAAAGAGAATAAAAGTAAAGAACTTCACAAACACACAATCGTATGTATTTTCCCAACGGGAAATTTGGAAGCAGCTTCCAAGGGGAGCACTTCAGATGTGCTTCTTCGGATGCATTGAATTTGTAATTCAATTTAATTTAAAAAAAAACTTTTTTTATCCCGCGTCCACTGGGACTCGAACCTAGGCATTCGTTCTGTTACGTAAAATTTAACGAAATCAGCCAAGCTTGTTGTTATAATTAGGCTTCTAAAAGTATATTATTTGAATTATCAAATGGCAACTATAGAAATCAAAAACTCAACAATTCATTTTGAGAGAATACTTTTGGAGTTTTAGTCTACTTCATATTAATAATAAGGGTGGCTCAGTTGGTTAAGATCTGCGCATTTCAAAACAGCAAGAGAGTAGCATGACACGGGAGGCCTAGGTTCGAATCTGATCGGAGGAGACAGATTAAAAAAAATAGTTTTTTTTTTCAATTCAAGCTTAATATGCTTCTACTCATCATCCAAGGAAGCATATTTCATGTGTTTCCAAAGATGTGCTTCTACTCAACATCCAAGGAAGCGCATCACATATGCTTCCAAAGATGCGCATCGCCGCAATGACATCGTATGTTAAAAAAGATAAGCAGTGAGAAGCGCATTGGAAGCAGCTTCTGCTTCCCTTGAAGCGCATCCGATGCACTTTGAACGCGCTTCCGTTTCCCGTTGGGTTCGTTCAATTTTATTGCAAGTGTTTTACTGTTTTCTCGAATAACTTCTACATTTTTTGTCCGATTTCCGCCAAATTATACTAAAAATATTTGTAAAAGGATAGTCTATCATTTAAAATTTTAAAAATATGAAAAAGAAGGAATTTTCCATTCAAATTGAGCAATTGAAATTCAGTGTTTTTCAAAAAAGACCAAAAAAGTAAGTTTTTTTAGACTTTGAGCGCTTGTAACTCCATCAAATCTTATCCGATTCAAGCAAAAAGCATATCGTTAGAAAGGAAATACAAATATCTTTCGAAAGCTGAAAGTCGTTTTTGAGTCGAAAAAAAATTCATAGAGATATAGTTAAATAAATGAAAAAAGTGCCGAAAAAGGGGTTTTTTGGGGATATCTCGAAAACGGTTCTTAAGAAAAAAAAAAATGGTTGCCATTTTTGGAATCTACGCCCCAAAATACATCGAAAAAAATCTATGAGAAACCAGATCTCGAGATCAAGCCCAAATTTGTAAACTAGTGTTATTGGTACTTTATGAATAAATTGAGTTTTTCTGAAACAACTCCCATTTTTTTTTTTTTTTTTTTAAAGCATAAGCCAACGCTCAGGGGATGCCCCCTATAAATGCAATGCACCGTGTTGGTTTTAAGAAAAAGAGAAAGGTTAGAGGGAAGGGGGATAGATGGAGTAGTGTCGGTGAACATTAGTCTTGAATCTATGGATGTCACAACTGCCGGGGAAGACAGACGCAGGTAAGCAATTCCACAACTTGATGGTTCGGCCAAAGAAAGAATTATCACGAAAGTGTGATGTCCTGTTGAAGACCGGCGTGACGCAAAAAGGATGGGCCTGGTGGGATGCTCGGGTGATGCGAGAGAAAATCCTGGCTGATGGGATCAGTTCCCGTATTTCTCTAGAGCACATCCCGTTATAATATCTATAAAAAAGGGTTAAACACCCTACGTTACGCCGGTGGTGAAGGAAATCGATAGAGGCGATGATAGATTCATCACCTTTTAGTTTCAACACACGTCGCTGGACACGATCTAGCAGCTCCAAGGTGGTTTTAGGAGCCCCGGCCCAAATGTGTGAGTTGTACTCTAGTTTGGGTCTAATATAAGTGAAATAAACAGTACGAAGATCAACTGGAGTGAAGTATTTCTTACACCGTTTCAAAAAACCAATGCACTTGGCCGCATCTTTCGACACATCGAATACATGATCAGACCACCTCAGGTCCGATTGAACCGATATGCCCAGAAAGTCAAGAGTTGTTGACCTCGCAATATCTAAGCCAGCCATATTAAGGGAAGGAAGGGAAAGATCCATTCGTCTGTGAGACAACAGACAGCACTGAGTTTTTGAAGCATTAAAATTGACTCGGTTAATACGAGCAATAAGAATGACATATGTTGCTGTCGTCCGCAAAGGAATGGATTGGGTTGGTGGTCGATGACAGAAGGTCATCGATAAAAACCAGGAAAAGGGTAGGAGATAGGACAGAACCCTAGGGAACTCCAGCATTGATGAAGTGTTCGTTGGAGGTGAAACCGTCTACCACAACACGGATAGAGCGATCACTGCAGAAGCTCGTAATCCAACGAGCAAAGGAATTACCGACACCAAAGGCAATTAGTTTTGATACGAGGGCGCGATGCCACACTCGATCAAACGCCTTAGAAATATCCAGAGCGACAACCATACTTTCACCGAAAAGGTGGACGCAATGGTTCCATTTTTCAGTGAGGAACGACATAAGATCACAGGTAGAACGAGACCTACGGAAACCATATTGGCGATCACTAAGTAATTCGTTGCGCTCCAGATAGTTCACTAGGTGAAAGCTTATTACACTCTCCATAACTTTGGAGAGCGCAGAGCATATCGCAAAGGGTCGATAATTATTAGGGTTGGAAACCTCGCCTTTTTTGGAAACTGGCTGAACATTAGCAACCTTCCAACAAGATGGAAATATCCCACTAGTGTAGGATATGAAAAAAAGATTGCGTAATGGCCGAGCCAGTGTTGAGGCACACTTTCTCAACACATGGGCTGATATGCCATCAGGCCCTGAGGCTTTATTTATGTTGAGGTTTGCAAGGACTCTTTTTACTGCCCTTGTTCGAAAGTAAATAGTTGGCATAGCCGAAGAACAGGGGGTAAAGGCTGACAGCTATCTGGGAGTGTAGCATTTTTCGCAAAGATGCTAGCCAATAGATCGGCTTTGTCAGCAGGGTCAGTGAATATTTGGTCGTTCATTAAAAGAGTTGGAATAGACGATGAGGACTGATTCTTCACTCTCTTAACAAATGACCAAAAACTTTTGCTACCTTTCGGTAGTGAAATGATTCTTTTGCGCAGGTTTTGTTCGTAGAGAAACTTTTCTCGCTGAATCGTGGCATTACAGCAATTTCTAGCCTCAATGCGAAGCCTTTCAGTATCAGCATTTCTAATGAGCCGCCAATTCCGAAATGCTTCCTCTTTGGACCTGACTGCAGTCCTGCAAGTCTCATTAAACCAAGAGTGGTCCTTTGGCTTAACGTTAACTTTTTTATAAGGTATGAAGGACCGCATACCTAATAAAATTATTTCTTGAACCATTAAAGCCGCGGCATTTATGTTCCTATCAGCGAAACACAATTTCCAATTGAAATTACGAAAGAAATTATTTAGCGCAATCCAATTTGCTTTATCATAAAGCCATACAGTCCGCTGCGGGGCTTTCGGCGAAACAGTGCGTAAGCTTTTAAATGGGAAAGCAGCGGAAATAGTACAACGGTCCGAGTTACCAAGAGGTGCAAGGACAGACACATCGTATTTTTCATGATGTGATGTCAGAAAGAGGTCTAGTGTACTTAAGCTATGACCCCCAACGCGTGGAATGTACGTGGGGTCATTCACTAGTTGAGTCAGTAAATTGGACTCGGCGAAAAACTCAACATAACGACCTTCAGGAGTTGTAAGGCCAGAATGGCGCAACCAATTAGAGTTATGAACATTGAAATCATCAGCAACTACAATTTCACTGTCTGGGTATGACTCTAAAATTTTGGAAATCGAATCAGAGAGGACGTCTATCTTTTCAAAAGTAGGAATCCTCCCTAATTTCGGGCTTCTATAAAGGAAGCAGAAATGTAGAATGTGCGACTGGATTTTGAACTTAATCCACATAGAACTAAATTCGGCATCCGTCGTGTTCAAATGTTGCTGACACTGGTACGCAACATCGCTACGTATATATACAGCGAGGCCCCTATGAGGAGAAAATAATGGCAGAAGGTGATAACCAGGTATCCGGAAATCCAGTGGATCAGCATCCCCACACACCTGAGTCTCACCAACCGCCATTACTTGGGGATGGAAACTAGAAACATGGGTATAGACCGAAAAAAAGTTTGACCTAAGGCCACAAATATTGCAAAAATCAAAGCGAAATCTCTCCGACATTTGCGACATCACAAAAACCCAAGAAGAATATTAATGCTAAATTGTAAGTGGAGTCAAGGCCAGTAATTAAGAGCGAAGAGAATAAGAGTGGGCAAGTGTTATGCCTTTGACCACTCAAGACTCAAGCGCCTAATATAGCCCCAGCCACACTTAACAATTAGCTTAGGATGGGAATAGGGAGAGAAAAGGCTACCAAACAACAGAAATTACAAAGGAGAGGGCATAGAAAAGCCCTTTACGTTAACATTAACTTTCCGTTAAATTTATCCCAAAATTAAGGGAAAAGTCTCTAATCCGGGAGCACTGCTGCGACTTGGCAGTGACGTCAGTATGTAAAATTGTAACTGCAGTTTATGATGCTGGGCTAGCTGTTGTTGTTTTGTTACAGTATTATTTTATTTTGTTTTGTTTTGTTAAGCGTCTAACGAACGACTTGTCGGTTTGTTATTGTGGTGTTTAATAGAATATGTATTAAATGGTTATTGTTATTGTTTAGTAGTAATTGGATTTATTGTTTTCTGTGTTTAAACATATGTAGGTAAAAGAACACGCGACGAAAGCAATATAAGAAAAGACACGAGTCACAACATTAAGACATAACATTAAAAAACATCAAAACAGGACGCAACAGAACAATAAGGGGGACCGCGCGACACGTCCTCTCCCTATGAGATGTGAACTACTACTGCATTAAACTTTTAATCGTATCTTCAGAGATTTTTTTACTGGATGCTAACCATTTTCTTGAAAAATGTTTGGTGTTTTCAGCAACCTGTTTTGTATTCTTCATAATCCTTTTTACCAGAGCCCAATATCTTTCGATGGGTCTGAGCTCCGGGCAGTTAGGAGGATTTGCATATTTAGGTACAAATTCTAGTTTGTTCTTTTCATACCATTCAACTGCAGATTTGCTGTAATGGCATGGAGCTAAATCTTGCCAAAAAAAGTTGAGACCTCATGCTGTCTAATAAATGGTAAAAGACGTTTTTTCATGCACTTCTGGATGCATATTTCGGTGTTAATAGTCCCAGTTGAAACAAATGAACTGCTTCGCCTACCGCAGCTGCAGATTGCCTGCCATACCAAAAAATTCTTTAGAAACTTCGTCTTTTTTTGGCTCTTAAACTCTTCTTGAACATTTCCTCTATGATCTGCAACATAAAAATCGACACCTGGAAGCTGCGAAAAGTCACCAAGTACGTAAGTCTCGTCGTCCTTAATGCAACAGTCAAATTTATTAATGTATTCGGGGTAAAGTATTTTGGCTCGCTTTTTTGCCTTGACGTTCTTTTCGGAATTTCTGTCCGGAACTTTCTGGACTTTAAATGACTTAAGCCCTTTCTTCTTTTTAACTTTTCTGACAAAAGCCTCAGAGCATTGGACTTTCTCAGCTACTTTTCTTCCCGGGATTTTTCTTAAAAGAAGCTATCACCTTCTTTGGCAGCATAAGGATTATTAAAACCTTAATTTTTTCTACTTGATTTCTACTCACGGTCAGACGCTCCTTGTAGGTTTTAATAACATGCGAAACGGTATTCCGCGAAATCTTAGCTTTTCTAGCAATTACTTTGAAAGTCCAATTTTTATTTAATTAAATATTTTGGAAATTTTTTCACGCACTTTTATTTCGCTGCTCGTGGTGAAGCCATAAATTAACGAAAGAGTAAAAAAAGTAGCAAGCACATTTGTACATATTTACCAAAGCCAATTTGATTAAATTTTTTGAATCTGAACAATTAACAAGTAATAATGTGTGCACTAGTTTCATCGTGCGCAAACCTTAAAAGTTTTTCCAAAAAACTTTTATTGAAAACTTTTTCATAAGAGTTTTTCTAAAAAAACTTCAAAAAAAATTTATTAATAAAAGTTTTTTTATAAGTTTTGACTTTTCTTAATAAAAGATTTTTTTTACTTACATTTTTAACAGTCACATGCAAAGAGTTTTTTTTTACTTTTATTTTCAAAAGTCGAAAATATAAGTTTTTTATTTCATGAAAATTTTAAAGTAGAAAGGATTATTCATAATAAAATCCAAAGAAAAATACTTAACATCTTTCTAAGGAGAAAAAAATTTATGATAATTATGCAGTTATATTTTTAAAAAAATTGTATTCTATGCATCAATGGGAAGGGGCCGAAAATGGATTTTGGGAGTGACAGGGGAGGTCCCCAACCCTCCTCAAGAGGTGTTTTGGATCCATTTTGGAAAAAAATTTATACTGCACGGACCGGTGGGAAAAGCCCGAAAATTGATTTTGAAGGTGACAAGTGAGGTCTCCGACCCTCCCAAAAGGGTTTTTCGGACGCATTTTTCGAAAAAAAATTTTACTGCACGAATCGATGGGAAAAGGCCGAAAATAGATTTTGAAGATGACAAGTGAGGTCCCCAAGTATCGTAAATCACTGTACAGGTCTCCATACAAACTTATGTATGTAAATTTGTATGAAAAAATTTGAAAAAAATATATCGAGTGTGTTTTGAAGAGGAAGCATAGTTCTTTCGATTCTCATTAATGGTTTAATAAAAAAAATTCTATGTAAATTTGCCTAAAATATCTTGAAAGCCGTGATTTTCGCACTTTAGCTTAGAATATCTCAGAAACCAGAGCCATTCAAGAAATTTTGAGCTCGGATTTGAATTCAGCGCGTTAAAAACCTTCGGAAAAGTATATTAGAGCTTAAGCAACATAGATTTGACCAAATTTTGTTTACTTGTGTTATCATTTAATTTAATTGGTATTGATAATGTATTATCTTTATGTAGCCTTTATAAAAGGTATTTGCGGATTGTTTTGTATGTGTTTCCATCTTCAAGTAATTCGTTAAACTTTTAATATTGTTGTACAATACGCAACCCTCAAAAACTTTCGAGGCAAATTTGATGCGAAAGCAGCCTCGAAAAGTCGGAAAGTGAATCAATGTTGCTGTTTGTCGAAATTTCTTTAGAAATTTGCACACAAATTTAATAAAATGATATTATATATGTGACAGGGAAGTTAAAAGGGACCCAATTTTTTTTTGCTCCAATCGATTATGAAAGGTCGAAAATGCCTTTTGGATATCACTTAGAGTAGCTAAGTGGCACTAGAAAAGGACCAAAATGGTCGAAAACGGTTCTCTCCAGGATCCGGAGCCACTCTAAATAATGTCCAAAGTCCATTTTTAACCTTTCCCCATAAATTTCGTAAAAAATTTTTTCCGAAAATGGGTGAAAAACTGTCCTTTCCCGGGGCCAGACTCCGGAGCCACTCTAAATGATGTCCAAAATAAATTTTCGACCTTTCCCTATTAATTACAGAATAAAAAAATTTTTTCCGAAAATTGATCAAAAATGGTCCTTTCCAGGGTCCGGAGCCACCCTAAATGATGTCCAAAATCCCGTTTCAACCTTTCTCCATTAATTACAAGAAAACCATTTTTTTCCGAAAATAGGTCAAAAACGGTACTTTCCAGGGTACGGGGCCACCCTTAGTGATATACAAAATCTATTATCGACCTTTCCCGAGAATGGGTCAAAAACTGTCCTTTCCGGGGTCCCGAGACACCCTAAGTGATGTTAAACTCCATTTTCGGCCATTTTCTATCGAGTTCGCAAAAAAAATGTTACGAAAATGGTTCAAAAACGGTCCTTTCCAGGATACGGAGCTACTCTAAACTATGTCAAAATACAATTTTCGACCTTTCCCCATATTTTAAAAAACTTCCCAAAATGTTCCACGCGAGTATCACAAACTTTTTTGATACAATCTGTGCTTTCATGAGTAGCTCATGAAACACTCATATACTCATACGGAATGAAACGAAATGAATAAGGATTTACTAGAAATGATTCTGAAACACACTCAGATTCACAGACTTTGCCGTGAGACGAAATGATTGCAAGATTCACTAAATTTTTTGTAACTGGTGAATCTGTCTGAATCTGCTGAAAGATTCAACAGATTCATGAATCGGAAAAATGATGAATCGGAAAAATGATGAATGTCTCACTGACGTTCTCTGGTGGGCATCGAAATCTAACAAAAGGGCGAAACAACAAACGAAATTTTAAAGTTTTTTGTGTCATTTCCAAATTCGTCAAGATCCCGAAAAAAAACCAAATTGCACTACAAACATAAAAAATTGCTGCATTCGTCAAGACACAATGCGGCGCCGTCGCTTATGCCTTTGTATGTTGTTTTTGTTTTCATATGAACTCAAGTCAACGCTTAGGGAATTTTTTTTTCGCATGCTTTTGCGTCGAATAACGGTTCGGACAATGAAGGCGGATATAAATCAACAAGATAAACAGCAACTCAACGTTGGCCAACCACAATTAGAACATCACAAAACACATAAAACAACACGTATTGTATACATAAAAAATTTATTTCGTTGCATTATATTGAATTTATATTATACATTATTTGCCTAACAATATTATAATATAACCCCAAAAATTTAATTTAGAGTATGTTCAACTTTTATCCAGGCCCCCGATTAAACACGATAAGTCTTGAAAATATTAATTTTTGACAAAATGGCGGGCGTACAAAGAAAATTTTTATTTTTTGTGCACAAACTTGAGGTCGTTTTAGGCTATAAATCAAAAAATATGTATCAAGAAAAAAAAAAGTCGAACGATCAAACGCCCCCTAACTATTTGCTCAACCGAAAAAAAAAATTATTTTCTTTTTTCGGATGAACCAGTCTCCAGATATCTTGCTCACCGCAAATTTTGAGGTCGTTCACGGCATTGCACTTTTCTAACGTATTGACAAATAATTTTGGACCAAAATTGCAGAGATAAATCTTGAATAGTTATACTTTAATTTGTAAAAAAAGTTTTGGCCTAATATAAAATGCAGCATCAAAAAAAATAAATTTAAAAAAATGTCTTTTTATTTTTCGAAAAACTCCCGGATGCCCTTAACAGCAAGTAAATTGGATAACAGGCTGAAAATAGTATCAACGTTGTGTGCTATTCATGCTCTTTCTACGGTTGATTTCTTTCATCCACCTTTGACTTTGCGTATCAATCTGACAACGAAAATTTGACTAATGCATGTTCAGCTGACTTTTTAAAGTTGAATGAGAACTTAAAGAATAAATTAGACGAATTGTTTATTTATTTTCATAATGAAGTTTTTTCGACCATAGCATATTGTCGGTACCATATACTCGGAGGTACGTTAACAATTCCTCGTACCATTGGTACACAGAAGATTTGAAAAAGATTCGTAATGGCCATAATAGGGAATGGAACAATAACGTTTGTAGCCAGGACCAAAATGACCTAGTTTCTTACCAGCGACTATTCCATGAGCTTAAAGGCGCTTTTTCAGACGTAAAAAAAGGGAGCAGGAAAAGCGTGAGCGTGAGGAGCTTGAGGTGTACCAGGGCAAGATGGATGCACGAAAATTTTATCAACAAGTTAAGCGTCTAACTCAAGGTTTCAAGCCCGGAGCATCCACTTGTAGAGACGAAAATGGAAATCTGGTTACAGATACACTGAGTGTACTGAGTTTATGGAGGCAGCATTTCTCCAACTTGCTTACGGGCGATGATTCTACCAATTCCGCCCAGAGAGAATACAGTACGATACCACCAATCGATGATAACGCAGTGGAAGTACCATCACCTAGCCATGAAGAGGTTCGAGCTGCTATCCAGCGAATCAAAAACAACAAAGCAGCGGGTGCTGACGGCCTGCCAGATGAGTTGTTTAAAGCTGGTGGCAATGAATTGATAAGGTGCATGCATCAACTCATCAGCAAAATATGGCTAGCGTAAAGCATGCCCGACGATTGGAATCTCAGCGTGCTTTGTCCTGTAATAAAGAAAGGAGACCCGACAATCTGCACCAACTATACGGGTATCAGTCTTATTTCCATCGCATATAAGATCCTCTCAAGCGTATTGTGTGAAAGATTGAAGCCGTATACAGAAACACTGATCGGATCCTATCAGTGTGGCTTTAGACCTGGTAAATCCACCATAGACCAGATTTTTACACTACGTCAAATCCTGAAGCTCGTTTCTGTAACTCGTAACGATTTCAGTTACCGACTCTTATTACCGATTTGACGTCACTCTCACATACACTGTTTCTGTAAATATTTGAATCGACTTCGGTTTCAATTTATTCGTTTCAAATCGATAAGTTGTCACATTCTCCAATTTCATTCCAATAGAACCTTTTCAAAAAGTGTTTCTGTAAGAAATGTGAATCGAATTAAAATGTCAGTTTTGTCACTGACTCTCCAGTAAGTGAGAATTTTACCGATTCAAAATAATGTCAGTAATGTTGTGTAAATATGAAGAAACAAGTACTCAATATAAATTTTTAAAACCGAGTACTTTAGCTGAAGTTGAATTTTTTTACTGATTTTAATCTTTTTGTTTATTTTAGAACATTTTAGTTTCCAAGATAATGTGTTTTAAAACTAAAACGTGTATACATAACAGTCAGAAACTTAAACAAAAAAAAATATTTGTTAAAGCAACGCAAAAGTAACCGGTTGCAAATATATGTTTACTTTTCATTTCACATCACTAAGTGTCAAATTATTTCCGTTTCTGAAAATAATTCCAAATAAAATTTGAAAAGTAAATAAACAAATGTAAATAAACAGGTGTTATTTGATTCAATTTCACAACGTCTCTTCTCAATTTGTGTTATTTTCCATCACGGACCAAATTTTTAACGATTTAAACGTACAGAAACATCAGTTGTCACGAAATCGGTAACTCAGGACCGAAACAGTTTGACGTCACACAAATCGGTAACTTGCCGATTTTTTTACAGAAACGGGCTTCTGGAGAAAACCCATGAATATCAAATCGACACTCACCATCTCTTCGTCGATTATAAGGCTGCGTTCGATAGCCCAGTGTGGAATTGCCAATACGCAACAATGCCTGAGTTCGGTATACCTGCAAAGTTGATAAGGCTCTGCAGGATGACGTTGAGCAATACGTGTAGCTCCGTCAAGGTAGGGAATGACCTCTCCGGAACTTTTAATACCGAGCGAGGTTTCAGACAAGGCAACCCGCTCTCGTGCGATCTCTTCAATTTCATTATGGAGGGGATCGTACGAAAAGCCGGTGTGCATTATAATGGCACCATTTTCTTCAAAGGTGTTCAGCTCCTTGCGTACGCTGATGATATTGATATTATCGGTCGGAGTAAGAGAGATGTTACTGCTGCTTTCACTGCTATTGAAAAGGAATCAGCCAAAGTGGGTTTGACGGTAAACGAGGACAAGACGAAATACATGATGTCTACTAACAACAACAAGAGAGCACGGGATCTAGACTCTCATGTTACAGCGGGCAACTGTAAATTAGAAGTTGTCAAGGAATTCATTTACATTGGCACTGCCGTAACCAGCAACAATGATGTCAGTCTGGAGATTAAGCAGAGAATAACAATTGCTAATAGGTGCTACTACGGTCTCAGTAAGCAATTACGTTGCAGAGCTCTCTCTCGATCGACAAAGCTAACACTCTACAAGACGCTCATTCTACCTGTGCTTCTTTATGGCGCTGAGGCATGGGTGGTTTCGACAACAGACGCAGCCGCTCTTGGGGTGTTCGAGAGGAAAGTTCTCCGCAAAATCTTTGGTCCTGTTCGAGTTGGCGACGACTATCGCATTCGAATGAACCACGAGCTGTATGAGCTCTACGCCGACATTGACATAGTTAAGCGTATAACAATACAGCGACTACGCTGGCTGGGTCATGTCCATCGTATGGATAAAGAAGCTCCAGCGAAAAAGTCATTCGAAGGGAATGTCCCCGGTCAACGACGAAGTGGGAGACCATGCCTCCGGTGGATAGACCAAGCTGAGGAAGCCCTAACCACGCTTGGCATTAACGATTGGAGAAGGCGCGCAAAACAGAGGCGCCTGGCGAGAGCTAATGAGGTCGGCCGTAACATGACAACGGGTTGTTATGGCCATCTAAGTCAGTAAGTAAGGATTACTATTTCGCTATACAAAAGCGAATTTTCTTAAAAAGAGTGAAATGATTTGGAAAAAGTGACAAATCAAGCGTTTTGGAGGTGGAGTAAAGCCCATATTATATGGACAGAAGTTTTCTAGGTACTCTTTACATATTCATCTATTTGCGTCAAATAGATGATGTCTATATTCGCTAAAAACATTCTATCAAATTCAAATTAACAATTTCCAAGTCAAAATAGCATAGACTGAAAATCGTCATCACACAACAAATTCAGTTTTATGCATAACATGTCACATAAGTAGCTATAACTTCTTACCTGGCAAATATTGGCAGGTATGTCAACTATAATTTCTCGTTCACCAATCCTTGATTGACATTGATTTGTGGATTATAGGCCAAGGTAAATTTGAAAAACTATTCTAAAAACAACCTTTTTTGAAAAATTCATGAAAATTACTCACTAAAATTTTTTTTCTACATCTTGTGAAAATTATTTATTTTAAAATACCATAAATTCAGAGAACCTATTTCAAATTCCCATGTTTTTTCAAACTTTTAAAATTTTCCATTTTTAATATTGCGAAAAATGTAAAAAAATGCTATTTTAATGAACAATAAAAAGTTATCCAACTTTGATCACCCATAAAAACCAAAAAACTTGTCATAAATCAAAAAAGTTTTCGGTTTTAGAACCTTTGGTCAATTATCTTTTAAATAAAAAAAAAAAGTTTCGAAAATCAGAAATCGAAAATTTGATTTTAGCAATCACTTTTTGAAAAAGGAGCCACTGTGCGACGCCTTCATTTCATGCACGAAAATCGGTAATAAAACATCTCATTCATCTTTTAAAATTACAGTAGCGACTTCTTATTTTTCCGCCATTCTAAATTTTAATGCATGGGTCGATAATATCATTATTTTTGAATTCAAGTCAAAAAAAAATTAATAAAACTGCCCGACATACTGTCCGTTTCAATTCAAAAAACTGAAACGGCTATCCCTTTACTATCAAAATGGAAGGGCTTTGCGTTCCAAGACGCAAGATATCTTTTTATCAACTCAGAATTTCTCTGAGGATATTATCGTGTTTACCGAAACTTGGTTAAATAACAGTTTTCTCAATATGAAACTTTTTGATAATAGTTTCCATGTTTTTAGAAGAGACAGACACTTGGAAGATCTTTCTTCTGTTGGTGGAGGCGTCTTAATAGCTACAAAAAGTCATTTAACCTGTCATTAGTCGAAATTGCCTGTGCATCTAATATTGAACTTTTATGTGTTATAGTTAACATTGTAACTCTAATTAGTACATTCTTAACACTTATGTTCCACCAAATAGTAGCGCAGATGTCTACGAATGTCTTTTGATGGCCGTTGAATACATTATTAATGAACTACACGCTAATGACGACATTTTGTTGTTAGGTGACTCCAAATCTGCCAAAATGGACTACTTTGGATGATGGTACATATTATGCATCTTGTTCAAAAATTCGACAACAGCAAAGTTTTGTTGACGAAGTTCTTTAACAGCAAGTAAATTGGATAACAAGCTGAAAATTGTAACAATGTTGTTGTAAAAAATGCTATCCATGCTCTGTCTACGGTAGATTCCTATCATCCACCTTTGAGTATTGTGTACCAATCTGACAATGAAAATTTGACTAATGCATGTTCATCCATTAATATTTACGAATTCAATTTTAAGAAAGCTGAATTTTTAAAATTAAATGAAAATTTAAGAAATAAATACATTTGATGATTGCATTAAATTTTTCTATGGAGAACTTTTTTCTGCCATAGCATTGTCGGTGCCATATACAAAGAGGCACGTTAATAATTCCTGGTACCCTTGGTATATAAAGGATTTGAAAAAAGTTCGCAACGACGGTAATAGGGCATGGAATAAATACGTTTGTAGCCAGGACCGAAACACTTTAAATTAATTTTGATTTGTTTTGCCACGCAATTTTTTTTTTTGCATAGCTGAACGACTCAACTGATTTTAAATAGGCGACATTTATGGAAACTCGGTCTTCAAAAAAAAGTAGCAACCAAGGTCGCAGGTCTTTTGGAAGTGGTAGGGGTCGCGGAAACCGTATAGTTTCAAACTCGAGTAATCAAGGCTCAAATAGTGTCGCATTTCCGACTTCACCGGTTCTACTTAATAACTCCGTTTTAAATCAAAGTATTTTTTTAGCCCACGTGCTGAAGAAGATTTTACACCTCAAAGCCATAATTTTCAAAACGGTGCTGGTGAAAATCCTAGCAACCAAGACTGTGCTTTGTTTCGGTTCCTTAACCTTCAACGTTCAGTAAGTTCTCTATTCAACATGGACCCGGATACTGGTTTACCTATTGCTGGAGGTTCAGCTAATACTGATATTACCACAGTGGATTCTTCAGTAGCTTTATTGCAAAATACTATCCGCATTTCTCAGGAGGAGTTTAAACGGAAGCTGAGAGCAATAACAGAAAACGTGACAGCACTTAATGCTGCGGTTCTTAGCCGTGAAACTAGTACTGTAGAACAGCCTCAGCAACCAAATTCACAAATAAATTCTGATTCGAACCAACCTATTTCAAACCGAAATTATGTTCAGCTCAATGATTGGAAAGTTACCTATGATGGTGTAGGCAGTGTATCTGATTTTCTTTTTAAGATTGAAACGCTTTGCGAACGATCGCAATGCTCGTATGAACATTTGATGTCAAATTTTCATATTTTTCTGACTGGCAAAGCTGAAACTTGGTTTTGGTTATTTTCTAGGCAGAATAGAACTGCAACATTCTCCGTATTGCGCGAGGCTTTAATAAAAGAATTTGGGTCACTAGAAACTGACCACGATATATTTTTAAGGATTTCGCTAAGAAAGCAATTGCCTAGAGAGACAAATGAGGATTTTCATACATCTATCGTTTCTATGAATTCGAGATAAACAGAACCAATGTCGGATGCCATATTGATAGACATTATAAAAAAGAATGTGAATGCCAATCTAAGATTAATGCTGTTCAATTCACAGACAACGTCTTTAGGAAATTTAAGAGAGTTAGCCAGAAAAGGTGAAAAACTTCTTAATGAAAGTAAAATTTCTTCCACGGTTTCAAATCGACACGTCAATGAAATTGAAATAGCTACGAATTCTGATTGTGAACAGACTGAGTCAGAATCCGATCCACAAGTAGAAGCACTACAAGTAACTCGTCGTCCGGATTACTCCAAAATCCAATGTTGGAACTGTTTGTTCTTTGGGCATTCATATATTTACTGCCCAGACGAAAAGCGAAACGTCTTTTATTTTAAATGTGCTCAAAAAGGTGTTACCACCCCTGAATGCACTAATTCTCATCAGGGAAATCAGCGTCGGAGCGAGTTGGCAACCGGGGACTCTCGTTCTTCACATATAACCCCGAGTTCAAATCAATAACTGAAGTAGACTTTTCGAACCACAGGTTTAAAATCGAAAAAGACTTAATTACTATCCCAGACTTACAAACTTTAAAACCCACAGCTCGTGATTTTTCTTGTCAAGCGAACTTGCAATATTCAAGTTTACACAAACGTAAGACTTTGCGTAAAAAAACAAAGGCTAAAATTTTTCACGATAACGCTTCTGCTCTTAAAATAAAAATTTTAAAGTGTAGAATGAGATTTAAAAAACGCAAACATTATAGAAAAATTTTAGAAGCAACAAAATTGTTTGAACAAGCTGATGATCGTCCCTTTGCCCAAATAAGAATTTTTGACCATACTATTTTAGGATTGTTAGAAATGTTTCAGTGTTAGGTAAAGATAGCGTTGAATTTTTATTTAAAAATAACGTTTCTATGAAACCATTAAAGGTGTCATTATCAACTGCCGATGGTGCAAAACAAAAAGTGCTTGGTTTTTGCAGCTTACCAGTAACTTGTAAAAAAGTTACTAGAAATAGATAGATAGATAGATAGAAATAGATTTTTATATTGTGCCTTCGCTCACCCAGTCTGCTTACATTGGTGTCAATTTCTGGCGTGAATTTGCTCTCGCACCCGAAATTATACCGGACGTTAATTCCGTAGAGATGGAGCCAATGGATGCTACAATTTTCCATGAGTTAACCGCCTCTCAAAAATTAAAATTGGAGAAGGTTATCATACAATTTCCTTCGTATGAAAAACTTGACTTAGGCTGCAGTCACCTGCTTGAGCATCATATTGACACAGGCAATGAAGTACCTGTTAAATCAAAACATTTTCCACTCTCACCGCCTCGCCAAGAAGAAGCGTATAGAGAGCTAGATCGTTTACTAAAATTGGGAGTAATAGAAGAATCAAACTCTCCGTGGTGTAGTCCCGTTGTGATGGTTCGTAAACCTGGCAAGATAAGATTGTGCCGTGATTCAAGGAAAGTAAATGCACTGACAAAGAAAGATTCGTACGCGTTGCCTTATATCAACGGTTTGTTAAGTAGTTTAAAATACACTTATTTTATCAGTGGCATTGATTTAAAAGATGCATTTTTCCAAATTAGACGGTCCGCAAGCAATGAGCCGATTAATGGACAAAGTCATTCCGTCAAAATATCGTGAAAATGTCTTTGTTTATTTGGACGATTTACTTGTCTGTAGTTCTGATTTCGAAAGTCACTTGAAGCTATTGTCTGAAGTTGCTAAATGTTTGAAAGATTCTGGTTTGACAATTAACGTTGGCAAAAGTAAATTCTGCCAAAAAGAAATTAAATACCTCAGTTATAGGATAGGTTTTAGGTGTTTAAAAGTTGACCCGGATAAAGTCCAGGCTATTCCTGAATTTCCATTGCCAAAATCTGTTTGGCAGGTGCGACGTTTCATTGGTATGGCCAACTGGTACCGTTCTTTTGTCCCTAATTTTGCAAGTATTGTTGTTCCTTTGACTGATTGTACGGCCAAGTCGTCAAAATCCTTTCACTTAACGCCTCAAGCCATTGAAGCTTTTGAAAAATTAAAAGAAGCTTTGTCATCTGCCCCAGTGCTGGCACAGCCCGATTTTTCACTTGACTTCGTCATTCAGTGTGATGCATCAACCGTTGGTGTTGGTGGTGTGCTATATCAGCTTGATGATGACGGTAGAGAAAGACCCATTGCCTTTGTTTCCCAAAAGCTCAATAAGGCGCAGCGTAACTATACAGTTACTGAATTAGAGTGTATGGCTGCGTTAATAAGCGTTAATAGATTCAGACCATATGTAGAAGGTTTACCATTCCGGATCGTCACTGATCATTCTAGTCTCAAGTGGCTTATGTCCCAAAAAGAATTACATGGTCGCTTGGCTTAATGGTGCTTAAAATTACAACGCTTCGACTTCACTATGGAACACACAAAAGGTTCGCTTAACGTGGTTCCAGATACCCTTTCACGTTTTGATGTCGACGAGTTAATAGCAAGATTCACCAGAATTTAGCAATGTAGAATATGAGAACTTACGAAGCACAATTACCCGAAATAAGAACGTATTGCCCGATATTTGCATTTTAGACAACTTTATTTACAAACGAGTAAAATTTTGTCACGGTGTCGAAAATGAAGAGGATGATCTTTGGTGTTTGTGGGTACCTACAACGTTAACTAGTTCTCTTATTAAGAGTGCACACGATTCTGCATCAAGCTGTCATGGTGGCTGTGCAAAAACTTTGGCACGGATAAAGCAAAAATACTTTTGGCCAACTTTAGCTCGAGACGTGACCAACTACATTAAAACTTGCGATATGTGTAAGATCGTAAAAGCGGTAAATCAAATTTTAAGACCGCCTATGGGCAATGCTTTTGATATCAAACGACCTTTTCAGCGAGTTTATTGCGATTTCCTTGGACCGTATGCCTGTTAAAAAGCAAAAAACTCTTATCTATTTATTGCAATTGATCATTTTTCAAAGTTTCTATTTTTGAAGCCCATGCGTGCAGCTACGTCTGCAAATGTAATTTATTTCTTTCAAAACGAAATGTTTCCAACTTTCGGTGTACCGCAATATATGCATAGTGACAATGGAAAGCAATTTGGGTCTAAAGAGATGCATGTATTTTTGACTGCTTACGGAGTTACGCACATAAAAACCGGACTATATTCCCCTCAGGCAAATGCCTCTGAAAGAGCCAATCGGGATATCATAGCCAAAATTCGCTGTTTTCTGATTAAAAACAAAGATCACACAGATTGGGATAAACATATTCCTCAGATGCTTTCCATACTACGAAGTGATTTTCACTCGGCAATAAAATGCTCTCCATATTATGCACTATTTGGCCAAAATATGTGCCAACATGGGTCCTCGAACAAAATTCTCGAAAAACTTGATAGTTTGAGAAATGATCTAATTGACGTAGAACAATATGTCGAAAAACTTAACAAGATTCGAGATAAAATTGAAAGAAACTTGTCACTAGCACATGAAAAGGGTGCTAAAATATACAACACTCGCGCGAAGGAAATCAGCTATAAAGAAGGTCAGGAAATGTTCCGCAAGAATCATGCATTTAGTCAATTTTCACATGGTATAAATTCAAAATTTTTACCAAAATTTTTAAAGTGCCGCATTCGGAAAAAGTTAGGTAATGAATGCCCTATATGAAATCGAAGATCTTCAAGGAAAACTTGAAGGTGTTTTGATTCTGTTTTGCCCGGTTAGTTCAGTCGGTAAAGCTATGAGCCGCTTAATCTCAGGGTTGTGAGTCGTGCCCCACGTTTAGAATGGGAACAGCCTAGAATCTAATAATATATAACAGAGGAAATATTCGGTTTCGGTTTGTTCTATGTTTTTTTTGCATTAAAAAAAAAAAAAAGCATGTAACAAAGCAGCTTTGTAACGAATTTACTGTTCCACCCTGTTTTCTTTTTTCAAAAAAAAGTTGGAAAAACTACGTTTTTCAATTCATACCAATGATTCAATTATTGAAATTTTTAATATTTTAAGAATGGGAACAGCCTAGAATCTAATAATATATAACAGAGGAAATATTCGGTTTCTGTTTGTTCTATGTTTTTTTTTTTTTGCATTAAAAAGTTTTTTAATTTATACCAATTTTTCAATTATTGAAATTTTTAATATTTCATAAATTTTTGAAATTTTCAAAAAATAGAAAACTTCTGAACATGTTCTGAACATTTTGAGAAACTTAACTTTTTTCAATTTGTGCCAATTTTTTAAAATTTTTCCATTTTTAATATTTCTTAAATTTTTGAAATTTAAAAAAAAAAATAGAAAAATTAAAAAAATTGAAAAACTTTTAAAAATTGAAAAAAGCTGAAGACTCTGAAAGTTTGAAAGTATTATAAAAATTACAAAACAACATCGAAAAATTAACAAAAGTATCAATGGAATATCCAAATTTTATTTTTAAGTTTCTTAAATCTTTACTAAAATGCTTTTCAAATCAAATAGGGAGCAAAAACATGAATGACAGTTTAAGGGATGGTACTCCATCCATGTTTTGAACATTTTGAGCCTAAAAAACTGAAATCGATTTTGCAGTATTTGAGAAATCGATCTTTTCCTGAAACGTAATTTTTTTTTTCTTTCAGTGTATATATAACGCTTAGGCGTTAATTTTTCCAGAATTGCAGTTTTTTTGACATCTACTAGTACACAGCTACCTAAAAATAATATGAAAGCGAATTTGAATTGTGTTTGTTTGTTTATATTCATCATTCAAGTTTTTGTGTTATTTACGAGCGGCTCTGAACAGAGTTAAGAAATTAATTTTTTTATTAAAACTATTGGTCTGAAAAGTTTGATATAATATTTTTCTATACATTAGATAATGCCTTAACCACTCAAAAAATTTTCAGCCAAAAATTTTTGAAGTTTTCAAAAAAATAGAAAACTTAAAAAAATTGAAAAAATTTTAAAAATTGAAAAAATTCGAAACTTTGAAAATATTATAAAAATTGCAAAAAAACATCGAAAAATTAACAAAAGTATCAATGGAATATCGAAATTTTATTTTTAAGCTACATAAATCTTTACTAAAATGCTTGTCAAATCAAATAGGGTGCAAAAACATAAATAAAACTTTCAGGGATGGTACTCCTATATGTTCTAAACATTTTGAGAAACTTAACTTTTTTCAATCTATGCCAATTTTTAAAATATTTCAGTTTTTAATATTTCTTAAGTTTTTGAAATTTTCAAAAAAATAGAAAACTTAAAAAAAATGGAAAAATTTTAAAAATTAAAAAAAGCTGAAGATTTCGAAACTTTGAAAATATTATAAAAATTGCAAAAAAACATTGAAAAATTAACAAAAGTATCAATGGAATATACAAATGTTATTTTTAAGTTTCTTAAATCTTTACTAAAATGCTTGTCAAATCAAATAGGGACCAAAAACATGAATGACAGTTTAAGGGATGGTACTCCTAAGGAGTGAGATTGAAAAAATCTTAACACACGTTTTACCTAATAATTTTTTTTTGGGTGTAAAATTTAAAAGTTTCTTTGATCTAGTTATCTTTCAAAAATATGTCAGTTATAATTTTTAATGATAAACATGTTGATTTGTTGTGAGTTTGATCAAAATGAGTGAAAAGAAAGAAGTACGTCTAAAAATTATTAAAAATTTTCAAAAAAATCCAAATTGGTTCAACACAAAATTGGCCAAAGAATTGAAGATCTGCCGTCAAACTGTTTCCAATGTTATTAAACAGTATCAGGAGAATTTGACCATCGATAGGAAACCTGGTTCGGGAAGAAAACAAGGACCACATGATATTGAGAAAGCCAAGAAAATTGAAAGCATATTGAAAAGATCTCCAAACACATCTGCTAGAAAAGCTGCCCGGTTAGCCCAGTGCTCTGACTATTTGGTGCGAAAAGTTAAAGCCAATGCAGGTTTGAAAACATACAAAGTCCAAAAAGTTCCAGACAGGAATGCTGGAAAAAATGTAGACGCCAAAAGTAGGGCTCGAAAATTAAAATCAAATTTCATACAAAAATATTCATGTTGCATAATGGACGACGAAACATATGTACTGGCAGATTTTACGCAGCTTCCAGGTTAAAGTTTTTATATTGATGATGCTCGAGGAAATATCGAAGAACAATTTAGAATTCAAAAGCAGACAAAATTTCCTAAAAAGTTCCTGGTATGGCAAGCTATATGCAGTTGCGGCAAAAGAAGCAAGTCATTTGTTACAGTGGGCTCTATAAATACCGAAATATACATCAAAGAATGTTTTAAAAAAAACCTCTTCCTTTCATAAGAGAGCACAATGTGTCCACATATTTTTGGCCCGATTTGGCATCATGTCACTACGGCAAGAAAGCTCTGGAGTGGTACCAAAGTAATAACATAGTTTTGTACCAAGAGAGGCGAATCTTCCGAATTGTCCGGAGCTAAGACCAGTCGAGAGATATTGGGCTCTTGTGAAAAGAAACTTAAAGAGCACAAAAAAGGTGTCCCAAAATGTCGAAGATTTTAAAAGGAGATGGGCAAACTGTTCCAAAAAGGTGTCTGACACAACTATCAAATCTCTAATGGAAGGCTTACCAAAAAAGGTTCACGAGTTCATAAATAGTGGTTAGGACTATAATAATTATATTTTTCTGTAATTTGTAAAATATTACACTAGTTTACAAGAAAAAAGATCTGGTTTCTCATACACTTTTTTCGATGTATTTTGGGGCGTAGATTCCAAAAATGGCAACCATTTTTTTTTTCTTAAGAATCGTTTTCGAGATATCCCCAAAAAACCCCTTTTTCGGCACTTTTTTCATTTATTTGACTATATCTTCATGAATTTTTTTTCGACTCAAAAACGACTTTCAGTTTTCGAAAGATATTTGTATTTCCTTTCTAACGATATGCTTTTTGTTTGAATCGGATAATATTTGATGGAGTTACAAGCGCTCAAAGTAAAAAAAAACTGACTTTTTTGGTCTTTTTTAAAAATCACGTAATTTCAATTGCTCCATTTGAATGAAAAATTCCTTCTTTTTCATATTTTTAAAATTTTAAATGATGGACAATCCTTTTACAAATATTTTAAGTATAATTTGGCGGAAATCGGACAAAAAATGTAGAAGTTATTCGAGAAAACAGTAAAACACTTGCAATAAAATTGAACGAAAATACATACGTTTTTTATCTAAAAAGAAAAGAGAATAAAAGTAAAGAACTTCACAAACACACAATCGTATGTATTTTCGTTCAATTTTATTGCAAGTGTTTTACTGTTTTCTCGAATAACTTCTACATTTTTTGTCCGATTTCCGCCAAATTATACTTAAAATATTTGTAAAAGGATAGTCTATCATTTAAAATTTTAAAAATATGAAAAAAAAGGAATTTTTTATTCAAATAGAGCAATTGAAATTCAGTGTTTTTCAAAAAAAACCAAAAAAGTAAGTTTTTTTGGACTTTGAGCGCTTGTAACTCCATCAACTATTATCCGATTCAAACAAAAAGCATATCGTTAGAAAGGAAATACAAATATCTTTCGAAAACTGAAAGTCGTTTTTGAGTCGAAAAAAAATTCATGAAGATATAGTCAAATAAATGAAAAAAGTGCCGAAAAAGGGGTTTTTTGGGGATATCTCGAAAAGGATTCTTAAGAAAAAAAAATGGTTGCCATTTTTGGAATCTACGCCCCAAAATACATCGAAAAAAATCTATGAGAAACCAGATCTCGAGATCAAGCCCAAATTTGTAAACTAGTGTTATCAATTAAAATAAAAAAAAAAATCAAAACTCTAAGATCAACCGTTTAAAAATTATTGAATTTTATTTATGTTAAGATTTTTTCGATCTCACTCCTTATATGTTTTGAACATTTTGAGCCTAAAAAAGCTGAAATCGATTTTGCAGTATTTGAGAAATTGATCTTTTCCTGAAACGTAATTTTTTTTTTCTTTCAGTGTATATATAACGCTTAGGCGTTACTTTTTCCAGAATTTCAGTTTTTTTGTCATCTACTAGTACACAGCTACCTAAAAATAATATGAAAGCGAATTTGAATTGTGTTTGTTTGTTTATATTCATCATTCAAGTTTTTGCGTTATTTACGAGCGGCTCTGAACAGAGTTAAGACATTAATTTTTTTATCAAAACTATTGGTCGGAAAAGTTTGATATAATATTTTTCTATACATTAGATAATGCCTTAACCACTCAAAAAATGTTCAGCCAATTTAAAACACGTCAGGGTATAAATAGGCAAATTATAGATGGAATGACAAATATATATAAGAAAATTTCCTCTTCGACAACTTTAAATATAAAAACCTTTAAAAAAACAGAAAATTGCATAAATAAGATACAAAGCAAAAAAAAAAAAAAGAGAAAAGGACACGGTGTGCCGTTGTGTAAATAAAAAAAAGAACTTATTTGAAAAAAAAATAAAAAAATTGTACTGAAAAGAATTGAAAATTTTGTAAAGTTAAAAATAATAAATTTAATTAAATTTAACAAAACAACAAAAATCAAACCAACAACAATGGTAGCAGCCACTACCAAGGCAACAAACAGCAACATCAACAACAGCAAAACAACCCCATCCTACAGCATCTACATCAGCCTGTGCTTTTTAACTATGTTAGATTTAACTTTATTTTATATATTTTTCTTTATTATAAATTTGAACTTTGTCTAAGACAAAAATAATTTGTATTTCATTAATTAAATTTATCTTACATTATTCTATATTATATTAATTATATTATTAAAGACAAAAAAAAAAAGAAGGAATACAAAAACAAAAAAACATTGAAATTGATACTATCCTAAACAAAATAAAATCTTTCTTCTTATTTAAAAAAAAGGATTAGGATGAATCTTTGCTGAGCAAAGGAGTGAGGGGAGATGCCATAGACAACCGACCATTATGCCGTAGGCATAAGATAAATTATTTTTTAAATAGCGATCTGGGGTTATTCTTCCTCTGCCAACAGTTAGGAAAGTTCTTTTTTTTTGTAAAATGCAATGAAACATAATAATATTGTGTTTTTCTTGTGACTTAAATTTTTCTTTGCGTACGCAAAAATGCGGCTTAGGGAAACCGCAACCCTAGCCGGGGAATTTTAGTGCTTGGCACTAGTCCTTCTTTTTAAAGCCGAGCGTAACAAGCTTCTTAACTACATACATCTTAATACTTAGTAATCAGAGGAGTATTCGTAACTCTTATCAATTATTTTAGCAACCGGTTAGTAGAACTAGTTATATAGCTACAGCTTCTTTTAATCGCATAACAACTCTCATTAACATTAGCTTGTCAAAAGGTCAACTAAAGCTTAGACTGAAAACCAACTATAGCTAAATTTGTAGCTTAATTCTGGTGTGTATTTTTATGTATGTGTTGTCCGAGCCCCACAGCGTGCTGGGTAAATTTTTTCTAACATTTATCCCTTAGACCATATGATTAAATCTATACAATTACATTCATGTAATATATACATACATATGATCTGAGTGGGTATGTTGAGAAAGTTTTATCGCTAAGAAAAAATTATAAAAAAAATAACAAATTAATGTGCATGATAATTTTTTCTATTCCAATATTTATTGAATAAGCTTTTTACTTACTTACTTTTTTATAAAGCTTCAAGGCAAAATAGTTAAGAAGGCTATAATAGCTGTAGTAGATAAACTCAATTGTTATTACCTCCTTAACTAATAACGATCACGTTAAAATTTTTTTTTTGTGAAACATCTATATACTTAAGGCTTTTTTTAAAAAATAAAATATTTAAAAAATGTTATGTCAAAATTACTGAAAGTTTAATTTGAATTTTTTACTTCCGGTTTTTTAATACATAAAAAAATTTAAAATTCGAATTTGACTTAAAAATTAAAAAGAACATGTTTTTTACTAGTTAAAGCAATATTGCAGTGTTCAAAAATTACGGTCTTTAAACTTCGCCAATTCTTCAGAAGCCCATAACTCGGCAATTAAGCCTCATACGAAAAAAAGTATGTGTACTAGGGTGGGTCGATTTGTTCGGGTAGAAAAAAACTTGGCAAAGGGTATAGCAAAACTAAATTCTACGTTCAATTCTAAGAAAATTTTATACAAATATTCAGATTTAATTTTTCTCTCATTATAATAATTTTTTGAAAATTTCAAATTGATTTTACAACACAGGTTCTTTTAACAACTACAGGTACTTTGTATGCGATGTAATAGTTCATTTGTAAGAGCTTTTGACGGAAGAAAATATAATTTGATAACAAAAGAAAAAAAAGATAAAAGACCTAATTTTGCTTTTTATATTTTATTTAATATAATGTTTTTTTTTAATTTTATTTAACTTTATATATCAATCATAAAAAATTATAAAATTTTTCTTTTTTTATTGTATGTTAATTGCATAAGAAACATATTGAAAAAATTATAAATTTTTCATTCAAAATAACCGAAAAGCCAAAAATGTCCATTGTAGCGCCGTTTGGCGGATATAGTCAAAATAGATTCTTCGTATCGAAAAATCACCTAAGGCAAGTTTTTATAAATATACGGATAATTTTATAGCCTCATTTGTATGTAAAAGTACTATTTTTAGTGTTTTTCCGGCATTCAAATTTTCAAAGGAATTTCCGGCGGCTCGATTTTGATTTTAGACCCATGGTTCTTTGGGCGAATTTTCTTAGAATTGAACGTAGAATTTAGTTTTGCTATACCCTTTGTTGCTTAAAAATTTGACCCACTCTAATGTGTACACATTAGAGTGGGTCAAATTTTAGCACCCATATGTGCAAAAGTGTGATTTGTTTCGCTCTACACGCCTTTTCTAATAGAATGGGGTTAGAAAAGAAGATCTGCAAAAAAATTTAGTGTTTCTATTGGAAACAGGCCAGTCGCTTTTGACCCAAAGGCTGAAAAATGAGCTTAAAATGAGATTTTTTATTTATCGATCTACAACTGTAAAACAGAAGATAACAGGTGATAACGACCCAGGACATTTCGATGTAAAATTAAATGGCTAATACATCTTTCATACACTATTTGGATCTATATGTGTGCGTTCGTGGTCTTAAATTATGTTAAACACAAATTTTATGAACAATTTTTCCATTTTTTTTAAGGGGGGGGTAGGATTTTGTTTTTCCAATTTTTTTTTGTTGTTTTATTTAATAGTATAACTCTTCAAAAGTATCCTGTTGAAATTTGAGGTCGATTGAAGTAAAACTGACGAAGATACAGTGTCTTGAGTCTCGATGATTCTGTGTAAGTATATGAAAAAAAAGACGGTGCTAAGACTTTAAACGTGATTTTCTCGAAACTAACTTTTCAAAGTCGGTGGACACTTTTCTCAAAAACTACTTGACCGATTCTCTTGAAATTTGACACACTCTTTTAATACATATAAAACTAGGTAATGAGTTGCATTACAACTAGTTCTGCAATAATAAATATACTGATTTTTTGTCTTTTTTTTTTTGAGAAAAAATCGTTTTTTGGCTTAAAAACTATGCCAAAATCTTAAAAATCGTCAAAGAAAAAAAACTTTTCGTCAATGCCTTGAAAAACTTATAAGCTAACCAAATTTTTTTGTTTTCTTGATTTCGGATGATAAAGTGATGAGTTATGTTGTCCACCGCAAACCACCTTTTTTTTAGGCGTCCGCGGAAATTCGCTGCCAATGGCTCATTTTGCAATATTTTTTAATGAAATTTTCACAGAATACTCTTCAAAAATGTTGTACTTTCATATGTTCTTTAAATAAATAAATTTACTTTTACAATACCACTAAAAAACATTTTTAAACTTGTGCCTGAAATGTAGCGCTAAAACCCTAACCCCTCCTTAAACGGTCCCCATTAAATATTCACAGAAGATTAATTTTTTCCCCTTATCTTATTTCATGTAGTTTAAGAAAAATTTTTATTATTTTGAAAAATATTAATTTTTGATGCTAAAAAAAACTATTAAAATTCATTTTAAAATGTTTTTTGGACTTATGTATCTACAATAGGGTGACCAAAAAAATCGAGTTTTCGATTTATACGATGCTTTTATGAAAAGTAGTTGGTGTTATGTAAAACTTGCACTTCATAAAACGTTTAACTTTTGCAACGTTGCCATTTCTTCACAGAACGCAATGCTCTGAATACTGCAGCAGTATTTGTGCATTATTGAGAAACTGAACAAACCCTGTATTTTCTTTATTCTTTATCCCGTTGTAGAAAAGCCGAGTGTATAAGATTACAGGATGGGATGTATGGGAAAGACATTGAGCCATTTTGGTGAAACTAACGAACCAGGGTTGCGTTACCAAAGCCAGTCCCGATGCCCGAATTTTTGCTGTTTTAATTGAAACTGTTTTAAGGTATAATATTAAAATATATGTCAAATGATAGAACTCGAAGAGGCCTAAATACAATTGTTCACGCACCTGACGGGAATCGGGGGTGAGCACCTTATGTACTAAACAAATGCAACGACTGTCGCTCCGTGATGTGGTTGTCGTTGATCACACAAAAAAACTCACTTTTTTGTTGAATGGTTTTTGACAAACTTTACTTTATTAATTATTTATACTAATATACTAGTTTTAAGTTATTTGTAAGATTTAATTTAAGTTATTTTTAGGTTTAGATTTTAAGTAAAAAAAAAACGCGTGTTCGCTGCTGCTGCTGCTAAGAAGAAGTGAGACAAAGTTAAAAGGCACAAGGTGACCTGAACTGTCAAAAGAGACAGTGGTACCAGGGCCGACAATGCATAAAAAGTTATGCATATGCACTTATGGTGCATGTGCACACAATGCATAAAAAGTTATGCATATGCACTTATGGTGCATATTAGAGTGGCCATAGTGAAATTTTTTTTGAAAAGTTAAATTTTTCGCACTGGAAAATATGAGGTTGGGGACAAAAATAATTATGCATATTTAAAATTTTTTTTTTTTAGTTCCGAGTACCTCCGGGTTGAGCCCAAACTGTTATTACATTACCCATTCATCACTATTTTTGCTCCTTTTTATATTTGAATAACAACAAAATCTGACTGTATGTTCCCAACTGAATTTCTTCGATACCTATAATTATTACCTTTCCAACGAGCCGCAATAGTCTGCAGATAAACTACGGATAAGCTTGCTCGGAATACCCTAAAACCAAAATTCCAAAAAATAGGTGAATTTTTTAATTTTTTTTTTATTGTTGATATTATACTAATGAAGATTTTTTGTGGGATGAAAAGTTTTTTCTGTAGTGCTCCACAACTTGAAGCAAATACTGCTTATCCTCTTCGTCGTATGTCAATGCCCGATTGAAATCTGTAATTAGTTTTATTGCCCTTTCTGCCGGGTCATTTACAACGGTTAAGTGTTGGAATGTTCGTTTTGCGGTACAGTATTCATCTTGATCCTTCCAAATTGATGGATCCAATTCAAAAAATGTCACATCGATTTGAAAACGATGGAAAAAACGCTTGTTCAAGGAGTGATGAAAGAACTTACATCCTTATTTTCAAACGATTTCACTTGTTCCAGTGTTAAGTTTAATCATTTCGGAATAACTTTGTCATTTTCGTCATCATGATTGCCAAGAGCTTCAACCATTTTCCGCTTCACTTCAATAGATATCATTTTATCGAAAAATCCAAGAGCAACCGCCTCTTCGGATAAATACCATAAATGGTTTTTGATTTTTGACAATAAGGCATTTAGATCGAAATATGAAATAGCGTCTTTAATTAATTGTAAATCTTGGCGTGGTGCAGATAGAGCGTTAACGCATCCGAACCAATACGAAACATAAATACGCGTCAAAAAAATGCAAATGTTTCGAATGCCTTTCAGTTCGGAGGATGTCATCTTGAATTGCTCGCGAAGCAAAAAAATCTTGTAGCAGTATATAGCTTTGGACATAAACCTTGCATGAATTGTTGCGCCAGGCAAACGCAACTGCGTAAAATTTGGTACTTCCTTACCAAGAAAATTGAGCGAAAGTTGCAACAACTCCTTATAATCGGCTCGCACATAATGAGATTTCAACGCTTCAAGGCAAAAGTTATTGCGCGCCTCTATTTCGGCTGCTGTTAAATTTTTTTTGCACTGCTTCATCCAATACTCCACTCTTGAAAGTATTGATATTCATATTTTTCCATTTTTTTGAAAAACGATTAAAGAGAGTGACTTCTGGTGCTGATGTTTTTCCGAAATTCAACTCAAACACAACTTTAATAAGCAATTCGCTGATATGATGGCGACACGGTAGAAAAAGTAAATCGCGACCCAATTTACTTTCAAGCAAATATGCTGAGCCTTTTTCAATACCAGTGTTTGTAGATGTTGTATCAAAAACCACAATTTGCACGAAATTATCAATCTTCCATTTGCGTAGGAATTTTTTAATGCCTTCAGCAATATTTTCACCACAGGATTCTTCAAGTTTCGCAATGCCAAGGAGTTTTTCTTCGTTCTCTACGGTTATAACGAGAGCCAATCGATCAACTTTGTCCTTGCCTTTCATATCTGGAAGCATTTTACCGTCCCAATGCATGACAAATACTTCAGGAATCTATTTTGAAATTAAATATTATGTTACTTACCTTCAAGATATTTATTTATATTTAATTATAAATTATGTACCTTGAATTCATCTATGATCTGTTTCGCTTGTCTGCGGCGATATTCCTTTCGCATTGTTTGAAACGATGTTCGGTTAAAGACGAAATCTTCCACTTTTATGTTGTTCAAGTCAGGTTTCATTTTCTGCAACTTCCGCAAGACGGCTGTAATTGTAGCATATGTTATATGTATTGCATCACTGATGAGTTATTTATCCATGCTTGCTTACATTCGATCATCAACGAAATGGATTTTTCCGCGAGATCCCTGGATTCCTTAATGTTGGTCCTTCAGAAAATCAACTTCCGGAGCTGAATTTTCCATTTTTACGCCTTCGTATACAATACTTTCTGAGGTATCTGTATCAGACGCAACCTCATCTTTGAACAATAAGCATTAATTCAAAATAACAATAAAAAAAGACATTATATTGACCAATACCTTGAACTTCTTGTGACTCTCTTGATATTTTCGCTTGCGCTTTTCTGCTTCTTCCAGTAGCTTTGCTTTGCGTTCTTGTTTTCGTGACAGCTTTAAATCCTGGCCTGACATACAACCTGGCCGACCCTTTTCTCTTTGCAACAGAAGGAAATCTTTGTCCTCTTCAATAGTCATCGTTTCAAGTGCATCCGCAGCTGCGATATCAAATATATAATTTTCGATATTTTCACAGAATTCTTTCTCATCGTTTCTATATTTTTCATATTTGCCAAATCTGTTCTTGGACAAATTTTTCCATTCGGCATAAAGTAAGTTGAAATTTTTTCACGCAGTTGATTTCGGTCATTGTTGGAATATTTGCTTTTTGCCACAATTCAAGAGTAGAATGTATTGCATTTTTTATGCTTGCCTTCACAGGGAGTTTTTGCACTCGGGTTTCATAAAAAAAATAATTGAAGAACTTGCTTCATATTAGGCAACTTTGCACCTTTCAGTTCACTTTCGCATTTTCCCATCAAAAATATATCATTATCGGATCGTAGTTTCTTAGATGAGCTTGCCATTATAACTGTATATTGTTTTATTTTATTTAATTTGTCTTCACTTATTATTCACTGCCCACTTGTTTCTCTTATCAATTTTACTTTAAAACTGCAAAATTTTCACTAATTTAGTATACATCAAATATTAAAACTTCTTAATAATTAACAACAACACATTTAATCCGAAGATCGTATTGAAACCGTATTTACGCAGTACAGCAACAGAAGTATCATGTAATGTTCAACAAAAGCTTTTCTATAAATGCATTGAACATTTTTTCAAAGCCTACTTAACAACCTCAAACAAAAAACGTTAAGTTAACGAACATATTATGTTTTAGGGCCACTAAATGATACCCCGCCTGTAGGCGGGCTAGCCCGCTAGAGGGTTAATGTTTTTTTTATTCACAAAATTTCATTTCAAAGAACATCAATACACCGTTAAGTCACTTTGTCTTGTTGTCGCTAATAGCACAAAATTTTTAGAAAGACTGATCAATGGGTAATATAATATAACTTTGGGCTCAACCCGGAGGTACTCGGAACTAAAAAAAAGACTGGCCATAGCGTTATATAGAAAAATTAAAAAATGTTAAAACCAAAAGTTTTCGCACTGAAAAATATGAGGTTGGGGATAAAAATAATTATGCATATTTTAATTTTTTTTTTTTTTGTGTTAATTATTAATTATACACTCGACTTTCTACAACGTACGGAGAGAGTACCACATAAATACAAATATACTGATAAGAGCAATCGCAAATATTATAATTGTAGAACTAAAACCTTTTGATATTTGAGTTTGGTATCTTAGCTCAGTAATTTCTCTAACATTTTCAAAATTTTGTTGTACAATATTATCAAAAGTTACTTTGTTTATTTTTGTTCGGTTTATTTTACACTTTGGTAGATATATTTTGCATGTATGATTTTTTTATTATTATAAAATATTTCACATAATTTTAGTTCAAAGTATCGATTGAGTCAAGCTCTGAAATATACGTTAAAAAAAAAAAGAAGAAAAAAAAAATTCATCGAATTAAATTTTTTTCTTGTAGCAAATTTTGTAAATTTCTAAACCGTTGATTTCAATCAATGATAGCGAGAAAGAGAGGTGGCAAATTCAAACCACCGAATATCAATGCGTCTCAAATGCAAATGTTCTCATATCCGAACCTACGAAAGCTCCTCCAATTGTTGTGGACAATACCCATCAATTTGTTGATGTGATTCATCTATTTGAAGGTGATAAATACAATTTTAAAAGATTGACTATTGGGACAAGGGTTTCTTCAGTCTTTACAAGATCATGCTGCTGCCATTAAAAAACTGCAGGAATTAAGTTTTAGCTTTTTCACTCAGACGGTTCGTTCTATAAAATAATGCTTTTTGGTTTGCCGAAATTATCAATCAGCATGATTTCTGAAGAATTTAAGGAAACATTTAATATTGATATGTGGTGTTTAGTTTTTTGAATTTATTATTAAAATGTTTTGTTTTAGTATTTAAAATATAATACAAAGAAAGTTATAAAAAATTAGCTTCTTAGCAGCAACACAGCAAACGAACGAAAGACAAAATACGAAGTTGAAACGATTTGAAGTTCAAAGGAAAACAAAACAGTGCTTACATAGTAAAAGTGTTACCCTCTTGAGTAGGGAGTTTTTCAATCCTACAGATCGGCCATCCTGCTATGCATTCGACCCGAATGCGTCTTCATCTGCTTCATCTTGATTAGTAGGCCAAAGCTTCATGTATTCTGCACATGTACTGGTACGGCTCGGACCTTCAGATACACCAACTTTCTCGACATTGTAGGTATTTTTTGGTTTGACCTTTGTTACTCTGTATGGCCCAAAATACTTTGGTTTTAACTTAAGACCAGCTCCGAATTGCGTACGTTTTATAGCAACTAAATCACCTGCCTTATACCGATTCGCAACCTTTCGACGTAAATTGTAAGTCTTCTTATTTTCTTCTTGCGTTTTAAAATCTGTAGCTTCGCTTGTTGTCGTATTTCCTCACGGTCTTCATTTAAGTGAGATATGGATTCTTCCCTGATGAGTTGCACGATTTTGACGTCATCTTGTGAACGCATTTTTATGCCAAATAGCAGTTCAAAAGGCGTAGCATCTGTACTTCTGCTATATGAAGAGTTAATCATCTGCTGCACTTTATTGACGTACTTATACCACTTCGAAGGGTCATCAATACTCAATTTCGCTAAAACGTTGCCAATCACTGCATTTAGCCTTTCAACTTGACCATTAGCGCGAGGTAAACCAGTTGTAATCATCAAATGCTTGATAGATTCACTTTCGCAGTATACTCGAAATTCTTCTGACGTGAAAGCGGATCCTCGGTCTGACACAATTGCAACAGGGTTGCCAAAGTTTGTATTTTGAAGTTGCAGCATTTTAATTGCATCTCTTGCAGAAGTCGTCTTCGTGGGATATAACCAACAAAACTTGGTGAAGGCGTCTATAACTACAAAAATGTGCTTATATAGTTTGCTAGTTGACTCCAGCGGTCCAACAAAATCGACATGGTAGGTGTACAGTGGAATATCTATTTTATTAAGCGGATGCAGATAACCCTCTCGTTTACCTTGCTTTCGATTAACAGTGATGCATGGAATACAGCAATCAATAAATCTTTGTATTTTTTCGTCTAATCTGGAAATGAAATAATCTCGACATATTAATTCTTTGGTCTTTTTCTTACCAAAGTGACCTCTTCCGTGAGCATTTTCATTAATTTCTCTTTGCATTCCTTTCGGCACTACAAGTAACTCGTAGTCTCCTTCAAGTTTGTACAAAAGATCATTCTTCAAAAAATAACCATCGTATACTTCTTTTTCTAATAAGATGTCTTTTATAACTTTAAGGTTTTCGTCGTGCGATTGTGCATTTTTCATTTTTGAAATTATGTTGTTGTCGTTTATCATCAAAACTGCATAGCGGCTTAGGGCGTCGACGTGTCTCATTTGTTGACCTGATCTATGCTCTACTACGTAGTCATATTCCTGTAAGAAAATGATCCACCTTGCCACTCGAGTACAAAGATCCTTTTTATCTAGCGTCTTGGTGAAAGCGTTGCAGTCTGTAATCAGTTAAAATTTCAATCCGAGAAGATAAACTCTAAATTTCTTGGGAGCTTCAATTACAGCAAGAATTTCCAGTTCATAGCTTGAATATTTTCTTTCGGCATCAGATGTCTTTTTGCTCATAAAATAAACAGGATGCAACTGTCCATCTTCCGGTGACTTTTGGAGTAAAACTGCTCCATACCCTTCCATAGAGGCGTCTGTATGAACTTCGGTTTCATATTGTTGATTATATATATTTAGGACAGGACGTTCGCTAAGAATTTTTTTAATAGTCTCAAAAGAACAAATTTCCTCTTCAGCAATTTCATATTTTACATTTTGTTTCTTTAAATCCGTCAGTGGTTTGGCAATCAAGGCAAAGTTTGGAATGAATTTTCTAAAATAGCTAGCCAAACCCAGAAAACTTTCTAGCTGTTTCAAATTCTGTGGCATTTTATAATTCATTATGGTTTCTATTTTATTTAATGATGGTGAAACTTTTTGGTCCTCAATTATATATCCTAGAAATTCAACTTTTTTCTTGAGAAACTGACATTTCTTCCAATTGATTTCCAATCCATAATCACGGCATAAGTCAATTACCATTTTTAAATTAATCAAAGCTTCATCATTATTCTTAGCCGGTATAATAATGTCGTCGATGTAGGGTAAAGCAATACCCTTTCGTGTCAAGTCTCTAAAAATCGCATTTATGTGTCGCTGAAAAACACCAGGCGAATTCGACAAACCAAATGGAACGCGTTTAAATTGGTATTGGCCATTATGGGTAACAAATGAAACGTATTTACGGCTTGACTCAGCTACGGGCACATGGAAGAAACCATTTTTGAGATCAATCGTACTAAAAATCAAAGCGTTTTGTAGCCGGTCTAACTGATCTTCGATTAAGGGCAATGGATAGTGGTCTTTCACTATCACGTTGTTCAATCGACGAAAGTCAACGCATAGCCTATAACTTCCATCTCGTTTTCTGACCAAAACAATTGGACTACAATATTCGGACTGCGACTGTTCAATAATGTCATTGTTCAACCATTCTTCAACTTGATTGTCAACAATACTTCTTTGAGCCATCGGTAATCTACGTGGGCTTGAAAATATAGGTGTTTCATCTTTGACAACAATATTCATTTCAATAGTCGTCGTTTTTGTTTTATTCGGTTCATAATTAGTGACAATTTTGTTTACTTCTTTAATCAAATTTTCATTGGCAGTACATTCAATGTTTAGGTCATCATATTTGCTAGCTGCATTGATATTCATTACCGAGTATGTGTCTTTTCCAAAATCTTTAGACAATTTATTTATCTGAACGCCATTTGGATTTATTATAATTTCCGCGAGGGAACATAAATTTTCGCCTACAATAACTTCAACATCAATACATTCGTTGGGTACAACATAAAAGTCTAAATCAAATTCGTTTCCATCAATTTGAATAACGGTTTTAATATAACCATCAGGTTTTATTGAGTTTTCATTTTTCTTTTCTCCAAAGCCAGTGAGATAAATGTCACATTTTTTTAAATCAGGTTTGAGTAAATTTGAATGAACGCGTCTTGTTATTAAACTAAATTTACTGCCGGTATCAAAAAGTGCTTTGCATTTCAAATTACCAAAAATTACATTCTTAATCATAAAATTGTCTTTATACTCACAAATTCGAACATTACTTTCAGAGCCTTTTTTGTACGTACAATTTTTACTAATGTGGCCAAATTGGTTACATGAAAAACATTTTGTACCTTTATTCTTATCTTTACAGTCGTTGGCTTTGTGACCTTTGGTACCACAATTAAAGCATTTAAGTTCATCTTTGTCCTTTCCGTTTGAATTCACAATTAAATTAGTTGACTGTTCTTTGTTTGTAAACTTAGCGTCATTTTTGGGTTTAGATTTCTTACGAATTATTTCGTAGCATCTTAATTTTTCCTTAAAATCTTTAATGTTACGAGCGCCATATAAAATAGTTTTGTTTGCAATAGAATCGTTAATACCGTCAATAACATATTGTATTAAAGCATCGTCTTCAATGCTGCCACGTCTGGTCAATTCCTTCATATGCAAAAAATATTCCTGCACAGACTCATTTTCTTTCATGATACGTTCGTTCAAAAGCTTATGTAGTTGGGCACTATTGATCGTAGTTTTATATTCAGATAATAGAACGTTCTTTAATTTAATCCAGGATGTGATGCCTTTTTCGCTATTGATAAATAATCTAGCCAAACCTTTTATTGACTTTTTGGCAAATACGAATTTTTGAAAACTATCCCAACCCATAATTAAAGCCATTTCTTCGAACTCACTTACCCAACATTCGACAGGGAAATCGTCACTGCCGTCAAATGATTTTATAGAATCTTCTATATCTCGAAAATTTAATGCAAATCTTGACGTGTTTGCGTTATTAATTGGACGCACAACGTCGAACTCATTATAAGTTGATCGTTCTTCCGTACTTTCACGTTGCTGCTGCTTACTTTGTACACTCGTTTCTGCACGTCGCTGCTGCTTATTTCTATTCATTGGTGTCCTAAACTCCTGCTCATTGGAATCGCTGCCGCTGCAATCGTCGTCACCGTCGTCGTCAATTTCATCATTATGACCGTCAGCATCACCACCATGATCATCAGCTTCATCCTCATTGCCATCAACGTCGTCCTCTTCATCATCATCATTACATAACAGCTTACCTTTTCGCAAATTTTCAAATATATGCAGCACTGCATCTTCTACGTCGTATCGAATCCCCAACAAATTGCAAATGGACACCAAGTCCGCCGCATTTAAATTTGTGTGTACGAATTCTTTTTTGGAAACAAACTTGTCGTCAGCTTCTTCGAACTCAAAGCCAGCGAACTCGCGGAGTCGTTTTCATTTATCACGGTCGCCTTCGCTCTCATAGACAAATTTGTGAAGCGCTGTCACTACAGATTTTTTGCTGCTTTTTAATTGCGCACATACGCCAGCAGAATCAGATAATTTCATCAGAACCGCCATTTTCTTTTCAGATTTTTCCAGAACTTAAATATTTATATTTTTAAGCTTTTTCGTCTTATCCAGTAGCTAACTAAGTATCTTGGCTGAGCCCCCAAAAAATTTGTGGTGTTTAGTTTTTTGAATTTATTATTAAAATGTTTTGTTTTAGTATTTAAAATATAATACAAAGAAAGTTATAAAAAATTAGCTTCTTAGCAGCAACACAGCAAACGAACGAAAGACAAAATACGAAGTTGAAACGATTTGAAGTTCAAAGGAAAACAAAACAGTGCTTACATAGTAAAAGTGTTACCCTCTTGAGTAGGGAGATTTTCAATCCTACAGATATAAAATCTGTAAAAGAAATTGCAACCAAACGGTCTAATCTAAACGATGCTATCTATATGATTGAATTCGATAGAAATGTTGTTCGAAAGCCACAGATTCTAAAAATAAAATTCTTTTGCGGTTTTGCTGTTCAATGGAGAAACCCCTCGAAAAAAAAGCATGGTCCAACGTTATGCACAAAATATTCAATGTTTGGCCATGGTTCTTCAAACTGTCATCGCTCTAAAACATGTTTGGCTTGTGGCTTAAATCATGATTTTGATACTTGTAAGCTTAAAACTGCTCCAAATAGTAAAAGTTTGGTGTTTAAATGCACAAATTGCATCAAAAACAATAGGAAACCATTTAACCACAGGGCAGATGATCCGAAGTGTCCCTGTCGTGCAGAATATCTTGAATCCCACTTTTTCCCTACTCAAACCAGTGGAAACATTAGTGAAAAAAACTGTTTTCTCGCAATTATTAAGCAATTAAATCAATTAATCTTTATACACATTAAAAATCTTAGAAATGAACAATGGTCAAATTTTCTGTTTAGTCTAAATGTAGGATGTAAAAATGTTTGGAAGGTTTCAAAATATTTTACGAAAAAAAAGGAAAACTATCCAAACATTAATAGTAGGCAAATGTCAGATTATTAGCCATGTTGATAAAGCTAACTCCATAGCCGATCAGTTCTCAAAAGCCAATTCTACTACCGTTGCTTTCACTCACTCCATTGATAGATATGTTAATACTTATGTAAATAGTTTGGATAATGATAACTCTTTTATAAATGAAGACATACAAACGTTCACTGACGTTGTTGAAATTAAGTATACAATAAATAATCAAAAGAATCGGAAAGCTCCCGGGTTTGATGGAATCAATAATATTCTAATCAAAAAATTTCCAGAATCGGCTCTTATTTTTCTAGCTAAAATCTTTAATTTTTGTCTTCGTTTTTTTATTTCCCTCAAATATTTAAAAAAGCAAAAGTAATACCAATTTTAAAACCGAACAAAGATCCGAAATTACCCAACAGCTATCGACCTATCAGCTTATTGAGCTGTCTAGATAAAATTTTTGAAAAAATTATCCTAGATAGACTTAAAACATTTGCTGAAGAAAGCAATGTTATAAGCGAATTTCAATTCAGATTTCGAGCGGAACACATTACGACTCATCAAGTCAAAAGAGTAGTTAATTTAATAAAAGAAAAACAGAAAAAGAAACTCAACTGGGGCTGTGTTCTTAGACATCGAGAAAGCTTTTGAAAGCTTTTAGTATATAAACTAAATGTTTTACACTGTCCATTATATCTTATAAAGATTATAAGAAGCTTCCTCACGAATAGGGATTTTTTGGTGTACGTAGAAGGATTTAACTTTACAGAAAGAAAAATTCCTGCTGGTGTGCCACAGGGTTCTGCTTTATCACCTCTTTTGTATTCCCTATACACGTCCGATTTTAAATCTTCTCCTCATGTTGATTTAGCTTTTTATGCAGATGACAGTGCTTTGATTACTTCGGGTAAAGTTTCAAATCCAATCAAATCCAATTACTAAATATTTCGATAAATGGAAAATCAAAGTTAATAATGAAAAAACCCAAGCTATAATATATCCATTTAACAAATCTCCAAAGAGAGTTTCCACTAGACCATTTTCATTTCAAGGTAACTTTATACCGCTTTCAAAATCAATTAAGTACCTTGGAGTTATTCTTGATAAGAAGTTATTATATAAACAGCACATAGAAAATATCTGCATTAAAGCAGTTAGGTGCAGCAGGATCCTTTATTTCCTAACGAATAAAAAATCGAACCTAAACGTGAAAAATAAAATGATGATTTACAATTTATATATTAGGCCGATTCTGACTTATGCCTGTCCCGTTTGGAGAAACTGTGCAAATACTCACTTAAAAAGACTTCAAATTATCCAAAATAAAAATCTGAAAACAATTTTTGGGTTACCGAAAAGATTTTCAACTTCTGAGTTACGCTCGCTAGCTCAAGAAAAACTGATCTTAAATGTTATTAACGATTTGACCTTGTCATTCATCAATAGATGCAAGTTTTCGACTTACGCCCTCTTACGGAGTTTGTCATTGTCAGTCCCTTCTTCCTCTATTTCTATAACGGTAAGAAGAATACCACAAAATTCCCATTCATCTAGACTTATTGTGATATTAATATAGGTTTTTTTACTGTCATTTTCCTATAAAGTATTATTTTATTTTAAGTGATTATGTTTATTGTTAAATTAGAATTTATTTGTTGTAAAATCCATAGGACTAAATTTCAAAAATTGTAACATTTATACTTATGTAAATATTGTATTTATGATAGAATAAACAACAACAACAACAACATAATCTTAGTTCACAATTGCAAAATGTTATAAAATTGTTGTTTTTAATAGGTATGTTCCGATCGTCACAATTTAGTGTTATACTTTTATTTTGTGCGTTTTTAACTAGTAGCGTTTTATAATCTAAGATTTCTTTTTGAGTATCATTAAGTTACACTGATTTTTAAATATACAATTATTACTTTTTTTTCAAATGTTTAAGCGCTGTATTTTCTTTATACAGTGTTGGAAAAAATAATAGGGACAAACGCAGCAAAATATTTATTATTGGAATATTTTTTTATGCTACAGTCTGTTTTTAATGGAATTAACTGTAAAGTTACGTTATTTAACGGGACTTAATTTAGCAAAATCAAACAAGTTTGAAAGCGCACACATTTTGCATAGAATCGTCTTGAATTTGCACATTTCATATTTTAGCTGGAAAAAATAATAGGGACAACATATAATTTTGAGTACCTTGGACAAAGTCTGTTAATAAAAATGATCTTAAGTGGTAAGTTGTACTTCAGAATGATATAGTAAATACTTTATATGGGGACCCTTTACTTACTTGCTAGATTTAATCGATATTTATTGGAAATGGGTCGTGGAAAACATTGTTCCAAAGCTTAAAGAGATGCATTTAAAAAATTGGGAAAATCAAGCCAAAAATTCGAGACATGGCCAGTATAATGAGATATAAAGATTTCCAATGCTCTGAAATAAGTTGCAAAAAGAGAGAGCAGAGAAAGAAATCCAAGATTTTACCAATTTCGAAAAATTTTTGCATCATTGTCGTGCATAAATTCCCATTGAAGAGGCATTTCCTCTTTTGCATAAGGCAACATTGTAGAACTAAGCATGTTTACGTAATCTGCAGCGCATAAAATTTTCCGATTTCTAGCCGCCGAAAAAGAACTCCCTTATTATTATAGATTCGCCACCGTGCTTAACAGTGTATCTCGAATCGAATTCCGCGTTTTTGGGCCTCCTAACGAAGATTTTTCCGTTAGAAACAAATAAATTAATTTTGGTTTCGTTAGACCAAAGTACAAAATCTTCAAAACCAAAATTAATTTGTTTGGTTCTGACGGAAAAATCTTCGTTAGGCGGCCTAGAAATGCGGAATTCAATTCGAGATACACTGTTTAACATGGTGGCGAATCTATAATGATAAGAGGGTTTCTTTTCGATGCCTGGAGTTAGGCAAATTTTTTCGATAAAAGACAAAATATGTGCTGCAGATAGGGTTGCCAGATGGTCTGGATTCGCCTGAATTGTTCAGATTTTTAGTCCCAAGTTCAGAGTCCCGACTATCAGAAATATGTCTAGATGAAATTCGAACAACCGTACCAACCTTGCCGTTAACGAATCATTTGTAGAAAATGCGTTTACAACAATAGGCAGACACAGATTTTCGTAGTCCAAGGCGTAGTGACAATTTGCTTGGTGCAGGCGCTTGGGTGGCTATAGTAAAAAGCAAAATAGTATCAGGCGCGGCAGGCAGTCCAACCGCTCAATACACAAATTTGGATTTTATAGTTTTTACTGAAGTAGCTGTGGAAAAACATTTGATATGCAACATAACCGCAGTTGATACAAACGAAAAACTGTTATCGCTGTTAGTTATTAATATTATGAGCTCTACTTGCACCAGCATTTTCCTTTGATGTACCTGCAACTATTAATCCTGTTTGAAACAAAAAAAAAAAATGTTTTTGGATCACCCTACTGTACATACATATGTATGTACTAGGGGTGGCAATCCCGGAGGTTTTTTGAGTTTCGGGATCGAAGTTTCCAATCCCGGGATTCCGGGATTGATAGTTCTAGTAAATGCATACAGAACTACAAAAAAAAACCAGAAGTTTATACTATTGTATATATAAAATTAAAATTGCTTTATTTCACAGCGTAACAATGAAGAATAAGAACGCAAAATAATAGCTTGAAAATTGACGTAGAACACTTCGAGTGTTAATACATCTAAATCACATTTACTAAGTTTGACTAGTAGAAGATAGCCACTATTAAAAGGAGATGATAGAGGATAATCAAGCATTTATGACCAAACTATCAATTTTATTTTTACATTTAAAAATTCGTGTACCACATTTTGTGCTTGATTAAAACTTTATCACCTACTTCAAATGTGACAGTGATGGCATTTAGTGGCACCGAATGGCTCGATCTCAGTAGACGCATCCATAAGTGTTCTTCATTTAAGTTGTCCAAATCTTTAGATGCTGATTTCAGAAAAAAAACTTCAGACAAAAGTTTAGTTATATCTTAGAACTTAAGTTTTGGTAGGTCTAGGTATGGGTCAAAATTTCAATGTCAAATCAAGGTCGGCTGTGGTTTTTTTTTTTTTTTTTTTGAAGACAAACCTATATTTTTTGTTGCAGATTTCTATTTTATTATAAGAAATACATATGTTTTGCTTATGTTGTTTTTCTATTGCATTTTTAGTATTTCCGTTAGTGATAAAAATAATTTTAGTCTAAATTTCACATTTTACCATTTTCCTCATGAACTATCAATTTTCAATACAAATCGCACTTAGTAAAAAATTCTTAAAATTAGTCAATGTATTAAAAAAAATATTTTTTTTGCTGTGACATTTTTTTTAAGAAAATCTTAAACAAAAAATTGCTACAAAAAAAAAAATATTTTTACTCAATTTAAGGTTCAGACACAATTGAAGTGCATTTTGCAGGATGCAATAATAATTCATGCACATCAAATGTATTGAAAACAATTATTTTGCAGATTTTGTACTTAAATATGTCATATAAAAGAATATTTATTATATAATATAAAATTTTTTTCTAATCCCGAAAATCCCGGGATTGTCTGTTTGTAATCCCGGGATTACTTTAGCCTATATTTAGAGCAAATCCCGGGATCCCGTAATCCCGGAATTGCCACCCCTAGTACATACCATACGATTTCTTAAATTTTCAAAGACCCATATTTTGTAAACCAGTGTTGCCATTCTAAACATATTTTGTTTCTGTGTCGAGGTCATGTACAGGTACAACATATTCAAATATATCTGAAATTGGAAACATGACCCCATTTCCCCTGTCTGCTTCGAGTGAAATGCCCGTTATGTTATTTTTCTATTGCATCCGATAATGATAAAAATTATTTTAGTCTAAGTTTCACATTTAATCATTTTTCTCCTGAACTATCAATTTTCAATACAAATCGCACTTAGTGAAAAGTTCTTAAAATTAGTATTAAAAAAGATATTTTCTTTTTGCTATGTGACATTTTTTTTAAGAAAATCTTAAACAAAATATTGCTACAATAAAAAAAAATATGTTTACTCAATTTAAGGTTCAGACACAATTGAAGTGCATTTTGCAGGTTGATGCAATAATATTTCATGCACATCAAATGTATTGAAAACAAATATTTTGCAGATTTTGTACTTAAATATGTCATATAAAAGAATATTTATTATATATGTAATATAAAATTTTTTTCTAATCCCGAAAATCCCGGGATTATCTCTTTGTAATCATGGGATTACTTTAGTCTATATTTAGAGCAAATCGCGGGATCCCCTAATCCCGGAATTGCCACCCCTAGTATGTGCCAGAGAACTGCATTGAGCCACTCAGCATGTGAGCCATTCATGAATCTGTTGAAATTTTCTGGACATTCACACAAATTCAACGCTCACAGAAAATCTTGTTTTATTGAATTGTTATGTTTATTTTGCTTAAATAAAATATATATGTATGTTCTCCTGAAACTAGTTTTCACTTTTATTTATTATCCAGAAAAATCAAAATTTTTTTTTTCAAGTGTCCAGAAAAACCAGATTTTTTTTTGTTTTTTGTTTTAAATGTCCAGGGTAAACACAATTTGGATTTGGCAAGCCTAGCTGCAGATAACGTAAACATACTTAGTTCTACAATGCTGCCTTATGCAAAAGAGAAAATGCCTCTTCAATGGGAATTTAAACACGACAATGATCCAAAACGTTCATCTAAGTAGGTGAAATCTTGAATTTCTTAATCTGCTCTCTTTTTGAAACTGATTTCAGAGCATTGGAAATCACGTCCTTAGAGCACTCCATTATACTGGCCATATCTCGAATTTTTGGCCTGATTTTCCCAATTTTTTATAAGCATCTCTTTAAGCTTGGGAACAATGTTTTCCACGACCCATTTCCAATAAATACCGATTAAGTCTAGCAAGTAAGTAAAGAGTTCACATATAAAGTATTTACTATACCATTCTAAAATACAACTTACCACTTAAGATCATTTTTATTAAGACTTTGTCAAAGGAACTCAAAATTATATTTTGTCCCTATTATCTTTTCTAGCTAAAATATGAAATGTTTATGTTTATTGTACAATAAAGCGAAACTTTGTGTAGTACATCGAATACAAACGTTGGGTAATATAATGATGAAATAAGCTTAAACCTAATATGAATAGATGAAAAATAAAGTATTGAAAATATACGTATAACTAAGAGTTAAAAAAGTTATCAACAGCCAATTTGAATTGTTTGAAATTTCGAAAGTTGCAAATTCAAGACGCTTCTATGCAAAATGTGTGGGCTTTCAAACTTGTTTGATTTTGCTAAATTAAGTCCCGTTAAATAACGGATTGTAGCATAAAAAAATAATACAATAATAAATATTTTGCTGCGTTTGTCCCTAATATTTTTTCCAACACTGTATGTAGTTATTGAAACCTTAATTTTTTTTTTTCAAACTTCTTATTTATTCATTGAACCAATTCATATATAATGTACCACGCTACTTAAGTGTCGCTCATTTGAAGCAAAGTATTCTAGGAATGGATCTAGAGCAATACTATAAGTTTAGAATAATTATTAAGATGCACAATATACTATACAACAACTGTCCTAGCTATTTGTTTGAGATGCTGCAATTTGCTCAATCGCGTAGAGGTCTTAAGCTACTAATACCGCGACACAACTGTTTGGTGATGGAACGCTCTTTTTTTGTGACTGCGGTTCGTTTGTGGAACAATCTTCCATCCGAATTGCAGTTAATAAGATCAGCGACGCTTTTTCGGAAAAAAAATTTTTGAAAGATTTTGTAATTTAAATTCTCCATTAACTTTTTTAAATGAAATGAAATTGATATGTATTGAATATACTTAAGCAAAGTTAGCAAAACGTAACACTTTTTAATATTAATTATTATATTTTATTCTTATTATAGGTAATATTTTTTTTTTTGTTTTCTTCTCTGTAATTCAGTTAAATGTGAACTCATTGATTATGCTTATTATTAAGATTCAATAACGAAACTAATAAATAAAGTGAAATGAAATGAAATTCGCTTGTAGACTAACAATAATTAAACAAATCTTAAGAAACTAATATAACGTCGGACTTTTCCAAGCCATTGCTTAGAAATGTTATTTTTTCAAATTTTGTCTTCAGTTGTGAAAGGAGCAACCATTATGCGTATACATAATAGCTACAAGGGTGGTAAGTTTTGTCTCTTCAATCAAGACGTATTCGATGTTAGGAGTAGGTTCCTAGCCAGTATGTTTGGATGTTGCTGTAGTTTTTGTTGATACGATCGCTTTATGTTTTCCTGTATCTGCTTAACGAAGGGTATACCAAGATCTTGGTGTATGTTTATATTCTTGACATACCATGGTGCGCCGGAAATAGTTCGAAGTATTTTTGACTGAGACCTTTGCAATATTTCTATATTCGATGAGCTTGCGTTGCCCCACAGCTGGATTCCGTCTGACCATATAGGTATAATAATAGCTTTGTACAAAAGAACTTTATATTCAAGGCTGAGTTTTGAATATTTATGCAAAAGCCAATTAATGTTTGATGCTTTCAACTTCATTTGAATTTTTTTCTTTTCAATGTGACTTTTCCAAGTAAGACGTCTACGTTTACATTTATTCGCCAGTTTAAAAGCCTTGTTTCAACTAGACGCATATGTTCTTCGAGGGTATGTGACGCACTATGAGGGTCTGCGTGACAAGACAAAATTGCAGTGTCATCAGTAAAAGAATATGTAAGCACAGATGTTGTTTGTTGGCAAGACAGAAGTGTAAATTAGGTAAAGAATTGGACCAAGAACAACACCTTGTGAAACGCCTCCAAAAATGTCAACGTCATCTGAAATGTAGTCGTTGCATTTGTAACGAATTTATTGGAGCACCCTGTTTGCTATAGTTAAAAAAAAATATGCTCTACTCTTGCAAGCGGTAAAAACACGCCACTTAAACGCTTTTCTTTTTTTTTTGTTTTGTCAAGCTATTTTTTTTTGCAAGACAATAATCTGTATTTGTATGAAAGAAAAAAAAAAATCCGTAAGTGCATGGTGTGAGCGGCAGACGGACGGCAACAAGCAGTAAGCCGACCGTTGAGTGGCAACAGGTTGCCAAAAACGCATCGTAGAGTCTGTTGCCGAAAAATATTAAACGTGCGCGGACGTCTGCAAAGTGGAATAATGGGTTGCGTGTGATTGATTGTCTCTCAGCTAACGCTGATATAAGAAAATTTTCAATCGAAGAATTATCGCACTAAAAACAATCGCCCATAGTAAAGAAAATACTCCGACTTGTGTTAGTTAATCTATTGCTTTTTATTTTAAAAACTGTTCAATAAGATTTAATTTAATGTTCTAATACATATCAAACGTCCAGTAACAGAGCAACAGCAACAACAAATTACCTGCAAAGCCAACGAAATTGGCGTGAAAGAAAAAGCCAAAAAGGCCAACATTTTAATACACAATTCTTTTGAAGAAAAATAAAACCTTTTGTATTGACTATAAAGCTCGGCTAAATTTACGTAAATAATGATCTGAAACAAAAATGGTGAAAAAAAAGCAAATGAATGTAAATACCAAAATATATGCAGAAATAATCAAAAAGTTGGATAGTTTCATATCAAAGAAGGATTACTAAAAACATCATAGAATCCTCAATCGACGTCTCCTATTTAATGCTTCATAAAGTTAAAAACAAAAGACTACATTAAAATAGACCAATTAAAGTTAAATTATATAGCTCTTAATAAATAAATAAAATATATACTATAACAAAAGTGCAGTTTTTCCAATCACGTCAACTATTGTGAGGTGACTCAAATTCAATATTTTGTTAATGTGAAGTGCTGATGTTTGCTTTGCCATAAAATGCAGTATACAACAAACAAACTGAGTTCAACTGCTATTAGCCAACAATTGAAAAATCAGTCAAACTTTCTTATACACACAAAAAGTAAATATTGACAAAATATTAAAAAAACTTGCTAAACAACTAATTAAGAAATGAAAAGCAATTTGAAAGATGAGTTGTATTTTTTTCTAAATTTAAAATATATGTATGTCTTTTTATGTCAATTTTTATTTTCCCCATAAATGTTTTTTTATGTTTGTATAATACAACAGGCAATTTGTAAGCCTATAGTCACAACAAAAATAATTGCTAGTATTTTTATTTATTTATATATTTAATGATAGTAACTTTAAACTGGTGTAAATTTTATTGCATTAAAAATTTAGAAAATAGCTTTTAAAAAAACAAAAAGAAAAAAAGGAAGCAAAAAGAAAAAGAAGATGGAATTAAAGGAAATTAAATTTAAACAAAATTAAATAATTTTTCTTTTAAAAACATGAATATCTGCTAGGCAGGATAATTGGGGAGATGCCAGGGTGGTAAGCCCGTGATGCCATCGGGAGGGATTTAAGGAAAGGGACCTGGGGTTTTTCTGCTCCCAGTTTTTATAACTTTTTTTGTATGTGAAAAAAATTAAAAGATTTTTTTTTTCTATGTCACGCAGTGCGGCGGTGTAGGGATACCGCGACCCTAGCCGGGTAATCATAGCGAGTGATTCCGTCTTTGTATGCCGCGCGTAACACATTTTACCCTGAGCTTTCGTTTTGTAAGGTAGGACAGTAGTAAGGCATGGGTATTTTTAGGGAGTAATTTTTTTATCTTGTGTATAAGTCCATCGTGCCACACCTTTTCAAAAAATTGAGCTACATCAAGAAACACTGCTGAGCAGTATTTTTTTTCTTCATATGTATTTCTAATTTTTGCTATTATCCTGTGAACTTGCTCTATAGTTCCATGTTTTTTGCGGAAACCAAATTGGTGCTGAGGAATTATGTTGAGTTGGTTCATTTGGGGCATAATTTTCGCGAGCAGCATTTTTTCAAAAAGTTTTGATGTGGTTGGCAACAAACTTATTGGCCGATAAGATGAAACTTGTGTGGGATTTTTCCCAGGCTTAGAAATCATTGTGATTTGAGACATCTTCCAGCTTTTTGGGTGGTGGCCCAATCGAGTAATAGCTTTAAAAAGTATGGTTAGGTGTCTGACTGCACAGTAAGGTAGTTCAATAAGCATATTAGCAGTTATTAGGTCATGATCTGGTGATTTCTTCCTGTTTAGTTGAGTTTTTATGAATGAATGAACGTCTTTAGTTGTGAAGCGCAACAAAATTTGTTTCATATTTTGAGTATCTTGTGGTATTTCAAAGCTGTTGCCAAGAGGATTCGGCTGAAATACATGTTTAAGATGGTGAGCAAATACTTGCCCTTTTTCTTCGTTACTTCTAGCCCAGCAACCATTTCTTAGTCTTATGGGAGAATCTAGATCAGTAGGTTTTTTCATACTTTTGATGGCCTTCCATAAGGAGTAGTTCGAAGACTCTAGCGGGCTTAGCTTTTTAATGTAAGAGTCTATACCTCTTTCAGACTCTTTTCGGAGGGCATTTTTCAGTTGAAGTTTGGCTAAGGTTAGTTTATGTTTAAGTGTAGGTGACCTGACTTCTTGCCATAGTCGCCTGAAGCGTCTTTTTTCCTTCACTAAACGTTCTATTTGGGAGGAGCTGAGGCGTTGCTTTATATAGATTGTTTGCACAGGAGTGACATGAAGAGCAGCTGATACAAGCATGCTGTTATATAATTGTATGGCTGATTCCAGCTCCTCCGAATCTTTAAGGCTAACATCATTACGAAGATGACTACTGATGTATTTTTTATATTTAAGCCAATTCGTTTTATTTGTTGTAAGCCCATTGGGTGTCTGCAACAGCTCTACATATTTATGCAGATGCAAAATGACAGGAGAATGGTCTTAGCTCAAGTCAAAACATGATTCAGCAGAAATTTGCCTCTTATTGATTCCTTTTAATTTGAACAACATATTCGTTTTGTTTTTCATTAATTTCTATATTATCTTTATTATGTAAAGGTGTAATGAATTTAAGGTCAATCTGGACATAATCTCTTGGAATTTGAATGGCTATAATAATAAGCTGGTCTTTATAATCCATTTCCTACTTTCAACAGTTTGAGTTTGTAGTCGATTTTACACATTTCAATTTCATCTTAAGTTAATATGCTAGGATGAATTAAGTATATTGTCACAGATACAATGTCGTCTTTTATTTGGTTATAAGAATCTTCCATAAAAATATTAAAAATAAATAAAACTTGGTTTTAATTATGTTTGATTATTTACGCATTCTGTACTCTATTGATATGTTTAAGTATATACATTTTACAATACGAATTTATTTTATATGCTACATATGCAATTATTAAAATTGTAACTATCGCTGTCGTTGTAATAGCTTAGACGTCTGTTTTGATGATAGCAGAATCTATGTTGTTCTCTATATAATCATTTATGGTGATTTGATCCTTTTTATTTGTGTCCAACATTGTTAAATTGAGTATAGTTTTTAGTAGGTTTGGTATCATTTATGTTAAAGTTATTTATTTATTATTTTTCTTTTTCGATCTTTCAAAATTTTCACTCTTCTTTCTACTTCTCTGAAAATCTTATTGTTGGTGTCTAAATGTTTTCGTATTTCCTCGAACAGTCCTTCACATACGAAGCAGTGTGAAATCTCCTTCATATCAATTTTTTGTCTTCTTTTTATGTGGTTTTCTTTTGTATTTTTGTTTAGCGATTGTGGTACGTATTCGTCAGGCCAATTTTCAAAAATGGCATTTACAGATGCCTCAGTCATCAGAATTCAGAATTTATTTTATTTGTTCAAACTTTAGCAGATTGGCAGGATCGCCATGTAGGGGAAAAAGGTTTCCTAGATTTTTATTCTTCTGGCTAAACTTTTTCCTACTTGAAAATAAAATTGGTTTTGACTTATTTTAATTCTGCTAGTCAAGCAGTTTTGTTGGCAGTTATGCCGCACTAAGTGAGAATCAAGAGAAAACAAGGCTGGTAAGCCACTTTAGAGTTTTAACTTAAATCTGAATTTTATTTACAATTTCCTAAGATTATGTATATACTTAAAATACCAGTATTTCTTAACTAAAATTTTACGAATATTTTTCATGACTACACCCAAATTTGCTGCAATAACCAATCACAAGAATTGGTCACCAAATCAGTAAATTTGTTTCCACTAATTCTCAGCTTTGAAAAATCAAAGTCATTGTCATGAGGGTGAAACATAATTCTTTCATTTGGTTGTACATTTAGTTGTTGCTATTTAAAAATACGTCGCAAGCGAGTGCTTGTTGTTGTTGTAGTCACAAGCATACGATCGTTGTTGTTTGTGTTATTGACAAGCGGTCAGAGTTTGAGCTGCGCTTGAAATTAGATTCTCTAAATGCACAAGCAAATGCAATATGAAAATTATTTATTTGGGTTATGGATTTTATTTAACATGGAAAATATTTTCTCATAAAAAAATGTACTTGAAAATATTTTACCAAAAATTTTGATTTTTTTATGCTAAATAAATTTATGGTCAAAATACTAATATGACTTAAATGAAATTTGTTTATTTTAATTTGACTGGTAGGTGCTAGTGTCGGTCATAGTGAATATGTGGGATCACTACACCAGAACTAATAAAACACGGCTTATGAATCAGATGAGGTAAAATTATGAAAAATGAGAATCTAACATTTTTCCTTGTTAGATTATTTCTTATTTCTTGTCTCAAAAAAATCCAGACTACAATATAATCACTAGCGAAAACACATCTCCTTGCCTACAAAACTGGAAAGTCCTCGTCCGATATTGAGAATTATAAAAGGCTTCTTTAAAGCAGCTCTACCAGGATTGGTAGTTGCATAAAGTAAAAGTAAAAATAAACAAGAGGATGTGTGTTGAGAAAGAGCGTCAAAGCTTTTTTTATATCTCAAGATTCTTTAACATAAATGAAAAAATGTGAATTTTTAAACAAGTATTTTATTTCAAAGAGGAATTGAGAAAGATTGCGGAAATCACCAATTGAACTACCTAATCATCTTTTTACCCTTAACTTCTCGCCTCCACCATGCTACTTAGGCCTAAACTCGTTGAATATTGCTAAGCATTTTAGTGAGACTACCTCACAATTATGTAATATTTCAGCACTGCGAAGCAACGCATGAATGACGTAGTCTCGTTATAAAGTGACAGAAGACCTTGAACATCGCTGTTGGCCACACAGGCCAATGTATTTTAAAATTATTTGATCGGTGCTCCCATATTCCTTCAATAAAGGCGATACTGGGTCAGAATACGCGAAACCGACATGTCTGAAATGTTTTTCAAAGTTTTTTATATAAATCAGTAGCTGCAAGTGGTAGAAATTAGTGTACGGAAAAATTTTTTAAAAAAAATTGTTGCAATAATTATTGCCTGTCAAAGTTTTCATTAACCTTTTTTTTAAAATGCTATGGCGCATATTCATAGTCGTATTTTAAAGTTGAAATTAACTAAACTCAAACTAAGCTCAAAATAAATTTAGTCATGACTAAAAATTGTTTTCTATTCATAGTCGATTTTTTAGTATTGACTAACTGGTATAAGCTAATGAATTCACCACACAAAAGCTTTCGTGGTAAACTTGTCAAATGTTGACTTTTTAATTTCAAGTTAGTTAAATAACAAAGAGAGTAATAAAAATTTTGAGCACACATGGCACCGTGGCGCAATGGTTAGGACTGTGAACTCATAGCCCTCAGGACGTGGGTTCGAATCTCGTCAGTTAACATGTTTTTTTTTTTTTTTAAAACATATATATATATGAATATATATAATTTTTTTTTTACCCTTCCGGTTTCTAAAGTGACTTTTGACTTTTTAATTTTACACTAATAAATTAACAGAAAGAGTAATAAAAACTGGATTTTACAAGGCAGCGTGACGAAATGGTTAGGGCTGTGGACTTATAGCTCAAAGTGCGTGTGTTCGATTCTCATCAGAATAAAATTTTGGTCTCAGGAGGAAAAAAGTATGTTTCGGGAGCTAGTTTCGAAACATGTGGCGGTAGTGGACAGTAAACTAAACGAAATGCGCATGATTATTAAGAAGAAAAAAGCCTGGAGCAATATTAATCGCAACATGGAGGCGGCAGGTTACAAAAGAACCGTCAGCTTTGGTGGACATTACGCCCCAAAAAACGTATGGTGCATAGCACTTGCAAATCCTTAGAAACAGGCAGTCCTCTACAAAGAGAATAAATAATCTAAAGAGATCTCGTCCGGTGGAACGGAACAAAAGATTATAGATTATTTTTAGATTATAGAAAGAGATTATTTATTCTCTTTGTTCTCGTCAGTAAAAATGCTTTTTTTTTTCTAAAATCATATATGCATGTATATTTTTTTTTAACACGCCAAATAAAAACAACTTATAATCCTCATAATTATCAAAATTCAATTTTCTGATATGAAATGAATGAATTTTCTCCATATTTTCTTTTTGATATCGACTTAATATCAACTTCAGCTGAAACTATTTTTTTAGTTATAACTAAGCAGAAAAGCCGATGCTAAATCGACTATGAATGACTTAGTTATTGCTAAAATAAAGTTCTAACTTAAGCTGATGCTAACTATGACTATGAATATGCGCCTATAAGTTTTGAACTGCTTGACTGATTGCGACGAAATTTCTTAATTTCTGTAGATAATAAGTTGAACTTATGTATTAAAAAAAAAAAGTTGCAAAAATTTTGCACTTTTGTTGTTAATTAGCAATTTTTCTATCAACAATTGAATTTTAATGACTTGCTCCGCCTCGAAAAAATCTGAAAAAAAATTAAAGAGATGCATTGAACCCTTCCAAACTAGAATTCGTCAAAAAAATCGTGGAGCCTCAATTAGTTTTTACGGTATAAATATTATAGTGATACCGGGCGGACGAAAAATGCATAAAAATTTTGTCGTTTTTCAAAAAAATCAATAACACTAGTTTACAAGAAAAAGGATCAGGTTTCTCACAGGCTTTTTTCCATGTATTTTGGGGCGTAGTTTCCAAAAATGGCAACCATTTTTTTTTTCTTAAGAATCGTTTTCGAGATATCCCCAAAAAACCCCTTTTTCGGCACTTTTTTCATATATTTGGCTATATCTCGATTAATTTTTTTTCGACTGAAAAACGCTTTTCAGCACTCCAAAGATATTTTTACTCCCTTTGTAACGGTATGCTGTTTCCTTGAATCGAATAAGATTTCATGAAGTAACAAGCGCTCAAAGTTCAAAAAAACTGACTTTTTTAAAAATCACTAAATTTCAACTGCTCCGTTTGAGTGAAAACTTTTATCTTTTTCATATTTTTAGAATGAAAAATGAAAGACTATTCTTTTGTATTTATTTTACGTATAATTTTGCGGATATCGGACAAAAAATGTAGAAGTTATTCGAGAAAACAGTGAAAAACTTGCAATAAAATTATATAAAAAACATATGTATTTTCGTTAAATTTTATTGCAAGTTTTTTACTGTTTTCTCGAATAACTTCTACATTTTTTGTCCGATATCCGCAAAATTATTCTTAAAATATTTGCAAAAGAATAGTCTTTCATTTTTAGTTCTAAAAATATGAAAAAAAAAAGTTTTCATTCAAATGGAGCAGTTGAAATTTAGTGATTTTTAAAAAAGTCAGTTTTTTTGAACTTTGAGCGCTTGTAACTTCATGAAATCTTATTCGATTCAAGGAAACAGCATTCCGTTACAAAGGGAGTAAAAATATCTTTGGAGTGCTGAAAAGCGTTTTGGAGTCAAAAAAAAATTAATCGAGATATAGCCAAATATATGAAAAAAGTGCCGAAAAAGGGGTTTTTTGGGGATATCTCGAAACGATTCTTAAGAAAAAAAAATGGTTGCCATTTTTGGAAACTACGCCCCAAAATACATGGAAAAAAGTCTATGAGAAACCTGATCCTTTTTCTTGTAAACTAGTGTTATTGATTTTTTTGAAAAACAACAAAATTTTTATGCATTTTTCGTCCGCCCGGTACCACTATAATATTTATACCCTAAAAACTAATTGAAGCTCCACGATTTTTTTGACGAATTCTAGTTTGGAAGGGTTCAATGTATCTCTTTAATTTTTTTTCAGATTTTTTCGAGGCGGAGCAAGTCATTAAAATTCAATTGTTGATAGAAAAATTGCTAATTAACAACAAAAGTGCAAAATTTTTGCAACTTTTTTTTTTAATACATAAGTACAACTTATTATCTATAGAAATTAAGAAATTTCGTCACAATCAGTCAAGCAGTTCAAAACTTATAGCATTTTAAAAAAAAGGATAATGAAAACTTTGACAGGCAATAATTATTGCAACAACAATTTTTTTTAAAAAATTTTTCCATACACTAATTTCTACCACTTGCAGCTACTGATTTATATAAAAAACTTTGAAAAACATATCAGACATGTCGGTTTCGCGTATTCTGACCCTACTGCTACTGCATAGTTTTTCGGTAGGTGTAAAGTCATTATAGTTGCTGGAACTTTACTCACAAGCGCTTCACCCACACAATTGAATTTTGCTGATGACGAAAGACTACTGTTATCAAGCACATGTTTTAAATGTTGCATATTTAGAGAATTTGATTAATTAAGCGGTTGTTGATTTGGTGCTGCTATAAGATCATGGAAAAAATAAAAAACAACAAGAATGCGGAAGTAAAGCATGCTACTGCTGTAAGCGGCTGTTTATTTGGTGCTGTGTTATAAAATTAGGCGCCCAGTTCCAAAACCGGCCAAGTCCCTTTTTCAACAACGAAAAACGTTTATCTTCATCTATGTTCATTGAAAAATTAAATCTATTACTACGTTCATGCGACAGCTTAGTTCGTTTTTACTGAGTTCGAAATGATTCAGACCATACGCATAAGCCCAATTTCAAAACGTTTTGAACGCACAAAGTGTTTTGACTCGTTCACGATTTCAGATCGGTACTTAATTGTTCAAACCGTTTTGAAAGTGTGCATAAACACCACACAATTTGAGAAAGGAGGTATTGTCAAAAAACTTCTTTTAGGCGCCATTTTTCCAATATGGTGGAGCGACCGGCAAAAATACGAGGTGGCAAAGTTGAAATTCGAAAACAACACATCGAAATCTATAAAATAACTCATTTTCAAAACTACCGTAAAACTTTCCAGGCAAAACTAACAAATGATTGTACTATTTTTATTTGTTTTAATAATTGCATATGACATTTTTCATTTTTAGTCAGCACACAATAAAGTCGCAAGCATAAACGGTACAAAAAAAGCGTATTGAGTTATGAGGAACTCAGTCAAAACGAACTAAGCTGTCGCATAAACGTAGTATATATAAATAAAATGATAGCCGTTTTCGATGTTCGCTAATAACTCAAAAGCTACTGGACCAATTTTGATTAAATTTCTTTAGTTTTCTTCTTTAGACGCTTGGTCTCAAAATACAATTAAAATAATTGCGATGTTCCTGTAAATATCCTGTTTAATTTTGAAATTGCTAAAAAAAAATTGATTTAACACATAGAAAAAAACATGTAAGCATAACAAATCGTTGAATGGGAATTGAATGTGTTAGTTAGTGTGTGTGCTTTGTTTTTTGTCGTTCCCATGGCAATTTTAAAAATAAATAAATTGTTTGCTAAAAAGGTTGAATAAAATGTTGAAATGTCTGAAAGGAAAAGCAGTTTGTTTAAGAAGAATATATTTGAAAAATTATTAAAGTCGTGTTCGAAAAAGAAGGAACTTAGAGCTAATGGTTTATATATTTCGTACTAATATGCACCAAATCCTTATAAAGTCCTTTTGTAAATGTAAATAATTTAAATTTTATTGCCCACTACTTTTATGTTCATAAGTGATCGAAATAACTTCGATTGTAACTTAACTAAAAACAGACTACGCGTACAAAGTCGCGAGCATTAGCTAGTAGCTTATAAAATGTGTTACCCAAAGCACGTCAGATCAGACTTTTCGAGTTTTATTTCAGTATGTTTTTGAGAAAACAATTTTGGACTATGCCAGTTATGATACCAATGTACTGGACTTGGTCGGTTTTGATTTCAAGGCGTCGAACTTGGTAAGTTTTGAATACAATTCTTTAAACTTAGATGGTTTTGAAACTGGTAAAGCTGAATTTGCATAATTTTTTTATTACTTCGGTAAATATTTGATATAATTAAAGCAAACATTTTTTCGAAACAAGCAAAAATTGAAACAATACGTAAACGTGATAAATTTTTAATATGAAATTTTACTATACAAAATTTAATTTCAGAGTTTGAACATTATTAAATTATATTTTCTAACAATGATCAAAGCAAGTATTACATCATTGATCAACATAAATAGTTCAAGATTTCATCAAATTTTTAAAGAAATTGAGATCGTTGTTCTACAACGGTTTAAATAATAATTTGTTTATAACAATTTTAGTTCATTAAAAATATAATTTATAACAAAAAAATTCGCACAATAAATTAAACATTGTTGTTATTAAATAAAAATTATCGTTCTCAATGAATATATCCGCTCATAATGAATATATAGACTTGCAACTTATTTTCGAATGAATTCCAATTGTGACAAAATTTCAGATCAATTGAACATAATCTGCAAAAAAATTGCTAGTTCATGGACTTGGCCGGTTTTGAAACCAAGTTCATGGACTTGGCCGGTTTTGAAATCAATGCATCAAAATATATTTAAAAAATGTAATATTTCTGTCAAGTATTTTTTTTTAATCTAAAAAACATAGGAGAGAGATCAAGCTTGGTCTAGATTTTTATATATGAGAATATCTCAAGATTTGATTTTTTTGGACTTGGTTGGTTTTACAACTGGGCGCCTCAAATCATGAGGAAAAAAAAACTGAATAAACAATAATGCGGAATTATGCATGATACTGCACACGGCAGGTTGGAATCAAGTTTAAACGCGACAAAAATATCCACGAAAAAGGCTCTCAGAAACGTTAATGGAACGATTGAAGTGAGTTTTTGGGAATTAATAGCACATATACAGGGTTGCCCATATTCGAAGCGCCCATCAGTCAACACTATAACTTTTGACAGCGAACATGGAACAGTACACGCAACGCGAACGCTCTAAAATTGTTGAAATTTACATTCAACAAAACAGGTCAATAGTGAAAACTCAACGTGCTTTATTATCATGACCGATGAAGCTCATTTCCAGTTGAACGGAACGGTAAACAAACAAAATTGCCGTATTTATGCCACTGAAAATCCACAAGAGATTCAAGAGGTACCTCTTCACGATGCAAAAGTCACTGTTTGGTGCGGCGTTTGTGCTAAAATGTTCATTAGGCCGTTGTTTTTCGAAGATGATAATGGCCACACGGTTACTGTTAATCAGCAGCGTTATCGCGATATGATAACCAATTTTTTCATGCCAATTATTCGTCGAAAGCGTATGGGGCACTACTGGTTTCAACAAGATGGCGCGCCACCACACACAAGCCGAACTACAATCGATTTTTTGAAGCAATTGTTCCCTGGCCGTTTGATGTCAAAAAATGGTGATTTACGTCAACAAGCCAAAGGCCCTAGAAGAGCTGAAAACCAACATTCGTCAAGAAATAGCCGCCATTCCGGTCGAAATGTTGAAGAAAACCATGGAAAATGCAGCAAAACGTGCACAATACGCCGTACAGGCCAAGGGCGACCCTGTATTTTGTTAATAAGGTTTTCTTAAAGGTAAATGTTTGTTACTTTGATTTTCAAAACAGCTTTATCGACTTTTTTGAAACTAGAGGTGTATATGTACTAAAACTGATGTATATTTCCTTGGTGGTAGTGAATAAGTAGGTACGTTGAGTTACCCGAAATATGAGCTTATAGTAGAATTGGACTGTTCTCTTGTTGTTTTCCTAATTTTAGAAAACTTTAAGCATGTGTTATTCTATTTGAATAAATCGGAAAATTCATGCTGAAAACGGTTTATAGCTGTCTTCCTAAAATATTGAAATTTCGACTTACCTTCTTATTCACGACCGCCACGGATTCATAAAAGCTGTTTTGAAGGGCATGGCACTGTTCGAAAATTGAAATGGTTAATATCTTGAGAGTTATAGAAATTTTTGCTACGGAATTTGGTGGGTAGGTAGCAAACATCACAGACAATGGCTGAAAAAAAATTAACGAAATCGAAGATTAGCGTGGCAATTTTTATACAAACAAAAAAAATTATTCGTAGCGAATAATAAAGCGCATAGAATCATTGTTTGATATAAACTATTTATTATCTGCAAGGAGAGAGCAGTGAAGTGCTAATATACTGGTGGATAATAAACCACTCTGCAGATATGCCAGATAGCTGATTAGGCAGTCGTAGACAATCAGCGGTTCCGAGAGGAGAGCCTTAGGATGTTACCGAATGACATCGGTGTGATATATTTGAGTGTACGATACTCGTGACAAGAAATTGACGCCATTAAATACCCAATAGCTAACAAAACGAAAAACCAGAAGCATCTGATCCAGAGTAAGCGGCTTCCTGGGCAGGTATAAAATACACTCACTAAATGATGTTTCAGGACAGAAACTAGCAGACCAAATCAGTGCTATACACACCAAAAACTTGATACCTGACATAAGACGAAACACAATTAAGGAATCTACACATTCTGTAGTTCGCAGAAATAATAAAGAGACATAAACCAATTCTTTTACTATAGAAAACAAAAAAAACAACTTCTCAAACACAACCAACTAATATATATTCAAGAACCCATACATACTAACAACAATCATGAATCAATAAATTACAGATTGCGCCATCCAGCGCACGAAATTTGATTTGTTCTGCGCACGTTCAGCACTGACGTCATTTTAAACATGTTCCTATTGGCTAAAAATTGTGAGCAGGAGAAATCAAAAAAATATGAGGAGAGCGTAACAGTGGAACAAATTGACTCGTTTATGTACATTATTTGATAGTACGTAAGGTGATGTGATATCGGTTTATTTTTTGGTTTTTGTGTCCAACTTCGTAAGAAATTTAGTATGGTGCAAGCAACAATGTTTAAAAAAACTTAGTCAATATTTTTTGAATTGAGCTTTGAAAGGTACTTACAATTACATATTACATATATTACATCAAATAAGGAAGTTTGAAGGTTTCTTTGTTTATGTTGTAATTTTATTAAATTTTTTCTTCCGATTAGGATATTTTTCTTTAATTTCATTATTTAAAAGTCTTATTCTAAAAAACATTCTAGCTAATACAGTGTTATTGACTGGGTAATGTCGGCTTCCGTCCAGTTTTGCCTTTTATCGCCATTCTTCATTTTTTTCACCTACCCTGCAGTAAATATTCGCCCCAACGTTTCTTCTAAATTTCGGTTAGATAAACTTACGCTATCTAATTGTTGACGCAGCTCTTCTATTGTATGCAAAGATTGGCTATGAAAATTTTTCATTGTTTCATTTTCGAGCCGCAATGACACTCTATAGAAAATTTAAGTTAATTTATCTCAGAAATTTCGTTGTACCGTGATTATTTTCAACTTTTACTTATAATTTACTTACATTTGCTGTTCCAAAGCACGTATTTGAAGGTTAAGAGCATTATTATTAATGTCTCTACACTCATCATCATGTTCTATAACAACACTATTTTCGTCGTTGCATTGTTGTGTGAAGTTTATCTCTTGTAAAGGCTGTTTAACACTTGGGACTACATTTGGCTTAAGCTTGGGCACATTATTTAAAGTTAGTCCTATTTAATATACATAAGATGACGTCACGTTAGAGGCTTAAGTATACACTCAGCTGACATGAGTTGCACTCATGAGTCTTCATTTTTGAAGTGCAACGAGCATATTCTGTCATGCTTAGTAAGTGGTCTGCTTCTTGCGCAAAAGTCAAACCAGCACTTCAATTACTCCGGCTCACTTGGAAACCTGAAGTAATGTATTACTTCTCCAGAACCTATTATACGAATCATATATAGATTTCGTCTTAGCCACAAAATATATTCAAATTTATTCCCAAATATCTTACTTTTTTTGCGGCTGTCTTGTTTGTGGTACACTTCATGACTAGCAAAACAACGTCAATATACGTTATCCATTTTTGTTTTTGTTTTAAGCTTATTGAACACTTATTTGAAATTGAAAGTTGTTTTATTTACTGGTTTTTCACTGAAAATAATTAATTAAACACTATAATTGCACTTGAACACTTCAAAACAAAAGGTTTTAGCGATTTCAAATTTTCAAATTTTTTGTAAACAATCATAATACTTAGAGCAGAGTTGCCAAAACTCAAAATACGACATAATTTTTTTGTAAGATCTGTTCAAAGCGAAGAATGTTTTATTATTCTTAGGTCGAAGAGGCACGTAAAACATCTTATTTATAACTGAATTACAATATCTACGTAACAAATATAATAACGATAGCAAATATAGCGAATTCCAGTCCTTGGTGACACAAAAGTCAACATAAAAACAAATAAATAAGAGTTGATTTCACAGAGCATAAGGTTGGCAACCTTGGATGTTCAACGCTGACGTCATCAGACGTCAAAACATGCGCATAGCGCAATCTGTATTTTATTGATTCATGAACAACAATGACATACAATTCCATCACGGAAACAATGCAAAACACACAAACAAACGATTTCCCAGAAAATATCGGAACCACTTACGACCAACAGCACGATATACTCGTATATAAAGACATTGACCCCTTTATGGTACCTAAAATAAGGACTTGCAAGAAGCTAAGACAAATCATAGACTATATTTATAATGAAATATTAGTCGCTAGAATAACACAAATTCAAACAATCCAAAATTTATAATAATATTATATACACAGTGGCAATAATAGTAGCAATCATTATGGAGCATAAAATTAGACCCGAGACAAAAGTTATCAGGAGAAAATTATTATTAAGTATTTATTCAATATTCTCTTAAAATAAAAAGTACAAAACTTAAATTTTTTAATTTTTAAAACTTACAATTTTAGTTTATCGAGAACAGCGAGTGATATTTATATTTTATAAAACAAAATATTGATAAATGTCACAGCATTATAAATTCATTAGTTGTGGAGCGAATATAAAATATACCTTACTTACTTACTTGGGTGGCCATAACAACCCGTTACCGGGTTACGGCCGACCTCAAAAGCTCTCTCCAGGCGCCTCTGCTTCGCGCGCGCCTTCTCCATGGAAAGGGGGTTTCCTCGGCTTGATCTTTCCATCGGAGGCATGGTCTTCCTCTTCGTCGTCGTCCAGCAGCTTCCGCATCAAACAACTTTTTCGCCGGAGCTTCTTCGTCCATACGCACAACATGTCCCAGCCAGCGCAGACGTTGGATAGTGATGCGCTTGACTATGTCAATGTCAGCGTAGAGCTCGTACAGTTCGTACATTTTTCATGCGAGAAGCGGAATTAGGGGTGGCCATAGTGAACGCGAGAAACGGCGACTAATTCTGATTGTCGTTCGTATTTTGCTGCTAACTTTATACATATGTATCTGTGGACATTTTACAAAACATCCTCTTTCGATCTACGGTAATAAATCAATATAGCGTAAGTCTTGCGTTGAAGCTATGTATAAAGAATATTCAGTTTCGTGATTCAATAATTAAAATAATTTTTCTACCAAAAATCTATTGTGGTAGCACTTATTTTTGAGGTCCTTCAGAGTAAGTCGAGAATAAACTTTACCTATAAAAATTTCAAAACTCATTTTACACAATCAAAGGATTTATTCACTAACAAATACTCATTTGATACTGAGTAGACGAAAATGCACTTGTAAAAATGATTTTATATGTAAGTAACTAAACAGTACACCATCTACTTCAGCAATGCGTGTCGGCACGAGGAGAGCTTCCCAAAATAAAATAGTAGAAAGTTAAATTTGTTTTTTCTTTTTGTTGACAATATTAACCCTGCAGGACGAAATGTACCCACACGTTCAAAAATCTGGCAAAATGTTAAAATTCCCAAGTGCAATGGACCTGTACCCCAAATTTATTCTAAATTTATATAGTTCCACATATTTTAAGACTAGGCTTAGAAGTATTTAATTAATTAAAGTAGAAAAACTCCTAATTTAAAAAATGTGTCTGGGTGTCTTGCATTGAAATTTTTCAAGAAAAATCGAAACGAGAACTTTCAATTACACTAGTTTACAAGAAAAAAGATCTGGTTTCTCGAAGACTTTTTTCGATGTATTTTGGGACGTAGATTACAAAAATGGCAACCATTTTTTTTCCTTAAGAATCGTTTTCCCTTTCTAACGATATGCTGTTTGTGTGAATCAGATAAGAGTTGATAGAGTAAAAAGCACTCAAAGTCCAAAAAAACTGACATTTTTGGTCTTTTTTAAAAATCACTAAATTTCAAATGCTCCATTTGAATGAAAAAATCTTTATTTTTTATATTTTTAAGAATAAAAATTAAAGACTATTCTTTTGCAAATATTTTAAGTATAATTTTGCGGAAATCGGACAAAAAATGGAGAAGTTATTCGAAAAAACAGTAAAAAACTTGCAATAAAATTACACGAAAATACATACGTTTTCTTATTAAAAAGAAACGGAGAATAAAAGTAAAGAACCACACACATACACAATCGCATGTATTATTTTCGTTTAATTTTTTAATTTTTTTTAATGTTTTTTCGAATAACTTCTAAATTTTTTGTAAGATTTTCGCAAAATTATGCTTAAAATATTTGCAAAAGAATAGTCTTTTATTAAAAATTTTAAAAATATGAAAAAGAAAAATTTTTTCATTCAAATGGAGCAATTGAAATTTAGTTATTTTCAAAAAATACCAAAAAAAGTAATTTTGTTGGACTTTGAGCGCTTGTAACTCCATCAAATCTTATCCGATTTAAGCAAAAATCATATCGTTAGAAAGAGAATACAAATATCTTTCGAATGCTGAAAGAGTCTAAAAAAATTTTATGTAGATATAGTCAAATAAATGAAAAAAGTGCCGAAAAAGGGTTTTTTGGGGATATCTCGAAAATGATTCTTAAGAAAAAAAAATGGTTGCCATTTTTGGAATCTACTCCCCAAAATACATCGAAAAAAGTATATGAGAAACCAGATTTTGAGATGAACCCCAAATTTGTAAACTAGTGTTATATAATTTAATTTTTTTTTCAACTGAAATTATCTAAATTAAAAAAATTAACTTTTGAGTTAGATATTAAAATAGTGTTTTTACTTGTAAAAATAAAATTTTATGATTTAAGAAACATGTTTTAGAAATATACTCATTTTAAAGTATGGGTGGATTACATCCAAGTCAGTAATAGCTTTACGAAAAGGCGTCTGTAATGCAGGGTTAAAAAGTTAACATAGAAAACTTGATCACCTTTTTTTAACTAACAAAAATCATCCAATTAACGTTTTTTTCCGAAGATTTTGAAATTCTGCAAGGCCCCCGGCTTTGACATGCAATTAACGTCTTGGCCTCTTGGCAACCCTGTTCGCAGCGAAAAGAGCTATAATTCGGCAATAAGAAGAAGAAGAAGCCATAAGGTTTATAATGTTAGCGTGTACGAACATTACAATAAAACAACATTTATTACATGTATATATCTATAGTAAACTTTTTTTGGACATAAATTTAACATAACCAATTCCCCCCCCCCCCAAAATTTTTTCCTGGATCCGCGCCTGTCACTAATAGTATTAGTTAGGTTGTTCCCATTATGAAACAGAAGATATTAGTACTTGTAGTTTGTAGATTATACACTTGTACTAATGTACTTAGTTGTATGAACTAATACTATTAGCTGAATTATGAAACAGGGCCCAGAAGTTACTTTGATAGCAGCCGATTCGGAACTATGCTTATAATGAAAACATGATTGCCACCTACTCAACATATCGTTATTTTCCAGAAAAGCTTGGATTTGTATAGCTAGACGCTATGGGACGTTCTATGTCAACCGGGACAGTGGTCTGCCCAAAAAGGTGTCAAAATGTTCGTATGCTCAAGAGCTTTCATATGAGAACGGGTGTTTTCGAATTTTTTGTTTTTAAGAAAATGGCGACCATAAAACGGCGCCTACCTTTAGATATCTATGTATAAATAGGCAGTTGGTAAGCAGCCATAATCATAATCGCTTAATTTTTTTATTTTGTAGGAAGGCTGTGAAGAGAGGGAGTGCAGTGTATACTTTTTTTTCAATAGTAGGTGGTGCCACGCCTGTAACGGAAAATACGTTGCCACGGCTAAGCTAATGAACCGATTTTAATAAAGTTTGGTTTGGAAATAGACTGAACCACAAGAAATGTAATTAGAAGGAAAAAACACTGTTTCGGCCGAACTGCGTCATCGATTTTGATAAAATTTGGTATGATGCTATATTGAATCCTGAGTAAAGATATTCCTTTTGAGTGGCCGGTGCCACGCCTCTAATAAAAAAAAACGCTTTCACTGCTAAACTAATGGACCGATTTTGATGAAATTTGGTCGGGATCTAATAGGTCCATTAATTTAGCTGTGTCAACATATTTTTCTATTATGGGCGTGTAACCGTTCTATTTAAAACAAATAACTAGCAGTAAAAACGTTTTTTTTCTTATTATTACAATGCCCACTCAAAAGAAATATCTTTAGTAAGGATTCAATCTATTCAATCATTTAAGAACTCGAGTTTCTAATTACGTTTCTTATAGTTCAGTCTATTTCAAACCCAAATTTTATTAAAATCGGTCTATTAGTTTAGCCGTGGCAACGTATTTTCCGTTAGGGGCGTGGCACCACTTACTATTGAAAAAAAAGTAACCACTGCACTCCCTCTCTTCACAGCCTTCCTACAAAATAAAAAAATTAAGCGATTATGATTATGATTGCTTACCAACTGCCAATTTATACATAGATATCTAAAGGTAGGCGACGTTTTATGGTCGCCATTTCCTTAAAAAAAAAAATTCAAAAACACCCGTTCTCATATGAAAGCTCTTGAGCATACGAATATTTTAACACCTTGAAAACGTTTTTCGACTGCGCTCAATTTTGGGCAGACCACTGTCCCGGTTGACATGGAACGTCCCATATATATTTTTTAACACATTTTTTTTTGTTTCATTTGAAGATTTTCAAAATTTTAGACATTTCTTTTCGGTATTTTTGAAATTTTTCATTTATTCGGTATTTATTTTTTTAAAAAAAATTTTTCGGCACAATGTACCTTAAAAGTTTCGATGATTCAGTTCTCGACATTTTATTTTTTTACATAACGTACGGATCTCTAAGATGCTGCCGTCGAGACAGTATAAGGAGAGTAAGTCGGCGGGTACGTTGAGTTAAAACATACAAGTAACAAGTCGCCTGTGCATTGTGCTTTTATGCAGTAATAAAACGCCATTGTAGAAAATAGATCCTCGTATTCGGCGCATCCATCGAATTGCGCAACAAAAAAGTACAAAAATTGCCTGTGCGTGGCGTTTGTGTGCAACAATAAGACGTTTCCGACGTCGTAACGCTAGGAAAAACAGATCGACTGAGATTGATTTGTAGTCATAAGTAAATCTTGGCGAGAACGTGGTAAGGACAGAGCAGGCGACTCGAAGCTGTTACCCCCAACAGCATCAGAGGAACGAAGTCACAGCAAAAGAGAACTAAGTATCCTTAAATTGTATTACACATTTATTATTTATTTCTTCTATATAAATAACGTATGTACATTAGGATGATTCAAAATTTTTTTTTTTGTTTTTTTAAGGTGCTGTTGCTTAAAAAGTAAGTTTATGATATGAAGAAAAAGTTCACGAAAATTCAGCTCTGTAACTCAATTTTATAAGGTGGCGCCGTAGCATGTTAGTTTTACATGTAAATTGTATGGAACAATTATTTTTTACAAAAAAGGTATCTAAATGAATAAGTGATTAGTGTTGTTGAGCTGAAAAGGGTCGTTTTTCGACGTAATTTCTTACGCTGAATCCGAATCTGGCCTCAGAATTGACCCACCATGTCGGAATCCAGAAATATTTGAGGCTAAGTACCTAAAACATGATGTTTTTTGTCTACTTTCGAGGCCATGTATAGGATTCAAAGAAAGTTGATCAGCTTATTTTTAACAAAAGCATCATTCAGTACCATCCTTGCCCTTTAAAATGAGCTTTCAAGTAGTGATTTGTGATGTTTACTTGCAAAGTTATAGCCATTTTAAAGTGACATGAATTGAATCGCCTACAAAGGGTTGCAACCCAACAATAATAAGCAACGGGTTTCAAATTCATGTCACCCTGAAATGGTTGCAACTTTGCAAGAAAGCATCACAGATCACCACTTGAAAGCTCATTTTAAAGGGCAAGGATGGTACTGAATGATGCTTTTGTTAAAAATAAGCTGATCAACTTTCTTTGAATCCTATACATGGCCTCGAAAGTAGACAAAAAACATCATGTTTTAGGTACTTAGCCTCAAATATTTCAGGATTCCGACATGGTGCGTCAATTATGAGGCCAGATTCGGATTCAGCGTAAAAAATTACGCCAAAAAACGACCCTTCTCAGCTCAACAACACTAATCACCTATTCATTTAGATACCTTTTTTGTAAAAAATATTTTTTCCATACAATTTACATGTAAAACTAACAGGCTCCGGCGCCACCTTATAAAATTGAGTTACAGAGCAGAGTTTTCGTGAACTTTTTCTTCATATCATAAACTTACTTTTTAAGTAACAGCACCTTAAAAAAAAAACAAAAAAAAAAATTTGAATCACCCTAATGTACATATGTAGTAGGGTGGTTCAAATTGCAAACATGTTCCGATTTTTGGTGCTCAGGCCTGAAAATATATCTTGATACCATGAAACTCTTGTGCCAAAATTTCACCTCAATTGGACCATGGGAAGGCGTGTGAGTGTGTCGATTTGTGTGATTTTTAACACGATTTAAAGCATAACGAAAGACGAAGATCAGTTTCAAAAATTACTCAAAGTGGTCGCCGAATACCGAAAAAAATCTCCAAAATTAACAAATGCGAAATATTAGCCTTTCTTGAACAAAAATGAATTCAAAATCTTTATTTTCTTAAAATAAATTTGTTGCTTTTTTTAATCAATAGTTTCTCCAGATCGTATCATTGGTACAAAAAATCTTTGACACTTCGTTTTCCATGTATAAGAGGATGTCTGATCGATTGCGCTTAGTGACGTAGAAAAATATAAAATAGGCATGGTTTTGGGCGATCAAAGTGGACGTATGTCAGATTTTTTAGCATTTTTCACATTCTTATCAATGAATCAACACTCAAATTTGTGCCAATTTTCTGATTTATAATTTTTGCACATATTTCACATCATACTGAGTCCATAAAAAACTTTAGCCATAAATGTACCCAGATGTTGACATTTTTTTTTTAAATAAGTAAAAGAAATTATGCTTTAAATCGTCTCGAAAATGCACAAAAATCACACAAATCGACCCACTGACGCCTTCCCATGGTCCAATTGAGGTGAAATTTTGGCACTAGAGCTTCATGGTCACAAGATATGTTTTCAAGCCTGAGCACCAGAATTTTGACGACTTTTAATTTTCCCATACGATTTTGAACCAGCCTAAAAGATTCTGACAGAAAATAAGAAGTTCTATTAGAACCAAAAGACAAAAGTTAATTATTTTGATTTGGTTGGAAATGACACTTTATTGAAAAATTTTCAGCCTAAAATGGGCATAACTTCATAAAAAAATTTTTTTTAATCAAATCGGGGAAATATGGTTCTCGTTATATCCTTTGAGAAACAACATATTTAATCGGAATCCAATTCCGTAACATGAAATAATCCTTCTGCATGGTTTGAAATGGATTTTGTCATAAATAGCTTCAGTTTTCGCAGTTATGATTTTAGCTGAAATTTGGACGCGAATTCGGAAAATAATTACGAAATGAATAACAAATTATATTATAGAACTAAAAATATGTACTCGTACATAAAAAATTAGTGGATTTCTAAAGGTACAATTGAAATGAAGAAAGAACTCTCATCGGAATATTTGGTTCCGAAAATGTTTGTTTGCAACATCACAACCTCATTTTAAGACAATTACAATTACGCTTCTTCAGGCGAAAGACTTTTGGGATCATTAGATTCCAGTCTAGCTTATTTAATGGAAGAACCTCTCTGTGAAGAAGCATAAAACAGCTCACTTAAAAGCGCAGCTGAGTCTCGCTTACCTGTCGTTCTTAATTTTAGCTTTGATGCCTTATAAAGTCTATTTTCATTAACCTCTTTTACAACTTTTTTGGATTTTTACTTTTAGTCCTTTCTGTGCATTGTTCAAATTTTTTTATTTGGTCTCCCACTAGAAAATATTTTCGGTTTAGTGCACAAAAATAAAGATAATTCGATTTTACCTTCGAGTATTCGCCCACCGATAATTCAATTGCCACAACAAGTTCTTGGCATATTGCTTAACCTTATCAATATCAAAAGAACTTTGTGATCCACTAGCATCTTTGAAAACTGAAAATGGTTGTATGGGTGCCGCAGCTAGGCGCAGAATTTTTTTGTGGATTCTATTATTTTCACAAACTTCCAAGTATAGTACCACCTTCGCTAAAAGGCATTAGACTTGTCTTGAAAAGTAGTGCAAGGTATCTTGGTCTGGTATTGGATAGGAAATTAAGTTGCAAAATAAATGTTGTTGAGAGAGTTAGGAAAGCAATTGTAGCACTATACTCTTGTAAAAAAGCTGTGGGGAGAAGATAGGGGCTATCACCTCGTATCATTCAATGGCTCTACACAGCGGTAATTCGACCTATTCTGTTATATGGGATTGTTTTGTGGAGGCCTGTCTTAGACAAGGTCACCTATTACAGACAATTGCAGAAGGTTCAAAGAGCTGCTTCCATGTGCATCAGTGGTGCACTGAGGACCACACCGACTGATACCCTGGAGGTCCTCTTTCATCTCGTTCCCCTTGACCTGTTTGGTAAACGAATGGCAGCATATACTGCCATTAGACTCAGGTAAACTGCTTGCTGGTCCGAGGAAAGTACATGACACTCAACTATCCTTAAAAGATTGAATTCCATACCCTCTAAATTGGCCTACACTGTTCCAGTAATCTCATTCAAAAGAGATTACGTAACCCATATCCCATCTAGGGATGACTGGAAGGGAGGAATCCCATGAAGAAGGAACCATATTAATTTCTACACGGATGGTTCTAGTTAAATAACCAAGTGGGTTATGGTATTTAATCTAAGGAACTAAAGATAAGTATTCTTGCTTGCTACCTGCAAGTTACTGCTTAAAGAAGACATGATAAAAAGGCTAACATAAGATGGACCCAAGGGTCAACTTGCAATATAACAAGGCAAATCTGGTCGGAATGGAATGCTAAGCGATCTCTAAAACTGATATCCCGCACTAGACATAGTGTCTCGTCAGTTGTTGCAGTAATAACTGGCCACTGGCTTATCGGCAGACATGCGGAGAGATTAGGTATTCGGTCTTTTGACTACTGTAGAAGTTGTAGGGATGTGGAGGAGGAGGAAAACATTTTCTTTGCCCCTGCCCTGCACTTGCTAGAAAACGCCACAAAACACTTGGTTCGTTTTTGTTTGATGATCTGGATGACCTTAGACATGTTAGCATAGGTCAGCTATTTAGATTTATTACGAAATCTGGATGGTTTAATGAGAGGGTATAGTAAAGTACCCTGTGATATCACAATGGACCAAACTTGGTCTAAGTTAGTGGGTTTTGTTACTGACTGCCACTCCTACCTAGCCTAACCTAACCTTCTATTATTTTGGATTCGGTATTTCAATGAGTAGCGTATAGACGTATTTTTCTTGCGTCCGTAGTATCAGCTCGTTTTTATACAGTAAAACGCTTATCTAATTCGTCAGAACTTTTCTAAGCCACAACTTAATAACGCCGGTATCTTGTGCAGATTTTATTCTAGCTGACACGGTTATTTTGTATTAATTTGTTAATTTATTATTTTAGTGCTTTCCTTAATACAATGTCTTCACTTAAAAATTAGAGAATTCTGAGAAGCAAACTCGATAATGAGTCATAACCAATGGTGGGCACTAACATGCATGCACATTTTGTTTCCATGTAGTGGTACAACAACCATATGAAGTTCTACTCCACTGAAGTAGAATTGAATCGTAGTTGTGCGTTCACATTTGTATACGTATACACAAATGCTCTCCCGTTACTCTCAATTACGCTCTCGTTAGAACTTGCAGAAGAACTTGTGCCCACCTATGGTCATAACCTAAATCACCGCTTTTGTACTCTGAAGCAACTCTTTTTGCTAAACTTAATAGCTTTAAAGAGAGCTTATCAAAAGAATTTGCTTTAATTGTTAAATCTTCAGAGGAGAGAATAATGGCGAGGCTTGGAGAAAGGACTGCTGAAATTTCAAACATGAAACTTAATGTAAACAGACTTGCTAAGAGAGTTACTGTGAAGGAGGGAGTTTGTGATGAAGTTGGATCGTTGAAAAATGATATTGAGCAACTAAGAGAACAGGTAAAGAATCAAAGAGAAGTACACAGCAATGACTCTTGTTCAAGTTTGCTAACAGAAGAAGTCTTTCTTTTTAACGTATTTTAAAGTGAGATTTTGAAGTTATGTTAAAATCTAATGGTGATGGGTAAATTCTGACCTCAGTTTTCGTTTTACCTTGTGGTACCTCAACTTTCAACTACAAGACTTTTTTTTGGTGGTCTTGTGACATTCATTTTGCCATTCGATTTAAGAAATTTTTTTAAGCATTTTAAAATTTCTTCTTGATGGACAAGATTTAAATTTATTTGATAAAAGTCTCAAAACAGCACTAATTTTGTTGCATTCCGCATTCCATTAAGGATTTGGAGCTCTCCTTTTATTTGTGACTTTCCTCTTAAAGGTATCATGAAAGGTCTAAGAAAAGTGTCGAAACTGCCGTCACACAGTGGAATTTTGTGGCCATAAATAGGAAGAATTTGAAAGTGCTTGGAATTGAAAAATTTTGTAGTACAATCTTCAGATAATACTTAGGGGATGAAAAAAAAAACTATAAAAGTTTTAAATTTGTTTTGGATTTAGCGACACAGTGGGCTCAAAGTTGAACTTTGTACTCCAAAAATTTTCTATGAATTTTTTATATAAGCAACTGTTAGATAGGGTGCTCTAGTTAACTTGTTTGAAACAAAATGCAATAATGTAGCATAATGGCGAAAAGTACATAGTTTTTACTTAATAAAAATTAATTTAGTTTCCTTTTATCGGTCTTATATGAATTTTACGGAACTTTCAAAAACTAGAATGAAAAATGGTAAAAGTGAAAAATTTTAAAACTTTAACAGAAAAAAACAAAAAAGTATGTCTCCAGATTTAAAAAATTCTTTATATATTATGTGCGAAGGTATGGTTAGCAAGAAAAAAAAAAAGCTGCGCATATAATTTTTTTTTTATCAGATTTTTCTTAATGTAGTTTTAGAAGGAACAAAATACATCGACTTTTATTAAATGCTTTCACTTATTTGTTTGTATCGAAATTTACCAAAATTGCATACCGGCAAAAAGTTCATAAATTGTACTATTTAAAAATTGTTTAGGGCTGAAAAAGTCATAATTCAAAAGTTTCGCAATATTTAACAGCAAAAAAGAAAAAAGTATATCTCCAGGTTTAAAATTTTTTTTTTATATATTATGTGCGAAGGTATGGTTAGCAAAAACAAAAAAAAAGCTGCGCATATTCATAACTTTTTTTTTAATGAGTTTTTTTCTATTGCAATATTTGAAGAAAAAAATATTTGTGTATCTTCGCATTTTGCAATGCTTTACAACAATTTTATAAATTGTAAAAGCTTACATTGTGAAAGAAGTTGCTTGAATTTAGATAGGAGTTCCCTCAAATAGAGGGGAACTGGTTAAGGCTGTTTTTTTCTTTTTTAAACCCTCTTTGGTTTCGATTTTTTAGAACTAAACATAGCGTAGTGCAGATATGGATGGTGCAGCATAGGGGGTCCGATTATAAACATTTTTGTCATTATTATTATCGTAATATATTTTCAAAAAAAATTATTTTAAGTTCTTATGATAGTTATCATTCTATATTTTCCAATAAATTTATTTTATGTTTTTAATGTCTTTAATATATGTTCAGAAAAATCTTATGTTTTTATTAGAAACTAAACGTACAGTGTTTCAAAAGTCATTGCGACCGAATATTGCTTTTACTATTAATATTTTACAGTTATTTTATCAAACCAAATATAGTAGAATATTTTACAAGTTCTGGCTTCCGGGGAAGTTATAAATCTCGAAAGCTTTCAGAAATATACCCAAAAAACTGAGTAACTTTATAAAAAGGACTACAATTGGTACAACATGCCTCCTTCCGTACACAAAGTTCTAATACATTGAAGTCAAATTATGCAAGAACTAGAAGTTCCAATTGGACGTCTTTCTGAAGAAGCTCAGGAAGCATCAAATAAAGTTTTTGAAAACGCGAGGTTGCATTACAGCAGGTGTTGCTCTAGAGTAGCAAACAACGAAGGTATTTTGCATTATTTGCTGATTTCTTCTGATCCTCTTTCCAGCCAAATTCGAATAAAGCGAGATAAAAAATATAAAGAGTTATCACCAGAGGCACAAAAAATGCTTGAAGTCTATGAAGAAGACGATTAAAATAAATTTAAAAAAAAAAAATTCCTGTTTTTTTATCTATTTTCCAAATTAGGTTTTTTTTATTGAATTTTCAGTTTTTCTTTAATAACTTGAAAACTATAAGAGATATCGCACAATTTGTAACATTTTTGAAATCAGCATTGCCAAATTATTGGAAATCGATACCCATTTTGAAGAACAAGTCTCAATCACATCCCACCTTTGTATGGGCGGTAGGCGTGTACGTAGACCGTTTTTTTTTTATTCATAAATTTTTGTTTATTAACCTAAAAAACGTCTGTGCCAAATTTCAAAACTCTGGCGCTATTCTTACTGTTTATAGCCACCATTTTTTGGTCTTTCTCTAATATCTTTAAAACTATAAGAGGTATTGAAAAATTTATAACATTTTTGAAATCAGCATTGTCAAATTAATGATAATTGAAAAAAATTTGAAAAAAAATCACAGCCATATCCCACCTTTGTATGGGAGGTAGGCGTGTCTTTGAACCGATTTTTTTAAAAATCACAAATTTTTGTTGTCTTTATCTTAAAAACATCTGTTCCAAATTTCAAGAATCTAGCGCAATTATTACTATTTATGGCCGCCATTCCATACAAATCCATCCACTGTGCGTCAGAGGTACTTAGGTAATTTAGGAGAGTCAAATATTTTATAGAGTTTTTTATTTAGAAAACTTGTTTCTATGTAGCTAGGGATAACAAATTTTCTGATGCTTTTCATAGCAATGGAAATGGTTTGACCAAAATGTGTCGGCTCACCATTATTTACCAATAATAGATTTATAAGCTTTTAATAGAAGCAAAATGGGAAATTACATTGAGGGTTTTAGGTCTAAGTGATTTTTCGTTAACAATGGCTACACCAGCAACACGAACAACAGAAAAACGACGTTCGAGTCTAATCATATCAAAGTTTTAGAATGATAGGATATCAGAAGGTAGTAAGAAAGCCTCTGAGAGACAGCCTAGCGACACTCTATTATCCAAAAAAAGTTTTGTTCTAGTAATGATTTTTTATTTCTTACACTCGTGCAATTAAACTGAACGATTTTTATCAGTAGAGTTATTGCCTTTAAGGATAGCACCAAAAAAGTTTTAGGCTATCTTTTCGTGTATATCCAGCTGTATTCTTACACTGCACATTTAAAATGGATTCAAAAAAAGGTTTAATTTGATTAGTTTCCTCTGCGCTAGAGTTTTTAATTTGTTCTTTATTAACAGACTAAGCTGCTATCTCTGTTGTTTGTTTCGTTTGAGCACAACTATCAACTTCTGTCACACTTTCTATCACATCCTCCACTATATCATGGACAACGATTTTAAGACGCTGTCTCTTGACAGGCACAGCAGCCCTTGTGGTAGGTTTGAGTAAACGACGAGGTGCCGGAAGAATAGGATATTCCTCGGGAATAAAAGAAAAAACTTTATTTTTTCCATTGCTTGGAATTGTTGGAGTAGAAAAGTTAATAACTTTAGGTCTGAGCTAATTAGCTTTTCGATCTTTTCGTTGAATAATTTACTGTAAGCCGGACAAGAACTTGAAGTAACTTCATAAGAGCTATTGTAACCAACACATTTTAAAATACAGGTAACAGAAACAGTGTGAAACAGGCCACACTTAACACACAAGTGATGTGCGCGTCTGCAACCCCTCTCAGAGTGGTTAAACATCCAACACATTCTAAGCTGTAAAACGTTGACGCAATACCAGGATATTAACACCACCTATGGATATATGAGAGTTACCCTCTCAACCTTCCTGAGAAGCAAACCAAGACATTACCAGATACTACCAGCCCACCAGGACTGGAAGCCTCTTTTCTAAAAAGTCGCTTTACTTCTGCCAGTTTACTGCTAGGAAATAACAAATTGTGCTATGTTTCTGCCAAAACTCGCCTCAAAACTTTCGTGCTTGCTGTATGAAGTCGGAATGGGAACAAACCCTCTGACTTTAAATAGCTCGAACGGAATAAATCAGTTGTAACTTTTTAGCAGAAACACGTCTTTGGCTATCTTATTGGCAGTATCACATTTACTCATAATAATTTTTACTTTTTTTTGGTTAAGAAAAAATGTCCTGATCCTTATAATTGGCATAAATATGTTTGCCAATGCTTAGAACATTATGGGGACATGACATCTTCAAAAAAATTTTGTTTCAATGTTTTAAAATGCGTATAATTTTAATAAAAAACAAGATATCATTTTGAAACTTTAAACATATATTTTGACACAAAACAATGTTTGAAAAAAAAAAATTACTTTCTTATGAGATTTATGACCACTAGAATTTTTTGAAAAAAATACCAAAAAATCACGGCGGGCGTGATGTCGGCTCACTGGACATCTAAAAAATAATAAGAGGTTTTAATCAGCATCAAAGCTGCCAGGGAATAAACTACAAGAAAAAATGTTGGCCCAAAAATAAGAAAATTGCGTAATTTTTTCGAAAATTGTCAATTCTTCGGGCCAAAATCAAAAATTATAATACCGCCAACTCGAAAAACGTGGTTTCGAGAAAAACGCGTTTAAAGTTTTTTAACTATAACTTTGACACGGTGTTCCTAAAATGCTCGCTATATATTTTATAAGCGAAATTTGAGGTTTATATTATTAAAAACGTATTTTTCAATATTTTTTAAGCAAGAAACAGTCACATAAAATATTTTGATTACTTGAAAATTTGAAGGTGTCATGTCCCCTTAAGACCGATGTTATCTCTCGATTGGATAGTAACCTCAAAGGCCCGTTACAAATTCGGATATACATAAGCGTGGGCGAGACGCTCTAACCTCACCTTTTCCATCACCATCAGCCTTACGTACAATGCAGTCTTCCGAGTAGACCATTTTGTTGCGGCCCTGTGGCAAAAAAAAAAGTCAAGGAAAAAATTTATATTTTTTACACAAGCCCTGTGTAAATTGTCAATAATCTGCAATGCAATATTGCAGTGTGTACAAATAGATAAAAAATACACTAAATACGTTTGCTATATTCGATGCGCAACTCTGCCATGATTTTCTTTGTTACATATTATTTCCAAATCAACGACAAAACTTGAAATAAAAAACTTTTCCGTTAGAGAAAAAAGGAAAGACTACTAAGAACATACGAAATTGTAGCCAAAAAAGTTTAGAAACGCAGTACATTAAGTTAGTTTTCGTTAGTAGAAAAAAGCATTAAAATCACGTTATTAACGTTCTATCTTAGTAGGGTCCAGAAAAATTCAGATGTATCAGCTCCAAAAATAATTACTGACCTAGAGCAATGCCGTACGTAGTTGTAAATTACCAATAACGGAAGAGTGACACGTTAAAAATCCTTCTTTAAAAAGCGCTTAAAGTTCACAAGAAAAACACGTTAATCAGCCAGACACATTTTAGGATAATGTAATATTTAGTGACGAATCAAAATATAATATATTTGGATCAGATGAGCGCGGTTTTGCGAACTCCAAGCTTTTGCGAAACTCGCTTCATATTGTTTGCCATTTTTAACTTTAGCTGTCAAAATCAAATGGTAAATACCAAGGCTGCATAGTCATTTTTTGGTAAAAATTGGAAGAAAAGTAGTATTTCTCTTTCCTCTCGAGAAAAGAATAAAATCTTGAGAGAATATTTCTGAATAGATTCATGATAAGGCCCAATAAATGGAATACGTAATTGACAATTTTTTTGAGCTAACCACCATTAAATTTGTAAGTATATACTGAGCTTATACAACAATTTCAATAGAATAGCTTTGAAAAATTTATATTTAAGCTGACAAGTATGAAATTAAGTTAAGTTTCAAAATAAAATCCATATTTTATTTTTTGGCGCTTTCGGCAATTTTTTGTGGAAATGCACATACTACTCGAATGTATGTGTTTAGCGTTCATAAATTTGTAATAAATAATTCAAAAATAAATAAAATAAGATATAACTCACTTGAAATAATGTTTGAATTGGAAAGCACACCAGCTTATTTCTTGAATAAATCTAGCACAATGTGTGTACCATACTGAAGCCATTCTTATTTTCATAGATATGGAGCAGTTCGTATTACGCGCAATATTAAACATCAAAGCATCTTTTTGATTATCTTTTTCTTTGAGTGGGGCCCCATACATTTCTTGCGCAAGTGAACTAAGTAAGTTTTTTCGAGATAGCACTGGTGGGTCAGTAAGCGGATCTTTGCCAACAGAAAATATACGTTGATGGTTTATTCCTTCAGGGGTAACATCTAAAATTTGCAATCCACCCAAAGATCCTGTAACGCTTATATCTTTTCCAAACGTTGCATGAATTTTTGCTTCACTCATTGTGAAAGTTCCAACTTTTCTTCCAAGAAAAAAATTGTCTTTCTCCAGGGCACGTAAAACCAAAATGTTCAGTCGATGGAAATCAAAACTGACTTCAGTTCGCTGCTGAAAGTTATTACTTGATAATCGGTCTGCTTGAATTTCATTTTCACTTTCTTTACCTTCACCATCATAGGAAGCATTTCGTTGCCGTTTGTTAATAAATTCAATACGATTTACGAATCCTAAGAGTTCAGCAATTGTTTCTTGGTTAGCTATAAAAAAAGATAAAAAATAATGAATAAATATCAACACCTGTTCATACATGTATGTGCATTAGAGCGGTTCAAAATAAAAACTTTTTGATTTTATCACGATGTGTCAGCGGATTACAATAGCCTTATATGTCTGGACAAGGCCCATTACTAGGATTACGGTTAATATTGAAAACTGGATTAGCGCAATCTGTTATTAGTAGACAACCCATTTTTCAAAAATATTGATTTAAAAAATGGGAAAAGGCCAAAAATGGATTTTGAAGGTGACAATTGAGGTCCCCGACCCTCCTAAAAGGGTTTTTTGGACCCATTTTTCGAAAAAATTGTTATTGCTCGAATCGACGCGAAAAGGCCGAAAATGGATTTTGAAGGTGACAAGTAAGGTCCCCGACCCTCTTAAAAGGGTTTTTTGGACCCATTTTTCGAAAAAAAATTTTTTGTTCGAATCGATGCGAAAAGGCCGAAAATGGATTTTGAGTTCTCTTTTGAGTGTTGACGGGGACGCACGCTTAGAGAATTCTTTCCGCAAAAAATTTCTTTTTAAAGCGAATTGTTTCTCAATAATAAAAAGTTAATAAATAAATAAACAATAGCAAACCAAATTTTTTATATTTTTTCGTTATTCCTGAACATCGAATATATCTATAATGAAGTGCGGTTTTAGTTCATTAAAAGTCGATAGATCTGATTTAAAAATTCAGTGTGTTAGTTGTCTTGTTTTTTGGCACGCAAAATGCGTCAAAATTAATAAAGAAGAGATTGAGTTCTATTCTACTAACGGTCAAAGCTACAAGTGCGACAAATGCTCAGCTGTGAGAAGAAACTCTCTACGTTTAGAAAATGTTTTACATACTGCCACGGTTACACCTGATAATTCAACTTTAACTCCCACAAATACAAACATAACCCTTGATGTGCTTTATGGTGAAATAATTGCGCTAAAACAAGTGAACACAGAAGCATTGTCAAAAATGAAAAAATTAGAGGACAAAGTTGAGTCGCTGGAGTTAAAGATTTATGTATTAGAACAGAAAGAAAAACAATGTTTTTTTGATATTGTCGGGCTTCCTGATGTCAACGAAGCTAACGTTAAAGAAAAAGTTTTTAAATTGCTAAACATTGTTACCGGGGCAAAAGTAGCTGCTGATGAAGTCGTCTCTTGCTATGTGAAAAATATCAAAACAAATAACACTCAAACGCAAAACAAAAAAATTGTATGTGTTCGTCTCTTGCACGAAAAAAGTTAGTCAAGCAAAAAATGAAGGAAAATAAAAACAAAATAAACAATGAAATTTTCAATACTCATAGCAACGTCTCTGCCAACAATAACAACAGCTCCAAGAGAAGCATGTTCTTTAACGACTGTCTCACTGCGAGAGACTGTCTCACGAACTGAGACAAAATAATAAATGCAAATTTGTATGGATTAGAGATTCTTCTGTTTTTATCAGAAAAAAGGAAGGTGACCGTGCAACAAACATTTTTTCTTATGAGGATTTGTTTAAATTTGAAAACTCAGTTGTTTGATTATCTCTTTTTTTATACATATATTAAATGTTTAATTCCAATTTAATTAATAATTACTGTACATTTCCTCATAATAATTATTTAAATGATAGTAATCCTTCCAATTCATATACTTCTAATTGTTTCTGTCTTGATCATAGTTCTAATGGGCAATATTCTGGTTTTTCTGTCATACATCAAAATATTCGCAGTTTAAGAAAGAATTTTGATGCTTTTTCTTTCCATCTTGCATCTTTGGATCATCTACCTGTCATTATATTCGTTTCGGAAATTTGGATTTTTAAACATGAAATTCCATTTTTTAATATACCAAATTTCTGTTTTGATGCGACTTGTAATGATTCCTACTCGGCCGGCAGAGTTGGGGTGTTTTATAGAAGTGGCATATCAGGTTATAAAATTGAAAAAATTAATTTGTTGAGCGCTGATATAATTGTTTTTAGTTGTGTTTTATCTAATATTAACTACTGCTTTGTTTGTGTTTACAAACTTCATAAACATGCATCTAAAACTTTTGCTGATGAATTTTCTAATTTTCTAGAACGTCAGAAGTGCAAAAACATGGTTTTGCTGGGCGATTTCAATATAAACATATTATCAGAATCTTCTGACACCGAATATTTCCTATCAGTCTTGTCTTCCTTTGGTTTCAATCTTTACTGGCGCAACCTACACGTCTTAGCTCTTGTTTGGACCATGTCTACATTAGGATTTGTAGAAATAATCCTATATCTTATAAAACTGCGGTATTGGACTTGAGATTAACTGATCACAGTCTAATAACTTTACAAATTAATAAAAACGTTTATAGAGCAACACAATATGTAACAAGTGAAAATTATAAGATTGATTTCTCTGCCCTCAGGGCTAGCCTAAATTTTGAATTATGGGAGGATGTTTACTCCGCTCAAGATCCGAATATCGCATTTGATATGTTTATGATTAAATTACATTCTCATATCTCTAACTGTAGCCAGTATTCAACTACGAAAAACAAGTTAAAATGCTTAAAGCCTTGGATGAATGTCTCTTTGCTAAGGAAAATTAAAATGAAGCTGCAAATCTGTGTACGCATTAAAAAACACCCAACTAATGAAAGATTAAAAAGATATTATAAGAGGTTATGTCTTGAACTGAAGTCGGAAATTCCACTTTGCCGAGAAAACTACTATCGTAGAATATTATCTGAAAGCTTATGTAACTCTAAAAAAGAATGGCGTATAGTCAATGATATTCTATGCCGCAATACTCCTAATAATGACATCATATTAAATGTCAACAATTCATTTGTTTCGGACCCAAAAGAAGTCTCAAATTTATTCAATAAGTTTTTCTTATTAACAAGTCAGAATTATTCTAATGATTTTGCATTCTCAAATGATAAGACCATAAGTCAACCTATTCAACAAGAGAGTTTTTTCTTCGAACCTTTTTCTGCTCTGGAAATCCATAGCTTAATAAAATCACTAAAAACATCTAAAAGTACTTCTATAGATAAAATTTCTAGTTCGGACCTTAAAAATATTTCATTTAAGATTTCTGACGTTTTATGCTACATTTTTAATCTAAGTGTTCAGTCTGGTATTTTTCCTGATTATTTGAAGACGGCTGTCGTAATTCCACTTCACAAAAAGGGTAATACTGGTATTTTAAATAATTATCGTCCTATATCTATTTTATCTGCATTTTCTAAGGTCTTTGAAAAAGGAATGAATTCTAGGATTATATCATTTTTAAATAGAACAAGTTTTTTTAACCCTGCACAGTTTGGTTTTAGAAGTGGTAGATCTACAGAGGATGCTCTTTTTAAACTAACTAGTGAAATTTATAACAGCTTAAATTCTTCGGCAACCACAGGTTCACTTTTTATAGATATTACAAAAGCATTCAACATGGTAAATCATCCATTACTTTTACATAAGCTTTTTACTGCTGGATTCAGAGGCTTCTTTTATGATTGGTTTGTTTCTTATCTAAAAAATCGAAAACAAATGGTTAAAATAAAAAACTGCTATAGCTCGCAGAGTTTCATTATTTTGGGGGTACCTCAAGGTTCTGTTTTGGGTCCTTCACTATTTTTGATATACGTCAATTCGCTCTTTATTCAACCTTTTAAAGGAAAAATAACTGCATTTGCCGATGATACAGCATTATAGTATTCAGGCAGCAGCTCCATAAATCTGTTCTCTGATGTAATTTAAGGTAACTTGGTGACTTGGTAATTTTAGGAAGGTGGTTTAAAGACCACAAGTTATTAATCAGCGAAAAAATTAAATTTATGCTTTTTAATTTGAGAAATTCAACCAGCTTAGATTGGCCTATATTTTACCATTCACCCGATTGTCCAAGGTTTACTTTTAGTAATAATTTTCGAGATCCTGGTGCAAGTTGCTGCAATAATTGTTTTGAAATCGAATGTGTTGAAAATTTTAAGTATCTAGGGATCACGCTGGACAATAAACTCAGTTGGATTGCTCATACGTCATACTTGAAAAAATATTTCAATACTGTGGTGAGACAACTTTATAATCTCAGCCTATACTGTCAGAAACCCATACTTAAATTCAGTGTTCGAAAATAAACAGTACAATTCGTTGTGTACCGAGCCGAAGCACAAAACCTTATTTATTTTCTATAGTGTGCAATCCAATGCACAAAACAATATCAGCACAAAACAGAAATGTGTACTCAGTAAGGTACAAAATATGAATCGTTCTGTGCATTTGTTGGCTTTTGTTTTGTTCTGTATTTGTGTTTGCACCGTAGCATGTACTTTATAAATAGAAATAGAGTGTCGTGCTTTGGCTCGGTACACTTCGCAATTGTGTCGTTTATTTCACTCAACAGCGAATTGCACCAGTGATACCACCGGTTCAAAAAAAATTTAATTGTTTTTTTTTTTTGTTCAATTTTTTTTTAATCCAAAAATTTAGAATAATCATGAAATATGTATTTAAAACTGAGTTACGGTTTTTTTATTGTTTTCTGAAAAAATTTAAAATACACTTTTTTTTATTATTAAACTGTTTTTTTACATTTTTTTATCGCATATGTCTAAAAATTCGGAAAGTATCGAAACATGTGGCCACATTTATGTAAGCTTCTCACAGCAAGAAGAAGCAAGTCTGATATGGTAACGAATTGGTTTTGTTTTGTTCTATTTCACAAAACATAATGAGAATAAAGTTATGTTCTGTGCTCAGAGACGTACAAAAGAAGATTGGTTGTGTGCACTCTTCGTTTATGAAAAGTATGTGTACTCGTTAGAGCTTCGGCACGCTATTTTTATAAGGAAAAATAAACGTATTGTGTTTGCACAGTACAATACTGAATTGTGCGCACATATTAAAATCGTCACAAATCACGATTGAATTATACCGTACTGTACATTTTCGAACACTGCTTAAATTAGTTTATAATGGCCTGTTCAAATCCAAGCTGCAGTATGGCATATCCTGCTGGGGTGGCACCCATAATAATAAAATTGAGCCCATTTTGATAAAACAAAAGCCCGCAATTCGTATTTATTCTGGGGTTAACTGTATGACCCCCATTTTAACTTGTTTCTACAAATAGGTGTACTTCCAGTACGACATTTATATTGCTTCAAAGTATTAAAACTATTTTTTGCAAATTGTGGGTTTTATTCGGTGAGACTTCACGAAAACTACAATTTACGAGTCAACTCAGCTAATTTTATAACACTACCCACAGTATATAAATCGCACTTTTCACGTTTTTATCTTGTCACCGCACCCCGTTTGTTTAATGTTTTGCCAGATCATCTAAGGTGTGAGAGGGTAGAAAATGTTTTTTTAAAAAGTATTAAGTATTGTTTACTTTCCCAAAACTATTTCTCTTTGGAAAATATTTTCTGTCCGCCAGTATAGCCTGTGTATTGCCTCTAAATTTTGTTTCAATCCACTCTATTTTTATATAGTACTTATATACATACATACGATTTTGTTTACATATTTTTAAAAAAAAAAATTCGATGTAACTCAATAATTTGCTAGATTTTTAATTCGATAGTTCCCCATCAACAGTAATATATAAAAGTATGTTTTCATTGTTACATTCGTCTCTTGTAATCAACAATAGAATGTAACTAACTATTTCAATTAGTAAAAACTTTGAGTATATTTTATAGTATAAGTTATAAAAATTGTTAATCTTAGCTCAATATCTTTTTCTATTTGAAATAAAGCACAAACAAACAAACAAAAAAGTGAGGTCCCTTACCCTCCTAAAAGGGTTTTTTGGACCCATTTTGTCGAAAAAAATTTTATTCCACGAATCGATGGGAAAAGCCAAACATGGATTTTGAAGGGGACAAGTGAGGTCCCCGACCCTCCTAAAAAAGTTTGTTGAACCCATTTTTCGAAAAAAAATTTTACTGCACGAATCTATGAGAAAAGGCCGAATATGGATTTTGACAGTGACAGAAGAGGTCCTCGCCCCTCTCAAAAGGGTTTTTTGGACCCATTTAAAAATATTTATTTTAATTTGTAAAAATGTTTCTTAAAATATCTTCTTCGACATAACATCTTTTTTTCATTTGATTTGTTTTATGTTATTCCTTATTCGTATGTTATTCTTCAAGCAATCCTAACGCATATCACACAGCTTAAGCACCAGGAGCCTTCAACTAAAAATTCATGCTTTCTGGAAAATCCGTTAAGGAGGTTGGGAGACTACCCCCTCACTTCCAAAATCCATTTTTTGCCTTTTCCCATCGATTCGTGCAATAAAATTTTTTTCGAAAAATGGGTCCACAAAACCCTTTTAGGAGGGTAGGGGACCTCACTTGTCACCTTCAAAATCAATTTTCGGCCTTTTCGCATCGATTCGAGCAATAAAATTTTTTTCGAAAAATGGGTTCAAAAAACCCATTTAGGAGGGTCGGGGACCTCAATTGTCACCTTCAAAATCCATTTTCAGCCTTTTCCCATCGATTCGTGCAATAAAATTTTTTCGAAAAATGGGTCCAAAAAACCCTTTTAGGAGGGTCGGGGACCTCAATTGTCACCTCCAAAATCCATTTTCAGCCTTTTCCCATCGATTCGTGCAATAAAATTTTTTTCAAAAAATGGGTCCAAAAAAAACTTTTAGAAGGGTCGGGGACCTCAATTGTCATCTTCAAAATCCATTTTCGGCCTTTTCCCATCGATTAGTGCAATAAATTTTTTTTTCAAAAAATGGGTCCAAAACACCTCTTTCGGTGGGTCGGGAACCTCCCCTGTCACTCCCAAAAACCAGTTCAGTTGACTTTGTCTCTTTGTCGGTGACGGTAGTGTCTTAGTGTTGTGACGTTTTTTTGTAATATTTTAGTGATTTTTTTTTGAAAAATTTTTAATTTATGTTGTCTACTAATATTCATTTAGTGCCTGTGTAACAATTGTAATTTAAAATTTTGTTTTTATGCTTGAAATATTTGTGATAATTAATTAAAATTTTTCTATTAATTTCAAAGCAAAGCAATAGTTGCTTGCATTGCTGCTGCTTAAGCGCGCATAAACTTTTCTATTCCTCTTTGTGCTTTGTTTGTTTACAAAATCTACTTGACTAACATTGTTTTTTGTTGTTGCTCTGTAATAGAGACTCTTTTTTTGTAAACATTAACACGTTGTTTGCTCTGTTTGCTAATTTATTCTACTTGCAAGCAAATATTTCTTTTTCTGAATTTTTTTTTTTTTTTTGATATTGATTTTTACCACATAAATTCAATTTTTTTAGTGAATATGAATTATTTTTCTTCCGACAACTTGCTTGCTTGCTCTGTTGGGGATCAATGCAAAAGCCAGAATATTTTAAATTCAATGTTTTCTTGCTCAGGGCCGTGTGAGCAAATGTTTCATGCGTCTTGTGCAAACTTGACCACTTCCGTAACAGAATTATTATGTTCTGACCGTTCGGGTCTGCAATGGTACTGTCCATCTTGCAGAGCCCTCTCCCCGTCGGTTTTTTTCGACAAGATTAAACAATTTGGGGATAGTTTAAATAATCTCAATACAAATGTTAGAGATATTTTAAGTAACTTCTTGGTCTTAAGTCCCCAAATTGATAACAGTCTAAATGACTAAATTACTAATGTCCCTACCGCTTTTGCATCCACTCCCTCGATTTCTCATTCCACCAAGCATGCAAATCCCCTTTTGAAGAAAAATAAACCAAAAAAGAAAAACAAACCAACTAAAAATACGGTTAGCACAGCAAATATCCCTGAAAGGATTTCTTTAAATTCTCAAATAGAAACTGCGCCTGAAGTTCTAGATTCTGTTTCTCCCACTTATCACCGCTCAGTAGTAAATAGTCCCCCGACTTTTAGTCCTACCGGTCCTATTTTTCTACAAGCGATGCCTAAACCTAGGTCAATTTTCATCTCTAGACTACACCCTGATACAACGGATGACACTGTTAGGGACTTTATACGGCAACAAAATGTCATTCCTGTGGACGCTTTCCTTTCCTATAGGAAAATTAGTAACAAGCCTACATATTCATCTTTTAAAATTACAGTGGCTTCTTGTCATTTTGCTGCTGTCTATAATTCGAATATGTGGGTTGATAATATCTTTAAGTCTGAGTTTCAATCAAGAAAAAGCAAGATTGTTCAAAACGCTAGTTCTAATCCAAAAAACTAAATCGTCTATCCCTTTACTACCAAAACGTAAGGGGTTTGCGTTCAAAAGCGCATGAAATTTTCTTATCTACTCAGAACTTTTCTGAAGATATTATCGTTTTTACGGAGACTTGGCTTAACAGCTCTTTTCTGAATCAGGAGCTATTTGATAATAGCTTTAATGTCTTTAGAAGGGACAGATATATGGACGACTCGTCTCCTGTTGGAGGAGGTATATTAATTGCTATAAAAAATAGTTACACTAGTTCTATAATTGACATTCCCTGTGCAGCTAGTATTGAACTCTTATGTGTTAAGGTAATTTTTTCTAAGTTCAATTTGTATATTCTAACGCCTACATTCCTCCCAATAGTAGCACAGAAGTTTACGAGCACCTTTCGCAGGCCGTAGAATTTGTCATAGACAAACTTTATACCAATGACGATATTTTATTGTTAGGTGACTTTAATTTGCCTGACTTAAAATGGACTATTTCGGACAACGGTACATATTATTATGTATCTAGTCCAATATCTCGACAACAACAAATTTTTGTTGATGAAATCCTGTCTAATTTAAAACAAGTTAGTTGTATTAAAAATTCCCACAGTCGACAACTTGACTTAGTCTTGACTACAGACAGCAGCAATGTCGTAGTGCTAAATGCTCCTCATGCTTTATCTGCGGTTGATGCGTACCATCCCCCTCTGAGTCTGTTGTACCAATCAGATAGAGATAACATAGTTACTGCCAATTCTTCTAGCAGATTCTATGAATTCAATTTCAAGAAAGCTGACTTCTTGAAATTGAATAATATATTAAATGAAAGATTGAACATTTTGATGGACTTTTTTCATCATAATGTTTTAGATGACTGCGTAAAGTTTTTATGAAGAAATTTTTTCGGCTATATTTGCCTGTGCCATACACTCAGAGGTATGTTAATGATTCTTCGTACCCATGGTACACTAAAGATTTGAAGAAAATACGTAACGGCCGCAATAGGGCATGGAATAAATATGTTTATAGTCAGGACCGAATTGACCTGGAGGCCTATTTACGGTTTTTTCAGGAATTTAGCCTCAAATCTAATTCAGCTTATTCCGAATATTTAACTCAAACGAAGCTCAATATTCTTCAGGACCCAAAAAAATTTTGGGGTTTCATTAACTAAAAAAAAAAGTCGGATGGTTTTCCATCTGAATTTAAGACTGTTGACGGGCTCACCAGCGATCCCCAAATTATAGCTGGGTTATTTGCTAATGTGTTCAAAAAATCTTTTTCAACTGAAGCGTTTAGCCCTGATGTCAATTACTTTGAATATATGAATACTGATCCTCAAGTTCCATTCGGTGCAATATCTTTTACCCCTGAACTTATAGTAAAATATATTGCATCCCTCGATGATGACTTTGGTTCTGGACCTGATGGCATCCCAGCCATAGTTTTAATTAATTGTAGTCTTGTCCTGAGTCTGCCACTCAGTTTCCTTTTTAATAAATCTATTAATGATGGCTATTTTCCTAAATTTTGGAAGGAATCTTTTATAAGTCCTATTTTTAAAAAAGGATTAAAAAATGATATTTCTAATTACAGGCCTATAGCCAAGTTATCATCAATACCGAAGCTTTTTGAGCGAATTATTTATGACCAAGTAAAGGTGTGCTGTAGTGAAGTCATAACAACCCGTCAGCATGGTTTTGTTAATGGCAGATCTACAGTTTCTAACCTTCTGGATTTTACGTCTTTTGCTTTAAGTTCAATTGATTCTGGGTTGCAAGTAGACTGTATCTACACAGACTTTAGTAAAGCATTTGACAAATTACCACATAGTTTGATTTTGTTTAAATTAAAGAAACTTGGATTTCCTTTAAATTTTGTCAGATTGATTGAATCATATTTATTTGATCGCTCTTACCGAATAAGATTTCGAGGGGTGTTGTCTTCCCCTTTTACAGCGTTTTCAGGTGTTCCGCAAGGAAGTCACCTGGGGCCGCTCCTGTTTATTTTGGCTATCAATGATGTAACTCATATAATTAAAAACTCTCATCTGCTGATGATATGAAAATTTACAGGACTGTGAAGGTGGAAGATGATACCTTTGCCCTTCAGTCTGACTTGAAATCATTTGAGGTTTGGTGTTCTAAGAATAGCTTACTTTTAAATCCTGATAAATGCCAAACTATGATCTTCTCTAGAAAGAAAAGTTTTGTGGAATTTGATTATACACTTAATGATAAGAAAATCTGTCGTGTCGATATAGTCAAAGACCTTGGTATACATGTTGATGCAAAATTGACGTTTAATGAACACATTAACATTATCTGTAAGAAGGCTTCGTCATTACTTGGATTTATAAAACGGTGGGCAAAAAAGTTTAGTAGCCCTTTAGTAACTGTAACTTTATATAACACAATTGTGCGTCCTCACTTAGAGTACGCTAGCCAAGTATGGCCTCCATATTATAATATACATATAGATAGAGTAGAACGAATCCAAAACAATTTTGTTCGGTTTGCTCTCAAAGGCTTAAATTGGACTGACTTCTTAAACCTTCCTCCTTATGAGGATCGTTTAAAGTTATTACGTATGCAGTCTTTGAGAACTCGTAGAAATATTGCGGATATAATTTACTTGCATCAGCTTGTGTCAGGGTCGCTTGCTGCGCCAGAGCTTCTGAATTATGTTCACTTTAACACTAATCGTAGGAGTAATCGTAACTCACATCAGATATTTTACCAACCTGTCAGTAGAACTAATTATATGGCTACAGCTCCTTTTAATCGCATGACTACTCTCATTAATAATTGCGATATATATAATAATAGCTTGTCAAAAGGTCAACTCAAGCTTAGATTGAAAAATAACTATAGGGGTCAGAATACGCGAAACCGACATGTCTGAAATGTTTTTCAAAGTTTTTTACATAAATCAGTAGCTGCAAGTGGTAGAAATTAGTGTACGGAAAAATTTTTTTAAAAAAATTGTTGTTGCAATAATTATGGCCAGTCAAAGTTTTCACTAACCTTTTTTTTAAAATGCTATAAGTTTTGAACTGCTTGACTGATTGTGACGAATTTTTTTAATTTCTGTAGATAATAAGTTGAACTTAAGTATTAAAAAAAAAAAGTTGCAAAAATTTTGCATTTTTGTTGTTAATTAGCAATTTTTCTATCAACAATTGAATTTTAATAACTTGCTCCGCCTCGAAAAAATCTGAAAAAAAATTACAGAGATGCATTGAACCCTTCCAAACTAGAATTCGTAAAAAAAATCGTGGAGCCTCAATTAGTTCTTACGGTATAAATATTAAAGTGGTACCGGGCGGATGAAAAATGCATAAAAATTTTGTTGTACAGTGGAACTTCGATTATCCGTCAGGCACGGGACCAGCAGCCTGACGGATAATCCAATAGACGGATAATCGAATATATGGCAGAATTTTGTTTTGAATCTGTATGGTGACGCTAGAATACAAGGTATTGAATATACATATACAATATATGTACTGTAATACAAAAACGCAAGAAAAAAGGATACGTAACAAAAAATGTTGATTTGTCATTTTCGTATTTTATTATCGAATAAAAAAACAATGTGTTGTCTTAATGTCTCCACTCAATTTTGCGTTGAACTGTAATGCTTTTCCAGCAGCAATTGGGCCCGACAATGGTATTCCTTCACTTCGCTTCTGAACAAACCATAAATACAATGCCGTGTAGAGAGCTTCGTTGGCTGGTTTTTTCATCGTCTTACGTAGTTTTGCGCGACCATGCAATGATTCCATTTGAGAGACATACTTTTCGATCTCATCAGCATTTTTCTTTATGTCATTAATTGTGGTTCGCGGAATACCAAATTGAGTGCTCAAAGTTGTAATAGAAGATGCACCTTTTTTGATTTCTCTAATGATTTCCATTTTTTTTACAATCGTAAGAACGGTTCTCTGGCGTTTTTGTTTATCAGATTCAGATGGTTGAGACTCCATTGTGAAGCCAATGTGTAATCCACTTGACTTGGCGAATAAAGTGCAACTAACCAACATCAATTAGAGAGCGCAAATGAACAAAATCAATCATGTAATGAAATTGAATCACATACAAAGTGAACTAGATTAATGAATTTCTGCGAAATTTTCATTTCCGAATTTCGTAAGAAAAATTTCAGACAGAATCGCTTCGCGCATTGTGTGCATAAACAGAATCAAAACAAAACGAAAAAAAAAATTTGCTGACAAAATGTGGCGGTTAATCGGAGTGACGGTTGATCGGGCGACGGATAATCGAAGTTCCACTGTATTTCAAAAAAATCAATAACACTAGTTTACAAGAAAGAGGATCGGGTTTCTCATAGACTTTTTTCCATGTATTTTGGGGCGTAGTTTCCAAAAATGGCAACCATTTTTTTTTTCTTAAGAATCGTTTTCGAGATATCCCCAAAAAAACCCCTTTTTCGGCACTTTTTTCATTTATTTGGCTATATCTCGATTAATTTTTTTTCGAATCAAAAACGCTTTTCAGCACTCCAAATATATTTTTATTCCCTTTCTAACGGTATGCTTTTTCCTAGAATTGAATAAGATTTGATGAAGTTACAAGCGCGCAAATTTCAAAAAAACTGACTTTTTTAAAAATCACTAATTTTCAATTGCTCCATTTGAATGAAAATTTTTTCTTTTTCATATTTTTAGAATTAAAAATGAAAGACTATTTTTTTGCAAATGTTTTAGTATAATTTTGCGGATATCGGACAAAAAATGTAGAAGTTATTCGAGAAAACAGTAAAAAACTTGCAATAAAATTTAACGAAAATACATGTTTTTTATATAATTTTATTGCAAGTTTTTCACTGTTTTCTCGAATAACTTCTACAGTTTTTGTTCGATATCCGCAAAATTATACTAAAACATTTGCAAAAAAATAGTCTTTCATTTTTAATTCTAAAAATATGAAAAAGAAAAAATTTTTCATTCAAATGGAGCAGTTGAAAATTAGTGATTTTTAAAAAAGTCAGTTTTTTTGAACTTTGCGCGCTTGTAACTTCATCAAATCTTATTCAATTCTAGGAAAAAGCATACCGTTAGAAAGGGAATAAAAATATATTTGGAGTGATGAAAAGCGTTTTTGATTCGAAAAAAAATTAATCGAGATATAGCCAAATAAATGAAAAAAGTGCCGAAAAAGGGGTTTTTTGGGGATATCTCGAAAACGATTCTTAAAAAAAAAAAATGGTTGCCATTTTTGGAAACTACGCCCCAAAATACATGGAAAAAAGTCTATGAGAAACCCGATCCTCTTTCTTGTAAACTAGTGTTATTGATTTTTTTGAAATACAACAAAATTTTTATGCATTTTTCATCCGCCCGGTACCACTTTAATATTTATACCGTAAGAACTAATTGAGGCTCCACGATTTTTTTTACGAATTCTAGTTTGGAAGGGTTCAATGCATCTCTGTAATTTTTTTTCAGATTTTTTCGAGGCGGAGCAAGTTATTAAAATTCAATTGTTGATAGAAAAATTGCTAATTAACAACAAAAATGCAAAATTTTTGCCACTTTTTTTTTTTAATACTTAAGTTCAACTTATTATCTACAGAAATTAAAAAAATTCGTCACAAGCAGTCAAGCAGTTCAAAACTTATAGCATTTTAAAAAAAAGGTTAGTGAAAACTTTGACTGGCCATAATTATTGCAACAATTTTTTTTTAAAAATTTTTCCGTACACTAATTTCTACCACTTGCAGCTACTGATTTATATAAAAAACTTTGAAAAACATTTCAGACATGTCGGTTTCGCGTATTCTGACCCATAGTTAATTTTGTAGCTTAATGGTTGTTGGTCTTTATGTTTGTGTTGTCCGAGCCCCACCGCATGATGGGTAAATTTTTTCTAACATTCATGCCTTAGATCATATGAATAAATCTTTACAATTTAATTTTTGCAATATATGCATATGATCTGGGTGTATATGTTGAGAAAGTGCGATAAAGCTAAGGAAAAATTATAAAAATATAACAAATTAATTTGCATGTATAATTTTTTCATTTCCATAATTTATTAATAAGCTTTTTACTTGTTTTAAAGCTTCAAGCTAAATTGCCAAGAAGGCTTATAGCTGAAGTAGCTAAACTCTATTATTATTATTATCATTATTATCATTATTATCATTATTATCATTATTATCATTATTATCATTATTATCATTATTATCATTATTATCATTATTATCATTATTATCATTATTATCATTATTATCGTTATTATCATTATTATCATTATTATCATTATTATCATTATTATCATTATTATCATTATTATCATTATTATCATTATTATCATTATTATCATTATTATCATTATTATCATTATTATCATTATTATCATTATTATCATTATTATCATTAGAGTCCTAGATTTAAGCCCAATTTCCATGTGATTTTTCTTGAACTTATCTTATTAAATTTGAGTAAGAAAGAAAAAGCATGCGAGCACAACCTAATTCGCTTAGAGAATGCGAGAGTGAATAGACACACATTTACTATTTTTTATAGCATGTAATATTCTCCGTGATTTCGGAAATCAGAAAGTTCAAAAAGTTTAACTTTTTTATTAAAGTTGATTAGATGCTATAAACTTGGCAGTCATTTTTATAGTTGCGCTATAATTTTATGTAGTGTCAAGTTTGACAGTTCTCAAAATAACAACAAAAGTCAATGAAAAAAGGTTATAAGGTGCTGAATTTCTCAAAATTTAGTTTAAATTGTTGAAAATACAATTTTGCAAAATAAGATAAACAAGTTAAGTAAGTAAAAAGTATGACGATTGCTATTTTAACAAAAATTAACATATTTCTTTTGTTAAAGTCTTGCAGCATCAACACCAAAATCAGCACCATCATGAACGACAATCAATTGTTAGTGGAAAATGGTAGTACTATTTAATTTCCTTCCACGATTATTATTATTCCATATTTATTTTTTTATGAAACATAGAGCAGCTTATTGAAGCAGTGCGGCCACGGCCTGCACTTTGGAATATGTCAACAATGAGCTACAGGAATATTCAAAAGCGACAACTCTTGTGGATGGAAGTGTTGGCAAAAGTTGGTAAGATAACATTTAAGGCTAAAACATTGCCCATTACACTGTGTCAGTTATTCTGTCGTTGCCGTTGCTTATTTCTGATAAAAAAAATGCAAGTTGGTTCATTTTGAGTTTTTGTTTTGGTAAAAAAATTGTCATTTGTTTACAAATAAACAAACCGAATTGTCAAACTTTTATAGCAAGATTGACATACATCCATCTCGCTCATTATGGCAAAAAATCTGTGAAATTTAATAAGATAAGTTCAAGAAAAATCACATGGAAATTCGGCTTTACGCTCCAACATTTACACAACATAATACACTTGGCGTAAATAACTTTAAACTTAGTTATTTATTGAAATTTTCGAAAACTTTATTTTAATTTTAAGTCGAACAATTTTCAATTTTAATTTTCACTTTTCAAATTTTCATCATAAAATATACAAGTATAACATGCAGACATGGGGGTAATGCATTAAATATTTAAAATTAAATTAAAAATTAATGGTAATGGAAAAATTTCCATTAAATTTTAAATTAAAATTGAAAATTGTTCGACTTAACATTAAAATAAAGTTTTCCGAAATTTCAATAAATAACTAAGTTTAAAGTTATTTACGCCAAATGTATTATGTTGTGTAAATGTTGGAGCGTAAATCTAGGAGTCTACATATGAAAACTTGCAGAATTTCTCATATTCACATAGTGGTAAAAAATAGTGATATTATCAATTTCTTCACCCCCATAGTTATTAAATAGCGTTAGTGGTAGTGATAATGGAAATTTTCTGAAAATTTCAATTAATGGTAATTGAAATTTTCCATTACCATTAAATCGAGTGGCGTTAGCGGCACGAGCACAAAAAAAGGTAAAGGAAAAATAAATATGGCTTGCAGATGTAAATCGTAAATTTTACTTTTTATGACTTCACCGAAAAGTGTCATATAAATTTGCTTATTTTTGATTTCTGTAAATCAAAAATAAATAAATTTAAATTTGAGTGGATTAGTTTTACTGTGAAGAATTTAATTTGAATAAAGTGGAAATTGGTGGGAACGTTTAGTTTATTTAGTTCCCTTACTATTGGAATTTAAAGTAAGTGTTAGTGGTGGTCATGGTGATTAAGTGGGTTTACTACACCCTAACCCTTAAGCGAAAAATTATATCTGGAGATAATTTTTTAAGATGGTGGAGTATTGGCAAAAATAATATAAGTTATATTAAAATTGATAAAATTTAGTTTTTTAATATAAGAAATTAAAATCTAGATATGTATATAATATTTAATTAATGATTTAATATTTTTATTACATAAATAAAAAAGTATTTAATTGATTATGTGTTAAAACTATATTCTAATGTATAAATTTTATTATATGAATTAGTTAAATTTGATAAAAATTTAATTATGTAAAGTAAATAAGGTTTAGAAGTTACAATATAATTTTATTATAAGATTGATTAAATATGTTTCTTTAAAATAAATTATATACATATGTTAACATAGAATATGAAATTGAAATATAAATTTAAAAGTTTAATTATTTATGGTATTTTCTAAATAGTAAAATAATTGATTACAGTAAGTATATTTTGTTTATATAATTATATTTTCTTTAAACACATTGAATTTGTGTATTTACATATTACATTAATATTGGTTTCATTTTGTATATATTTTTTTTAACATGTTGTTATGAAAGGATTTTAATTTATTATTAATTTCAATTACGGAATTAACACCGTTTCTTTCTTTTATTACATATGGACCTTTATATGGACTTTGAGATTTTCTTCTATTCTCTATCTTTACAAATACAAGATCTTCTATCTTAAAGTCTGACGTGTTTATTTTTTTGTCGTAATTAAGTTTCCGTTTGTTTTTTACAATGTCTATTAGGTCTTTTGCTTTATTTATTGCTGTCCTTAATCTTATTTGTAGTTCGTTTGTATAGTCCTCTAAATTATAGTGTTTTGTTTTGTCGCTAGTCAAATCGCTAGGTAGTGAAGGTAGTTTTCCTAAAATTAGTTCAAAGGGTGTGTAGTAATTATCTACATGTGGTGTTGAGTTATAAGCGAAAGTATAATATGGAATCCATTTGTCCCATTCAAAGTCATCGGCGAAAGATAGTAAGTACTCATTGAGGGTTCTATGGTTTTTCTCGAGTGCACCAATAGTTTCGTGATGGTAGGGGATTGAAAATATTTGATCTATTTTTAATAATTCGCATATGTTTTTCAGTAGTTCATTTGAGAACTCAGTTCCACGGTTGGATTTTAATTTTTCAAATAAGCCAAATTTTGAAATAAATTGTTCTACTATTGTTTGTGCGACTGATCTTGCGTCTTTGTTTACTATTCGCATTGCATCGTTAGTATGTATCGGTATCCGTTTGATATTTTAAGTGGACCTACTGTGTCGATGGATATTGTTTGGAAACTTGTACTTGGTGTGTCCGTTACGGTCATATTTTCCTTCGTGTGTCTCGTATATTTATTGCGAGCAAATTTGTTGACATAGTTTTTTACCATTTGCCGCATGTTTTTCCATGTATAGCGCTGTTTTAGTTTAAGTACTGTTTTTCTGATTCCTAAGTGTCTTCTCTGGGGTGAATCATGGAATTCTTTTATTAATTTTTGTTGCATGGTTTTACTTGTTATGTTCTTTGAGGGTTCATATATCAATATATTTGGAGATTTATTACTCTTTATTTTTTTCTTCTGCAGCAGCTTATTAAATTCTTCCTTGAATTCATTTTTATCAAGAACTTCAAATTTGTCGTTCCATCTATAATTTGCTTTTTTTACCCTGACGTGTTTTAAATTGGCTGAAAATTTTTTGAGTGATTAAGGCATTATCTAATATATAGAAAAATATTATATCAAACTTTTTCTACCAATAGTTTCGATAAAAAAATTAATTTCTTAACCCTGTTCAGAGCCGCTCGTAAATAACACAGAAACTTGAATGATGAATATAAACAAACAAACACAATTCAAATTCGCTTTCATATTATTTTTAGGTAGCTGTGTACTAGTAGATGACAAAAAAACTGCAAGTTTGGAAAAATTACGGCCAAGCGTTATATATACACTGAAAGAAAAAAAAATTTACCTTTCAGGAAAACATCGATTTCTCAAATACTCCAAAATCGATTTCAGCTTTTTTATGCTCAAATCGTTCAAAACATATAGGAGTACCACTCCTTAAACTTTCGTTCATGTTTCTGCATCCTATTTGATTTGAAAAGCATTTTACTAAAGATTTATGAAACTTAAAAATAAAATTAGGATATTCCATTGATACTTTTATCAATTTTTCGATATTTTTTTGTAATTTTTATAGCATTTTCAAACTTTTTAAATCTTCAGCTTTTTTCAATTTTTAAAAGTTTTTCAATTTTTTTAAGTTTTCTATTTTTTTGAAAATTTCAAAAATTTAAGAAATATTTAAAATTTTAAAAATAGAAAAATTGGCTTAAAATGAAAAACATAACTATTTTCAATTTATGCCAGTTTTTGAAATTTTTCCATTTTTAAAATTTTTAATATTTCTTAAATTTTTGAAATTTTCAAAAAAAAAGGAAAACTTAAAAATATTGAAAAACTTTTAGAAACTGAAAAAAGCTGAAGATTTCGAAAGTTTGAAAATATTATATAAATTACAAAAAAATATCGAAAAATTAACAAAAGTATCAATGGAAGATCCAAGTTTTATTTTTAAGTTTCATCAATTATTACTAAAATGCTTGTCAAATAAAATAGGGTGCAAAACCATAAATGAAACTTTCAGGGATGGTACTATTATATGTTTTGAACATTTTGAGAAACTCAGCTTTTTTCAATCTATGCCAATTTTTGAAATTTTTCTATTTTTAAAATTTTAAATATTTCTTAAATTTTTGAAATTTTCAAAAAAATAGAAAACTTAAAAAAATTGAAAAACTTTTAAAAATTGAAAAAAGCTGAAGATTTAAAAAGTTTGAAAATGCTATAAAAATTACAAAAAAATATCGAAAAATTGACAAAAGTATCAATGGAATATCCTAATTTTATTTTTAAGTTTCATAAATCTTTAGTAAAATGCTTTTCAAATCAAATAGGATGCAGAAACATGAACGAAAGTTTAAGGAGTGGTACTCCTATATGTTTTGAACGATTTGAGCATAAAAAAGCTGAAATCGATTTTGGAGTATTTGAGAAATCGATGTTTTCCTTAAACGTAAATTTTTTTTTCTTTCAGTGTATATATAACGCTTGGGCGTTAATTTTTCCAAACTTGCAGTTTTTTTGTCATCTGCTAGTACACAGCTACCTAAAAATAATATGAAAGCGAATTTGAATTGTGTTTGTTTGTTTATATTCATCATTCAAGTTTCTGTGTTATTTACGAGTGGCTCTGAACAGGGTTAAGAAATTAATTTTTTTTATCAAAACTATTGGTAGAAAAAGTTTGATATAATATTTTTCTATATATTAGATAATGCCTTAATCACTCAAAAAATGTTCAGCCAATTTAAAACACGTCAGGGTAAAAAAAGCAGATTATAGATGGAACGACCCTAATATATTATCATTTGACTTTAGGCCTAAGTCTTTAATATTCTTTTTATACATAAGAGATGATAGCTTCTCCAAAGTCGAATCTAGATTCGTTGGATTATCGCCACATCGTACTTGTACAATATCATCTGTAATTTCAATACTCGTATTATTTAAATTATTTATAATGAATTCTAATTTCTTCATATTTCTGACGTCAGTTAAAGATGTGCAATCCCATGTGAAAAGTTGATCAGACTCGTTCTGAAATTTGCATTTCTCTTGTTCATTATTTTTGTGCTAGCTTCTTTTTAATTCCCCTTGTTATAACCAATGCCTTATTTATTTTTTTAACTTCTTCAGTTGGTATCATTTTTACCAATATTTCTGTATTTATTTGAATACGTGATAGCGCGTCGGCGTTGGTGTTGATCTTTCCATGTTTGAATTTGATTTCAAAGTCATAGTCTGAAAGATCCAATCTTATTCGTGTCATTTTTGATGAGGGATTTTTGTGGCTGAATAATGAGACTAAAGGTCTGTGATCAGTCACAACGATAAATTTTCTTCCGTATAAATAAGGTTTGAAAAAATTTATTCCCCAGTGTATTGCGAGTAATTCTTTTTCAATTACCGGTTTGTTTAAATCATGCTTTTGAAGGGTTTTGCTTGCGTAGGATATTGGCAAGTCTTGTCCAATTTCGCCTTGAGATAGAATAGCTCCTAAAGCAAAATTTGAAGCATCAGTCGTTACAATAAAAGGTTTTGTGAAATTTGGATATTGTAAGACTGCAGGTTCAATAAATTTTTGTTTTAGTGTTTCAAAGACTGATTGGCATTTATCTGACCATATGAATGGTTGATTCTTTTTGAGCAGTGCATTTAGGCATTGTGCAATTGTCGCGATGTCTTTTATAAATCGTCTGTAGTAGTTGCAAAAGGCTACAAATCGTCTAACGTCGTCTGCGTTTTTTGGTACGGGGTAATTTCTTACTGTGTCATATTTTGAAGGGTCTGTTTTGATGCCTTCTTGTGTTATTAGATGTCCTAGGTAAACTACTTCAGGTCTCAAAAATTTGCATTTACTAGCGTTTAGCTTTAAATTATATTTTGACAGTCTGTCGAAAACTTTAACGAGATTTTGATTATGATGCTGTAGGCTGCATCTGAAAATTATAATATCGTTTACGTATAGAAAGCTTCTGAACTTAAACCTGTTAATGCTATTGTGAGCATGCGTTGGAAACTATTGGAGGATATTTTCAATCCAAATGGTAGTCTTTTAAATTGGTAGTGACCGTCGTTTGTTGAAAATGCTGTGAGTGGTCTTGACTGTTTGTTTAATGGTATTTGGTGAAATGAACTAGTCATATCGAGTGTAGAGAAATACTTTGCACGTCCCAATTTATCCAAAACATCGTCTATTCTAGTCAGTGGAAATTTGTCGTTTACTAATTTTTCGTTTAATTTTCTAAAATCGACGACTAATCGCCATTTTTTAGTGTCATCACTGGCCTTTTTCGGTACTAGTAATAATGGTGCGTTGTATGGGCTAGTTGAATGTTCTATGATGTCGTTTTGTAGTAAATCTCCTATTTGTCTGTGTATTTCTTCGTCATGAGCTTGGGGTAGTCTGTAGTTTTTTATGTAGGTTGGTGTGTTATCAGTTGTAGATAGCGTTTGAGTGTAAAAATTGTTAACTGTGAGTTGTTCATTTTCTAAGTGAAAAATGTTTTGATATTTTCTAAAAATTTAAGTTAAAGGGTGATTTGCATCAATATTTAATTCTTTTTGTAGTTTCTTGAATCGTTCGTCAATTTGTTTATTGTTATTTTTAAATTGTATGTAATTTGATAGTGGTTATAATTTTGGATTAAGTTTTAGTATTTTTACTTCTTTGTCGTTCGTATTTAGTATTTCGATGTGGCATTTTCCGATAGCAGGAATTATGGTGTTAGCTAAAAATACACCTTCCTGAATTTCTTCATTTAATACCACGCGTCCTCGTTTAGGTCTATATTGATGGGATGTACTATTTCTGTTCTTGGTGGTATTCTTATGATGTCGTATGCGTGTTTGTTAAAGTGTAAAGGTATTATAACGTCTGTGTCGTCTAACACTGTTGTCAATGTTTGTGTTTCGTAGTCTATTTTGCACATGTGTTTTGAGAAAAAATCTCTGCCTAATATGCCATCTGTGGGGATAGGAAAATTATCTTCTACTGCATGAAATACATGGGGTTCTATACGGTATTGGAAATCGAGCTCTAGTCTTATTGTTCCTAGAGTGGAAGTTTCATCGTTAGTTATTCCTCTTAATTTGCATTGATTTTCCGTCATCAATTCTGTGTTACTTAAATTTTCGAGTTTGCAGATCGATATGTCTGCTCCTGTATCTATAAGAAATTTTAAATTTCTGTTTGCATTTTTGCATCTTATATTTATATAATTTGTTGTGTTATCCGAAATGTTGAGGATCTTTAATTTTGCTGTGTCGGATGATCTTGAGTTTCGATCTCCGAGCGATCTTCGTTTCCCTGGTTGTTAGTTTCTGTAACGTATATTCTATTATTGTTACGTTGGTTGTTGAAATTTCTTCTTCTATTGTTATTAATATTCGCATTCCTTTGCGTAAGCCTATTGTTGTTGGAATTACCATTTCTTCGTGTGGAATTGTTGTTTGAGTATCTATTTGTATTATTGTTATTATTTTGATATCTGCGGTTATTATTGAAATTATTGTTGTAATTCGAATTATTGCGGTTGTAATTGTTGGAAAAATTACGGTTGGAGTTGTTATTATTTCTTTGACTGTTATTGAAATTGTTGTAGCGTTGGTTATTGTTATAGCCATTGTTGTTTCTTTGATTATTCGAAGTGTTTTTGAAATAGAGTAATTGGTTGTTTGATTTTTGACTTTCCTCTAGCTCAAGTGCTAGGTTTGTGGCTTCCGATAAAGTTTTCGGTTGCGATGCGAATATTGTTTGCTTAAAATCATCATCAAACCGTTTTTGAATATGGTTAAAGCATAATTATCGTTCATTTTTGTAATAATGTTTCTCTGGTTTTCGTCATTTGTTGATTCTGTAATCTGTAAGTTATTTAGCTCTGATACGAGGTTTAATAGCTTATCTTTAAATTGAGTTATTGTGTTATTTCTCTGTGTCAACGTAGAGAGTTGAGTATGTATTTGAGCTGTGGTTAGGTTGCTTTTATAGGTACTTCTTAAGGATGTTTCAAGGTCAGTAATAGTTTTGATGTGTGCTGTATAACCTAAAGCTGTTTTAACGTTTGAGTCTAGTTTGATATTTACTATTAAGTTAATTAGTTTTTTCTTGTCTGTTTCAGAGTAATTTTCATGGATTATCTCAATAAGGTTGAGGAATCCATCTAGTTCTTTATATTTGCCTGAAAAAGTTGGAATTACTTTAACTATGGTTTCTAAATTGAACTTGTCCATGTTAGATTCTGTACTATTTTCTCTTGTATTATTTTCTGTCTGGTTTGTATTATTATCTTCTGTCATTTGTTTAAAAATTAATCTTGACGAACTTATTAATTTATAAAAATCTTCTGTTAATCTAAGTACTTCGTAATTTTCTTTTATTGTGATTCTATGCCTGTTAAATTCTTGTACGTACGTATTTAGTTCATCTAATTTGTGTGTTATTGTATCTTTCGTATATTTTCTATTTACTGTCTTTTTTAAATTTATATATATGTATTTGGTTAGTTTTTGTAAAAATTTCCTTAAGTATCTGCATATTAAAATTTAACGTACAAATTTTGATTTTTATTTAAATGTTTTGTGCTCTATTCACATGTTTTAGCACATAGCTTTTATAATAATTGCTTATTTTTTTAAAAATGTAGATTAGTACTATTATGATTATTATTGTTATTATCGATGTAGTAGAAATGTATTGGACATCTTTAGTGGTCACCGCTGACCCGACATTGTTTTCAATGTTCTCGTTTATTGTTATACGTTCCTTGTTTGTATTGTCCAGCATTGCTATTCGGTGAAATACCTCTGTAGGTATCGGGAACATTTATAGTTGTTTATTAAATCGTCCTTAAAGGTTGGGTTTATTTCTATGAAGTTGTCCAGCGTTGTCAATTGTTGTATTCTTTCTTCCGTGTTTTCTAATATTTCTTGGTGGATTTTGATGTGTTCGTCTATTTGGTTAGTTTGTTCCTCGCAGATGAAGCAGGTTTCCATTCTATTTCAGCTTTCAAGTCCTTGAGTTTTTTTATAAATTCTTTTTTTTCTTTTCCCTTGGTGATGTTAATCAACTGGTGTAGTTGGTTCAGTTCCTTTCGTTGGCGTACTTGATTTCCAGCTCTTGTTCTTCTTTTAGTGGGCTGCAGCTGTTGTCTCACTTTTTTTGTTTCTTGGCGTTGTAGATATTCCTCAATTATCAATTTTTGCGGGCCCGGAATTGGTGACGCCTTATAAGTTGGAATTTCTGTTACTGTTGTTTTTGTTGATTTTGAAGCTGCTTCTAGATCTTCTATTCGGTGATTTATTTGTTGAATATATTTCGCCAATTTCTCGTACTTCTGATGGAAGTCCTCTATTGATGTCATCGCAGAATTGGTTGAAGAAGTCAGGTTTGTTGGGGCAAGATCGCCATGTGGAGTTTGGTGGTTATTATTTGTGTTTTGGCGCACACGCCTTTTGTACAGCCGCAAGGCTTTAAAGGGAGCCACAAAAGCTGTAATGAAATTTTAGCTACTCAAGCTATCATAAGAGGAGCCACAAGGCTTTTTAATAGAAACATCAAAATTGTAGTTAACTGGTTTACTTCAAGAATAATAACACTGTGCGACAGCCAAAATCGGCGGGGGTTCTGAGTACCGGGAAAAGTTATATTGGTGAAAAAAAAAGTTATACGTATCCCGGCGTTTCGCTGGATCACGTCTAGGAATCGAGATATATCGAGTTGAAGTTAGTATGTATCATATGGGGAATTTGTCACGTTTGGGGTTCTTTTGTTTGACATAACTCGAAAACGACTAGCCCGATTTTGCGGCAACAAACTTAAAACAATTGGATTGGATTGGCTTTTGGTTGATCAGAGTAAAGTTTTGGATTGCTTTCCACCAGGGGATTGCCAGAGCGATCTCTGAGCTAACCATTAGCAAGTTGACACACAGCCTCCCCGTGGCTCCATCTGGGTAGCTATCTCCGCATCTGCTGAGATAGTGAGCGAATGTGTGCAGCGTGTCCTCCCTGGAAGTAAACTGGGTTGTGCGCAGAGTTTGGTACCCGCCACGTAAAAAAAACACTCCAATGAAGACTAAAAAAGCCTCGGATAATGAACCCCTCAACGTTGACGACCACTGCAAACGAAAAAAGGACTATGATTTCAGGATATGCACCTGGAATATCCGGACCCTCAATAGGGAAGGTGTCTCTATCGAATTGGCGGACGCCCTCAGAAAAATTAAGACCGACATCACCGCCATCCAGGAAATAAGATGGATAGGACAAGGTTGCTCTAAGCAAGCAAGTTGCGATATCTACTACAGCTGCCATGCGGAGAGGCGCGAATTGGGATGCGGATTCGTAGTAACCAAGAGACTTCGCCACCATATCTCCAGGTTCACACCTGTGAGCGAAAGGTTGGCTACGATCCGCGTCAAGGCTCGATTTTTTAACATGAGCTTGATTTGCGCGCACGCCCCGACGGAGGAAAAGGACGATGCTGTCAAAGATGCCTTCTATGCGAGACTCGAGGAAGTATACGACCGCTGCCCGACCCATGACGTTAAAATTGTACTCGGGGATTTCAACGGAAAGTTCGGAAGAGAAGGTATATTTGGCCCCACTGTCGGTCAGTTCAGCCTTCACGAGACCACCTCAAACAACGGTCTACGGCTGATCGACTTCGCCGCGGCGCGAAACATGGTAGTAAGTAGCACCAGATTTCAACACCTCGATATCCACAAGGCCACCTGGCTGTCCCCTGATCAGAAAACACGCAACCAAATCGATCATGTTGTGATCGACGGAAGGCATGCTTCCAGCGTTCGTATAGATGTTCGTACGTTCCGGGGAGTCAATATTGACTCCGATCATTATATTGTTGCAGCCAAGATACGCATGCGGCTGTGCAATGCAAAGGATGTACGCTCTGGTACGCAACGAAAGCTGGACGTCGCTAAGCTGCAATCACATCGGACAGCCGAAGCCTATTCCGCTCGCCTCTCAGAACTGCTCCTTCAACCTGACTCTCTACCCGATGATGCCGGTGGACTTTGGGCGCATATACCCCGCTCCATGCGCTCTGCCGCTGAGGAAGTCATTGGTTTCCGATGCCCACTTCCGCGAAATCAATGGTATGACCAGGAGTGTCGCGAAGCTACTGCAGTGAAAAACGCCGCCTACAAAAGAACCCTCCAGTCAGCAGCAACGCGAGCCGTGCACGAAAACCACCGGGAAAAGAGAAAGGATGAGAGGCGCCTTTTCAGACGCAAGAAACGAGAGCAGGAAAGGCACGAGCGTGAGAAACTCGAAATGTTACGGGGCAGGAATGATGCTCGAAAATTTTACCAACAAGTCAAGCGTCTGACCCAAGGTTTCAAGCCCAGAGCATCGACCTGTAAAGATGAACATGGAAATCTGGATACGGATACGCAGGGTGCACTGAGATTTTCTGTCGCTTATAATTGTGTGCGAAAAGAAAATGATCTCTATCACCTAGAAATGAATGCGCACGATCAGCGTTTGTATTTACAGGTATTTTACACTTGCATCTTTTCATGATATTTGATAAGCTGCATTTTGCATAAAGTAAATTTTTCTAAAAAGTTTTTTATTTGTCGACTTTAAAATCGGAACAAAGTATATGCTGTCCACAAACAGGGAGACGCGGCGTATTGGATCCTTTGTTAATGCGAACAACTATACTTTCGAAGTTGTCAAGGAATTCACCTATCTTGGCACCGCCGTGAACACTCAAAACGATCTCAGCCTGGAGATAAAGCGAAGACTAACTCTTGCTAATAGGTGTTACTGTGGTCTCAGTAAGCAATTGAGTAGTAGAGACCTCTCTCGCACGACAAAACTGACACTCTACAAGACGCTCATCTTACCCGTGTTACTTTACGGCGCAGAAGCATGGGTTGTGTCGCAGACTGATGCAGCCACGCTTGGGGTGTTTGAGAGAAAAATTCTTCGCAAAATCTTCGGTCCTGTTCACGTCGGCGACGACTACCGCATTCGAATGAACCACGAACTGTACGAGCTCTACGCTGACATTGACATAGTCAAGCGCATCACTATCCAACGTCTGCGCTGGCTGGGACATGTTGTGCGTATGGACGAAGAAGCTCCGCGAAAAAGGTGTTTGATGCGGAAGCCGCTGGGCGACGACGAAGAGGAATACCATGCATCCGATGGAAAGACCAAGCCGAGGAAACCCTATCCACGCTTGGTGTGAATGATTGGAGAAGGCGCGCGCAAAGCAGAAGCGCCTGGAGAGAGCTTTTGAGGTCGGCCGTAACCCGGTAACGGGTTGTTGTGGCCACCCAAGTAAGTAAGTAAGTAAACTTAAAACAATTAAAAATTATAATTGCTTTAACCTATTCATATACTGTTTCTCTACATAATCAACAGTTTTGCAGTTATAAATAAATTTATGAAGAACAAACATGATTTATTGCCTAAGAAATTAAAATTTTTTGTTTTTAAAAATCATTTAAAATCCAAAACGGGAAAAAATGTCAAGTCTTATTACTTTCACGTAAAGTCACATAGCCTATTAGCGAATTGAGACATAAATCTTGAAAATCGATTAACGCGTTTTACTTTTATTCACAAGTAAGTGAAGGTATCTCATTTTGACAAGAATATTGATTTTTTGTTTCAATGAAGATACCTTCACTTAATTGTGAATAAAAGCAAAACGCGTTCAGAGATTTTTATGATCCATGTCTCATTTTCTTCATAGGTTATGTTACTTTACGTGAGAGTAATAAGACTTGACACATTTTCCCATTTTAGATTTTTAAAATTAAAAAAATTTTTTTTTTCTTCATAAATTTATTTATATCCGCAAAACTGTTGATTATGTCGGGAAACAGCATATCAATAGATTAAAGCAATTGTAATTCTTAACTGTTCTAAGTTTGTTTCAGCAAAATCGAACTATTCGTTCTCGAGTTATGTCAAACAAAAGAGCCCCAAACGTGACAAATTCCCCATATGATACATACTGACTTCAAATCGATATATCTCGATTCCTAGACGTGATCCAGCGAAACGCCGCACAGTGGCTCCTTTTTCAAAAAGTGATTGCTAAAATCAAATTTTCGATTTCTGATTTTCGATACTTTTTTTTTTATTCAAAAGATAATTGACCAAAGGTTCTAAAACCGAAAACTTTTTTGATTTATGACAAGTATTTTGGTTTTTATGGGTGCTCAAAGTTGGATAACTTTTTATCGTTCATTAAAATAGCATTTTTTTACATTTTTCGCAATATTAAAAATGGAAAATTTCAAAAGTTTGAAAAAACATGGGAATTTGAAGTACGCTCTCTGAATTTATGGTGTTTTAAAATAAATAATTTTCACAAGATGTAGAAAAAACTTTTAGTTAGTAATTTTCATGAATTTTTCAAAAAAGGTCGTTTTTAGCATAGTTTTTCAAATTTACCTTGGCCTATAATCCACAAATCAATGTCAATCAAGGATTGGTAAATGAGAAATTATAGTTGACATATCTGCCAACAAAAATCATGTGGGTCTTACCTGCATATATTTACCCATTTAGAAGTTATAGCTACTTATGTGACATGATATGCATAAAACTGAATTTGTTGTGTGATGACGATTTTCAGTCTATGATATTTTGACTTGGAAATTGTTAATCTGAATTTGATAGAATGTTTTAGCGAATATAGACATCACTCAAAATAAATTAAAAATTGTAAATATGGACGTTACCACGCCCCTTAATTTATTCTTCTTATTTCCAAAACTATTTGACGCAAATAGATGCATATGTAAAGAGTACCTAGAAAACTTCTGTACATATAATATGGGCTTTACCCCACCTCCAAAACGCTTGATTTGTCACTTTTTCCAAATCATTTCACTCTTTTTAAGAAAATTCGCTTTTGTATAGCGAAATAGTAATACTTGCCTCAGATATTTATATCTAAGTTTTTAATGCAATTTAAAAATATCTAGTAATGTCAAATATAATAAAGCTGTATTTTTTGTATAGAATACAGGTAGATGCACTTCTGATAACATTGAACTCTAGTGCAGGCCAACTTTATAGACACCTGTTTTATTACGGTAGATATCATACAAGGAATTTAGCTTATTAGGTAGTTCAATTTTTTCGCTGAACAAGTATTATGTTTCAGGTTTTAGCACAATATTTTGTACCTGTATTTGTATAAAAGTCAAATTGTAAGGCTCAATAACTCAGTTCAAAAGTTAAAAAAAAATGATACAAGATCAATTTCGACACAGCAAGGCGATTTTTTGAGAAACCAGAAACATCTTCAGAAATAACGGGAGTCGATGAGGACGTGATAAAAAGATTACAAGTTATTTTAAACGTAGGTACTATCATATAGAGAACCCGTTAAAGTAGAAAAATTTGAAAAGTATACCAAGGAAACTGCAGACATATTAGAACATAAATACAGCCAAAAATTACTGACCCCCTCTGTCCATAATATCTTAGCTCATAGTGGACAAATTATCAATTATCAAGCCTTACCCATAGGAGAATTATCAGAAGAAGCCCAAGAGTCAAAAAACAAAGATTATAAGAAGTACAGATATAGCAATACATGTAAAATTTCACGTATTCGACAGAATGAGGACTTGTTCAATATACTTTCAGCATCTTCAGATCCTTTGATTTCATCACTTAGGCACGTTAGGTCACGAAAAGAACTGACTGATAAATTCTGTAGTACTGCTTTAAGTTTCTTAGACATCCAAAATAATGATGATATTTTTATAGAATTGTAGATTGTTGTTGATTTTTTAAGGAAATTACCTAATTTATTACTGTAACCCTTTTTTAAAACTTTTCTAGCCTTTAAGAAAGACTGTTTATAAATTATGTTAAGAGATAAAAAAATAAATGCATATGAATGAATAAGTAAAAATTAAAAAAAATTTTTTTTTAAATAAGTATTTAAAAAATTTTTAAATTATTTTAAGTTCATTAATTGAATAAAGCGCACTAAAATTTATACAAAAAAAAAAAATTTTTATGAATTCATACCACTAAAAACCAAAAATTTCGAAATTTGGACTTTCACCTCTTTTTAAAAGTATTTATGGCTAAGCCTCAAACCTGAATCTTATATATGTCATATCTACAGAAATTACCAACCAAAATAAAAAAACTTTACTCAAATATCTTTACCCGTTCAAAAGTTATGATTTTAGGAACGCGAAATCGCAAAAGGCGCCACTGTGCGCCAGATCACATACAACTTTTTTTTGGCCGATATAAGTTTTCCCGGTAGTCAGAACCCCCGCCGATCACTGACCCCTACCATTTGTCGCACAGTGTAATTAATTTTATTTACAATTTGTTGAACTATTTATACTTAATAAACTAGTATTTTCTTAACACTATTTGCCGTTATTTTTACCCTTACTCCTCCTCTATTCAATTTCCCCGCTGATCATGCAATTTCGGTTGCATCAGCATTTCCCTACTCAATATGCAGTGTTTGGTAAGTGTGAAAGAGTCGCAAAGCTAATTGACTTCAATCAGTTGTTCCCAGCCTTGAAAATATGGCATAAGGGTGTTTTCTTACAATATGCATTTGGATTTGTTATTGTTGTTCTGTGTGGTCAGTTGAGGTAGTTAAAGACGTTGCCTTGAATGCACTAAGTCAACGACGTGTGGGTGAAATATGAATCTGCATTTATTTGTTGTTGCTTTTGGCGAGTGGCGTTAGCGGCACGAGCACAAAAAAAGGCAAAGGAAAAATAAATATGGCTTGCAGATGTAAATCGTAAATTTTACATTTTATGACTTGACCAAAAAGTGTCATGAATTTGTTTATTTTTGATTTCTGTCAATCAAAAATAAATAAATTTAAATTTGAGTGGATTAGTTTTAGTGTGAAGAATTTAATTTGTATCAAGTGGAAATTGGTGGGAACGTTTAGTTTATTTGGTTCCCTTACTATTGGAATTTAAAGTAAGTGTTAGTGGTGGTCATGGTGATTAAGTGGGTTCACTACACATATTTCAAGAACACTTAGAAGAACACACAAAAATAGTGACAGATCACTGCCCAATAATATATTTAACTAACAAATAAAAAGGGAAAGAATTTTCCCAACGCCATCAAAGGTGGCTCTTAAAACTTAAGGAATACAATAACGAGGTGGAGTACTTACTAGGGAAAGAAAGTCTTGTAGCAGATTTTTTGAGTCGTATTGAAAATGCACCAAAAATTAACAAAACCAATGACATTCAGTCAAATTTCATGCTGTCGGACTATGCAGAAACTCCGTACTCTGATGATTTTGAGAAAATAGCAGTGCCAGGGGATGGAAATTGTTTTTCCCATGCAATTAGTAGAGGATTGGAAAAAATGGATCTAACGCTTAATTCGAGTGGCTTAAGAGAGATATGTTATAACTTTGTTTTTTTTCAAAAGGGCGATAGCCAAATGAATCAAAAAGAAACAAAATACCTTTCGACGATAATGAAAAATAACCACTGGGGAATAGAGACTGAGGAAAAGATGATAAGTCAGGAATTTCAAATAAAAATTCATATTATAGAAAAGTATACATAGATGAACGATAAATAAATAAAAAACATATACATACACAATAGTTGATGGTGAAAAAGTTCGAAAAGTTCAACCAGACTATTATAACAGAAATACAATGCATATATTAAAAATGGAAATCAACATTTTAACGATATAATAATTAAACATAATGACAATGAAACAATGGCTTCACTAAATGAAGATCGTTAAAATTAACCCAATAGATGATGACAATATCATAAAAGAGATCGTAGAAAGACAAATAAAAAGTTCAATTGATAATAATGTCAGTTTTTTCATGTCATCATACAATAAATTTTTTTAAGTGCACTGGAAGGGCATCAAAAATAGAAGAAGAACAGGAATTACATAAGCAAATTTCGTTATATCACAGTAATGAATCAATGTACAGTGGCATAAATGAAACATATTATTCACTGAAAGGCAAAATATACAATTCCAAACTTAAAGAACAGATACAATTAATACCACAGGACCACAAAAAAAAAAGGTCTTGTAGTTTGAAGATGAGGTATCATACGGTATGTATTTTGGCGTCCTTAACACGAAAAAGAAAAAAAAAAAAGAATCAAAATCCAGAAGGTAGACCTTACATATATTACGTATCTAGGTGTGCCAAAATAATATCTTACAATAAAAATGAGTTTTAGCTGCCCACTTTCCCCCAGCACCCCCATTTACCCCCAAAGGGTTAAAAACTCATTTCTTATAAAAATGAGTGTTTAACCTTTTGGGGGTAAATGAGGGTGCTGGGGGAAAAGTGGGCAGCTAAAACTCATTTTTATTATTTTGGCACACCTAGATACGAAATAAATGTACAGTGTGTCCCATAATAACTGTCACCAAATTTCACTGTTCCGAAAAAAATTGAAAACCTGATTTTTTTATAATCTAAGGATGCATTGCTTTTCACAATTTAATTGTACACAACGAAAGTAAACGGAAAAAAAATATTCTTTATATCAAACTCAGAAGCGCCATGGAAACTAAACGTGACTTAGTTATAAATTTTTTTAAAAAAAAATTACAGAAATTGTGACATCATAAAAACACTAAAACCACTTGGAATAGCAGAAAAATTCATACATAAGACAATAAACGATATAAGGATACGGGAGGCTCGAAGATTAAAAAAAAGTTGGACGCAGTCGGACTGTGGGAACAAATGACGTCATAAAACAATTGAGAGGACGATATCCTGCTCAATCAGCCTGTTTTGTAGAAAAGGATATGTAAATATAAAAAAATTCCAAGTAGCTTCTTATCAGGAATAGTCTACGACTCAAGGCCTATAAAAGCTAACGCTTTAATGGACTAACAAATAAGCAAAAGCAATTACCTGTTACAAAAAGTAAGGAGCTACTTGACTGGCACGGTGGAGATGAAATAATTTTTTCGGATGAAAAACTGTTCTTCCTGCAAGACAGTCACAACCAGCAGAGTAACCGTTTGTACGCAAGAAGTTTTGCGAATGCTCCAAAAGATGAATTGACTGCTGATCGATATCAAAACGTGACCAAAATCAAGGTGTATGGAGCAGTACCTCATATAGGAAAAGGGCCGATAAATTTGACTGATTTCATCTCTGTGAAAGATTGGCCAGCATCATCACCGGATCTCAAGACATTGGATTTTTGAGTATGAGGCCATATGCTAGGTAAATAAAGTCAACAAAAGGCTTAACAATTGATGAGTTCAAGCAGCGTTTGACAAGGATTTGGGACGAAATGGAGAAGAAAATGGTGCGTGCCGCCTGTGAAACCTTTTTCAAACGTTAACGTCTTGTAAGCAAAGAAAATAGTGATAGTTTCGAACTTCATCATTAATTTAACAAATTTTGGAATGTTGTTCAGCGTTTGTGATAAATAAAAAAAATATTTTAGACGACTTTGATTTTTATAACACTTTGCTTTAGTGACAGTTATTATGGGCCACACTGTAAGATCTACATTCTGGATTTTGATAGGTTATGTCAAAATCTGAGGGTGATAGAAAAATGCTGACCTCGGATTCGTGTTTAGGACACCAAAATACATACCGTATGATACCTTATCTTCCAACTACAAGACCTTTTTTTTTGTGGTCCTGTGTAATTAATAATTGTGAAAAAATGTCATCAAATAAAATACGATAGAAATCCTATAAAACATAAGTTTGAATTGACTGAAACTGCTAGTGAGAAGAATGAAATTATCCATATTGATATTTTACATTTTAAAAAATTATCTTTTGTAATAGTAGGCGATGAATTAACGAAGTTTGCAGCAGGTTACAGCATTTTGCATGTAGTTAAAAATTGGCGTTCGAAAAAAGCAATTTTTGTAGAACACTTTGTAAAATTTGGAAAGCCGAAAAAGGTTATAATGGACAACGAATTCAGAACTGAACAGTTAATATCTTTTTTAACTTCAGAAGGTATTCAGATTCACTTAACTAAGCCCAATAATCACACAGGCAATGCAGACGTTGATAGGTCACACTCAACTATGTTGGAGAAACTAACAGGAATTGACGATCCAGATCTCTCAACGGAAATGAGGTACAGATCGTTATAGGGAACTATAATGATCGCTATCACTCAATCATAAAATGTTCCCACAGATCCACAAAGAATGTGTCCAATAGTTTTACAATATAGAATCAATCAATCTAAACAACACACAATAAACAAAAGAATTTAAGACCGAGAACACTACAACGAAAACAGGCAAATAGGACCCATAAGAAATTACCGAAGAGTCAGACATAAAGACTAGCCATACTTTAGGATAAATCCATTGCAAAATTTTAACAATGCCAATATTAAAATTATAGATTTGCTGGTATTAGGAACCTTTCAGACCATGAAGAAGATGTTAGATTTAGTGTAAGAGCGGTAAATATCGATTTACCTATTAACAAAAATAAGGAAAACTTAAGAGTTGCTACTTAGTCTAAAGCCAATATCTTTGCATACACTTTTTAAGATACTAAATTTGTTAAAAATGACGACATTGATTGAAGGATATTTACAAGTTACACCAATCCTTGATGATGCAGGATACACAGTCATTCCAAGTTGAAATAGTAACTGAAACTAGTACTATTTTACATATTAAAAAACCGTTAGAAATTTTAAAGGTAGTTTCACAATTCAAAGAAGATATAGAAAAAACAAATATACACCGAGATACTCTTAAATGAAATAAAAAATAATTGAAGCAAAGGTTAGAACGATTTGCCCGGATCAAATAAATAGGAGAAAAAGAGGACTTATGAATTTTGTACAAACAGCATACAATTGGTTGTTCGGGGTAATGGACGATAATGACAGGCAGGAAATTCTAAATTAATTGAGTATTCAAAAAAGAAAACGGCCATAATAGTAAAGAAACCATTAAGCAACAAATCTTCATAAACACTCACTTTAATGCTAAAATCGTGAAATTGGTAATCAGTTACTATTTAGTGACATAATGAATAAAATAAGATATTAATAAAGTAAAGTTAATAATATTCAAAATAGTATTGCTTCTGCAATAATATATGTACACAATGGGCTTTAGCCAACTGTAACGGCACCAGTTCCGACGAGAGCGAATTGGCGTTTTTCAATTTGCCATCTGGTGGTGACAGGCGTTGCAGGGAAAAAGTCTAGCCAAAAATGTCAAAAATGGCATCAGAATTTTAAAAATCGCGTTATCGCGCATGATGTTCTAGACTTTTCCTTGGCGCGCTGCATCAGCCAACGAAATCGCTGATTTGCGCGTCGGTTGAAAAAGATCTGGCCAAACCGTGGCGAAGACAGAGAGAGAAATCTAACGTCAGGGGAGTTGATTGTTGATTGCGTTAGCGTGCGGACGTGTGGTGAGATGGTCGCGGTCATTTTTCAGACAGTCTTGCAAAAAAAAAATTATATTGCACCGTGTTTTTTTTAATACAATCGAGAATAGAGAAAAAAAATTCTATAAATGTTGGCTTGATAAGCTCACTCGATGTGAATAGTGAGATCAATTTTCCGTGCATTTTAAATAAAATTTATTAAACGGGTTTAAACTTAAAAATTTGTATCATATTATGTGTGTTAATTGACATCATGGCTCATTAAAAAATGTATCAGTTAAAAATAAGAAGCATACAACGCACTCTATGTGGAGAGAGAAAAAGAAAAAAGGAAAAAAAAAACACAAGAAAATTCCTTAACCTAAAGTGATAAAACGCATTCGCGGAAGCGCTAGTGCTCCGTACACTTAAAAAAAAAGGGCGACATATTAGAAGAGTGACAGGGCAATACAAAAGTGAAAGAGAAATATATACATAAAGAAAATTAATAGCATAAAAAGTTTGACCCTGAAAAAAATAAAATTTGACATTTACATAAGTACGCATAAAAGTGAACAGAAAAAGACAAAGTGACAATACATACACACATTCAGCTCGAAAATTTGACATTGCAACACAAAAACTAAAAGTGACAAAGTATATACATTGAAAAAGCTAACAAAGCAAAATATAGTGAAAAGCAAAAGCCAAAACAAAACAACAACAAAAAAATAGTTAAACAACAAAAACAAAACATCAGTTTAACAAAATCAAACAACTTTAACAATTACGACAGAAATAACAACCACCAAGCAAATATTACATCAATAAAGACAACAGTGACAACAACTTCAACAGAACACCTAAAACCGTGAGCTGCACATATTAAATTTGTTTGTATTTAAGTATTAGGAAATGGAAAACAAAAAAAAAGTTTAGATTTAAAATAAAAAATAAAAAGAATTAATTAAATTTTTTCTATTTAATACTGTCGACATTGTTAATAAAAACATAACATTGTAATTTGTTATAACGTAATTTTTTTTAAATATATTTGTATAAGATTTGAATTAAAACAATTCAATTATATTCAACTGTACTTTATTTAAATTAAACCTGCAGCAAGCTCGGCAGAGACAAGTTTTCAATTGTTCAAGGTTCATAGAACACTAAAATTAAAGTTACATAGAAAATGCATAGTAGTCAAAAAGAAAGAAATTAAAAGAGAGTAAAATATGTTGAATATACTAATACAGATAAATTAGTTAACAAATGTTGTTGTTAAGAGAAGATAAGTTAAAGAATTTAACATTTGCATGAATAACAGTTACTCGTAAATTGAAGTAGAGTTATGCAAAAATAGAGGATAGAAAAAATATAAAATGCTCCAACATTCTCCACCACGAAGAACGACTGTTCTTAAACCGCTTTAAAATGTGCTGTCTTCTTCTGACCCGTTGAAGGTAATTTGGTTTGGTTGCTTTGTTGACCTAGCTAAGCCTCTACTCAGAACTGCTTGCTGGTCGGTCTCAGAGAGCACGTGTGGTGAGGGCTCGTTGATTGGGAGAAATGCAATTTTCGAAACTGGCCTCTTAAAAGTTTTGACATTTGAGAACAAAGTGACATGCTGCACACGAGCACACAAGTGGCCATTGTCCAGGTGGGCATCGATTGTCCAATATAAGCACTAAGTCTCCTATTTCTGCATTTCTGTGCATTTTTAACCACTTAGGTCTCGCCTGCATCCGAGAAAGGCACTCATTTGCCCAACGCCTCCAGAACTGTTGCTTTAATTTCGCAACTACTTTCCATCTGCTGAGACGATCAATATTACACTCGAGTAGATTTTCTTCTGGTACACAAAGGGTAGGCTCGCCGATTAAGAAATGAGATGGAGTAAGCGCGTTAGAGTCTGATGGATCTGTTGAGAGGGGACAAAGAGGCCTCGAATTGAGACAACTTTCAATTTGAACGAGGAGAGTGCTAAGCTCTTCATAAGTTAAGGTACGATTCATCATAATACGACGGAGGTGATGCTTCGTCGATTTCACACCAGCCTTCCAGAGGCCTCCAAAATTAGGTGATGCTGGCGGTATAAAATGCCACTGTGTGCCTGTATTTGCTAAAATTTCGTTTAATTCTTGTGGCAGAGATGATTCATTGCGATTATTGACAAATTCTAGTTCTGTGCTGGCTCCAATAAAATTTGTACCACAATCAGAATACAAATCTGAACAAATGCCATGCCGTGAAGTAAAATGCTTGAATGCAGCGAGAAATGATTCAGTTGACAAACTCGTTACTGCCTTTAGATGTGGTGCTTTCGTCACCATACAAACGAAAAGGCAGATATACCCCTTGGTAGTGACAGTGTTGCGCGCAGTCGATTGTTTAATAATAATTGGTCCAGCGTAGTCGAGCAACTATGTTTGAACGGTCGCGCTGGTTGCAAACGAATACTCGGTAAATTGCCCATAATTTGTTGGACAGCTCTGGCGTTGTACTTGAAGCAAACAACACAACGTCTCTGAATGTTTTTTGCGAGATTTCGAGTGGAGAGTATCCAATACTCTCGACCAACATAAGACTGCAAGAACTGCAAACCACCGTGAAGAGTTTTAATGTGAGCATCTGCAAAAATAAGAGATGATAATGAATTTTGTTTTTTAAGTAAAATCGGATGTTTAATTGATTAATCAAAGTTTGAGTAACGTATGCGCCCACCAACTCTTAAAACGCCATTAGAGTCGAGAAAGGGACACAAACGAGAAATATTACTGGTTAAGTTTCCTTTTTGTAGATCAGCTATCTCTTCTTGAAAGTCAATTTTCTGAGAAAGTTTAATGAGTTGTTGAAGAGCATGTTTTAGCTCTCGCGTTTGAAGAAACGCAGTTGTTTTTTCGTTACTATTGTGTTGTTGTTGTCGAAGTCGAAGCGATGAATTATTAATAAATCTGAACAGATATTGTTCAGTAGAATATTTTGTAATTAGATCTGGATACCTGATTTCATGACTTGTTATTGTATGAATGTCAAATTGTGATTTACGTAACTCGACGCAAGTGTTAAAATTTAGATTTGGCTGCTCTGGCCAAGTGTTCGGCGGCTGACTCAACCACCGTGGTCCCGTCCACCATAAATTGTGACTTAAACTTAAAAGTTCTTCTGATGATATTCCACGCGACGCGCAGTCTGCTGGATTGTCATAAGTTGATATATAGCGCCACTGATTGGCATTAGAGTATCGTTGAATTTCTGCTACTCTGTTTCCAACGTAGACTGACCACTTTGACGATTGCTTTCGAATCCACGACAGTACCATTGTACTGTCTGTCCAATATAAAATTTGTGATATTTCGCGCTCAATTTGCGTTACAATTTTTCGAATAAGCTTTACAAGCAAAGTAGCTCCACAGAGCTCAAGCCGTGGTATCGTAACAGTTTTTAACGGTGCAACTTTTGTTTTTGACTGAAGTAAGCTCACGCGTATTCTGCCCATACTATCCACTACTTTTACATACGCAACTGCTGCGAATGCCGATTGAGATGCATCGCAGAATCCATGAATCTCAATGCGACTTAACTTGTTGCTACCAATCCAACGTGGAATCTAAATGGATTCTAGAGTTTTTAGCTCACTGCGATACTGAGCCCATTCATTTCTTAAATTTTCTGGTAATTCAACTTGCCAATCAAGTCTGAATAGCCATAACTTTTGAAACATAATTTTCGCCTGCACTGTTGTAGGAGCTAACCAGCCTAACGGATCGTAGAGCCTTGCTGCATCAGATAGTAGGCTGTTTTTAGTTATTGTACGCTCTTCATCAAAATTTGTTTTAAAAGAAAATGTATCGCTTATCGTATCCCATTCAAGACCAAGTGCTTTTACTATATTTTGGTCGTTTTGATCATTTAATTCGAGTGTAGTAGATATTTCTCGATATGCTTCAGGTATTGAATTCAAAAGCTCTATGGAATTTGATGTCCATTTACGTAAGTTAAAGCCACCCATTTCCAATAAATTACAAAGTTGTTTCTGAAGATTAGTAGCAGCTCCGGAAATTACGTCATCTACGTACGTATCTGATTGTAGCACCTTGCATGCTTCAGGATACGTTTTCTCCTCGTCACACGCTAACTGTTGCAGCACCCGAATCGATAGATATGGGGCCAAAGTGGTTCCGTATGTGACGGTGCATAGTTTGTATATGTAAATATCATCGTTAATTGAATTTCGCCATAAGATTTGTTGGTATTTATGATGCTTATTAATGACACGAATTTGTCTGAACATCTTTTCTAAATCTGAGCGAAAGCTTATTTCAAATCGTCGCCACCGTATAATAATTGTCGGCAGGTCGTTTTGAAGAGCTGGACCTGCTGATAGCTCTTCATTTAAAGACGTTTGAGGAAGTCGCTTACTGCTTCCGTCAAACACTAAGCGTAATTTTGTAGTCGTACTGCCCTCTCGCAGTACACCATGATGAGGCAAAAAATAACAGTTTTTCTCTAAGTCTTTGGGATACACACCAATTTTCTGCATGACCCAATCTTTCATATTCAATCATAAATTTTCGATAAGCTTCGCATAAAGCTGGTTTGATTTAAAAGTTGACTCAATTTGTTTTAGCCGTCGTAGAGCACTATAGTCAGTATGACTAAATACAGGCATTTGAAGTGTGGTCCTCTGAATTATGTTTATTTAAATTTGGGTGAAACCGCGGAGTTGCGTATTTGCTCGCCAGCACTTTCTTCTCGAGCCACCAGGCTACTCAGGGATCATAGAAAAGAACTTTAGTTTATTCTGATTCATTCTGATTTTATTTAGTTAAAAACTTACTTTATATACCCTATTTGTGAGTGACTTAGCATTTGTCACTCTTCCAGTTTTTCCAGTGCTCCAAATAAAATTGAGCACTAGAATTAGTCACACAAACAAATCACTATCAATACACCAATCAAAATTTGAGTACTTTTTATTTGGTGGTTGATTACCCAACCAATTTATTTCACACGTTCAATGTCAACCAAATTCCATTCACACGATTTGCATTTACGGCCTTTGCAGCATAACGTAAACAAACCATACAGTCGATAGACTGTAACTTGAATCCTGCACTTGTTACCTAACGTGCGCATGGCTAAGCCATGTGAGTGCGCTACATTAAGTACGCTTGGTCGCCACGCTTATCTCTTATGTGACGAGTACAAGTGCAATATGATTCCGTCTTGGATTTACTTTGTTTGTTTATGTTATGTGGATTTGGGTATTGTCCATGTTAATGAACTTAAATTGTGTGAAGGCCAAATATCTGTGTGGTCGGTGGATAATTGTGTTGAATGATATGTGTGTTGAAAGATATGGGTGTTAAATGGTGTAAGGTCACCACACCCCTATCCTTAAGAAAAAATTATATTGAGAATGTTATTTTGATGTATTGAAAAATAATATTGATAGGTAATTTTTTAAAGGTGTTTGGTTGTGCGCTAGTACAATGGTTAACTGGGATTGATTTTACATGTTTATATGTATATAATTATTTAAAATTTGTTTTGTTTTTTAAAAAAAATTTATGAGATACATATTATTCTAGTATTATTTGGTTATATATGGTTAATTGTTTTCAAATCTTATACTCTATTATCGTTTTTAATCTATACGCGCATAGTCTAAATTAAATAAAATATTATGTATATGAAATATATAGGATAATGTAAATGAATATGTAGAATATGTTTTTTATTCTATATGAAATTAATTTGAATATATATATAGGTAAATTATTTATATAAGTATTTTGTAATATAATTTATGATATAATAAAATGAAGGTAATACGTGATAATATAATTAACATAAAAATTAGAATGCTTTATTTTGAAAATTTCTTTAACATGTTGTTATGTAAGGTTTTTAGTTTGTTGTCAATTTTAATTACGGAATTGACTCCTTTTCTTTCTATTATCTCATATGGTCCTTTGTATGGACTTTGAGATTTCTTCCTAGTCTCTAGTTTTACAAGTACTAAATCTCCTTCCTTAAAATTAGGTATATTTACATTTTTGTCATAATTTTTCTTTCGATTTTCTTTAACAATTTTTATAATATTTCTTGCTTTTGCAATTGCTGTTCTCAGCCTGATTTTCAATTCATTTGAATAATCATCTAAATTATAATGTTTAGTGTCATTACAAATCAAATCATTTGGTAGGGATGGTAATTTACCGAAAATTAGTTCGAATGGTGTGTAAAAATTATCTACGTGCGGTGTGGAGTTGTAAGCAAAAGTATAGTATGGAATCCATTTATCCCATTCAAAATCGTCTGCAAATGATAATAAATATTCATTTAGTGTTCTATGATTTTTCTCAAGTGCTCCTATTGTTTCGTGGTGGTAGGGGGTCGAAAAAATTTGTTTTACTTTAAGTAGTTCACATATGTTTTTTAGCAGTTCGTTTGTGAATTCTGTACCGCGGTCGGATTTTAATTTTTCAAATAAACCGAATTTTAACACGAGTTGTTCGACTAATGTTTGTGCGATTGATTTTGCGTCTTTGTTTTCTATCGGATGTGCAATAACAAATTTCGTCAATTCACATTGCATTGTTAGTATATAGCGGTATCCGTTAGAAATTTTAAGTGGACCCACCGTGTCGATTGCGACTGTTTGAAAACTAGTAGTTGGTGTGTCCGTAATGACCATGTGTTCTTTTGTGTGCCTCAATTTTTTGTTGCGTGCACATTTTTCGCATTTATTTATGTATTGTATTATCATTTGTCTCATGTTTTTCCATGAATATCTTTGTTTTAATTTCAGCATTGTCTTTCTAATTCCCAAGTGTCCTCCCTGGGGTGAATCGTGGAATTCCTTTATTAATTCTTTTTGCATTGTTCTGTTCTTAATTTGTTTTGGGGGTTTGTATAACAATATTTTCAGGGATTTTTTATATTTCTTAAATCTTTCTTGTTGCAACTCATTAAATATTCTCTTAAATTCATCTTTCTCTATATTTTCAAATATGATATCATTTTCCTCTAGCGCTAGTTCTTTAATATTTAATTTCTTCATAGTGGATGATAGCTTCTCCATAGTCGAAACTAGTTTCGTAGGATTATCGCCAAATTGTACTAGTACAAAATCATCTGTGGTATCGATACATTTATTATTTTTATCACTTTTATTATCGCTTTTCTTGAATTTTAAGCGTTTTACATTCCTGACGTCAGATATCGATGTGCATTCCCATATGAAAAGTTGATCAGACTCTTCTGCAGACATGCATTTCTCTCTAAAATTTTCAATTGTTTCACTTTTCTTATCCTTATTTTTACTGTTTTCTTTCTCTTTCATGCCCCTAGTTAGAATCAATGCTTTCTTTACTTTTTCATCCTCCTCTGAGGGTATCATATTAATTAAAATGTCCGAATTTATTTTTATTCGCGACAATGCGTCGGCATTCGTGTTTATTTTTCCTTTTTTGAATACTATTTCGAAATCGTAATCCGAAAGATCTAACCTAATCCTTGTCATTTTTGATGAAGGATTTTTATGTCCAAAAAGTGACACTAATGGTCTGTGATCTGTTACAACAATGAATTTTCTTCCAAACAAATAAGGCTTGAAGAAATTTATGCCCCAGTGTATTGCTAATAGTTCCTTCTCTATCACTGGTTTGTTAAGATCATGTTTTTGAAGTGTTTTGCTTGCATATGAAATAGGAAGGTCATTTCCAATTTCACCTTGTGATAGGACAGCACCTAAAGCAAAGTTCGAAGCGTCAGTTGTTACAATAAAAGGTTTAGAAAAATCTGGATATTGTAATACTGGAGGTTCTATCAATTTTTGCTTTAGTGTGTCAAATGCTTGCTGACATTGTTCCGTCCATTTAAATGCTTGTGTTTTCTTTAAAAGGTTATTTAGGCATTGCGCGATACTTGCAAAATCTTTTATGAAGCGTCTGTAATAATTACAAAATGCTACAAAACGTCTTACATCGTCTGCGTTTGTCGGTATTGGGTAATTTTTTATTGTGTTATGCTTTGATGGGTCAGTTTTGATTCCTTCTTGCGTGATCAAATGTCCAAGGTAAACTACTTCTGGTCTTAGGAATTTGCATTTTGCTGCATTCAATTTTAGATTGTACTTAGCTAGTCGTTCAAAAACTTTAATCAAATTATTATTGTGGTGTTGGAGACTACACCCAAAGACTATTATGTCATCGACATAAAGAAATGCTTCTGAGCTTAGACCTGTTAATGCTAGCGTGAGCATACGTTGAAAACTATTTGAGGATATTTTTAATCCGAAGGGTAGTCGTTTAAACTGATAATGTCCATCATTTGTGGAAAAAGCTGTTAGTGGTCTAGAGTTTTTGTCCAATGGTATTTGGTGAAAACTGCTCGTCATATCGAGGGTGGAGAAATATTTTGCCCTTCCAAGTTTATCTAAAACGTCTTCGATTCTTGTCAGTGGAAATTTATCATTAACTAATTTGTCATTTAATTTCCTGAAGTCTACTACTAGCCGCCATTTTTTTGTGTCTTCTTCTGATTTTTTAGGTACTAGCAGTAGTGGTGCGTTGTATGGGCTTATTGAGTGCTCTATGACGTCATCTTTTAGTAATGCTTTTACCTGGTTATGAATTTCTTCGTTGTGAGCGTGAGGTAGTCTGTAATTTTTTATGTATGTTGGTGTCGTGTCATTTATTGGTAGTGTTTGTGTATAGAAATTGTTAATTGTCAGTTTTTCGTCCTTTAAATGAAAAATGTGTTGGAAATTCCTAAAAATATTTGTTAAAGGGTGATCAGCGTCTACTTTTAGTTCTTGGGTTAGTTTTTCGAAACGTATTTTGTCATATTTGTTATTTTGGTTTAATTGAATGTAGTTAGAAAGTTTTTCTGTTTTTGGTGTTATCTTTGTTAGCTTTACTTCTTTGTTTGTTGTGTTCAGTAGTTTTATGTGACATCTGCCTTTTGCTGGTACTATTGTGTTTGCTATAAATACACCGTTTTGAATTTCGTCATTTAGAATTATACTGTCTTCGTCTATATTTAAGATAATTGGATGGATTATTTCCGTCCTTGGTGGTATTCGAATTGTGTCATACGCGTGTTTATTAAAGTGTAAAGGTAGTACGATGTCTGTGTTGTTTATAACCGTTGTTACTGTTTGTGTTTCGTAGTCAATTTTGCAAAAATATTTTGAAAAGAAATCTCTTCCTAATATTCCATCTGTTTGTATCGGAAAAGTGTTTTCTACCGCGTGAAAATTATGGGAAATAATTTCGTATTGAAAATCAAGATCTAGTTTGATTTTTCCTAGAGTTATAATTTCTTCATCTGTAATTCCTGTAAGTTTGCATTTTGTTTCTATCATCAAGTCTGCGCTAATGTTTTCTAATTTGCAAATGGATATATCTGCTCCTGTGTCAATGAGGAAAGTAAGTATTTTTTTAGATTGTTTACATTTCAATTTTACAAAATTTGTTGTAGTATCCGATATGTTGTATACTTTTAATTTCGCTGTCCCGGATGATCTTCCAAGATCTCCGAGCGATCTTCGTTTCCCTGTATTGGTGCTTCTATTGCCAATATTCTTCTTTGGTTATTGTAGTAATTGATTAAGTTTTATTTTTATCGTTTCGTGAGTGTACCCTCTTCCTATGCACTTTTTTGCATTTATCTTTACTGTCCTAACTTTTTTGTAGGTGTCTAATAATCTTTGCATTTGTTTAATGCGATTTGATTTGTAATTAAAATAATTTTTACTTTTTTAAAAATTTTTTTTTTTATATATTTTGTACAGTGTTTCCACTTTGTACCCTATTTATATGTTTAAGTACATACGACTTATAGTACTTACTTAGCTTATAAAAAATGATAATTAATAATATAAAAATTGTAATTGTTATTATTATGGTTGTAGAGGTTGATCTCAGGTCATTTGTTGTTATCGATGATCCAAGGTTGTTGTCGATCTGCTCGTTAATCGTTATGTAGTCCTTATTCTTGTTTTCTAGCATTGTTATCTTGTAGTATGTGTCTGTTGGTATGGGGAACATCTGTTTAATCTTTCAAATATCTTCCGTCGTCTTCGTATAACGAGAATAGCTTTTCGATTTTGGCATCAGCATCTATTATTATCTCGTTGTGGGAATCTAAATGTGTTTTGATGTCTTCTATTTCTTGTTCGCATATAAAACATGTGGATGGCATCTTATTGTAGTTTGTTTCTGATTTTGTATTTTAGGTCTTTTAGCTGGTTTACAAAATTTTGCTTTTGTTCTCCTGTTGAAATGTGTATGAGCCTGTAGAGGTTTTGTAATTCCAGTTTTTGTCTCACTTGTCGTCCGGCTCTGCTTTTTTTTTTATTGGTTTCTTCCTTCTGCTGTGTTTGGATGTTTTTTAATGTGTTCCTATTTTTATATTCTTCTATTGTTAATTTCCGTGGTCCGGGGATAGGTGTTGGGATGTATATCGGTGTTTCAACTTCTTTAGTCACTGGCTTTGGGATGTATCTTTCTGTCGTATAGTCAGGCCAATTTGAAAAAATATCGTCTATCGATGCCGCAGTCATGAATATATTTTTTTATTCTTTTTTTTGTTCGGTGGATATTTCTGAAGTACTTCTCCTTCCTTTGGTATCGCTGTATCTAATTAACGATTCGTGTTTGGCAGGATCTCGGCTGCCTAGAATTTATTTTCGCTCTCGCACCTATTGGATCTTAGGTGTGGCAGGATCGCCATGAAGTGTGGTCCTCTGAATTATGTTTATTTAAATTTGGGTGAAACCGCGGAGTTGCGTATTTGCTCGCCAGCACTTTCTTCTCGAGCCACCAGGCTACTCAGGGATCATAGAAAAGAACTTTAGTTTATTCTGATTCATTCTGATTTTATTTAGTTAAAAACTTACTTTATATACCCTATTTGTGAGTGACTTAGCATTTGTCACTCTTCCAGTTTTTCCAGTGCTCCAAATAAAATTGAGCACTAGAATTAGTCACACAAACAAATCACTATCAATACACCAATCAAAATTTGAGTACTTTTTATTTGGTGGTTGATTACCCAACCAATTTATTTCACACGTTCAATGTCAACCAAATTCCATTCACACGATTTGCATTTACGGCCTTTGCAGCATAACGTAAACAAACCATACAGTCGATAGACTGTAACTTGAATCCTGCACTTGTTACCTAACGTGCGCATGGCTAAGCCATGTGAGTGCGCTACATTAAGTACGCTTGGTCGCCACGCTTATCTCTTATGTGACGAGTACAAGTGCAATATGATTCCGTCTTGGATTTACTTTGTTTGTTTATGTTATGTGGATTTGGGTATTGTCCATGTTAATGAACTTAAATTGTGTGAAGGCCAAATATCTGTGTGGTCGGTGGATAATTGTGTTGAATGATATGTGTGTTGAAAGATATGGGTGTTAAATGGTGTAAGGTCACCACACATTGGTAAGTTATTTGAATTTGACTTAAATGGCAAAGCAACGGTATACCGCCCAGATGAGTCGCGAGTGCATGTTTTTTCAAAATATTCATTGCGCGCAGCTTCCTCGTTAGTAAGTTGTCTCTTCTCGCATAGTTCTTCTTGTTCCCAAAATGCACGAAGCTGGTCATCAACAGAGCATACATTGACATTCACTATGCCGTACGTAATTTCAGACGTTAGTCCGGACACAACCCAACCAAAGTGCGTGAGTTGCAAGAAAACGCCTTCCTTAAATTTTTTATGCTGCGGTAGCAGGATGTCTCCATATACATCACCGCCGAGCAATAAATCAATACGACTACTCTCATTAAAGTACGGATCAACGAGGGAGTAATTTTCCAAGTTAGGGAGAGAGCTTTTATTAACAGGCGATGGTTGATAAGACGTAAGAGAGGGTAAGACTAATGCGCTGCAATGCAAATTAAAGTTGCTCTCAATTATCGAGGCTAAAGACAAATTAATATATTTTCGTGTTGTACAGGGTGACTTTACAGCAAGAGTATTTAATTTTTGCAAGTGAAGAGTTTGTACCGCATCTTCTGTTATGATTGATGCTTGCGCACCTTGGTCAAGCAGTGCCCTTAGAAAGTAGTCACCGACATTAGTTTTAACAACCACGCGTATTGTAGCCAGAATAACTTGAGGCATTGATAATGTACCAAAATTACATGCTAAATTCGCAGTTGGGATAAGAGGTGTTGCGGATGGCGTAGAAGTATGTGATGGTGATTCAATACCATGCGATGACGAAGGAGAATGGTTACTATGAACATTTGGTAAAAAGTTGGAAAATTCACTATGTACTATAGTGTGATGTTGCTGTTGACATATTTGACAGCGAGAAGTAACTCTGCAGTCATTTGCAACATGACCAGGTTTTAAGCAATTACGACAAATCTTTCTCGATGTTATTAAATTCCGTTTAGCAGCAGCGGGCAGTGAGGCAAATTTAAAACATTTATAAAGCAAATGACGCTTATCGCAGCAAGGGCAGTTAGCGTCAGCAGCAGTGGCAGTAGTTAGATGTACATTGCGACGAAAGGAGTTTCGTGTGGTATTTTTAAGCTTTGGCATTGTCGTCAAAGGCGATGAATGAGTAGTGGAGTAATTCTGATCATGAATTGTTACCAATGTAAGAAAAGTAGTTTCGAGAAAATCATATAAGTCTCTCATAGACGGAATTTCGGTGGCATCTTTCAACGACTGCTCCCACTCTTTACGTATTTGAAAGTTAAGTTTATTAACTGTGATAAAAATTAGAATAGCATCCCAGCTGTCTGGATTTACTTCCAAAGTGCGCAAAAGGGCAACGTAATTGCGAGTTGTGTCTAAAATAATCTGAACGCTAGCCACAGAGCCATTTGAAGTAGGAATCGAAAAAAGCTTATTTAATAGCGTGTCAACAATTTTTCTTTTGTTATGATATCGTAGATTTAGCGCACTCCAAGCAAGTTCATAGCTTGTATGTGAGGCTGGGTACTCTTTGACGATATCTAATGGAACACCAGAACAAGATCCTTTTAAAGAATAGTATTTCTGGACTTTAGAAAGGGCTAAATTACTATGAACTAGCGAAATGAACATATCTCTGTACGATATCCATGTAAGATAGTCACCAGAAAAATGTGGAATGTCGATTTTAGGTAAACGAACGTCAGAAGTTATTGTTTCATTACGGGTACTTGAAGAAGCTCCAAAGGTACTGGAGTGAAGATTTAGTGGATCAGAACTGTTTGAGTCAGGAATGAAATCAAGTAGCGTGCCCTTGAAGGTCAAAAAAAGATCGCGGAAATTCTTGTTAGTTTCCTCCTTTAAGTATGGCACATCTTCAGCTTTTAACTTTTTTTCACGAATAATATCACAAAGTTGGATATGGTTTTCTTTAAATGTTTTAAAATTCGATTCAATTTCCTCCAGTAAACTCTGAACAAAACCACGTGTTTTTTCAGACCCGAGTTTGCTGTCGAAGTTCTGCTTTATGCATTCAAGGTCACGCAGCATTTCATTTTGATTTTCAATTGCTGATGCAATATCCTCCATTTTTATTTTAAAGAATTAAAGGTTTATACATACGATAATATCCAGAAAAGTCGTTAGCGTTGTCCAAAATCAAGCTTAAGTTGTCACCAAATCGTTGATCCAATTTTCCAAACACAAATAATGATTACCGCAATCGGAATCCAATTCCAGTCAAGGTTAAGTTTTTTTAGTCTTCAGAAAGCGTACGGCAAATCGTTTTCCCAAAGTCAGCAAAAGCCAAATTGTTCCAAATAAAAGGGATCTGTACGAGCATCAGCTCGTGGTCCAATTTAAGTGGGAAATATCCCGAGTTTCGGCACCAAAATTAATGTATGAGATTTGAATTAAAACAATTCAATTATATTCAACTGTACTTTATTTAAATTAAACCTGCAGCCAGCACGGCAGAGACAAGTTTTCAATTGTTCAAGGTTCATAGAACACTAAAATTAAAGTTACATAGAAAATGCATAGTAGTCAAAAAGAAAGAAATTAAAAGAGAGCAAAATATGTTGCATATACTAATACAGATAAATTAGTTAACAATTGTTGTTGTTAAGAGAAGATAAGTTAAAGAATTTAACATTTGCATGAATAACAGTTACTCGTAAATTGAAGTAGAGTTATGCAAAAATAGAGGATACAAAAAATATAAAATGCTCCAACAATATTTGAAGTTTATGTTAAATAGTTAACTTCTAGTTATGCCTTATTAAAAAAAAAATTAAAATCATGTCATATGTTTATAATTCCATAATTATCTATTACTTTATTATACCCTGTATATTATCATTATTATTAAATTACTAATATTATAAAAACCAAACCAAAAACATACTAATTATAAAAATAAAAATTATAATCAACACGATTCAAAATTTAACAAAAAAAAATAATCTAAAAAAATAATAATGAAATAAATTGAAAAGAAAAAAGGAATAAAGAAAAATATCATGCCAGCTTAAAGAGCTTGCACAGTAGGTACCATTTAGAACCACAAACAGATAGGGTGCACCACAAACAGATAGGGTGCACCACAACCATTTGCCTCATGGTCTACATGGTAGGGTGGATTAAGTCGGGCTCGAGCGACCATCATGCTCGGAGGTCAGCAGCATTGGAAAGAATTAGGGAGTCCCACATTTTTTTTGAATTTTCGGTAGATTTCTGATATTTGATAAAAATAAATTTTTTTCGGTAACGTGTCCATTTAATAAACTTTAAAATTTTTAAGCATTCAGAGTGCAGCGCTCTCTTTCAGCACGAGTTTTAAGTTTGTATGGTGAAGGAGCAATAGGGGCAGCAGCGAACCCACTACATCTTACCGAACTGCTAGTAGGCAAACCAGCTCGTGCTGCCGCTGTCACTATTGCCCACGCAAAAAGCACCGATCGCTAAGTGCAATTACACAACTTTTAATAAAAGTGTGAGTTACTATAAAAACTTTAATGGGGGATTATTTTTTGAGATATGAAAAATACAAAAAACCTTAGCGCTTTTTTTTAATTACATATTTACAGTTTTTTCAATAATATTACATATGTACCTACATACGTATGAAATTTAAAAAATTTTCCGATTTTGTTCAAATTTACACGTCAAAGTACTTAAAATTTCAAATTTCAACTCTCTAGATGGTCGGGGGTACTGAGAAAGATCCGTATTTCGGCCTGAAGATAGCCGAGTTTAGTCCGTTTTAAAAGCCCAAAAATCTAAGTTTAAAGTTATAGAAATCATTTTATTTTTGTTTTGCTATATACAAAAAAATTCTACTATACACAAAAAAATATTTTTAAGCTTCTAGACATTAAGATCTTTTTTTGCGACCAAATTAAGTAAAAAAGGCTTTAGTAAAATATGACAACTTTGAAAATGGTGCTCCAAATCTGGGTCTTTCTCAAAATACTTAAATTGCGATTCACATTGTAAACAATTTTATACACTTAAAATGAGACATCACACAGTGAAAATGGTTGGCCAGGTTCAGAGATATTCGACATCGAATTCGGCAGTTCTCGCAAAAATAGCGTTTTTTCAAAACTTTGACCTTACAGTACTCATGACTCCGACTATCTAGGGATCTGTTATTTGTGTTGTGGAGCTACCTTTCAAAGATATTTAACGTGTACAAATTTGAGCAAAATCGAATGTTTTTAAAATTGCATACGTATGTCATAAGTATTTCATACGTGTGTAATATCATTAAAAAACAGTAAATAAGGAATAAAAAAAGCTCTAAGGATTTTTTTACTTTTGATGTATATCGACTATAATTAACATCCCAAATAATTCCCCATTCAAGTTTTACTAGTAACTTGCCATTTAAGCTTGGTTGAAGCCCACCGTGTATAATTTAGTTCATCCGGGGAAAAAAGATGAAATTGATTATTATAAAATAGATTTTTACAAACTTAAGCTGTCAAAAGTTGGAGTTTTATTACATAAAAACCAATCGATTCTTATTGCAATAAAAACTCCGAATAATTATCTTACAACCGATTTAAAACTTATTGTACCATTGCCGAATAAACATAATGTAGTAATTGATTCAGAAAAGAAAAATATTGTTACATTTGGAAAAAAAAATATAGCTACAAATATGAAACAGACCGTTCAATAAACGATTTAAGCTTGAGCTGTATTTTTAAGAACGATTGCACATTTAAATTTAATAATAAAACAAAACTGAAATTGTTGGAAGAAGACACAATTTTAGTTATTAACGCCTATAAAGAAAGTCTAAGTTTGCTAAAATAATATCTTATAGTAAAAAGAGTTTTAGTTGCCCACTCTTCCCCCAGCACCCCCCTGATATTTAAATTTTGATTTTGAGAAAAAAAATTATCCTGATCTGAAATGTCATTGAACCCGCTTTAAACTCTCGTCATTTCTTTCTCATATTATTACAAATCCACAATAAAATCTTAAGCGAAAGAAAGGTGGTGTTTTAGAGAAAATTAGCTTTGTTTTTTTTTTATAAAAAAACGCCATAGCTCCGCCAATTTTCAACAATGTAGAAAATTTCTCAAAGATTCTGACAGACATTAAGAAATTTTCTTAGAATCAAAATACAAAAATTAATTATTTTTATTTGGATGGAAATTTTTTTTTTTTTAAATTTTCAGTGGTTTTTTAATTTTTGACACCAAAACTTAAAATAGTTTCGTAAAAAATGTTTTTCGATCAAATCAGGGGAATACGTGTCGCCCTTATCTTCATATTCAATCGGCAACCAATTCCGCAATTTGAAGTCAGTCCGACTGCATGGTTTGAAATGGATTTGGACACCCGGTTTCTTAATTTATAATTTACTCGAAGGTTTTCACTTTTTCTTTCTTCTTCTGCCCAGCATCACGTGTTGTAGGCGCCATTCCTTAATCGAAACTTCAAAAACAATAATATGCTTATAATTGATATTTTTGGTTACGGTAGCGACAAACACGGAGGCGACATTTCACTGAAATAAGCGTCTTGGAGACGAGAGAAGAGACGGAACACCTTTTCCGCACATATCGTCACATTACAAATGAAAACAAAGTGAAATGTCAAACCTATGAAAAGATTCAAAACATATACGCCCCTATCATGAATAGTCGGAGGAAAACGATTCTTTCGGATTTGTTTTGTTTCTCGATAGGAGTATTTTGCGATCATAAATAATTGCGGATTGGAAAACTTCATATCCAGTCAGTGCTGCCAAAATATTTCCAATTACTTTCATTCAGAGCCTGTCCCATTCGATATCTTTTTGTGAAATTTGTGAATTTAATGAAATTTTGACAGTTCTCTGAGGTGAATATGATCTGTCAAAATTTGCACTAGCCCTGGGGCTAGTACAAATTTTGACAAGTGATAGCAATTGAAATAGCAATCAACAATTGTAAACAACATTGTAAAGACGTCAGCATTGTCATGAATTACAAAAGAAAATTTGTAAGTTACACAGTTTATTTATAAAATATTATTAGAAATTTTACAATATCTTTATATTTTTATTAGCGACAGGATTTGCTCGATCACAGGGAGAAAAACATGCAGAAGCAAATGTAGGATCAGGTAAATTATAAAATTTATAATTTAATTCATGTTATATTTCCTTCTCTTTGCAGGCATGACATACGATGAGACAAGACAAATTTTAAAGGTTCAAGATAAATTATGTAAGTTGAAGTATAGCTCATATGCATACTGCTACGATGAAATAGCTATGGATACTAAAAACGATGTATGGATGCATATGCCACACAATACATCAGATGGCACTGACACCAGCAGCAGTAATGTAAATAGTTCAGGAAAACGGCACAATGGAAAAGATTCTCATAACTGCACCGATACTAATGAAAGAGTGCAAAGTCTGCTTTCTACATCTCATAACAACTATGCTCCTATATCTGAGATGAATCATAATCATAATAAGAATCACAATCATCATCAGCAGTTGCCAGATAGCAATACTTTATCAACTAATTTAGATGAAAATTCTACAATAGGTGGTGGCTCCGTTGCAGCTGGTAATAAATATGGAAATAATTATAGGTCATTGTCAAATAACGACACTGTCACACTGATTCTACGAGAACATGAATCATCTCACCATGGGCATAGTCATTTGCATGGACATGTGCATTCACCACCTGAATCATTTATTGCAGTTGCGTGGATGATTATTATGGGTGATGGATTACACAATTTTACTGATGGCATGGCTATAGGTAAGAAACATAAAAAGTTAACTTATACTGTATACTTCAATGTAAAAAATGCATTTAATGTTCGCAAAAAAAATATCCTTAAGTTTTTTGCTCAAATCACACTTTGCTGTGTTATTGCTTGACCGTGTTTAAATTCGCATTTTGTATGTATGGTCGCAGTCATAAATTTTTTCATATGTTTCAGGTGCTGCTTTTGCTTAGAACATTGCTGGTGGGTTTTCATGAGTTACCATATGAATTCTTATAAAGGCAGGTATGTCTGTTAAGTCGGCTGTTTATTACAATCTGCTTACGGGGGTGTTAAACTTCGCTGGAATGATATTTGATATAGTTTCTGGGCAGGAGACTGTTCAATGGATGTTTGCAGCTGCTGCTGGTCTTTTTATATACATTGCACTTGTATATATGGTAAATAATAACCTTTTACTTGAATACATGAGTATAAATTTTTTTTACTTAAGATGCCGGAGCTATCAGCATCGCATAAATCGATAGATCAATTCGTGCTGCAAATACTGGGCATGAGCAGCAGTGTTTTGATAACTTTTAATGTACTGCTTCGTATTACGAATATTGTAATGTATATTTTTATAAAAATAAAGGAAAGCTGAAGAAAATTAAACACAATATTTTGTGCCAATGAGGGAATTCTAAGCATTACACTTTTTATGAAAATAAATTATGCTTTCATTATTTTGAAAACTTAATGCCAATGCCTATGTACTTATGTCTAGTATGGTATAGTATTTGTTAATGACATGATGTAAAATTAGGATGGTAACATGTGGTAAGGAATATATAAACATGTATATTCCTATAACATAACCAAATTTTAATTTTTTCGTGCACCGGCAAACAGTAATTTACTAAACTAGCTTATGTTAAGTGGTTCATTCAGTTGTATAAGTGTAAGTATTAGATAATTAGTGTACATGATTGTGACCAACTGACACTGTCGATGGTGTTAAGGAAGAATTAAAAACATTCATTAGATCACCTTCGTATGTAAATAGTAAAATCTGCATTTTTTATGGTATGAAATTTATATTTTTTCAGATACGTGATATTATAATCAAAATGTGTATAAGTATTACTTATTTCCACACCACCTATGAGGTAGAGTTTTGGTGCGTTTTTTTTTTACAGTAGTTTCCCCTGTATGCATACTCCACAGCATACCCGTTGAGATAGATTTCTCTCGTTAAGAATGCATTACATAATTTGTCATTTTCCGAGAACGGGGCGTGGAAACTTCCATACAACAAAAACACTTAAAACGCTATATCTTGGGATTTATGATAGGTACTGTTGTGAAACTTGATAAATGGATCAACATTGATTCTGCCAAGCTACTCGCAAAATGTGAACGGGATTGAACATTGGGCGTGGCATCTCAAAAGCAATAAAAACACTTAAATTGCTATTCTTGGTACTTATACCGAGCTGTAACATTTTGTGCATGTACCTAATACTCTACAGTAAACTACATGGCTTATGCCAAGCTATTCGCAATATGTGAACAGGATTGTACATAGGGGCGTGGCATCTTTCATGAAACAAAAACGCTTAAATTGTTATTCTTGGTACTTATACCGAGCTGTAAAATTTGGTGCATGGACCCAATACTCTCCAGTAAGGACTGCGTAAAATGTGAGGTTGTACAACGAGGAGGGAGCGGGCAAAGCAGCGAAAAATTATGCTGAAGCTATGAAAACATAATTAAAGTTATGTTTGTTTCTTTTTGCCAACATATACAGTAGAGCGGTTCAAAAAAAAAACTTTTTGATTTTTTCACGATGTGTCAGCGGATTACAATAGCCTTATATGTCTGGACAAGCCCCATTACTAGGATTAAGGTTAATATTGAAAACTGGATTAGCGCCCTCTGTTTTAAGTAAACAACCCATTTTCAAAAATCTTGATTTAAAAAATGCTGCAAGTTGTAGAGGTTATAAAATTTTTCAACAAAGTGGGTATGGTTTTCGGGAAACAATCGATCGGGGAATTCAAATCCGTGATTGGTTTTTCTTCTTCTTTTCTTACAAAAAAATTGACAAATGACCGGACAAAAGTAAAAAAGTACCGAATTTCAACTTTCTAGCTCCAACACCTCAAATATTATGTTGCCGCTGATCCCATGGAACATCATTTTTAATGAACTGATATTCCCTTAAATGAATGCCGAAACCGCATATCATTATCTTATTTCAAAACAAAGATATCTGCATTTTTCTAAATTAGCAGACCTGATTTTTTTCGAATCGTGGTCGACAAATTTGCATATTAAGATGATTCAATTATTTTTTTTTATTTCAAACAGTTATTATCAACCGTGGAATTCGAATCCATGATTAGATTTTCTTCTTCTTCTTTTTTTCTTACAAAAAAATTGAAAATTGACCGGAAAAAAATGAAAAAATTCCGATATTGTACTTTAAAGTTGCAAAATCACCCCATATTATTTTGCTGCCGATCCCGTGTTACATTATTTTTGATGAACTGTTATTTGCTTAACAGAATGCCGTAAGCCGCATATCATTTCCTTATTTCGAACCCGAGATATCTGCATTTTTCTAAATTAACAGAACTGTCATAATTTGAATTTTTTAATATTTTAGAAAATCTAAATTGCTAATTAACAACAAAATTGCAAAATTTTTGCAACTTTTTTTTTTTTAATACATAAGTTCAAGTTATTATCTACAGAAATTAAAAAATTTCGTCACGATTTGTCAAGCAGTTCAAAACTTATAGCATTTAAAAAAAAAAGGTTAATGAAAACTTTGACTGGCAATAATTATTGCAAAAATTTTTTTTAAAAAATTTTTCCGTACACTGATTTCCACCACTTGCAGCTACTGATTTATATAAAAAACTTTGAAAAACCCAGGTTAAATTGTTCCATTTGTTATCTTTGTCATGTTTGTTGAATAAAAAATAGCATTGATCAATAAGTAAAATTTACAATATTGGTCTTTGCTAAAATGACTGTAAGTTCATAATGTTTAATTATAATAAAAATAACCAGTCGCAAAAATCAACTTTCTTAAACCATACGGAAGAACACGCCAATTTCAAAAAATATGTGGCTGGCAACACCACAATTTTCGAAAAATAAAATCATAGCAAGTCTCTAAGCCAATGGCTTAGCAGCTGTGACAACAAGCGAGAAAGTGACAAGAGATAATAAATGGATATACGCAATTTGTACAGTTCAAGGTCAGTTCCTCAGTAGCTCAGTTGTTAGAGCGGCCGTCGACAGATATGCAATTGAAATGCATGTACGGTCAGGGGATCGACTCCATGTACAACATTAACCAAAAAACTGGTCTGATGAGGCTATGTGGTAATAGCCGAAACATATGTCACCAATTACCAGGTTAAATTGTTCCATTTGTTATCTTTGTCATGTTTGTTGAATAAAAAATAGCATTGATCAATAAGTAAAATTTACAATATTGGTCTTTGCTAAAATGACTGTAAGTTCATAATGTTTAATTATAACTTTGAAAAACATTTCAGACATGTCGGTTTCGCGTATTCTGACCCATTTTTTGCTTAAAAAAATCATAGAAATAAGTATGCAATAACCTTTTTTAGTGCAAATATGTTGTTTTAAAACATAAATTATTAAAATCGGTTCAGTATATTTTGCAGTTTGGCGTTACAAACCATTTCTATATAAGCAATTTTATATAAATTGTATAGATAATCAATATATTCACTAATCCACTGTTAAAATTTCCACTGAATACTGGAATTTTTTTTAAAACTAGGCATTAAAATGTTATTTATAGCAACAACATAATTGTGTCTGGGGGATGTTTGGCCCCTACGATTGGTCTGGCTGTTTACAAAAAGCATTGAAAAACATCCCTGAGTATCGTATAAAAAAATCAAGACTCAGAATATAAGTAAAGTTCGGCTATTTTTTGCGAGCTTTAAAGCGTCTGGTAGAAATTACCGCCGACGAGAAGTGTCTGGCAGTGTTGATTATTAATTTTTAAAATTATTCTACAATACATATACAAAAATCAACACTCAGAATTTAAGAAAAGTAAGTAATGATTTTACGTACCGTTAGCACCTTGTACCTGTAAATTGGCCGTCGGCCCAAGTTAACGGGTATGCATACGTTCACAGTACATACTTGTACTACACTATCCCACACATTTTGTTACTCAGAAAATAAGTAACGTCTGGCGGCTCTGGGCTCTTACTCTATATACTGTTCACAAAAAAATTGATGGTTAAGTTTTAAACCTTCAGCGCGGGAGTGGGAGGACTTTTGTAAGCATATACTCCACGGCATTTAGGTGCGCTAGAGTTTTACTACTATTTGAGAATTTCCGCGCTCGAAATTTCGAACGAGGGGTCGCACAAGCAGACCGTTTCTGCATTGAAAGCGGGAGTTGGACAGGTTACGGAGGCGACATATCTGTAGATAACTTACTGCTGAAAGAAACTAGGTCCAAAAACCCACATTTCCACTTTTTCCTGGCCACAGGAACTGTAAAGCTTGAATTATTAAAAAATCTGGTTAATTTTTATCGATATTTTTTCAACTGCTAATTCAATGAAAAATTTAATTAAATAAGTTTGTTTGCCATTTTAGTACCTTTAATTTGGTACTAAAAACGACTAAATTGGGCATTTCTAGCTCGAGATATGAATTTTAAAGTGAAAAGAGGTCGAAAAAATTGAAAAGCCACAATATCTCAAAAACTGTACCATAAAAAAACTTAACTTTCATTTTCTCATCAAAGGAACAAAACAAAAATTTTTTTTGTAACGATTAGACTCAACAAATTGTCGGAAAAATTAATATATTCAGAAAATGTGGGATTTGGATTCATTCATTCAATCATTTTCAACGTTGTCATTTTACGGTTGATTTTCTTCTGGTATGTCTCAATTTTTGCGTAAAAATATCAGATCTATGTGTAAGAAGTAAAATTATTTTTTTTTATTTTATTTCTATTTTTCGGGGCCGCAGAATCAAATGTACAATTTAATTTTTCTTAAAATCTGGCCTGTTTTCATCGATATCTTTTAAACCACTTTTTAAATAAAAAATGTAATTGCACAAGTTTGTTTGCCATTTTATTATCTTTAATTTGACACTAATAACGAGGAAATTGAACATAACTAGCTCAAGATTTAATTTTAAAGTGAAAAGAGGTCGAAAAAATGAAAATCACAATATCTCGAAAACTGTACCATTCAAAAAATTTTTATTTTCATTTTTGAACTCAGCAGGAAAAATTACATAAGAAAAGTAACTTCTTATCGATGGAACATTTTGAGTGTAAACTAATGTAATTTATTAAACATCGACACATAATAAAGGAGAGTACGACAAAGATTTTAACAGTAGGTACGAACAATTATTTTTTTTGTTTTTTAAGTACATGGGTCATTCTACCTCGTTTTTACATTGAAAATTAAGATTTCACAAAAACAATTTTTTTTCGATACTTTGTCAAAAACTATTCGATGCATGACCAAATCCATCTCAAACCATGGCTATAAGATAGTTATCTCAGTGGCTCAACGGCTTTCGCCGCTTAATTTTTTCGTAAATCAAATTTGACAGCACTGCTGTAGAACAACTGTCAAACAAGAAAAAAAAGTTGAGTTATATCAAAACAAACTTAAAATTGACAATAACAGAATAAGAGACCAAATCCATCTCAAACCATGTACGCGGATTATTTCATGTTACGGAATTGGTTGCCGATTAAATATGTTGTTTTTCAAAGGATATAAGGGGACCCATATTTCCCCGATTTGATTAAAAAATGTTTTTACGAAGTTATGGCCATTTTAAGTTATGTCCATTTTAGGCTGAAAATTGTTTCAAAAAAGCGGCATTTTCATCGAAATCAAAATAATTAATTTTTGTCTTTTGATTTTTATAGAACTTCTTATTCTCTGTTACAATCTTTAAATTTCTAAATGGTTGAAAATTGGCAGAGTTATAGCGATTTTTATGAGAAAAAAACAAATCTAATTTTCTGAAAAACCCCACCTGTTTTTTCCATTAAAATTTTTTTTTGGACTTCTACTTATATAAGAAAGAGATCATATGAGTTTAGTGCGCTCTTAGAGACATTTGAGGTGAGGAGAGTTTTTTTCCAAAAAAAAATATTTAAATTTTTGTTTCAACTTTGCTACCCATCTCTGATACTACTACCTTCAGCTTATTTTTAATAATTACATCATTTAGTACCGTTCTTTCTCTTTAAAATGAGTTTTCAAGTGGTAATCTGCGATGTTTCCTCGCAATGTTACAGCCATTCGAAAAAGACATGAATTTGGTTTTTCTTTTTAGAGAAAAAATTAAGTCCTAGTAATCACTTTGCAATTTATTTCAATTTGGGACGAGTCCTGGTCCTCTAGATATGAATTTTTCTGGGTCGCCACGCGCAAAAATTAACCACAAAATATCTAACAAAACCATAGAAAAGTATTAATGCAACGCAGTAACGCAAATGGATAACGGTAAATGTACGATGCACGATGTAGGTAATACCAACGCTTGCGTGAAATATTAAAAATTTTGAAAATGGAAAAATTTCAAAAATTGGCATAAAATGGAAAAAGTTAAGTTATTCATTTTATACCAATTTTTGAAATTTTTCCATTTTTAAAATTTTTAATATCTCATAAATTTTTGAAATTTTCAAAAAAATAGAAAACTTAAAAAATTTAAAAACTTTTAAAAATTTAAAAAAGCTGAAGATTTCGAAACTTTGAAAATATTATAAAAATTGCAAAAAAAACATCCTAAAATTAACAAAAGTATCGATGGAATATCCAAATTTTATTTTTAAGTTTCATAAATCTTTACTATAATGCTTGTCAAATCAAATAGGGTACAAAAACATAAATGAAAGTTTGAGGGATGGTACTCCTATATGTTTTGAATATTTTGAGCTTAAAAAAGCTGAAATCGATTTTGGAGTATTTGAGAAATCGATCTTTTCCTGAAAATTAAATTTTTTTTCTTTCAGCATACATATATATAACGCTTAGGAGTTAATTTTTCCAGACTTGCAGTTTTTTTTTGTCATCTACTAGCACACAGCTACCTAAAAATATTATGAAAACGAATTTGAATGAATTTTTTGTGTTATTTACGAGCGGCTCTGAAGAAGAAAATTAAGAAATTAATTTTTTTATCAAAACTATTGGTCGAAAAAATTTGATATAATTTTTTTCTATCTATTAGATAATAACATAATCACTCAAAAAATGTTCAGCCAATTTAAAACACGTCAGGGTAAAAATAGTCAAATTAAATATGAAATGACCGATTACTAAATGTTTCTCTATCTTTATTCAGTTTTTGGATTGTGTTTTGTTTTGTGTCTATGATTCTTTTATATATTTTCTCTTTGCCTACCTTTCCTTCCATTACGTCTATTGGTTTTGCCTTAATAATAGAATAGATTGAATTATTATACCATTCAATACTTTGAAAAAATTTTTCTTGAATTAGCATCCGGGGATTTTCTACTTCCATCACCCTTATTTTCTCACTGACTGTACTATGGAATCTTTCTATGTCTGCGTTTTCTGTATGGCTATTTGGTATTGTAAAATGAGTTTCAATCTCTTTCTCTCTTAGAAAATTCTTAACATTAACTGAATTAAATTCGTTATCTAAAATGAGTAGTTTGGGCCTACCTCTTATTGCGATGTACCGCCTCAATTTATCTACGATTGTTATACTGTTTCTATCCTCAAGGGTAAAAGCTATTGCATGCTTTGAAAATTTATCAATAGTAAAAAGAAAACTGTTTTTTGTTGGTATAAATGTCAACATGTATTATTTGATTCACATCTTTTGGAGTTTCAGTTATATTAAATTTAGTTCTAAGTGGTTTTCGTCCATATTTTGCTCGATTACATGTATCGCAATTATTAATGTATTTCTGTAGGACTACTTTTAATTGTGGAAAGTAAATGAATTTTCGAAGTTTCTCATAGCAACCAATAATTCCTGTATGACCTTGTGGTAACTTAATACCAACATATAAAAACAACAACACACAAGAAATACTTTATACAAAAACAACTTCAAATAATGTTTAAGTTCTTATTTGTAAAATAAAAAGATTTCGTTTTATATGTAAAAAAATTAAATTTATTCATTCAAAAAAGAAAATCTAAAAATATACAAACTATAAATGAAATATTATATAAAATTAAATTTTGGAAAATAAAATATTAAAGAACTTTCAACAACTACATTGGCGATCCCACCAGGCTCTCATCAAAACAACGAATAAGGCCGAGATAAAAAAAAGCTCATATACACACAAATGCTGCTGTCGCTGCAGGAAGAGAACCAGAGGACAGACACAGCGAATTCAAATGCAACCCAACCCAGTGTGTAATACACAAATTGTACAACTGCAAACAACAAACACAGCACCAACAGCAACCGAAATTAATTCAAGTTCAAGCAGCACTGTTTTAACGCAACACAACAACAACAAAAACTAATAAGTACTACTGCTGCCCTTCAACAGATGCGATCACAACAGATCATATAGCAACATAAGATCATATTCAACAACAAGAAATCCGCGACCCCAGAACAACAACAATACCAGCAGCAGCAGCAAGTGAAGTATTTAGTTTTTCAACGAATGCAAACGATAGGGAGGGAAGAAACTTATCGTTTGCATCTAGTAGGCACTACACTACACGTAGGTACGCAACATTATTAGGTACACATTTAGGAATATATTGTATTTTACCTTTAACACTTTCGCCTTTAACCCTTCATCAAAATTTAATAATTTTTAACCCTTAACGTAGGATGAGTCTAACTCACACTCCCCCACATTCCACTCACCGCGGAGAGGGAGATAATTCCCAATTTATTAATTTAGGCCCTGATTTTCTTCCAAATCCTTTTGATATACCCGTTAGTATGGACATTTGTGCGACATCAGTAAAGTTGCCTCAATTTTGGACCAACTGTCCAGAAGCATGGTTGATCCATGCAGAAATACAGTGAGCGTCAAAAGAAAGTAAACACCTTAATTACTCATACTAAAAGTCGTATTAAAATTAAGTTAATAACACAAAATCAAAAATAAATATAAGAAATTCAAGAATTATTTAATAATAACTGATTTCGATATAAACATTTAACAAAACTAATTATGAAAAAAAATAAATTCGATTTAATTCGAAAAAGACCAAATTTTACGCGTCAAAAAAAAAAAAAACAGCAAACAAAAGTTCACTATAAAAAGTAAACTTTTTAAATATTTTAACATGTAGTTTGTTTTCCTTTTACCTTAAGCACCTCGTTTGGTCCCCAACGCATCGACTCGATAAATTTTTTTGTTACATCTGGGCAGATTTCGTTCCATTCTTCCCTTAGAACCTTTTTTAAGCCTGCCTTGCTTGAAAAAGCCGTTTGTCTGATTTTTCTGTCAATGGTGTTCCCACAGGTGCTCGATTGGGTTAACATCTGGGGACTGCGGCGGATGATCAAGTGTCTTAGGAGTCTTGTACAGTAGCCACACCTTTACAATTTTCGACGCATGCTTTGGATCGCTATCCTGTTGGAAGATCCAGTTCCAAATCAAGCCTAATTTCTCGACGCTAGGGTCAACATTGTCCTTCAAAATAGCTAAGTAATCCATTTAGTTCACAGTACAGTCAATAACAACAAGATTACCAACACCTGTTGCCACCATACAGCCCAAAACCATAATTGAGCCTCTACCGTGTTTGACAGTGTTGGTAACACACTTTTCTATGAAGGCTTCATTCTAAGCACGCCATATTTTTGGGGACCTTTTCGATCCAAAAATTTCGAATTTGCTCTCATCTGTATAAAGTTTGTTTTCCCAAAAAGGTACTTTTTGTACTTTTTAGCAACAAGCTTACTCTGATTTACCTTGGATATGTATGGCTTCTTGCGTGGTATCCTTCCATGTAAGCCAATTTTGTGAATCGGTCTCCTGACTGTAATCGCACTTACTGGATTGCCTGATGTGTGCGTTATGTTCTTTAATAATTTAACTGCATTTGAGGCTGGATACACCTATACTTCTCTTACTACAGCTCTAACTTCAGTACCACTAACCTGTTGCTGTTTGGCGTATTTATCAACTATTTTTTGTATTGTTCCGTGGTTCCTTCCCACGATTTCACAATTTTAACGCAAGGATTTCACTTTTTCTTTTAAATCTAATATAATTTTCCGAGTATCAGTCGATGTTTGCTTTCCCATAGTGATATTATCTTCCTTTATACCTTTTTAGTTATTATTAATAAGTAAAAATCAACTGAAAATTATTTTTAGTGAAGTAAAATATTTGATCAGTACAAATTTTTCACAAAAAACTTTAGTTTCCTCCTCGAAATATAAAAAATCTAAGTAAGTATTACAACTGTTTACTGTTTTTTGACGCGTAAAATCTGATGCATTTTCACATTCGAGAGGTTTGAGCAATGTTGTCACTTTTTTTGATTTCATGTTTTATAATAGTAAATCTCCAAATGGTATAGTAGTAAACTCTGTAATATTACTTTTTATCGTAAGTCAATAATAACTTTGTAATAAGATAATTTAAGGATAAAGAATTGGTGTTTACTTTCTTTTGACGCTCACTGTACAATTTCAGTCCAAAGCCATTACTACGGACAAAACAAAATATGAGTACTTGATTACAGCTCTTCCACAAGAAGTAATCATGACAGTACTTGACTTCATACAAAAACCCCCAACTGCTAATTTGTATGAAGCATTAAAGAAAATTTTGATTGAGCGTCACTCCTTAAGCGAAAACAAAAGGATTGACAAAATTTTATCAGACTCTGAGATGGGAGACCGAAAACCATCCCAGTTTTATAGATCCCTTTTACTTTTAGCTGGATCTTCAGTAGAACCAGACTTTTTAATAAAATTATGGCTACGAAAACTTCCTAAAAGTCTTAATATTGCTTTAACAGGATCAGGCCATACAGAAGTAGAGGACCTTTTGAAACTTGCTGACAGGTTATGGGAAGTTATTACTGAAAATGAAATTTCATCCCTATATAAAGGTTCCCATGTTACAAATGGACCTAGTTCCAATGAGCAAATGGCAAATATGATGCAAACTTTCACGCAAACTACCACAAAACTGTTTGAATGTTTCAATAAGCTCTCTTTAGAAGTTCAGGCTATCAAATCTGAAAGTGACAATCGATCGTTTTCAAGACCCAGACGTAGATCGAATTCTGGACACACATCTCGTCCACGTCCGTCTAATTGGTTGTGCAGATATCATTACAAATTTGGCAAAGATGCACGAAGATGTGAACAACCATGCTCCTATGTTCAAAACAACAACAACTTATTAAACTAAATGAATCCATTATCGCGACGACTGACAATGGACCTATTACACTAACACGTCGTCTCTTTATTTATGATCCCACTAATAAACTTAATTTTCTTATCGACAGTGGAGCCGAAGTATCAGTACTTCCTTCCTCTAAATTCAAAAATAATAACTAACAATCTGATATAACTTTGACAGCTGCCAATGGCACAAATATTTCAACTTTTGGAAAGAAATTACTTACACTTAATTTAAAATTAAGGCGCGATCTACCATTTTCATTTATCATAGCTGACATTTCAAGACCAATCATAGGTGCAAATTTCTTGACAAAATATGGACTCCTGATCGACCTCAAACATAAACGCCTCATTGATCCACTTACAAACATTTCAGTAAATGCATTTTCTGGATTTACTGAAACTACTCTTCCAAAATTATTCACACTAGACAACAAATACACTCAATTACTTAAAAGATTTCCATAATTAATATCAGAACCCGATTACACTGCACCTGTCAAACATCAAACTGTACATCACATTATCACTGAAGGACAATTACCATTTACAAGACCTAGACGTTTGGACTTACAAAAATCTAAGATTGCAAAACATGAATTCGACTTAATAGTTAAAGTTGGAATACGTAGACCTTCTGATTCTCAAACAGCTTCCGCATTACATCTTGTACCAAAATCAGAACCTAATGACTGGAGACCATGTGGTGACTATAGAAGACTAAACGCAATTACTGTACCGGACCGCTATCCATTACCACACATACACGACCTCTCAATCAATTTACACAATACAAACATTTACTCAAAAATTGATTTAGTGCGAGCTTACCATCAAATACCAATGGCCCCAACCGACATACACAAGACTGCAATCACTACACCTTTTGGAATGTTCGAGTTCCTTCGAATGCCTTTCGGTTTAAGGAATTCAGCACAAACATTCCAAAGGTTCATAAATGAAGTTCTACATGGACTGGACTTTATTTTCGTTTACTTAGATGACATTTTAATAGCAAGTGAAACAGAAGAACAACACGTTGAACACCTCACACAAGTATTTCAACGACTAAGTAGTTATGGACTAAATATTAAACCAAACAAATGTGTTTTCGGAGTCAACAATATTACTTTTCTCAGTTATAATATTTCCCAACAAGGTATACAACCTCCGGAAGAGCGAGTACAATGCATACAAAACTATCCTCAACCAACCACTGTTAAACAAATGCAAAAGTTTATTGGAATGACAAATTATTATAATAGATGCATACCTAAATTAGCTCACATGTTAGGCCCTATTTACGACATGGTTACCAATGCCTCTAAAACAAAACACAAAAAACTTGAATGCACAGATAACACTTCACATGCATTCACGATAATTAAAGAGAGTTTTGCTAAGCAAACACTAATTAATCACAATAATAGTAAAGCAAAACTTTCAATTGCCGTAGAGTTCTACAACAAGAATACAATAAAACACTTCAACCACTAGCATTCTTTTCAAAAAAAATTGGACCTTCAGAACGGAAATACAGCACATTTGACCGAGAATTATTAGCTATTTACCTTACAATAAAACATTTCAGACATCACTTAGAAGGAAATGCATTCACAATCTACACTGATCACAAACCGTTAACTACAGCATTGCACTCCAAAACAGAACGTAGTCCTAGACAAACACGACACCTTGAATACATCGCGCAATTTACAAACACAATCGTACACATAAAAGGAACAGATAACACAGTAGCTGATGCTCTTTCTAGATGCGAAATAGAAGAGCTTAAATCACCTGATATTGATCTTAAACAATTACACAGAGAACAACAAATAGATCCAGAACTTAAAAATACCATTAACAAAAACTTATATAAATTCGAACAGATTGACATTCCATTTTTAAACATTAAAATTTGGTGCGAACACTCTACAGATACCACACGTCCATACATTCCACAAACTTTACGTAAGAAGATTTTTGAACAGCTACATAACATTTCACACCCTGGGACACGAGCTTCTAGACGACTGATTACACAACGTTACTTCTGGCCCAATATGAATAGCCAAATTAACAAATGGTCCCAAGAATGCATTAACTGCCAAAAGACAAAAATACATCGACACACTAAAACACTACCAAACAAAATTAACATTCCACATGGTCGCTTTGAGCATATACACATCGATCTAGTCGGCCCACTACCCATATCAAATGATTATAAATACCTGCTCACTACCATAGATAGACACACACGTTGGCCTGAGGTGTATCCACTTAAAAATACAGAAACTGCTACGATTATTGATACATTCAATAGAGAATTCGTTTCACGTTTCGGTGTTCCACTTGAAATTACTTCAGATCGTGGACCTCAGTTCACTTCTCATACTTTCAAGCAATTCATTAAGACTATTGGTAGTCATCACATAATGACTTCTGCCTATCATCCTCAAGCCAATCGAATTATAGAACGATTTCACAGACAGTTAAAAACCTCGTTAATGGCAAGTAACAATCAGATGAACTGGTATACAGAATTACCACTAGTTCTTTTAGGTCTTAGATTAACTGTTAAAGAAGACATAGAGGCATCTCCTGCTGAAATGGTTTTTGGTCAAACCCTTAGATTACCTCATCAACTAGTAGTTCGTAACAGTCAATTTTTCAATCCGTCAGATACTTTGTTTAAACTTAAGGAGAAAATAAAGAATAATCAATCAAATATTTCACATCACAATACCAATTGTCACGTATATGTTCCTCAAGCGTTAAAGAGTTGTAAATTTGTATTTATCCGTAATGATTCTATTCGACGTTCGTTACAGAATCCGTACGACGGGCCTTATGAAGTTTTGGAGAGATCATCAAAATTTTTCAAAATTTTAAAAGATAACACTAGTATTACACTGACACAACACAAACACTCTCCTCCACACATAAACCAGTTAAACAAGTTCGTTTCAATCTTCTTTCTAATACACTTAAACATTAAGGGGGGGAATAATGTGGTAACTTAATACCAACATATAAAAACAACAACACACAAGAAATACTTTATACAAAAACAACTTCAAATAATGTTTAAGTTCTTATTTGTAAAATAAAAAGATTTCGTTTTATATGTAAAAAAATTAAATTTATTCATTCAAAAAAGAAAATCTAAAAATATACAAACTATAAATGAAATATTATATAAAATTAAATTTTGGAAAATAAAATATTAAAGAACCTTCAACAACTACAACCTGATTCGTTTTTGTGATATCTGTGTATTTGAGTAAGAGCTTCATCTTCATTATTCATATCTTTGGCATTATAACTACATTTCACGAATTTTATATTTTCCCGTTGGCTGTATATATCAATAATTTTCTGTTGTAATACATTATATTGATGATCGTCTAATTCTGAAAAAATTCCTACCTTTCCCGACCGAATATGTCTCCGCAATAAATCTGGTAATTTTTCCCTCAAATCTTCTGATTTAATTTTACTATTAAATTTCACTTCAAATTCCCTTTCCTTATTTTCTTTAAAAATTATTTTCGTTTTTAAAACGATTCACTACTGTGTCAAGTATGGGTATATAATTATTAAAATTTTCCCTTTGCGAATGTACAGTATTGTTGCTTTGTTCATCTAAATTGTTCTGTAAAGATCCTTCACTTTCAATAGCAATTATTTCATTAGTATTTGCATTTATTCGGCTCAAGAAATCAGCCACCTTATTATCCCTACCTTGAATGCATTGTATGTTCATATCGTATTCCCCTAACTTTAATATCCATCTTTGCAATCTTGGGTTAACATCTTTGCATTGCAATTTTACATGCAGGCTCTTAAGTGGTTGATGATCAGATTGCAAGTCGAATTTTACACCATATAAGTATGGGCGGAAGAAGTTTACAGTCCAAACGATGGCTAAAAGTTATTTTTCAGTGGAGGAATACTTCTTTTCGTGTTCAATTAGGGTCCTACTATCATAGGAGACTGGATGATTTTCCTGTTGAAGCACTGCCCCAATAGCAAAATTGCTCGCATCAGTTACAAGCTTAAGTTTCTGTTTAAAATCGAGGTACTTCAGGATTGGAGCTTCTGTAAGTAATTTCTTTAATTTCTTAAATGAAGTGATATAGTTAGGATCAGTTACATTTACTTTTCTATCCTTCTTTAAATAACATGTCATTGGCTGCGCTACCTTAGCATAATCTCTCACGAACTTTCTATAATAACCAGTAGCACCTAAAAATGATTTTATCTGCCTTTGAGTATGAGGTAACTTTAGTTCCAAAATACTTCTAACCTTTTTGGGATTCGCTTTGACACCTTCGGGTGTAAGTACATGCCCTAAAAATTTTGTATGTCTACAGCAGAAATTGCACTTGTCCAATTGTATTTTCAAGTTATATTTTTTAAGGTCGTTAAATATTTTCTTGATATTATCTGCATGTTCTTGGAGAGTTGTACTAAAGATTAGAATGTCGTCCATGTATACTACACATATTCTATTAATGAAATCCTTTAGGATATAATTCATCATTCTCTGGAAGGTTGCCGGTGCATTCTTCGATCCAAATGGAATTCTTACAAATTCATAATGGCCATAAGGAGTTGAGAACGCTGTTTTGGCCCGGTCTTCCTCTTTTACCAAAATCTGGTGGAAGCCCTTCACTAAATCTAAGGTTGTAAAATATTGAGCTCTTCCCAATTTATCTAATATTTTTTCTATATTATGTATTGGGAACTTATCGTCGATCGTATTTTCATTTAATCGGCGATAATCTACAACTATTCCCCATTTTTTTCTACCGGAATTGTTAGTTTTCTTTGGAACGATCCAAAGAGGGCTATTATATGGTGAGCAACTCTCTCTAATAATACCCTGTTTTAGCATGTATTTGTTTTAATATTTCTTGCTCATGTACTTTCGGATATCTGCATATTTTTGAATAAACCGGGTTATTGGACTTAGTAATAATTTCATGCTGAATACTATTTGTTGCGGTTAATTCGTCACCTTCACGATAATATAAATTACTATACTTTGTTATTAACCTAAAAATGATTTTTTCTTCTTCTACATATAAATTTTTGAAAAGTTCTTTAATTTCCCCTCTACTAAGCTCGCAATGTTCAAATGTGCAGATTACATTTTCGTCATATGGACAGGCATTCATAAATTTAATAATTTTTTTGTTTATTGCAATGGTGTCGTTTTCCATATTTATTATTGCTCGCAATGGTTTAAGTATATTCTGTCCTATGATCGCGTCAAATTGCTTCGCTTTAAATTCTGCTAACTTCCAAATCATATCAGCGTCATCATTAAATTCTTAGGGTAGGTTAGTCATTATTTGTTTGTTTACTATAGTTTCGTTCTTTAATGACCTAAGCTTAATTGGTTGTTTTAAAATTATTCGATTGCACTGTTTTAATTTGTTTTCATTCATGAGTGATATGGATGAACCTATTAAACATTTAATTTTTTCGTTATTTATTGTTAATAATACTATAGCTAAACGTTCCGATTGCTGGCCATGTGAAAATTTACTTGCTCAACGTGGTCAATGTCCATTGGCTCTAGATTATTTTGATATGGGTTCACGGTGGGCTTTAACCAACTTTAAATGACAAGTTGAGTTACAACAAAAATTTGAATGTGGAATTATTTGAGGTGTTAATCAAAGTAGAAATGCATCAAAAGGAAAAAAATCCTTAGAGCTTTTTTTTTAATTCCATAGTTACTGTTTTTTAGTAATATTATCTAGTATAATATGTGTATAACGTACGATGAAATTTAAAAAACATCTGAAGACAGTCTCACAGTCCAAATTTCAGCTCCCTTGATATTCGTGGTCTTGAGTACTCTTAGGTCAAATTTCGGTAAAAACACAATTTTTACGAAAATAGCCAAATTCAATATTTGATATCTCTGGGCCTGGTCAACCATTTTCACTATATGGTATCTCATTTAAAAGCGAATAAGTAGATACACATAATAAGATCGGTCTTTAGTATTATGAATAAAACTACGATTTAGTATACCATTTTCAAAGCAGTCATATCTTACTAAGACGTATTTAACTTAATCGGGTCGCAAAAATAAGTCTTAAGGTCTAGAGGTTTAAAATTATTTTTTATGTACAAAAGATAACATAACAAAAAACAATTTATATCCACAACTTTAAATTTAGATTTGAGGGCTTTTAGAACAAATATTTTTAAACCGGACTAAACACGACTATTTTCAGGTCTAAATATGGTTCTTTCTCTAGACCCCGACCACCTAGGAAGCTGAAATTTAGACTGTAGTGCTATCTATTAAAGTATTTTGACGTGTCAAAATTTGAAGAAAATCGAATTTTTAAATTTCATGCGTATGTTATGCATATTTAATATCATTAAAAAACAGTAAATATGGAATTAAAAAAAAAGCTCTAAGGATTTCTTATATTTTTCATATATAGACTCTAAATTACATCCCAAATAATGCCCAATTTAAGTTTTTGTTGTAACTCACACTTTTACTAAAAGTTGGTTAAAGCCCACCGTGGTACAGCGATCAATTAATATTTTTCTCTATATAAGGAAAGTGAGAAAAAAAATTACATTATACTTCTACTTAAGTCCTTATTGCGTATTGTGGCAAAATATTTTCGTCGAAAGTGACGTCCGAGAAGAGATATTAAGCGACAAAGTCATCGCCCTAGCTAATTTCAAAATTTTATTTTTTTTTTCTCGAGTTAAGTGAGCACAATTGATCACATCGTCCTTTTTTTATAATTCACTTGTAGAAAACTTTGAATCACAAATGAAAAAAATATGCGAAGTTAGGTAAATTGTTTTTGTAAATCAGCTGCCAGAAATTGGATTGCGGTTGGGCGGAATATCAACAAATTTGAGAAAAAATATGATGAGTGGCTCTCCAAATGTGTTATCAGCTGATAACCATTTCACCTTAAAATGTATGAGGAGAGGACGTCCGAAACAACCTTTTTCAAAACTACAAAACTGTACGTTAAATTATGTGAATGGTTTCCCATGCCACCAATAGTGCATAAGGTCTTGATGTATGGAAAAGATGTTATTGAACAATTAGGGGAAGATGCACAAGAATGTCGCCATAAGGAAGTAAATTATTTTAGGGAGCATAACACAAGAAAAATGAGTAGGAAGGAAACAAAACAAGATTTATTTAAAATTTTACTTTTAACATCGGACCTTCAAATATCTCTGTTACGTCCATTACCTCAAAAAACAAGCGGCTCTCCACCCAGCGAAGTTTTAAATCTACTAGAACAGCCGGAATTTAATGAAGAAATGTAAAATATTAGATCATTTTTCCGCATACTTAATTAATAACGCCCTTTTTTAATTTTTCATCAGAATATGAAAAATAAGAATATTTTCAAAGCTACATAACTTTCTTGAAAATAATTGCACACAAAATATTGAACATGGGATTCAAAAAGGAAGTCGACCTACGTACGAATCTGTAATCAAAAAATCTCGGCAAAAGTTTGTGCATTTAATTTTAGTGCATGAAGTTGGCAAAAAGTTCAGTTTTGACTGCATATAACTTAAAAACCAGACGTGATGGAAAAAATGGAGCTCATTTTTTGGATTCAGTGTGCCCAAATCATCCTAAATAGTGTTCAGTAATTTTTTTGTTTGACCTGTGTTTCATTTCGTTATGAATTGTAATTATTTTATTGTTACATAAAATTTTTTTAAACAAGAACTCGGAATGGATATTGGGGAAAACAAATAAAAAATGAATATTTATATCAAAGTAAGCCATATTCCGGTTTGAAATATTTTCGTCCACCTAAAAGGTAAAATTTGATCACTGTGCGTAGGTTAGTTTGTCTTGTGTTTTGTCTGTATGTATTGTTTGTCTGTCCTGAAAAAGTTCTAAAATTTCCTGTTTGCCCTGAGTTTGAATTGTACTGACCGTATAGCTGTCTTTGATTAACTTGTTGTGAATTTGGTCTATATTGACCGTATGACTGTCTTTGAATATCTTGTTGTTGTGTTTGTTGCCTAATTTGTTGTGTCTGATTGCGGTGGTTCATTTGCCCTAAATTGTGATTGCATTCTCTAATCAATCCTTCATTTTCTAACAAGTTAAAAGCTTCCCTAATGCTTTTTGCGTTCCTTTTTAGTACTATTGAAGCTAAATTTGTATTAATATTTGGAATGAATGTTCTTAAAAATGTCTTTCCATTATTCTCTGGTCTAAACTCAACAGGTTTTGTTTCATATTTCGCATTAACTTTAGATAAAATATTTCTTAATTTAGCAAAATAATCCTTAACACTACCATAATTTCTTACCGAGAACATCCGTATAGGGATTGGTATGATTCTTTTACACTAAAGTTGTCAATCAGGACATGTTTGATGTTATCCCACGATGCATCTTCTCCCAGGGTTCGCATTATGTCTAAAGCTGGGCCTTGTATTTTGTTGACTATTGTTCTCCTAAAGACATAGTTCTTTGCTGTTTGATCCGTTATAAGTGGGAGCAGAGTGTCCACCTCCCTGAGGAATGATGTTAGTGAAATTGATCCGTCTCCTCGAAATTCATGAATGCGTTGGGCATCCTTCATTAAGTCTTGAATTGTAGGTGCAAATGTCATGTTTTTTGATTTTTCTAAGTACAAATCGTCCTTAATTTCACTTGGTTTACTGTAAGGTGTGAGCTTATTGATGCTCTGCTTCAATTCTTTGGGCTTGAAAGATGTATCTGTAACCTTCTTCTTTAAAGACGTCTTGAAAGTCAACGGTGTCTACTTCGTCCCCGTAGGTGTGTCCTTTGGCTTTTTCTGCAGGTATTGGAGTAAATGATGATAAGAGTAGTGTATCGATTTGAGTTTTGCAATCTTCTTCTGGTAACATTTGTTTTCACTTGACGTATGCTTCTTTAGATAGGATAAATATTTTTGCGACACAAACTAAAAAAAATTTTTACTTTCGATCTTCAGATCCTTATGGGTTCTTCTCTTTTGTCTTCGGACAAAAGTTCCGCGACTGCGCCAGTTTTGTTATTGGTATTTCTTAGGTAATAACCCGAAAAATAAAAGTACTTCGATTGATTTTTTGTCGTTGAAGCAAACTTTATTTCTGATTTGTTAATTTTCTAGAATTGGTTTTTATAAGATTTTCTTATGCTATTCGAATTGTGTCAGTCATTCTTTTTTTACCTTGCTCGCGGCGATACAGAACAATTCATATTTAGGGAACCAGGACTCGTCCCAAATTGAAAATTGTTACTGGAAAATTGTTGCATAGTAACATCTTTCGTATTTTATTGAAATTGTCTTCTAAAAAATGTTTGTCACTTATTGTTATTATTTTGTTGATTAGATTTTTCGCTTCGTTGATTTTATGATGATTCGGCTGATCCGAGAAAAAATTCAAAATTCGTCCTGAGAAAGTGGGCTTTGTGTACCATTCAAATATAAATTTGTTGTCTTTTCTTATTATTTTCATGTCTAGGTATGCCAGAGTGTTGTTGGATTCTTCTTTCACGGTAAACGCAATTTTTGATGCTACGAATTCAGTTTATTGATTATATTGCCAATGTCATTTTTGTTTACAACCGCTAGAATGTCGTCCAAGTATTTGAAAAATTTTGTTATTGTAATGTTTTTTTGTTTCAAATTGATTAGTGTTTTGTCCAACAAGTCGTCCAATACTATATCCGCTATGTATGGGGAGAGCGGGCTACCCATGGGCATTCCAAATACTTGGCTGTAAATTATTTTGTCCGGTATAAAATAGTTATTATTATAAAATTAAGTATTTTTAAGAAAGTGTTTTTTTTTTTTGATTTTTGTGTATTCACTAATTGTTGACCATTTTCGCATAATTATTTTGATCGCCAAATGTATGTGTATGTTGGTAAATAAAAACGCTGCGTCGAAAGAAATTACCACCTCAACTTTTTTCATCAATGAATTTTTTAGTTTTTCTTTGACCTAAGTTAAATTTGAATATTGTATTCTTTCGATATCATATTTTTCAAAATCTCTCCTATGTGTTTTGATAATTTATAGCAAGGTTCATTGATTGACGATGCAATTGGTCTGGCTGCTAATTTCGATGCCGTTTTTGTATCCGTATAGTAACTTTTGTGTATCACTGTAAACTTTTAGTAAGTAGGCAGATCTTTCGTTTTTTGCACCTCCTCCTCTTTTGTAATCTGTAAGTCTGTGTGTAAATTTACTGCTAGCGAGATCTGACTGACTACCGTATAATCATTAAGGTGACATTCAACTTTACGATTCCTTTTCAATAAAAAATAGCTCAAGTTGCTCCTTCTTAACACAACCTTATAAGTCAACAAAAAAATCAACGCTGAAAATTATTTTATAAGTCAACGTTTACACGAGGAAAGTCTTGCCGCAAAGTTTCCTTGTTTGTAGGCAACAGGGGAAAAGCGAAAGGGACGAGGTAAAAAATTTGTCATATGTTGCAAACGCGAAACGAAAATCACAAAAGAGAATGGACAAGAATTTGTCTCTCAGACTTTCCTCGTGTAAACGCCAACTAAGGAAAGTATTGGACAGGTATAATTCAGACAGTAAATTTCATTTCATTCGCTCGCAAAAAATGAGTCTCGCTGCCTACGATTTTGACAGTCTTCAATTTTTAGCCACAAGAAATTTTTCTGGGTGAAAATTGAAACTTATTTTTGGGAGGGGAAGTGATCAGCTGTTTCTTACTCTCATTTTTTCTCTCTTAAACACCACTTTTTTCTGGCAGGAACGCTTTTTGTGGTAAAACTTTATAAAAATTTATAAATATTTACCTATTTTTTCTGGTAGGAACGGACCTAATAACTACAATAAGTAGTTCGTGTGTACCTTTAAGGGCGAAGCTGTTTAATCTTAAAAATTTCAACGTAACTCATTATTAATTAGAGTGATTCAAAAAAAAAAAATTGTGTTTTTTACGATGTGTAAGCGGATATCTATAGCATTACACATCTTGACAACGCTTCAATTTTATCAGAACGCTCCAATCGACCTCCGATAAAATGGTGTTAAACATATGTGTGTGAGAGAAATGGAAGGATTTATGGAAGCAAAAGCTTTATGAATCTGGGATCAATACCATTCAAACCATCATGTAGCTAATGATTTTATTGAAATGATTGCTTCTACGACTTCTGTTTCCTACAAAGATATAAAACTAAAAGCATTGTCAGTTTCATTAGCTATATAGCCAACATTATTTTCGAAATACGTCTCCTGGATAGAGGTATGGCAAAGGAAGCTTGAATTAAGAAGATAACAATGTACGCTTTCTAGCAAGTTATGCTCTTCTTGCCAATTCCTAAATTGTTTAAATTCGTTCACAGCTTCTTGCCTGTAAGAGACGGATTTATGTTGTTTGCATAGAAGTTTTTTTTTGACTTGCCTGGTTTTATTCATAACACGGTTAAGGAGTTTGCTGAAAGTAAGGTATAATTCGCTAAATTTACAGCGTTTCCATTTTTTGTAAGCGACATTTCTACAATTTATAAGCGACATTTCTACAATTCATAAGCGATAAATTTCGTGACTAAGCCAAGAAGGCGATTTCGGCCTACTCGGTGAAAAAGTCGTGAAAAAATTTCTTGTAAGAACGAAAACTGGCTATTTACAGTGTAATATATGGTATTTCAATTCACCGCGAGGGAATCTTGTAGCAGAGTAGAATGTGTGTATCTATATTTTTGAAATCTCAATATCTTAGCACTTGTCCTTTGAATTGGCACAAATTGGCTCGACATCATAAATTAAAAAAATTAAATCGTGTTTGGAAAATCCGGGCGCAGAAAGTTGGGTGTATAAAAGTACATTCTTAGTTTCACTTACAAAAGGAAGATCAATCAAAGAACAAGAGTGGTTTGCGTTATGGAAAAAAACAACAGTAGGAGCTTGATATTTAGGTTTTGAGTAGACTTAGTTTTGGTTAATTAGTTGTTAAACAGACTTTAATTGATTCGATTGAAAGCCATACAGGAAATAAAAAATAATTATTTGTTTGATTTCATTAAAAAAAATAGCTCACACGCTGTTTTTATCTAAAAAAAATATATTTATATTTTATATTTGTTTGATTTCATTAAAAAAAATAGCTCACACGCTGTTTTTATCTAAAAAAAATATATATATAGCTTTAAATCAGCAATGTAGCGCCATCTGCGTTATAAGTTTTTTAATGCTCTAAATTATTTGTTAGTTTCAAATATAAGTCAAATTTCAAAACAATTCACCCATTAAATTATTCGGAAAATTAAAAAATGTTTAAACTTAATCTTTAGTTTACACATATAGTATAAGCTCATACTTTCATCTTTTTGATGTGTGAGTATTCTTCTGACGGAGACATTATAGCACAGTTACACTAAATGTTGATATGCCTTGAAATTATTAGCTTAAGCCACTACTTACTTAAGCCAATTTTAACAAATTTAAAGTCCTTATTTTTTACGTTTCTTACCTATAATGTCCAAATTGTTGAAATTTATATTAGCTATCCGCAATAGATCCGCATCTGGAGCTTCTTTTATGTAGTTAATATCAACAGTAATAAGTGCATCCATATCGTCAAGGTGTGCTAATGAGTTTGGCGCTCCTGTTAAGAAAAACAAAATTGTTAGATTTCTTTCAAAGTTTAAACGACTTTTTTTAATATTCTTAATACCAGACGACAAGTAGTTTTTAAAAGAATAATTCGAAACAGAAATTTTATTTTGAGATATGGTTTATTTGTACCCCATTTCCATGTGTTTCAGTTGAATTTATCTCTTTGTCAGTGTTGTTTGTCACGCATGTGTAGTGATTTTTTTATTCTACATATTTAGCGAAAAAGGTTTTAATTTACAAATATTTAAAACTATTCTGTCTTTAGTCAGTGTTTCCAATAATTTGTGGTAGTTAATTACTTTGTTTTTAATTAAAAAATATAAATGTATAATTTTTTTTTTATTTTTTTATTTGTGACTGTGTCAAGTTTTAAAAAAAAGAAAACAATGTAAGCAGTACAGCAGCTTTGTTTTTGTTTAGTTTTAATTATTAAATAAACTTTATTGAATTGTTCTTTACAGTTTGAATACTTAACGTGAAATGAAATAAAAGAATGAAAAAGAAAAAGAGAACAGCATACACGTTAACAGGGTTGCCATTTATATTTAACACTCCTCCTTAACGTGGATGTCGTCTTACAAATATTTCAATTTAATTTTAACATCTTGACAAATTTACAACGCTTCACCCTAGGTAAGTTTTTCGTTAATATATCAGCTACCATGTCCGCTGATGAGCAATACTGCAACTCTACCAGCTTGTTTTGAATAACTTCTCTTATATGGTGAAACTTTATATCAATGTGCTTGCTGCGTTTGTGGTAGACAGGATTCTCAGCTAACTTCTGTTCACCTTGATTATCTATGTGCAACACTACTGGATTTTCCGCATCAACAGCTATCTCTAACAAAAGCCGCTTTAAATAAACTGCTTCTTTTGCAGCGTCTGAAGCTGCCATATATTCGGCCTCTGTACTGCTGAGAGCAACCGAATTTTGCTTTTTAGATTCCCATGAGATGGGACATGGAAACCAAATGGGACCAAATGAAAACGTGAAATCTGTATAGGACTTTCTATCCAAAGCATTTCCACCCCAATCAGCATCTACGAAACCCTGAAGGTTACTTCCTTCTGGATTATAAATTAATTTCAGATCGACTGTACCGGCTAAATATCTCAGTATATGTTTTAGCTTGTTCATGTGCTCCACGTGTGGATCGGAATTGCGCTGTGCCATTTTGGAAACAGAGTGTAAAATGTCCGGCCTTGTTATAATAGCAAGATACATAAGTGTGCCAATAAGAGACTGATATTCATGTTGATTGGCCTTTTCGCAATCATTGTCACAATTAACTTGATAACCAGCATCCAATGGAACTGTCACTGGCTTACATGTTGACATACCGTACTGTTCCAGAGTATCACGAATATATTGAGATTGACTAAACATAATTGTTCCAGTTTCATTTTCACGCTCAATTTCGATGCCTAGAAAATGATGCAATTCGCCTTTATCATTGAGCTCAAATTCATTTGAAAGTTTCTTTTTAAGATCGTGAATTATTGATTTATCTCTGCACCCAATAATTATGTCGTCAACATAAACGGCTATCAATACCAGTTCATTGTTCTTCTTTAAAGACTTATGCAAACACGGCTCATTTTCGCAAGGAATAAAACTAATTTACGTAGAACACCATCAAGTTTACTGTTCCATTCTTTGCCACTTTGTTTTAAGCCGTAAATTGCTTTATGTAGACGTAAAACTTTATCTGGAGATCTTTTGTCAATGAAATGTTCTGGCTGTTTCATGTAAATTTCATCTTACTAACATCTATTTGATGCAAATGCATCTTCCTTTCAACTGCTAAAACTAGACGTATTGTTGAATAGCGTACAACTGGAGAAAAAGTTTCTTTAAAATCTATTCCAATCCTTTGATTGCAGCCTTTGGCCACCAACCGTGCCTTATGCCGTACAACTTTCCCATTTACATCCCTTTTTAAAGCATAAACCCATTTGCATGGAATAGCTTTATGTTTATTTGGGAGATCTACCAAGGACCACGTTTGGTTCTTGTTTAGAGCTAAAAACTCATCTCTAATAGCTTTTTCCCAAAATATTTTATTTTCACATGATAAAGCTTCTACAGTTGTTTGTGGCACATTTTCATCAACAGCACTACACAATTCTTGTCTATTATAAATTTTCTTCGGCCTACCTGGCTTACCATCACGAATTAGCTTCGGCCGTCCGGGTCCAATTATCTGTTCTTTTTTAGCTTCAACAATATTTACGATTTCATCGCCTTCATCACCAGTATCGAAACCATAGAAATCTTCGGAATGCTGACTGCTATTATCGTTTTCAAATTCATCATCATAAATTTGTTGATGTTTGTTGTCTTTCTCTGCTGTACCGCGAAGTGGAGCGACTTCACCATAAAAAGTCAAATAATCTTCTGCTTTATTGACTGCTTTATCGTTACGGTTATCAAACAATTCCTCATTAAACAGCACATCTCGGTATTCAAATACTCTTTATTGTTTCGCATCAAAAAGTTGATAAGCTTTCGAAGTCGTAGAATAACCAACCATCATAAATTGCGTACCCTTGGCTTTAAACTTTGATCGATTTGATGATTTATTGAGACCTATAGCCATTGACCCAAATGTTTTAAAATGTTGTACTTTAGGCGTTCGACCACACCAGACTTCATATGGAGTTTTATCTTCTAATATTTTTGTGGGACATCGATTTCGAATGTAAACTGCAGTATTCACTGCCTCTGCCCACAAATATTGCTTAGCTCCAGCGTGGACCAACATTGATCTTGCCATTTCAATAATTGTGCGGTTGGCACGTTCAGCAACACCGTTTTTTTGTGGCGTATATAGAACTGTTAATTGTCTACTGATACCTTCTTGTTCTAAAAATGAATTGAAACTTGAATTAATGAATTCACCACCATTATCAGTACGCAGCGTTTTTATTTTACGTCCAGTTTGATTTTCAACCTGCAATTTATAAGTTTTGAATTTTTCAAAAACTTCGCTTTTTGATTTAATGAAGTATATAAACATCCTTCTGAACTTTTCATCAATAAAAGTGACGAAATATTTGGAACCTCCAAGCGATGGAGTTCTAAATGGACCGCAAACGTCAGAGTGAACAATCTCTAATAAATCATTTGATTTATTCTCTGATTCCTTGGGAAATGGTAATACATGTATCTTACTCAACATGCATGTTTTACAATTGTTTTGTTCACTAATGCAATCAATGCTCAATCCATTTACCATACCTTTATTCAACAAATCTTTTAAACTTTTAAAATTCAGATGTCCGTATCTGTTATGCCAAACAGAAGTCATATTATGAGCAGCAAACACAGTCTCTATAGTATTCTCTACTACAAACATGTTGTCTTTTCGCAATGCTTTTAGCACAATGTCACCATTCGGTCTTCTTACAACAGCTTTGTCTGCATCAAACTTAACTGACAATCCTCTGTCAACCACTTTATTTACCGAAATAAAGTTTGCCTGCAACTCAGGGGAGTATAAAACATTTTCAAGCGAAATATTGAAATTATTATATTGAATTGCTACATCACCTTTTCCGATAGCAGTTATGTATTTGTTGCCTGCTAACGCAATCGTTTCCTTGTGTTCTTCAAAACGCACGAACATTTTACGATTGTTGCACATGTGAGATGTGGCGCCGCTGTCTACATACCATTTTTTGAATTTGAACGCTGACGTCTCCGTAGCTGCCAACATCGTCATTGCCTGGTTATTGTTGTTATTGGTTTTCTGTACACACTTGTTAGCATAGTGTCCCGTTAGACCGCACAAAAAACATTTTCCTTTGAATTTCTTATTGCTTTTGTTATATTTTTTGTCTCCTTTCATTTGCGTTGATTTCGCAATAAACGCTTGGCTTGATGTTGCATTTCCATTTTGTTCCATTCTTCTTTTGCCTTCTTCTAGAAGTTTCTGTTTCAATATGGAAAGACTTGATAAGGAATCGCGCGTTTCCATACCAATAACAAAATTATGGAATTCCTAGATAAGAGCATTATCACTAAAAGCTCCTCCTGAATCTCGATTCCACTTTCCGCTAGTTCTGTAAATCCATTTAAGTGCTGCACCATACTGCTACATAGTGCTGTTTCCATCCAGCATAGTCAAATTCACCAATCTCTTGTAAAGCGAAACCTTTTGTAGTGGCCTTTTGGCATATGAATTTCTTCTAAAATTTTCCACGCTTGAATAGATGACGTACAATTACGAATATAACCCAACTGTGTTGGTTTCACGACCAAACAAATCATAGCAAGAGCCTTTTCGTCATTTTCTACAGCATCTTCTTCTTTTGCTGTCCATTTACTAATTTTCAGTATCCACTATGAATTAGCACACTTTTCATCTGGATTGACCAGCAATCATAGTTGCTGTCGTCCAACTTTTCAATTTGAAAATTCGATGCACTCATTTTCTTTTAATTTTTAGATTATTAATAATTTTTTACAAATTTGCCAGGACTTTTATTTCACTATGCCTGGGCCCATAACCTGTTTAGTTTTAATTATTAAATAAACTTTATTGAATTGTTCTTTACAGTTTGAATACTTAACGTGGAATGAAATAAAAGAATGAAAAAGAAAAAGAGAACAGCATACACGTTAACAGGGTTGCCATTTATATTTAACAGTTTTTGGATTTCATTTCTTGCTTTGTTCATACATAAAGGTTGTCTTAAAACCCTGTTGTGTTGTTGCTGTTCTCCTTAATGGGTGTATTCTTCACAATATAACTTATGCTATCGCTCTTAAAATTTTCAAACAGCCTTAAACACATTTTTTTAATTTTATTATACCCTACACCGAGGGTATATTCACTTTGTCTCTCCGTTTGTAACACATCGAAGGGGAAGTGGCAGGTATGGAAAAGTATATACATTCTTGATCAGCGTCACCACCTGAGTCGATTTAGCGATGTCCGTCTGTCTGTCTGTCCGTCTGTTGAAATCAGGTTTACGGGAAAACCAAGAAAGCTAATTGAATGAAACTTTCACACACAGGTCACATCTTCTTCCAGGTATCTTGCTATTGAAAATGGGCGAAATCGGTTGACGGACACGCCTACCGCCTGCACTCTATGTATATGTACCCAGCCCAATTTTGAAAATAGTTGCAGCGATTTTGATGAAACTTGGTGATTTGGTGCATATGTGAACCAAATTAGGATAAGGCTGGGTTTCAAGTTTCTAAAAGGTCGTACAGGGGCGTGGCACAGCACTAAATTTTATCATTTATACTGCCATATCTTGTAAGTCGTTCAAAATATTGCGATGAAATTTGGTAAACGGATACATATCAAATACATCTTGAATTGAGAAAAAAATGGGCGGAATCTAAAAAGTGGGCATGGCATTTTTCAACATTTAAAAATTTTGAATCCGTATATCTCAAAATTGGCACAAACGATTTCCATAAAAATTTTGGAGATGAAGCCGCTGGAAGCAGTCATCAATACAAGCTCAGCCACTTTACTGAAAAAACTCGTTGAAGGGCGTGGCACCGCCCACAATATTTATAAACGTTATATTAAGAGAACTAACAAGGTAATCATTATGAAATTTAATGAGGTAGAGATACTTGCTATAAGGTCTCTTATTACAAAAATTTAGTACAATGGTACCTGTGGGCGTGGCACCTCCCATATAAGAAAATAACGTTTATTGTTATAGATAGTGTGCTATGAGAGTAATCTTCATAAAATTTGGTGTATGGATGTCAGTTACTATAGGCTTTAAAAATAAATGAATTTTGACGCGATTGCATCAGTGGGCGTGGCACCTCCCATAGTAACATAAATTTGTAAGCGCTGTTTTAAGTGAACTATTGCAGCAATCGCTATGAAATTTAATATAAGTGGTTCAGTTGCCATAGAGTATATCTGAATCAAAAGTGGCTGAAATAGCACCATTGGGCGTGGCACCTCCCATACAAATAAAATATTGTAAGTGGCATGTTTATCGAAATATGTGAGCAATCATACTAAAATTTGGTGTTGGGGGTTTGCTTATGAAAAGCTATTTCTGGATCAAAACTGGGCTGGATTGTACCAATAGGTGTATCACCGCCCTAAATTTTAAATTTACCTGCGACATATATCGCGAACTATACAAGCTATTTTTCTAAAATTTAGTTTTAGGATGTCGATCACAAATATAATTTATTGAACCAAAAGTGGGCGGAATTGGAGAAGTGGGCGTGGCATATTTCATCTTTTTCATTTTTATTCGATTTTTTTCAACTTTTTCCAAATTCTTTCGACTTTTTCAACCCTTTAACATATAACCTATATGTATTTGTTCGACTCTTCAACCTCTTTCAACTTTCTTCATAAGTTTCTTTATTTTTTTCGACTTATTTTGAATAGTTTCAAATTTTTTCAACCTCTTTCAACTTTTTTAGAGTTTTTCAACCTTTCTCAACTTTTTTCAACATTTTGCATATATTTACGACTTTTTCAACATTTTTCAACCTCTGTCAACCTTTTTAACATTTCACATTTTTTTCGACGTATTCAACCTCTTCAACGTCTTTTTAACATTTATTGAAAAGGTACTTTCAGTGCAGTGTAGGGTATGTGAGTTTCGGCCTGGCCGAAGATAACACCTTAACTTGTTTTTCTTTATTTTTGTTTTGTCATTTTTCTACTATGTACTTTACGATGGAATATTTTTTCTCTAAAAATTTATTAGCATGCTTTCTAGGCAGGGCCGGATTAAGGCTACATGCCGCCCGTACGCCAATAAAATTTTGCTGCCCCCAAAATTAAAAAAATAATTATAAGTAAATTTTTGGTAGTACAAACGCCTGATAACAAAAGCTTCTTAGGAATTTATAAGTTATATACCATTCAAGTGAACCCCAGTAACCTCAGTGACCTTAAGCTATTTTTTTGAATTTTGAAACTGCAAATGAAAGTAACCGAATCGACCCAACTGGTACAATTTTTCGAAGCGAACTGTCTCTTTCAACTTTGAATTCTAAAGAAAATATTCATATAGACTTTCATTTCTTTTACCACTTCATACTTGGTGTTAATTTTTGGATTTAAAAAAAAAAAAACTTTTTTCAAAATTTTTTCGCCACCGTGGCCTTGCCGCCCATACGCCATGGAGTCGGTGGCGTATGCGGTAACACGACCCTATCTCTAAGAGATCAGTGCAAAAATCAGAATACATACATTAAATTCAATGTTTTCCTATCCGTGTCCCTGTGAACAGATGATTCATGCCTCTTGTGCAAACTTACAAAATCCATTATAAATTTATAATGCTGTAAACGTTCGTGCTTGCATTGGTAACAGTCTATCTTGCAATCAAACAATTTGCAAACAATAATCTGAATACCAATTTCAGAGATATTCTTAACAATTATTTAAAAATTTACTACAATTATTGCTGGCACCAGATTATCTACAATTATTGTAGTAAAATCTCGCGGCGCAAACATTTGAATATTTCACGCTATAAATGCGTGAATCCTCTCACGAACTTTTTTCTCCCTCTGCTCTATCTCACTCTCTTCTGTGTAAATTTGCAGCTAATGCAGCGTTCTTCCCCACTTCATATGCGTGAATGTTGTGTAACTAGGAGTTTTAACGCGGGTTTGAGCGTTATATTTTCATTATTATTGTTGCAAAATATTATGAAATGTTGCATTTTAACGCGTTTTGAGCTTGAAATTTTTACTATAATAATGATGTTTAAAAAATGTATGCATTCACATTTTCTCCTTCAAAAGCACGTTTTAAAATAATATAAACAGAATTTTTAAAATGTTCTCATACTCTGGTTTTTCGAAATTTGAATATTTACTTATCATTAATATAATATATAATACTTAAAGAATTACCAAATTTTCACAATTTTCTACTAAGCATTTAAAAGTTGCATCTGTTTTTTTTGCGGTGCAAATATAAATGCTTATGATATAAAAATAATGAACTTTTTTTTAATTTACAAACACTGCACTTGAACATTTTAAAAACAAAATATTATGTATATACTTAATATGCGTAGCTTAAAATTATATTATTTGTGCTGACGATACTCTTCCTATCGATGCTCAGAGCAAACTGACGAAAAATGTGTACATATTCCTTTCCTAATATATACAAGCAAGAGCAGAGAGTCTTTGTAGTTCATGGTCACGCTATTTTCAGCGAAAAAGGACACTGAAATAGCGTAAAATATCACTTCTGTAGAGTTTACTTACGCCTCGCGGGAAAACACTTTGAAATAGCGAGAAAACAGCTTTTATTATAAAAACCCTACATTTTTGGCAAAATTGAAAAAAAAAACATGCTACGCAGCGAGATTTTAAGGGTTGTTTTTTCAAAATCGCCAATAAATGCGTGAGATGTTGCAACATTCATTGCCGTGATTTCTTAACTACTCCTTAAAGTGCATGTAAAATATTTATAAAGGTCCAAAAACGGTTACGCCTAGGGTATAACCGATTTCAACCATATTCTGCACACATCTTGTAATATACTTTTCCAGCATTCTGACTGAGTTTCGTTAAGCATGTAAAAAGTTAATATAGGTCCAAGATATAGGTGCCCGATTTCAACTATTCTTGACATTTTTTTTATTAACTTAAATTAAACAAGCATACCAAATTTCATGATCATAGAAATACTCCTTCTATTTATGGATGCTTCTTGCAGGAAAATCGGTAATGAACCAACTCATGCGTCTTTTAAAGTAAAAGTAGCGTGTTCTCGTTTCTGGCGTTCTTAATTCTAATGCATGTGCAGATAATATCTATACATATTTCTGAATTTAAGTCGAAAATAAATTAATAAGACTCGACTATCCGACATACTAGCCGTGTTTTATTCGCTTTGGATATACCAAAATCTCATACAAATGTGTGAACTAGCTCAATTTCTGGTTCAATTGATTCAGCTTTTTTGTCTTTGCTAAAGTTTGAAGCATCATAGACACAAACTTAAAATAATCAAAAATATATGGCAACTTTGCTGGCTTTTTGAAGAAGCGTTCTTAGGTTACGCGAGGCCTTGTGTACCCAGTCAGTGCTAGGCCCAAATATTAAAATAGAAATACATAATAAAAATAAAAACAGTGATGAAACAACAGAAAACGAAAATAAAACTTTGGTATTAGCGTCTGCGACACTATAAAACAGTTTGAAATCATTTGATAGCAAGAATTAGAAAAAAAAAAATTATGTACTGATACGTGAGGCCCCTTACTGTGAGGCCCTACACGACCATAAAGCCGGCTCTGATTTTAAAATAGAATTTAGTTCAAATATTGTCATGCCACCTATTGGTCAAATGCAGAATTATAAAAGGTTAAACTTATGCGTTTTATTCACTTTTAGATTTAACCAAAGCGAATAAAACACGACTTTACTATCAAAAAGTAAGGGGTTTGCGTTCCAAAACTCAGAATTTCTGTGAGGGTATTATCGTTTTTAGCGAAAAAAAAAGCTCAATAATCGAAATTGCCTGTGCGTCTAATATTGAATTTTTATGTGTTAATGTTACACATTGTACTTAAATCCAATTTCGTAGCATATAGTCTACGACAGTCTTTCGATATCCGTAGAATAAGTTGTTAATGAACTTGACTTTAAAGACGACATTTTGTTGTTGGGTGATTTTAATCTGCCTAACCTAAATTATACTCCTTCGGATGAATGGATAACGACCCTTTAGTTTCGGTTAATGAGATATCTTTCTCACCTGATCTCAACTCCGAGCCTGATGGTATTCCTGCGACAGTTTTAGTTAAGTGTAGTTCTGTGCTGAGTCAGCCCCTCAGTTTTTTATTTAATAGATCAATTAGAGAAAGCTATTTTCCTAAATTTTGGAAAAATGTACACATTAGCCCCATTTTCAAGAAAGGGTGTAAAATCATATTTCTAACTACAAGCCCGTGGCTAAGTTTTCATCAATACCGAACATTTTTGAACATATTATATACGATCAGGTTAAAGTGTGCTGTAGTCATAACTCTTCAGCATGATTTTGTTAATGGCAGATCTACAGTTTCTAACCTCCTTGGTTTCACTTCTTTTGCATTAAGCACTTTAGACTCTGGTGGGCATCTACACTGACTTCAGTAAAGCATTTGACAAATTACCACATAATTTGATTTTGTTTAAGTTAAAGAAGCTTGAATTTCCTTTAAGTTTTATCAGCTGGATTGTATCTTATTTATCTGATCGTACTGTAACGAACCTACGGCTGGGGGGCCTTGACTCGCCGGAGTCTAGAGGTTCGGTCACAAAAATTTGTATTTTGCAAGGAGTGGCTCTTTAATAAATTGAGTGGATTGTAGTGTATCCAACATAGCCACCACCACCGCTTACCATATTCATGCAAAGTGACCATTGCCAACCACAAATTTGTAAAGTGCAATCGAGTGACGCATGGCAAAATCATAAGCAAAAGCACATGTACTCGATTACACTATTGCAGGTCACTCAATAGTAAATTTAATGTAACCAAATCCCTAAATAATTCTGTAAGCTTAGTAAAGCAAATTTGACTCATAATAGAATGACACTCAGATTTATGTAAGTAGGAATGGATAAGCTAAATTTTCATGTATGTAGAAATAAGATAGAATTAAATTGAGTTTAAGTCCAAAATTGTATAAAAGAAATAGTAATTTTAATAAATGCATGATTTGTTCTACAAACATCAACTTGCCTTTTTCTTTGGAAAATATTCGGCAATAGCCTTCTAATTTAATTTAGACACCGGCTTCAAGTCCCTAGAATGTACCCTGCTTTCCTTTTAGGATAACAGCAAGGTAAGGATCAATGGCATACTCTGCCTGTCCCAACATAAACTAACAACCTTTAAATTTACCTTTCTTTTACATGAAAATCTTCACTTCACATCACATGGCGATCCTGCGAATATCTAATTTGGAATTATTCTGAGAAAATGAACGATCCAATGGAGCACACTACAGATCTTGAGAAGCGTGAATTGTTAGATAAGGCTGCTGGCATTAACAATCCTTTCGATATGAAGGCATTCAAACGTGGTGCTGGGACTAAAAAAGTAGTTATTGGTTCAAACTGGTATAAAAGGCTCCAGCTTAGGTTCTCAAACAAAATATTAAAAACCAAATAACATTTTAAGCATATTCAAACTAATATGCAATAAATGTAACAGAAATCAGAACTCATACAATAATAACAATAACCAGAACAATAACCTCAGAAGAAATGTCAACAATTATAGAAACAACAACAACAGAAATCAGTACAATAACCGAAACCAAAACCAAACGCGTCATATTCGTACAATATACAATAATGACCAAACGTATGCAGTGCAGAATAACCAAGCGCAACATGAAACAAACAACCCGCAACATCAAGAGGGAAACGAGCGAGGCTTGGAATATATCAATATTCCAAACAGTCAGAATTAAAAACAAGAGTATTTAAAGTATCAGATAACACTACAAATTTTATAATTGTAAAACACAAAAATAAACATATGACATTTTTAGTAGACACAGGCGCAGACATATCTCTGTACAAAGTAAGTAAAAATATTGAAAAAGAACCGTATAATACTAATAAAAAAAAAATGCAAATTAATGTGGATAACCCGTGAAGAAATATATTCCTTAGGCGTGATAAATTTTGATTTCAAAGTAGAAAACAAGTCATATTGTCATAGATTCCAACTGGTAGACCATGATTTTCCGATAGATACTGATGGAATAATAGGTAGAGATTTTTTTAGAAAGATTTTTCTGTAAAGTAGATTATGAAACATGTACATTAACACTAAGTGACAAAGAAAACGATATAATAATTTTCGGATGCAGTCTAAAGCATTATAATGACAACTTAGAGCGCGTATTAAGTAGATTACAAAAATACAACTTAAAACTAAATGTAGAAAAATGCAAATTTTCTTTGTCCCGAAGTGGTATACTTAGGTCATCTTATCACTCGCGAAGGAGTCAAAGCAGACCCAGGAAAATACAATATAATCACAGAATACCCTTTACCAAAAAACGTGGATGAAGTTAGACGATTTGTTGCATTTTGCAATTACTACCGCCGATTTATACCAAATTTTGCTGATATAGCACAAAGTCTAAATAATTTGCTAAAAAAAAATACGAAATTTGAATGGACACAAAATTGTCAATTTGCTTTTGACACATTGAAAGAAAAACTTATAACACCACCGATTTTACAATATCCAAACTTCGAAAAAACTTTCATTTTAACAACCGATGCATCAAAATATGCACTTGGCGCGATTCTATCTCAAGAAACAATTGGCAACGATTTGCCTATTTCATTCGCTAGTAAATCATTGCAAAAACATGATCTAAATAAATCAGTTATTGAAAAAGAACTTCTAGCTATCCATTGGGGAATAAATTTCTTTAGACCGTATTTATATGGAAAGAAATTTACAGTGGTAACAGACCATAGACCCCTCGTATCACTCTTTTCACACAAAAATCCATCATCCAAAATGACAAGAATAAGACTTGATTTAAGTGACTATGATTTTGAAATCGTATATAAAAAAGGAAAAATGAACACTAACGCCGATGCCCTATCAAGAATTCAAATTGATTCGGAATTACTAAAACAAATGATACCAACAGAAATTGAAGAAAAAGCAAATAGAGCATTAATAATAACAAGGAGCAAGTCCAATAAAAATGAAATGGACAAAAACTCGGAGGTATGCATATCTTGACCAAATCCTGGCCAGGAAATACAAATATGGGAATGCATATCCATAAATGGCGTCAAAAATATGAGGCAATTAAGATTTAATATTGATAAAGAAGCAAGGAATTCCAAAATAACAATAGATAATAATATTGTGCACGTGCGATGTAGCGATAAATCAGCGAATCCAGATTCGAACTCGATGAAGCTAACATCAAATATAAATAATGAAAATACGCGTAAAAATAAAAACAGTAAAAATCTGCAGATAGGATCTAATGATAATTCAGCGACACTAGAGTCGACTCTGAAGAAATTAGCATCCAGGATGGAAAAAGAAAAAATTAAAGAACTAGCGCTAAAGAATAATGATGAGATATTTAAATATTTTAGTAAAGAAACACTAAAGAAATCGTACGAAAATATAAAAATAAATGATAAAAAGCCTCAATTAAAAATAATAATTTTCAACGCTCCAAAACAAATTTCTGATGAATTAACAAAATACAAACTTATTGACGAGTATCATAATTCCACACATGGCGGACACTTAGGCATACGTAAAACAATAATAAAATTAAAACAATGGAAGAATATGAGCCAGATGGTTAAGAAATTTATAAAAAATTGTGATTCATATGCGCGAAATAAACAAACAAAACACATTAAAGAACCTTTTACAACAACAGACACCCCTAGCAACAGCTTTGAAGTAGTGTCAATCGACACTGTAGGTCCATTAAGAATATCAAATGATAAAAGATACATTCTTACTATGCAATGCGAACTAACAAAATTCGTAGTAGCATACCCAATGTCATCAAAAGACGCAAAAACAACAGCAAAGACATTAGTAGAAGAATTTATACTTAAATACGGTAATTTTAAAATTTTAAAATCTGACAATGGTACGGAATTTGTTAACGAGTTAATGACAAATATTTGTTCTCTACTTAAAATAAAACAAACGTTTTCATCTCCTTATCACCACCAAACCATCGGAGCACTTGAAAGAAACCATAGAGTTCTCAATGAATTTTTACTGTCATTTGACAACGACAATGAATGGGACAAATTGGTTCCTTATTTTACATTCGCTTACAACACGACACCACATATAGACACTGGTTACTCACCATATGAACTTGTTTACGGGAAACTACCAAGTTTACCCTCCGACACAATTAGCAAGCAAACGAAAATATATGATTATGACAATTATGCACACGAGCTAAGACTCAGATTACAATTCGCTTTAAATAAAGCAAGGGAAATGACATTAAAAATTAAAGAAAAAAGAACACTAGAAGACAATAAAAAATATCACAATATATTAGATTTAAAAGATGGAGATTTAGTTTTAGTCAAATTAGAAAATAGGAAGAAAAATCAAACACCATATATAGGTCCTTTTAAAATAATAACTAGAAAAGGAGTTAATACAATAATAGACCAGAATGGAGTTCAAAACGAACTACATAATAACCTATTGAAACCATATAAGCCCAACTTTTTATAAACACATTATAAAAATTTTATATAATTTATTTCAATTTAATTTTAAAAATAATAATATTAAATAATTTTTAACTTAAATATATTTTTATCAACTATATTTGTTTTATCAATTACTAAAAATATTTATCAGTTAAAAAAAAAGAACATTATATTAAATACCATTCCATTCCAAATTAAATTAAAATTTCATAAAATTTTTTCTGAAGGGTGAGGGTGTAGTGTATCCAACATAGCCACCACCACCGCTTACCATATTCATGCAAAGTGACCATTGCCAACCACAAATTTGTAAAGTGCAATCGAGTGACGCATGGCAAAATCATAAGCAAAAGCACATGTACTCGATTACACTATTGCAGGTCACTCAATAGTAAATTTAATGTAACCAAATCCCTAAATAATTCTGTAAGCTTAGTAAAGCAAATTTGACTCACAATAGAATGACACTCAGATTTATGTAAGTAGGAATGGATAAGCTAAATTTTCATGTATGTAGAAATAAGATAGAATTAAATTGAGTTTAAGTCCAAAATTGTATAAAAGAAATAGTAGCTGCGTTTTATTCGTCATCTGCTGCTAGCTATCTTAAGCTAGCAACGATAAATGCATGGGAAAACAAAAACAAAATCGTAGACTTAGCAACTAAAATTATAGTTGCTAAGTATACAAGCAAGTTTCTTAAATGTCAGTGCTGCCCAGCCGATTTGTATTTTGTCTATTGTGATTTTGTATTCTGTCAATTATGAAGTTTGAAATGAAAAAAAAATTTGACATTTACGAAAAAAAATTATATTTTTGAAATGTCTGGAGGCGAAAAGAAGTAAGTTTGAAATAAAATTAAAAATATATACATTAACAAAAACAAAACGTTTTAATTTTAATAAACGGAAGGTGTGGTCCATTTTGGAAACACAAATAAACGTCAGTTATCAGCTTTTTGACCAGAAATGTCAAACTTTTGTGCTACCACGTCAACCCTCAGGCAACTTGTCGTTTTATTCATACATAGATAGCGACTTGGCGAATAAAACGCGGCTAGTAATTTTAATAAATGCATGATTTGTTCTACAAACATCAACTTGCCTTTTTCTTTGGAAAATATTCGGCAATAGCCTTCTAATTTAATTTAGACACCGGCTTCAAGTCCCTAGAATTTACCCTGCTTTCCTTTTAGGATAACAGCAAGGTAAGGATCAATGGCATACTCTGCCTGTCCCAACATAAACTAACAACCTTTAAATTTACCTTTCTTTTACATGAAAATCTTCACTTCACATCACAGGATCGCACAGTTAATTCGGTTTAAATATTTATTTTAATTCAGCGATACATAAATATATATAAATAAAATTAACAATGAAACTTATACTGTTACCACGTCAGCGTGTCTCGGTGGTTGTACTTCGTCGCTCTGCTGTCGTATTTCTTCGCCTGGTCGTCGTATTTCCTCGATTTGTCGTCATAGTGAGGTTTGTGAGAGGAGCGTGACTGATTCCTCTGCTTATGCGTTGACCTAGTTATATTCTCTACTGCTTCCTAGCTTACTCATAGCCTAACGGGGACCCCAAACACCATGCGAAACTCTGTGTCTAGCTTGTCTTTATGCGTGTCGGGTCTCTGGTCACGAATGTACGGGTACGGGAGCGCATACACTTACTTACTTACTTAGTTAGATGGCCATAACAACCCGTTGTCAGGTTACGGCCGACCTCATTAGCTCTCGCCAGGCGCCTCTGTTTTGCGCGCGCCTTCTCCAATCGTTAATGCCAAGCGCGGTTAGGGCTTCCTCAGCTTGGTCTATCCACCGGAGGCATGGTCTCCCTCTTCGTCGTTGACCGGGGACCTTCCCTTCGAATACCTTTTTCGCTGGAGCTTCTTTATCCATACGATGGACATGACCCAGCCAGCGTAGTCGCTGTATTGTTATACGCTTAGCTATGTCAATGTCGGCTTATACACCCGCAAGCTAAAAATCCGACGCTCACGACGGCTTTTCCTGTCTCTTTACCCGCTGCTGAGCTCTCAGTTCCACCGTGGCTAACGAATACGGGAAAGTGAAAGCACTGTGGAACCTTTAGTTCTAGCTGGCCGTATGCGTGTCGGCTTTTAGGTCACGAATGTACGGATACGGGAGCACATACACTCGAAAACCTAAATCCGACGATCACGACGGCTTTTACGTTCCTCCTACTGCCTTCTTACTCACTGCCGAGCTCTCAGTTACACCGTGGCTAACGAATACGGGAGAGCGAAAGCACCGTGGAATCTTGAGTTTCTGCTGGCCGTATGCGTGTCGACTTTTAAGTGACGAGTGTACGGATACAGGAGCGCATACTCCCGAAAGACTCAACGCTCACTTCGGTCATTATACTGCCTACTCAGTCACTACCCCCTACTCTACCCACTACGGTCAAAGCTACAATTTTGAAAATGTACCTGAAATACACGCTGCTGCCACTGCTTCTGCTGCTACTGCTGCTACCACTGCTTGCTGGCTTGCTGGGACGTAGGTCCGCCTTCGCCGGCGGTCCGACACAACTGCCCCGATTTTTGGCAGTACAACCGCTTTTATTTCATTTAGCTCTGTTTGTTTTCACCATTGCGTGGCTGTAACAGCTGATCGATGACAACTCTGGTACGTTGACATCGCTGATGCGTTGACACTACTGACTCGTGTTAAGTTAAATTCGATGCAACTTAGATCCAATTTTCATGCGTTCCATGCGATTATAAACTAATTATTCTAATTAAATACTTATAAATTAACAAACTCTAACTTAATAAATATGCCTTCATGGTCTTTTTACTTTAAAAAATAATATTAAAAAATGGCGGGTTGCTCTCGCTCTCATTCTCAATTTCTCAACGTAACAACGCGGAATTTGAAAGAAACAAACATGTAAGCATAACAATCGTTGAATGAGAATGGAATGTGTCAGTTAGTGTGTCTGCTTTGCTTTTTGTCTTCCACTTGGAATATTTATTTAAAAGAAACAATAGAACATTAAAATTTTACTATCGCATTCATGACGGGGAATCCCGATGACGGTCGGTGTCGCGAGTTTATACTTTTTTCCTCAGCCGCACAACGTGCCATAAGAAGTTTTCACTTCAAAAACATGATAAAACTTAGCTCTGCTGCTGCTGCTGCTAAAGTTGTGGACGAAAACAAGGCACCTGCCGACTTTCGTCGTCACAGTACGTATCAAATAAAGTTTCAGAGTGTTTTCCTCCCCATTTAGCGCGACATCAGGTGTTCTACAAGGAAGCCACCTGGGACCGCTCCTCTTCATTTTAGCAATTAATGACGTTACACATGTTATTAAAAACTCCCATCTGTTAGTATATGCAGATGACATGAAAATTTACAGGAACGTAAAAGGGTTTGGTGATACTTCTCCACTTCAGTTAGACTTGAAATCCTTTAAAGTTTGGTGTTCTAAGAATAACTTACATCGGGTATTTCCACGGTATAGGATTATTTTTTTATTGCTTTTCAATCTTCAACTATATCCAAATTAATGTTTAATAATAGTAGTTTTGCCACCAAATCTCAAATTTAAGATTTGACCATAAAATTCGTCATTATTTTCTATTCTAGTTACTGTGTGTTTTTAAATCTCTGTGCTTTGAGTTTATCGTTTTATTTGGTAAGTAAGTTTCATGAGCTGAGTTGTTTAAAGCTGGTGGCGATGAATTGATAAGGTGCATGTATCAACTCATCAGCAAAATATGCCTATACGCAACAATGTCTGAGTTCGGTATACCTGCAAAGTTGATAAGGCTCTGCAGGATGACGTTGAGCAATACGTTTAGCTCCGTCAAGGTAGGGAATGACCTCTCCGGAACTTTTAATACCGAGCGAGGTTTCAGACAAGGCGACCCACTCTCGTGCGATCTCTTCAATTTCATTATGGAGGGGATCGTACGAAAAGCCGGTGTGCATCATAATGGCACCATTTTCTTCAAAGGTGTTCAGCTCCTTGCGTACGCTGATGATATTGATATTATCGGTCGGAGTAAGAGAGATGTTACTGCTGCTTTCACTGCTATTGAAAAGGAATCAGCCAAAGTGGGTTTGACGGTAAACGAGGGCAAGACGAAATACATGATGTCTACTAACAACAACAAGAGAGCACGGGATCTAGACTCTCATGTTACAGCGGGCAACTGTAAATTAGAAGTTGTCAAGGAATTCATCTACCTTGGCACTGCCGTAACCAGCAACAATGATGTCAGTCTGAAGATTAAGCGGAGAATAACAATTGCTAATAGGTGCTACTACGGTCTCAGTAAGCAATTACGTTGCAGAGCTCTCTCTCGATCGACAAAGCTAACACTCTACAAGACGCTCATTCTACCTGTGCTTCTTTATGGCGCTGAGGCATGGGTGGTTTCGACAACAGACGCAGCCGCTCTTGGGGTGTTCGAGAGGAAAGTTCTCCGCAAAATCTTTGGTCCTGTTCGAGTTGGAGACGACTATCGCATTCGAATGAACCACAAGCTGTATGAGCTCTACGCCGACATTGACATAGTTAATATAACAATACATAACAATACAGCGACTACGCTGGCTGGGTCATGTCCATCGTATGGATAAAGAAGCTCCAGCGAAAAAGGTATTCGAAGGGAAGGTCCCCGGTCAACGACGAAGAGGGAGACCATGCCTCCGGTGGATAGACCAAGCTGAGGAAGCCCTAACCGCGCTTGGCATTAACGATTGGAGAAGGCGCGCGCAAAACAGAGGCGCCTGGCGAGAGCTAATGAGGTCGGCCGTAACCTGACAACGGGTTGTTATGGCCATCTAAGTAAGTAAGTAAGTAAGTTTCATGTACCTAATATTACATATTCATGTTATCAACAATGCGTTGCAACACTCGTTTTGAGAAAGCTGAGTGCTTAAAAATGAAGAAAAAATATACCCTTTGTGCTGTGTTAAAGTCAGATTTTTTTTTTTTTTGCTTAAATTTAGTCGGAAATTTTTATAACACCCTAAATAGAGATTAGTTAAAAGTGATGTCACTGATCATACGATAAGCCTAATTAGTTAATCTTATATAATTTCACTCATTTTTTTTTTGGTAATCCATGTAAGCTTATTTATGCAGACCAGCGGTTCCCAACTCATGTGTCGTGCCCCGAAATTGGGCTGTAAAAGATTTCGAATTACAAGGTAATTGAGAATTTTTAAGGATATTTAAATTTTGAATGCAATTCTTTTTTCTTAATGTTCTTTTAAATTTTTATTAAAATTGAATAAAAAGATTTTTACTTACTGTTAATAAAACTAATTTGAAGATTGACAAAATTATTTATTTCGACAAAATCACAAAGTTTTGCAAATGATACCTATCTCTGCAATAAATGTTTTTATATTCACGAATTGTGAATCGCTGATTTATTTTGTTCTGCATTTGTGGGTCACGACATAAAAGGTTTGGGAGACGCTGTTCAACACGGTCACCTTCAATTTTGTATATGAGTGACTGCATTGCATGCTGATTACCGAAATTGCAGTAAGAAAAGAAATGAACGGTTCTATTGCTGAATTGTAAAACTTGTTTTCGAAGATTGTGGTTTGCATACATTTTTCTTAAGCAAGTGCAGGGGATTAGCTTGACGACAGCCAAAGTAAGAAGTTTAAATTCAGAACAAGTTCTTGCAATAAGTTTTTAGAATTCTAAAAAGAAAAGTCCCTACTGTTTTTTTTTTCATGTTTAAAATAATTAAAATCGGCTGCGTACAGTAATAACTAAAATATAAAAAAAAAAAAAAAAAACGACGTTTTAAATTGATCATTTTTGTGGATAACAACGACGGTGCTGTAGCCTGCAAGGTCGTAAACTGGAAGGAAGACAGTTTTGTTTCATTTTGTGTTTGACCTCAATGTCTATGTTTCAACGGTTGTGATTCGTGACCGTCTTTTGGAAGTTTTTGGCGCTTAAAGACGTCATTAAAATCATTATACAACCCCTACTCGAAGGTCATCGTCAGCAACAAACGTGCTATCGCTCATGCAACGGCCTTTCAAAACAGCATTGCTGCCACCTATACCTTTGTTTGCTGCTAACTTTCGGTTGACTCCTTTGCCTGTCGAACCAGGGTCCAATGTTGACGGCTAAATAAGCTGTAATCCGAGAATTTCATGTTTTTTTTTGTTTCAATTGTATTTGGGTAACATTGTATTATTAAGGTTAATAGTAGCAAGTTATTAATATCAAAAATTAAATTCCTTTTATCAATTTTTCATAAACTTAAATCTAATGCTTACTTCGAATTTCTAACATTTAGCTAAACAATCGATTCTTTCTTTTTGGTTCAAAACGCCGACATATTCATATACAAATTTAAATTTCATCGTTTAGCTTATTCAGCTCCAAATGAAGATCTTCATCGAGTCGCAGCAGCACCGCTTCAAAAGTATGTAAGTTTTACAATTTCATTTTTTTCATGTATGATTTTTTTTTTTTTGCATCACAGATAAATCGGTTGTTAGCCTTATGCTTAACAAAAGTAAGCAGGAATCTTAATGTTGAAAAAAAAAATCTTAATCTAGTTTCGGTTTTATCATTTATATATTTTTTTTAGTCTTTGGTTTTGATTTACTTTTGATGAAAAGTGGATTTTCTTTAGTGTTTGTTTTCTCTCTGAATTCTGGGGGTGATTACTTAGCGTACATGCATATATAATTTATATACATTTCTGTATTATCAACTGTATTTAAATTAATATTAATTAAACAATGATTAGTTAAGATTATCAAGTTTATATTAAAAATGGCTATATTGAATTAAAGTATCTTAAAATGGTCTGAAATTTAAATTTTATTTGTGTGATTTTTTTTTTTTTGGGACTCTAATTATCAGCTAATGGGTCATAGGCAGTGCGGGCAAGGGTAGCGCATAAATATGGGTGCTACTAACGTTTTTTTTTGTGTTGGTCATGCAGATGTCGGTCCTATTTGTAGTGTCAGTTTTCAAGTAGTTTCTGGTTTTTTTTCTGTGGATTTCCTAATTATCTTTGATCTTTTTTCTTATTTTTTTATTATATCGTTTTATCCGTGTGTAAGTTTCTGTTCGTAGCCTGTCAAAAGATACTTCATTTTAAGTTTTCTTTCCGTTGTCATTTTCGAGCCCACGAGACTGAAGCAGCCGGTTCTGCCAGTACACACGGGGCAGCAGAAGAAACCACGAAACCTTTTTCCATTTAATTTGGTTCTTTGACAGGGTACCATAACACCTTGTTTTTTGTAACGCGTGTTACCAATAAGTACATTTTTTTCTAGTATTGTAGGTGTTTGTTGTCTACCTCAAACAAATACTTAGATTCTCTTTTTGTGTTTCAATTTGTACCAAATAACGGTAAAAACATCCTCCGTTTGATTTTACTAGTGTAAATTAAATGTAAGTACTTTTTGTAACGCGAGTTACCGGTAACTCGCATCTTCATCATTTAACAAGAGTTCTGATAATTTTTATCTATCTTCTTTAGACTGAAATTTTTTTTTTTGGTTTAGAGCCAATTGCCGCTCTCGGCTGCCGAAAAAATGAAAAGAAGAAGGGAAAAATTAAAAGTCGAGGGAAAATACGATGATTACAAAAAGACACATAGGGAAGATTGCCGAAAGAGTAGAGCAAAGAAGAGAGCAAAAATTGATAGTTTGTTAGAAGCAAAAAAGAAAGAAATAATACGTAATGAACGTCGGAATATCCAAAACCCATTTAATTTACTGGCAAAATGAGAAACTGCAAATGGCCCAAACATCAAAAGAAGTAAACATGGGCATCAAACCAAAACATTCTATTATGAAGATGTGTATGGATGTAGTAGTGATAGTTATAGTTCTGAGGATAATATACCATTATCTGTACTTAAATCATAATTCACTGCATTCCCGAGTTATGCATTCTAGAGTAATTTGATTTATTATTCAATTTTTGTTTAATTTAAATTTTTGTTTAATTTTTGCACATTAAAGACTGAAGAAGTTCTTTATTATTATTAAACTTTGATTTTATTTTTCTTCTTGTGTATTACAGCTAGAAAAAGCTCCTTATATTGGTATAAAAGTATTTGGTAACACGAGTTACCAATCTTTTGTAACGCGAGTTTCTACATAATTTTTGAATTATTTTTAAAATTACGATTCATTATCGCTGTTTCTAATAATGGAAAGCGTATTGATTTATTGCTCATTTATTTATGTCAAATATAAAGCAGTCTACTCACAAATTTCGGAGAAACTTTCAAATGAAATTTACTCTCTGAACATGTTGTCCAAAAATGGTAACACAAGTTACCAACACAATTTATTATTTTACTGGATAAATACTATGTTAACACTGAATTTTTAGACTAATGTAAGACATGAGAAATGTTATGTGTTCACAAAGAATCCAATTTTATTAATAAATAATTAAAATTTATGGCATCATTAAACTCAAAAATACTTTCTGGATGTAACGCGAGATACCATGGAATTACCCCATTTTAATCTTGATAAATGCCAAGCTATGATTTTTACCAGGAAGAAAACTATTGTGGAATTTGATTATAAATTAAAAGATAAAAATATTTGTCGTGTCGATGTAGTCAAAGACCTAGGTATACATTTTGATACTAAGTTGACTTTTAATGAGCATTAGACTGGCCTTTTTCAGAAATTTTTCGAAAATCATATATATGACTAGTTGAATATATGAATGTGAGGTTTGGGATAAAAGTCAACATGTATTGATATGAGATCGATAGGAGTACGCCAAGTGACCGCGAGTTGACCGTTTTGTTTTTATATGGGAATAACGGACGTCTCCACCTGACTAATGACACGCACATTCTCCAGGGCGATCAACTCTTTTTTTACAGCTAACTTAAAAGCAATAGGAACAGGCCTTGGTTTGTGAAAAATCGGCACGGGACTATTTTCTAAATGAAGCTGTACCTTCTGGTATTTTTATTTTCATCAAAAACTGACCGAAACTCTGAAAAAACTCTTTAACATTTTCCAAGTTCTGAACTTGAACATTATTTAATTCTTTCCATACAATGTTAATACATTACATTCAATTTTGAGAAGAATTTTTCGAAATTAAATAAGAATTTAAGGAATAATGCAGACGATTCATTTATTTATTTTAATAGCAATACATTCGATGATTGCATTAAATTCTTAAATAGTAAACCTTTTTTAGCTATAGCATTATCGGTGCCAAGGCCGCTTCCAAAATTTTATTTTGAGAGGGTTTTGGAATTGAAGTTGTGATAAGTCCAAAAAAGGAAAAGGGTTTATGACCGAAAAAAAGCGGATATAAGGCCCAAAATGGGAACTAAAGCTATTGGTGTTATGACCGGGTACCAAAATAATGTTACAGCCAAATATATTCAAAACAGTAATGACACAGTACCAAATACATACAAAAACAGCACTGATACTAGATACTAACTATACTTATTTATGGTCATAATTCTTAGAACAACAAAAACTGCAAGGGAAAAATAAAAATTACATTCTAAATAAATTTCATCACTACATTTATGGGAAATGCTCCAAAGCAGTTGGTTTCCTGTGCACGACAATAGTAAAATTCAGTATCTTAGATATACTCGTATTTGACCAGATTTATCTCAGAAGCCAGGTGTGATAAAAACTAATTAAAACCACAATTCAATTCAGCGTCAAAATTACCATAGAAAATGATACAAAAATTTTTAAAAAAAAATTCTTAAAAACTTATGTTTCAAGCAAATTCGAATTTTTTAAGAAAAATGTGATTTTAGTTTAAAGAGCCAATGATAGGGCTTAATTCTTAATCTGAAATAATCATGACTCCAATTTTCCCCCTTGATCTGCCGTTTCATACAGTGCTGACATGATTATTTAGGATATTTTTTTACTCATATTTTCGAAATGAAATAAGTCACATACAATTGTTAAATTACCCGCGTTTAGCTATATTAGCTTGAAATTTTATTTATTCAGTATTTAAATATGATTTTGTACATATGAGCCAATATTTAGCGCAGTCTGAAGGTCAAACTTTGCCTATTCCTAAGTGTTTTGCGGCTGAGGTTCGTTTACCTGCCTATAACTCTAACGTAATCCTGGCACTTGAACCAGGACTATGTAGGTTGTTTGGTTGTTACTGTAGGCACCTAAACCCACAATAACAGCTAAGTATTTTGATGATAGCAGGACCCTTACCAGGGGTCGGGGGTGTCTTGCTATGTGTTGCGGCCACTAAAACCAAGAATTTTAGTTATGAAAGGAAAGATACTGCTTTGCTTAATTCTTGCAATATAATGGCAAAGTTTATTGAAATTATATCTACTATATATATTTAATTGATATATTAAATTTGTTGACTTAATCATAATTACAAGCTAATTAAAAAATGTACGTAAAAACGTAAAAAAAACACTCCAAGGAAGACTAAAAAAGCCTCGGCTACAGAACCCCTCAACGTTGACGACCACTGCAAACGAAAAGGACTATGATTTCAGGATATGCACCTGGAATATCCGGACCCTCAATAGGGAAGGTGCCTCTATCGAATTGGCGGATGCCCTCGGAAAAATTAAGACCGACATCACCGCCATCCAGGAAATAAGATGGATAGGACAAGGTTGCTCTAAGCAAGCAAGTTGCGATATCTACTACAGCTGCCATGCGGAGAGGCGCGAATCGGGATGCGGATTCGTAGTAAGCAAGAGACTTCGCCACCATATCTCCAGGTTCACACCTGTGAGCGAAAGGTTGGCTACGATCCGCGTCAAGGCTCGATTTTTTAACATGAGCTTGATTTGCGCGCACGCCCCGACGGAGGAAAAGGACGATGCTGTCAAAGATGCCTTCTATGCGAGACTCGAGGAAGTATATGACCGCTGCCCGGCCCATGACGTTAAAATTGTACTCGGAGATTTCAACGGAAAGGTCGGAAGAGAAGGTACATATATTTGGCCCCACTGTCGGTCAGTTCAGCCTTCACGAGACCACCTCAAACAACGGTCTACGGCTGATCGACTTCGCCGCGGCGCGAAACATGGTAGTAAGTAGCACCAGATTTCAACACCTCGATATCCACAAGGCCACCTGGCTGTCCCCTGATCAGAAAACACGCAACCAAATCGATCATGTTGTGATCGACGGAAGGCATGCTTCCAGCGTTCGTATAGATGTTCGTACGTTCCGGGGAGTCAATATTGACTCCGATCATTATCTTGTTGCAGCCAAGATACGCATGCGGCTGTGCAATGCAAAGGATGTACGCTCTGATACGCAACGAGAGCTGGACGTCGCTAAGCTGCAATCACATCGGACGGCCGAAGCCTATTCCGCTCGCCTCTCAGAACTGCTTCTTCAACCTGACTCTCTACCCGATGAAAAACGCCGCCTACAAAAGAACCCTACAGTCAGCAGCAACGCGAGCCGTGCACGAAAACTACCAGGAAAAGAGAAAGGATGAGAGGCGCCTTTTCAGACGCAAGAAACGAGAGCAGGAAAGGCACGAGCGTGAGAAACTCGAAGTGTTACGGGGCAGGAATGATGCTCGAAAATTTTACCAACAAGTCAAGCGTCTGACCCAAGGTTTCAAGCCCGGAGCACCTACCTGTAAAGATGAACATGGAAATCTGGTTACGGATACGCAGGGTACACTGAGATTATGGAGGGAACACTTTTCCATGCTTGCTGGCGATGACTCCACCAATCCCTCCTTTGGGGAAATTAACCCGATGCCACCAATCAACGACGATGGTGTGGACGTACCACCACCTAGACATGACGCGGTACGAGTTGTGACCCAACGACTTAAGAACAACAAAGCGGCTGGTGCCGATGGCCTGTCTGCTGAATTGTTCAAGACCAGCGGCGATGAGCTGATAGGGTGTATGCATCAACTCATCTGCAAAATATGGCTAGTAGAAAACATGCCCGACGATTGGAATCCCAGTGTCCTTTGTCCTGTACTGAAGAAAGGTGACCCGACAATCTGCGCTAACTACCGGGGAATCAGTCTTCTTGCCATCTCTTACAAGGTCCTGTCGACTGTACTGTGTGAAAGACTTAAGCCGTTTGCCAACACACTGATTGGGCCTTATCAGTGCCCATGTCTGAGTTCGGTATACCTGCGAAGCTGGTGCGGCTTTGCAGAATGACGTTGAGCAACACAGCCAGCTCCGTCAGAGTAGGAAGGGACCTCTCCGATCCATTTGATACCGAACGAGGTTTCAGACAGGGCGATCCACTATCCTGCAACCTCTTCAACTTTGTGATGGAAGGGGTGTTGCGAAGAGCCAGTGTACATCGTAATGGCATTATTTTCTACAAAAGTGTCCAGCTCCTTGCATATGCCGATGATATTGATATCATTGGACGTTGTAAGCGAGATGTTACTGCTGCGTTCTCTGCTATCGAAAAAGAGTCAGCGAAAGTGGGTTTGACGGTGAACGAGGGCAAAACAAAGTATATGCTGTCCACAAACAGGGCGGCGTATTGGATCCTTTGTTACTGCGAACAACTATACTTTCGAAACTGTCAAGGAGTTCACCTATCTTGGCACCGCTGTGAACACTCAAAACGATGTCAGCCTGGAGATAAAGCGAAGACTAACTCTTGCTAATAGGTGTTACTATGGTCTCAGTAAGCAATTGAGTAGTAGAGACCTCTCTCGCACGACAAAACTGACACTCTACAAGACGCTCATCTTACCCGTGCTACTTTACGGCGCAGAAGCATGGGTTGTGTCGCAGACTGATGAAGCCACGCTTGGGGTGTTTGAGAGAAAAATTCTTCGCAAAATCTTCGGTCCTGTTCACGTCGGCGACGACTACCGTATTTGAATGAACCACGAACTGTACGAGCTCTACGCTGACATTGACATAGTCAAGAGCATCACTATCCAACGTCCGCGCTGGCTGGGACATGTTGTGCGTATGGACGAAGAAGCTCCGGCAAAAAAGGTATTTGATGCGGAAGCCGCTGGGCGACGACGAAGAGGAAGACCATGCCTCCGAGGGAAAGACCAAGCCGAAGAAACCCTATCCACGCTTGGTTTGAATGATTGGAGTAGACGCGCGCGAAGCAGAGGCGCCTGGAGAGAGCTTTTGAGGTCGGCCGTAACCCGATAACGGGTTGTTATGGCCACCCAAGTAAGTAAGTAATTAAAAAATGTAACGCATGTAAAAACTATGACCTACTTAAATAAAACCACCATAAACAAAACAAAAGCGACCATTGACTTTAGCTAAATTGCAATGTTTACATTTTTATCAATAAGACAAAAATGAACATTGACTTTAACCAAATTGCAATGCTTGCATTTTGTCAACCAAAACAAAAGCGAGCATTGACTTTAAACAAATTGCAATGTTTTGCATTTGGTCAACAGTCATCATTTTGATTTGTTTAAGGGGCTGCATATGTTAAATAAAGAATGAAAAACTAAACATCCTCCCCCCGTTGAATATAATTCAACTACTGCTGTCCAAATTGATAGCGAAGTCGATTCTTTGCTGCACAGTTGAACGTGGCTGGGGCGTAGGTGTTGTTGTTGTTGTTGTTGTTGTTAATAGGAATCGTTTTACTATGTGCTTTAACACGATGAATAATATTATTATGCTTGCCAAAATTAATGCTGTGCTGGAAAGTGCGATTTTGCGAGTATTTTGGTGTTGAATTTTATGAGGCAGCATATTAAAATTTTCTGTTGCTAATAGCTTTTGCAATTCCGTAAGATTTTTTATTTGGTCATCATAAATGATACTGGTATGATTTCTTAATACGGCTCGTACATGTTCTGGTGTGGATAATCTTTGAACACTTCCAAGGCCAGTGTAGGAAGTGCGTATTGCGCTGGATATTATATGGAATCCATCTAGTGTCAAGATATTGTTTTTGGCAACACACTGTGGTGCGATTGTGAGAATCCCTGATCCTGCCAAAGATACTTGTTGTGAGTTCTGGTTACACACGATCCTTAACCAAGTAGGAAATTTTAACGCAAAGATCCATTGGTTTTGTTTTCCGTTTGAGTCCATGTTGAGTTTTGTTCAATCTTTTTTAAATTGCAGGTGGCATGCGTTTCATTTTGGAGAAGTCCAAGTTCACAGGAACAAACTTGAGAATCCTTGTGGTACCTTTGACGAGTAGTGCACACAACCTGATCCTGTTGAATGATAGTACAGGATTTAATATCATCTTGACTTAAAGGTATATACTGATCCATGTGTTTATCAATTGCGATTGTTTCTGAGTCCTTAAGGGTTTCAGGATCTTGTTGAAATGGTAGTTTTACCATGAAACGTCCTAATGAGTCCCTTTGAGTGTTGTTTTGAAAATGAGTCTCACATAATTCTTCGAATTTTTGGGTTCTGTATCATCCATTTGCCACAATCGTTGGATCATTTTGTCTAGATCTTCCTCATTTTCTGTACATATGCCACACGTTGCGTCGAACTCGTTCTGGTTAGAAAGGTAGGAGTCGCCTATTTTTCTTGAGAAAATCCATCCAAAAACGGTATTTCGAAGTAACGGTAAGTCACTTGATAATTTGATTTGCCCAATGGTCAATAATTGATAATAGAATTCTGCTCACAGCAGGATGTCAATATTCGCCGCTTGGTTGAAGTAAGAGTCTGCAAATTCAATATTTTTTGGAATTGACCATGATGATGTATCCAACGATTGCGAAGGCTGTAATGTAGTTATTTGTGGCAACACGTATGCTTCCAATGGTTTTTGGTATCCATTTATACGGGAATGAATGTTAATGTAGGCCCGCTGAGTTGAAACCTGCCATATTCTTCCAATTCCTTCTATGGACATTGAGGTTGTCTGCCCTGAAATACCCAGACGCTTTGCTAGCCTGCTAGTTATAATGTTAGGAACCAGAATCCAACAGTACTCTGCAGTTTATCATTTTTCCGTTGGTTGTATTTACCTTAATTAAAGCTGTGCTAAGTAGCACGTAGCCCTTTTTTGCTTGCTATTATTTGTTGTAAGAGTAACAGCAGAACTTGAATTCTGTTCTTTAAACGGTGGTACCTTTGTATTTTGACCTTCTTTTTCCTGATGTAACAATGTATTGTGTTTTTTCTGACATCTGGTGCATGATCTGCTACAGCAATTATGAGTACTGTGCCCACTTCTGAGGCAGTTTGAACAGAGTCGATTTTTGATCACATGATTTATTCTGTCCTTGACTGAAGTCTTCAAAAACTTAACGCATGTATACAGAAAGTGTTCTTTTTCGTGGCAGAATTTACATTTTTGATTAAGTGTTGTTGTAAGTACTCTGATGGGCCTTTGTTTGGTCTCAATAGCCTCCATCGTTTGGAATCGAGCTTCCAAAAAAGTGAGAAATTCTTTTAATTTTGGAATTTCTTTATAGTTTGCGATAGTTTGCTCATATAAAAGATGAGTTCTGCGATCCAACTTTTTTATTAAGATTGGAAGTAGTAGAGGATCCCATGAGTTCGTCCCTACCCCCAGATTTTCCAATGCTAGCAAACATTGTTGTGTTGTATCGTGCAGCTCCTTCATTGTTTTGGCTGACGCTACTGATAATGTTGGTTGTTCCAATAATTTTGACACAAGAGTGTTTGCCAGGACTCTTTGATTATTGTAACGATCTTGAAGTAACGTCCAGGCTGTTGTGTAATTCGCCTCACTCAATGAAAGATGTCGAATTAGCTTCTCTGCTTCTCCAGTAACATTTGACTTCAAATACCACATTTTTTGCACATTTGGTAGTGCTTGGTTGTGAATCATTTGAAGAAATAAGTCAAAAAATTGACGCCACTTCATATAGTCCCCATCAAACTTTGGAATAACCACCTTTGGCAGTGGTAGAGCTCCCTGCGAGCTGGCTATGCTGACATGCATTGTATCTGATACGCCCCTTTGGTAGTTTTCTAGCTCTTCAGTTAGTGAGATCATCTTTTGGAGTACCTCTTCTTCTAATTGAACGAACGTAGATATGCCGTAACTCTTGGTTGATGGGTCTTCCATTTGCTGCCAAATTTCATAATTATTTTGCTCTATATTGCTCCAAAGCTGCTTGATAGTCTTCAATTTTAGCTCGCTAGAGATACGTGAATGTCTAGATTCGGTGCTGGCCAATTGCCTTTTTAATGTTGACATTTGGGCTTCAAATTTCCGAATAAGTCTTCTTTGGTGCTGGTCAGCATCAAATGTATGTGTATTTTCTGGAATTTGGTTGGCTGTGGCTTCGTTTTGATTTTTCTGCGTATGTTGCTGATTACATGTTGTAGTTGTATGTTGAATGGTCACAGCCCCTTGTGGTGCAACCGATTTGACTAAGTTAGTCGCATCTATCTTTAAAGCTGATTCCTCAAAGATTTTTGTATATGTTTCGACTACTTCGGCTATTTGAGAGTAATAGTCCTTGGAAAAATAGTCATGTTCCAAAGGGAGGTCCTTTATTATGCGGATTTTTGTATCTGTTTCTTCAAACCTTTCCCATGCTTGGTTTAACCGCCTCAAACGATCTCGAAAGTAATCGGATGCACTCTTCCGTTCCGAAGAATCCTTTTTAAAGTTCCTCACAACATTTTGGATTTCTTTTCCAAGAGATTATTGGATCTTTGCTAAGTCGTTGAACGCCATCATTAATAGACTGGAGTACAAAAAATGAAGTCTTGTTGACAAATTGATTACTCCTAGCTCTTCCTGAAAAGGAGTCGATTGTCGTCCCTTTGCTCTGCTACGGCGGCGTCTGTATTATTTGATGAAAGGAGCTGTGTGTCGTCCTTTTGCTGTTTTCTACTCTTTTTTTTTGCTACGGCGGCGTGTGTATTTGTAAAAAAGGAGTCGTTTGTCGTCCTTCTTGATCACGTCGGGGTCACCAATATTTTGCGGCTGAGGTTCGTTTACCTGCCTATAACTCTAACATAATACCGGCACTTGAACCAGGACTATGTAGGTTGTTTGGTTGTTACTGTAGGCACATAAACCCACAATAACAGCTAAGTATTTTGATGATAGCAGGACACCTTACCAGGGGTCGGGGGTGTCTTGCTATGTGTTGCGGCCACTTAAACCAAGAATTTTAGCTATGAAAGGAAAGATACTGCTTTGCTTAATTCTTGCAATATAATGGCAAAGTTTATTGAAATTATATCTACTATATATACTTAATTGATATATTAAATTTGTTGACTTAATCATAATTACAAGCTAATTAAAAAATGTAACGCATGTAAAAATATGACCTACTTAAATAAAACCACCATAAACAAAACAAAAGCGACCATTGACTTTAGCTAAATTGCAATGTTTACATTTTTATCAATAAGACAAAAATGAACATTGACTTTAACCAAATTGCAATGCTTGCATTTTGTCAACCAAAACAAAAGCGAGCATTGACTTTAAACAAATTGCAATGTTTTGCATTTGGTCAACATTCATCATTTTGATTTGTTTAAGGGGCTGCATATGTTAAATAAAGAATGAAAAACTAAACACTAAGCACATTAAGCTTTTCATCAGCAGAATTACGAAACCAGCAGTTATTCCAACATATATTCGACAAATCTGCATATAAAGCATTCATATTGATTAATTTGTAATCATGAAATGAGAAACTGTCAGAGGAATTCCTACCAAGGTTGATATTAAGGCTACAAAAAATCAAATCATGATCAGAAAAAAAGGACATTTGATCAAACTTTAATAGAATAGAAATGTCAGATACCAAACACACATCCAACAGACTAGGTTCCTAGCCATGCGCATAACGAGTGGGTGTGTATCATGACGTAATATGGTAGTAAATTTAGAATATTTTATTTGTAATAGAATCATTTTGCAACAAATTCACATTGAAATCACCACATACAACATTGATTTTACGAATAAAAAGATTATAACATAAGTTGTATGCAATTTCCCTTAGTTTCATTTTGTATATAAATATTTTTATCGTTAAATGAGTCAGAAAGGAGATATTGTTAAAAAAACTGTTTTTAGGCGCGAGCGGCAACAATACGAAGTGGCAAAGTTGAAATTCGGAAAGAGCACATCGAAATCTATAAAATTACTCATTTTCAAAACTGCCGGAAAAATTTTCAGGTAACGTCTTTTTTTCAGTTATAATTTTATGCTTACTAAGCGATAGAACGCAACTATAGTTTATTGTATTTGAATATTTATTCTTTGAAATAAAGATGATAAAGAACCGCTAGAGCTGTTAGAATTATTCTTGGAAGGTTACTAAACTTTATTTATTAAACAAACTTTGACAACAAAGGAAAAAACAACAACAACTCTAGAATATAGACATATGTTTCGATTCTTAAAATCTCATCAGTATATTTTTGGTTGATGACCATGTCAGCACTCAAATTACACCTGCTATATTAATGTTAATCTAACGAAAAGCTAATTTTTAATTTCAAGCAAATGTGACAAATTTTTAAGTGAATTCAAAGAACACACCATTGCAAAACAAATAAGAACTGTCCCAGAAAAAACTTTCGCTTTTATTTTGTTTGATTACAGTCTACCTGATAATCTTATAATCTTATTTGTTCTACTTAAAGTGAAGTTTAATATGATGTATAACACTTGGTGATAGCACTTTTAACGACAAAGATGTCGAGCAAGCAACATGAGTCCACGAACACATACACATACCTGCAAAATCCAGAATTAAAATATTCAGCTTTAGCAAAAATAGTTGGTGCAACGGGTAGAACTATTTTTATGGATATTTCTAATTACAGAGTCTACCTGTTCACAAAAATAGGTTCAGGTAGAAAATCAGAATTTTCAAACTCAAGAGTAGTGGCGAAGGTGAAGCGTCTTTTTAAACACCAACACCTCAGTGCGAGATATGGCGGTTAGAGCAGGTACATCAAAATCTACTGTGCAAAGGATAAAGGAAAAAAGTAAGCTAAAGACATATAGAGTTCAAAAAATACCAGACCGTTCTGATGAAAAGCAGTTGGTTGCTCAGGTTCGAGCCCGAAAATTGTATGTAAGATACCTAACTATACTAAACTTGATTGCTGCGTTATGGACGACGAAACTTATGTACGTCAAAGCAGATTTTAAACAGAAAAATTTGAATTTTACAATTCAAATACAATTAAAAAAAAAAAAATAATTAATTTTTGGGAGTAAAATTGCCTAGGTGGCGCCGCTTAAACATTCGTAACGTACTAAAATTTTTTTTTCAGGAAAAAATTGTATAGACTTTACAGAACAATTCTGTGGAAAAATATTGTTTCTGAACATATGAGAAATTGGTTTAAATTATATTTGTTTATAAAAAACTTAATTTTTAATAAATAAAAATAAAATTTTCATAAAAACTTTATTTCATATAAATTCCTATCACGAAAATTTCATTAAATTTTTCCCATTATTTACTGAAAAATCGCAATTTAAGAAACACGTATGTACATAGAAATTCACTTGCTCATAACTTTTTAAAAAATCCAAATTTTGCAAAAATAAGTACATATAGGTCCTTAATATTGATCAATATATCTTCAAAGTTATGCAATGATAAGTTTAAGTTTAATAACTTGGTTTTTACTGTGACCAGTTGAGAAAACTTTACTCATAATGTACTTTAGCTTAAAGTATTAATATATATTTTGGTTTGTTGTGAAAAAAAAATCTAAAATTACAATGTGTCCCTTGATTCGTCAATTTTTTTTTTTAAAAAAAATACTCAGAATGCTACACTGTGCGACAACCAAAATCGGCGGGGGTTCTGACTACCAGGAAAAGTTATACCGGTCAAAAAAAAGTTATACGTGTCCCGGCGTTTTGCTGGGTCACGTCTAGGAATTGAGATATACCGATTTAAAGTTTGTAAGTATCATATAAGGGAATTTGTCAAGTTTCGGGCTCTTTTGTTTGACATAGCTCGAGAACGACTAGTCCGACTTTGCTGCAACAAACTTAGAAAAATTAAAAATTACAATTACATTAATATTTTGATATACTGTTTCTCTACATAATCAACAGTTTTGCAGCTATAAATAAATTTATGAAGAAAAAAAATAATTTTTGCCTAAAAAATTAAAATTTCTTAATATTGAAAATCATGAAAAATCCAAAACGGGAAAAAGTGTCAAATCTAATAACTTTCACGTTAAGTCACATAACCTTTGAACAAAAGGAGATATAAATCTTGAAAATCGATGAAAACGTTTTGCTTTTATTCAAAATTAAGTAAAGTTATCTCATTTTGACAAGAATATTCATTTTTTGTTTCAATGGTTAATCGTACTGAATGAATTTCAAAAATTTGGTAGAGGATATGAACAAAATTCTTTGGAAAAAACGTTGATGATATTGTGGCGACCACCTTTTTACAATTTTGTTTACAAAACAAATAAGTCGATAAGAAATGTACAACTCTAAAAAATAGTTATAAAACCAAAAAATGTACATCTCAAAAAAGAGATACTAAAAAACAAGCTCTGAAGCACAGCGCAAAAACGCCATTTTTTAATTTGTTAAAACAACATTTTTTTTATTTCATTAAAAGTATTAAAAAACGAACAAATTTGTTTTTTTTTATTATTATAAACGAAAGGAGTGTTCCCGATTTGCAGATTTAGTGAGGCACGGATCGTACATTGTTTTGAAGAAATCCAAAGCGCCTCAATATAAAGGGACTGATGGAGGCGATGGGCAATAATTATGTCGCAGGTGATAGGCGAATGTTCATCAATTCTTCGAAATCAAGCTTGAAAGTCGTTTTGCTACATAAACATTATAAAAACCAAGCATTCCCATTGGCTACAACACAGATATGAGTGAAACATACGATTCCATGAAAATATTTTTGGATAAAGTTTGCTACACTGATCAAATGTGGCGGATCAGTTGTGATCTGAAGGTCGTGGCGATGCTAAGAGGTCTCCAAGGAGGCTATACGAAACACATGTGATTCTTGTGTCTGTAGGACACCCGATATAAAGGAAACCAATACGAAACGCATGACTGGGTTGCTCGTGATTCAACGAAGAAAGGACACATTTGCGTAATGATCCACTCGTGCCAATGGAGAACGTCCTCATGCCCCCTCTCCATGTCAAACTGGGAATCGTCAAAAATTTTATCAAGGCCATTGTAAATAAACCGAAAATTCTCGATTGTTTGAAAAATATTTTCCCACGAATCAGCGAAGCAAAATTGAAGGAAGGTGTTCTAAATGGGCCCGATATACGCAAGCTTATAAAATCAAAAGAATTTAAATACACTTTAGTCGGTAATGATTACCTTGCCTGGAGGGCAGTGAGAAAGTCACACGATATTTTTTGGGAAGTAAGCGAGCACACAATTACCCCGCTCTTGTGACCAAGATGTTGCAATACTTCCAGAAAGTTGGAGAGAACATGTCTCCAAAATTCACTTCTTGCATCACCATCTCGAATACTTCAGCAAGCAGCTAGCCTCAGAGTTGGATGAACATGGCGAGCGCTTTCATCAAGTGGCAATGCCCATGGAAACGCGATATAAAGGCAAAAGGCTGGACTCGCTGGTGGCTGAAATTTGTTGGTGGTCGCAAAAGACGTACGATCCCGACAGTGAAGAAGAAGAATATACAATGGGAGTATCCTCTGAGGGTAGGTCACAAAATTGAAGTTAACTGACTGATTATAAACAATTAATTTGATTCCAGATGAAGACAGATCCTCATCCGATAAAGACTCCAAACAAGAAGGCGAACCACTACGCAAGAAAGTAAAGGGAGCAAACAAACGATTCTTATCATATATGTCTCATTTTGTTCATAGGTTATGTGACTTTACGTGAAAGTCAATAAGACTTGACACTTTTTCCCGTTTTGGATTTTTCATGATTTTTAAAAATAAAAGATTTTAATTTTTTAGGCAAAAAATAGTTTTTTACTTATAGCTGCAAAACTGTTGATTATGTAGAGAAAAAGTATATCAAGAGATTAAAGCAATTGTAATTCTTAATTTTTCTTAGTTTGTTGTAGCAAAATCGGACTAGTCGTTCTCGAGTTATGACAAACAAAAGAGACCCAAACGTGACAAATTCCCCTGTATGATACTAACAAACTTCAAATCGATATATCTCGATTCCTAGACGTGACCCAGTGAAACGCCGGGACACGTATAACTTTTTTTTGACCGATATAACATTTCCCGGTAGTCAGAACCCCCGCCGATCAGGAAAATATTAATTTGCTCAGGTGCAAACTATTGATAAAAAAGCAACAACCAACATCAAACACATCTGTGGGTGGGCGTTCACAACTACTTTTTAGGAAAAAATCTGAACTTTCTATAAGACGGGCCGCAGCAGAGCTATTTACTATTTGCACCAATAACACAAATTCGCTTTAAGAGTTGCGTTCAAATTTTCTCGCCAACAAGGTCGAACAAAAATGATGGCAGCTCTCAGGGAAAGCTCAACGAGGCCAAGCAAAGTGAGAAAACTTTGTTTTCAAAAAGATACTCGTAATAAGCCAATTCGTTTTTAAGTCTTTTGCATTGCTGGATCCGTTTTTTTGAATTTGTATTACATGCAGGTTACAAATGCGACGTCCAAAAGGGTCAAATCAGAAATGAAGATGATAAAAATGCAGTATCAGAAAAACGAAAAAAATACAATATTTATTTTTCAAATAGTTTGGTATCATAGTGGTTAAGCCGAAGGTAGCGCGCCGAGCTTTTTCGAAACATGGACTTTTTTCACAAATTACTGGCATTGACAAGGGCTTGATTTTACACCAAAAAATAATTTTAATAAGCATGTCATGTCCATTTCCTTTGAATGTAGACAAATGTATCTTTGGCTCCCAATGACAGAAACTTAACACAAAGTTCTTATTTATTCCAATGAAATTATTGAGGGTTCTGTTTTTCTTGTTGGTTGTTTTGGAGAAGAATCATCAGAATCTCGACACAAATTTGATAGATTACACCATGCACACAAAAGTAGCTGCGTTAATACACTTTTAGACTTGTTTCATAGAGCAATGGACACATCAGATCCAATTATTTCTTCTGCCTTTAAATAGACGCATTCAAACTAAAATCTTCTCAAACTTCCGATAAGTGATAAAATTATTAAGGTGTGATATCCCAGACGAAGAACTCAACTTAGCAAGCTATAATAATGAAGTAAATTCTTCTCGACCTTTTGGTATTAAATGTTCTTAGTTTTTTATTCTGGCTGTAGGTCAGTATATCAAATATTTTGAGATTTTTATATAATTTTTTAATATTATTTTCGATATTTCGACCTTATTTTAAAGTCATCTTCAGGAAACTGCAAACAAAAAATACACAGCAATAATTAATAGCTTTTACAATATTCGTCAGAAAAATATGCTTACAATATAAAAGAGTGATGCATAGCGAGTAGACGTGATTTTTAAGTGTGCGCGATTTTTCACTTCTTGATGAGGAAGAAATTTTCCGATTTTGATAGTCTTGATCTACCAACATAAATAAACGTTTCTGACACCATTCGGCGATACTGTTTTTCACTTTCTGTGCTTCCACAATATTTAAAATCAAAACTAATTCTTTCAAAGTTGAATAAAAGTATTTTGCTAAACAACTGCCTCAAAACATGTCTGAGTTGCAAGCAAAAGGCGCCAGAACAACTGTCAACTCTCGCAAGCAACAAATACTGCCGGCAACACCAACAATAATTTCCAACTCTCGACTGGATAAAGCATCACCTGCAGCAATAAATGTCGGCTCCGATGCAGCTCTGGAAGCTAAATTAACTTCTCTCAAAGAGAGCATCGTTGATGAACTAAAGGAAAGATTAAAGCGTATGGAAGATAGAGTTCTTGAAAGGCTTGGAGAGATAACAGCTGAGTTGACGAATATAAAAACAACTATTAAGAATGTGATAGTCAGAGTATCAGCTGTTGAAGCTGCGTGCAGTGAAATTGGTTCCATGAAGAATGAGATTGCAAGCATCAAACAAAAAACGGACAGTTGCAACTCTGATGCTCTCTCTTCTTCGCTAAATAAAGAGATAGATGAGCTAAGGCAAACAGTCAGCAAGTTTGAGGATAATGTTGTTGCAACAGATGTGGTCATACATGGCATACCTCTCACTCCAAATGAGAATCTACCTGCTCTCTTTAGCAAAATTTGTAATGTGGTTGGATGTGATGGGGTAATGCTACGAGATGCTTTTCGACTCAAAACAAATGCTAACAACAATAATCCTGTTATAATAGCAAAGCTCTCATCAGCTTTTATGCGAAACAACTTGTTTCGTGGGATTGCAACTTACTGCAGGCGCGAAAAAAGGCAACTATCACTTAGCGACATTGGGTGTGGTAGTGAGCAAAAGTTTCACGTGCACGAAAGTCTAACCAAAAACAATCGTGCCGTACTGCTCCACGCTATACAGAAGAAACGAGACAGATGTCTTCACTCCGTATTCTCTTTACGTGGAAAGGTGTACGTGAGAGCTACCCGCGAGAGCGAAGCGGTGCATGTGTGCAGTATAGATAGTGTGGATCGCGTCACTTGACTCGCTGATTAGGGTGACATCAATAATTTTTATTTATATTTATTACTTAAAATATTTTTTTAGTGTTAAATTTTTTTAACTTATTTTTTAGGTTATTTACATTTATTTTTCTTACCTTAAAATTATTATTTTATTATATTTTTATTATTTCCTTACTACTATTAATTTTTCTTTTTAATTTCTTCATAACTAATGCCTAATTTTTTCTCTGATTTACCAATGTTTGAAGCTGTTTTTCGATATTTGAGCTTCGATAAGTTTGTTTGACATAACTAGTGGTGCTAACGATAATTACAAACTGCTTGTGAATTTATTATGTAAGCAGTATGAGGGGCTGAAGGTTGTTCACTTTAATGCCAGGAGCTTAAATAGTCTGAAATTGGACTGTGCTAAATACATTTTTGATAATTCGTCCGTAGATGTGATATGTGTTACTGAAACGTGGTTTAAGTCTGACGTACCTGATTCTCATTATGATTTTAATGGCTTTAAAATGTATAGAAGTGATCGATGCGATAGAAGGGGTGGTGGTGTCGCGATATACTGTAGTTCTAGTTTAAATGTTCGGTTTGTGAATAACAGTGATGATTTTTGTGAGTTTTTAAATGTTGAGATCTGTGACAGTAGCGTTAAAATCTTAGTTTCATGTGTCTACAACCCCAGTCGAAATTCTTGTCTCGATCCCTTTTTTTCTGACCTCAGTAAAAGGCTTATCGACTATGACTTTTTGATTGTTTCCGGTGATTTCAATGTGAATCTATTGTTAAACGATAATGTAACAGAAAATTTTTGCCATAATTTCACTTCTTGTGGGTTTCAACGTATTAATTCATGTTTGCCTACACGTTTTTCTAATAATTCTATACCAAGTCTGTTAGATGTGTTTCTGGTGTCTGATATGTCCCGTGTTGTGAAATTTGATCAATTGTCTTTCCTGTCCGACCATGATTTAATTTTTTGCTGCTTGAATTTTAAGATTGGTTCTGTCCCCCCTCCGTTAAGTTTTACATACCGGGACTTCAATTCAGTAGATCTTAATGCTTTAAACACTGAGTTATCAACGATAAGCTGGAACAATGTCTGGTGTTATGAGTCAGTAGATGATAAGCTGAGTGTATTTATGAGCAATGTGAACCATGTTTTTGACCGACATATACCCATACGCACAGTTCGTTCATTGAATCCTAGTTGCCCATGGTTTACGAATCGATCTTTGGCTGCCATCAAGAAACGAAATAAAATGCAAACTAAATGGAGAAAAAATCGTACTTCAGAAAACTGGGAGCTTTTTCGTAGAGCCCGTAATGAAGTAGCTTGTATTTTGAGGCAAGATAAAAAGAATTTTTTTAGTAGCAAACTGAATGGTAACCTAACCCCAAAGCAATTGTGGAGTAACATTCGTAAGTATAAGGTGTTCACTAGAAATACAACTAAATGCAACTTAGACCCTAGTGAGTTAAATGACTTTTTCCTTAATTCATGTCACTCTGCGCCAGCACCTAGTGTGATTTCAACAGAATCTGCAAACCTTTCCTATCAACATCAATTTCACTTTTCAGCTGTAAATGAAAATACAGTGGCGAGATGTGTTTTGAAAATTACCTCGAATGCAGTCGGAAATGATGGCATTTCTATTAGATTTATTAAATTAATTTTAGCATTCATCTTATCGCCTTTGACTCACATTATAAACCACTGTCTGACATGTTCCAGTTTTCCTAATCTATGGAAAGTTGCTACTATTACACCAATTGCTAAAACCACTGTTGCCTCTACCCCGAGTGATTATCGCCCTATTAGTATTTTATCTTCCTTGGGAAAAGTATGCGAACGAATTATTTTTGAGCAAATCTCAGATCACATCAGTCAACATTCTTTGTTATCTCCTCTCCAGTCAGGTTTTAGAATGGGACATAGCTGTGCGACTGCAGTAATGAAGATTACGGATGATATTCGGCCTTATTATGATCAGAACAACATTACACTGCTTTGCCTTCTAGACTTTTCAAAGGCTTTTGACTCTGTCAATCATGAACTTCTCTGCAAGAAATTAAAATCTTTATTTATGTTTAGTGACAGAGCAATAAGATTAATAGAAAATTATTTAAGAGGGAGGTTTCAGAGGGTTGTAATCGGAAATATTTCATCCTCTATTAGGTCAATTTGCGTGGGGGTGCCTCAGGGTTCCATATTAGCTCCACTACTTTTTTCTATGTTTATAAACGATATTTTTTCTGTTTGCAAATATTCAACAGTTCATGCATATGCTGACGATATCCAGCTTTATTTCTCGAGGCCGATTGGACTTGTGGAAGATTTGACGTTTAGACTTAATTCTGATTTATTTTGTGTGAATAAGTGGGCTAATGATAATTGTCTTACTATAAATCCATTGAAGTCTAAAATACTACCTATTGCAAGAAGTCATCTAAATATTGAAGATATTCCTCAGTTATCGATTGGGTCAGCCAATTTAGAATTTGTATTTAAAGTAAAAAACCTTGGTTTCATCTTAAACTCAAAGCTCACTTGCACTGACCATATTAACAAGATTATTGGGAAGATTTATGGTACCTTGCGGCTACTACGTGATTCTATGAACTTTACCCCAATTGAGACTAGGCGAAGACTTGTAGTACAACTAATCATGCCCCACATAACCTATTTTAGCACCGTCTATAGTAGACTCGACTCTCAGTCTCTACATAAGCTTAATGTTGCTTTTAACAGTGCTGCAAGATATGTTTATGGTGTAAGCCGTTTTGACCACATCTCTGAGATAAGCAAGGGTATTTTAGGATGTAGCTTAAACGATTATGTTGATATGCGCAATATTTTATTTCTGCACAGGCTCATCCACTCTCGCACTCCCGCGTACCTTTATAACAAGCTACAATTTTGCCATTCCCAAAGGTCACTGAGTTTAATTGTCCCCAGGTGCAGTTATCTCAATTCTAGCAGGTACTTTTTCGTTGGCGCCATTAGGTTGTGGAACGCTTTACCATCATGTGTTAGACGAATTGGATCGAATAACAGCTTCAAACAAGCACTTTTTAACTCTTTCAGTAATAATTCTTGAACCTTGCTTTTTAATTTCTGTACTTATCCTCTATTTCTCTACTATCTTTATTTCTATCTACTTCTTTACTTCATCAAGCTAAATGTATTTTTATTTATTAAAGCTTCAATGTAATGAATGTAAATTATAAATATTTTATATTAATAGTATTTTAATTTTACTTTTTTTAATCTTTTTAATGTTCCATTAATCAATTATTAATTGCTTATGCCTATGATGTACTATAAAAGTCTAAGACTTATTGTACAGTGAAATTAGCAAATAAATAAATAACAAAGTCTAAATAACATTAACATAAATGAAAAATTACATAAAAATTAACATGAAACAAAATTTTTTTTAAAAAACAACATAAATCACAACAAAACATCTTTATTATTATACAAAATTCAGACATCAACTACTTTTATTGTTTTCTTTTTTCTTATTAGAAACCTATAATTGTGTGCAACACTCTCAGTATCAGTTTTAAAGTTAATTCTTTGATCTTGTGGGATGTTAATGATGTGGAGCATTTCTAATGTTAGTAATTTTTTTTTTGTAGTTTGTCTCTTGTTGCAGTATGTTAACGTTGTCAGTGTCAGCTGTGTGTCCTAGTCTTGCACAGTGGGTCCCTACATATACCATATTGCACTTTGTTGTTACAGCTCCACCGCATGGAATTTTGTAAATAATGTTTGATTTGTCATTATTTTCAATTTTAGTTTTTGTATTGCTGTAAAATTATCCAACTGTGTTTATAATTTTTGGTGCGATTTTCTTTCTTTGTCGTATATATCTTATTTTTGTAGTCTGTCCGTTAGTTGAGGTACATATGTCATCGATTAAGCTACTTCTGCTTTTCTTTTTTCTGTGTTTCGTTGTATGTAAATCTTTTTATAATTCCATTTATGGTTACTGTTGGAACATCATTTTTGCCCAAAATGATTCCTATTTTTTTCTTATTTTGTCCATGGAATACCTCGAGCTTTAAAAAGATTCATTGGTCGAAGAGGTCATTGCCAAACTATATATTGCGATAATGCAACAAATTTCCTTGGTGCCAGTAATCAATTACAGGAGCTAAAAAATATTCTTCAATCACAAGGATCTAACGAAAAAATAGCCACAGAATGCAACAATAGAGGCATTACTTTTAAATTCATACCTCCAAGTTCTCCTCACTTTGGAGGCCTATGGGAAGCAGCTGTTAAATCTGCAAAAGGTTTCCTTATAAAAATCTTGACATCGGCATCCCTTACGTATGAAGAACTCGAAACAACGTTGATTGAAGCAGAAGCCATTTTGAATTCGCGACCTCTAACTCCTATGTCGAATGATCCTAATGACATAACAGCTCTAACACCAGGTCATTTTTTGATTGGAGAACCAATTAATTCATCAATTAATCCATCGTCCACACCCTCTAATCACTCATTGCTAACAAGATGGAAACTGGTGACACATATTAAAGAAGAATTCTGGAAACGATGGTCCTTGGAGTATTTGAATGAACTACAGTAAACGTCACAAGTGGAAAGAACAAAGCTCAAATGCAAAGCTTGGTCAAATGGTTATCATAAAAGATGACAATGCTCCTTCATTACAGTGGTCTTTAGGAAGAATTGAAAGAGTATATCATGGTCAGGATGGAGCTGTACGGGTTGCAGATGTTCGCACAGCTTCAGGGATCCTTAAAAGACCTATACATAAGTTGGCACCACTACCAACTGAATCAACTGAGGAATCTATACAGTCCGATTCCGGAGAGGTTGATGAGTTCACAAAAAAATCTACACAGGCCAATCTTGGGGAAAGAGATGACTTACCAAAAAAAACGCGCACGAAAGGCATCAGTCACCACCAGCAAGACCATATTGACCACTTTTATGATTGCACTGCTAATGCTACCACTAGCGTTAGCACAAAACATTAAAATACAACATTAAAAAATGGTATTTCATTCCTTCATCATATATGTGACAAAATAAATAGACAATGTAGTTGCAATACCACTCTGTCTCATTTTCAACATATGGCTGACGTGCTTCAATTAGACAACTCCTTTTTGCCGACAAGACGTGTAAAAAGAGGTGCTTTAAATTTTGTAGGAAATGTGGCAGGTTCACTTTTTGGAGTACTGGACTCCGATTACGCTGAAAAAATGTCACATACAATAGAGGAAGTAAAAGACAATGAAGATTATCTATTGAGACTGCTAAGAAACAAAACATCAGTCATAGACTCTACTCTTAACTTAATAAAAGTAGACCGAAACACTACTATGGTGAAATTCGAGCAAGTGGAAAGTCAGTTAAATAGTCTGACTAAAACAATGGATTCCGTACAACAGTCTGAATACCAATTTCTTCTATTCCAAACTTTGACATAGTTATCTGATCAACTGCTACTAATAATAACCAACATACAGCCGGTGCAAGGTGCACTCCTCGACGTCTTGACCGATACACATCATGGAAAAATAAGTCCCGCGTTATTATCTGTAATACAACTTCGCAAGGAGCTAAGAAACACCAAGGCTCACATGCCAGCTAACTTGGATGTACCAGTTGAAGATGATAGCGCCATACAGTTATATAAAATCATGACTGTCAAGGGAGGCGTAACGAATGACAAGGCAGTATTTCAGATTTCACTTCCACTGACTATTCAAGAACAATTTGATATTCTAAAAATGACGCCTATTCCAACTATAATTAACAATACACTAATAACTGTTGCACTTTGCGCCGAAACAATCGCAATTGATAAACACATGGATCAGTATATACCTTTAAGTTAAGATGATATTAAATCCTGTACTATCATTCAACAGGATCAGGTTGTGTGCACTACTCGTCCAAGGTACCACAAGGATTCTCAAGTTTGTTCCTGTGAACTTGGACTTCTCCAAAATGAAACGCATGCCACCTGCAATTTAAAAAAGATTGAACAAAACTCAACATGGACTCAAACGGAACAACAAAACCAATGGATCTTTGCGTTAAAATTTCCTACTCGGTTAAGGATCGTGTGTAACCAGAACTCACAACAAGTATCTTTGGCAGGATCAGGGATTCTCACAATCGCACCACAGTGTGTTGCCAAAAACAATATCTTGACACTAGATGGATTCCATATAATATCCAGCGCAATACGCACTTCCTACACTGGCCTTGGAAGTGTTCAAAGATTATCCACACCAGAACATGTACGAGCCGTATTAAGAAATCATACCAGTATCATTTATGATGACCAAATAAAAAATCTTACGGAATTGCAAAAGCTATTAGCAACAGAAAATTTTATTATGCTGCCTCATAAAATTCAACACCAAAATACTCGCAATACCGCACTTTCCAGCATAGCATTAATGTTGGCAGGCATAATAATATTATTCATCGTGTTAAAGCACATAGTAAAACGATTCCTATTAACAACAACAACAACAACAACAACACCTACGCCCCAGCCACGTTCAACTGTGCAGCAAAGAACCGACTTCGCTATCAATTTGGACAGCAGTAGTTGAATTATATTCAACGGGGGGAGGATGTTTAGTTTTACATTCTTTATTTAACATATGCAGCCCCTTAAACAAATCAAAATGATGAATGTTGACCAAATGCAAAACATTTCAATTTGTTTAAAATCAATGCTCGCTTTTGTTTTGGTTGACAAAATGCAAGCATTGCAATTTGGTTAAAGTCAATGTTCATTTTTGTCTTATTGATAAAAATGTAAATATTGCAATTTAGTTAAAGTCAATGGTCGCTTTTGTTTTGTTTATGGTGGTTTTATTTAAGTAGGTCATAATTTTTACATGCGTTACATTTTTTAATTAGCTTGTAATTATGATTAAGTCAACAAATTTAATATATCAATTAAGTATATAGTATATAGTAGATATAATTTCAATAAACTTTGCCATTATATTGCAAGAATTAAGCAAAGCAGTATCTTTCCTTTCATAACTAAAATTCTTGGTTTTAGTGGCCGCAACACATAGCAAGACACCACCGACCCCTGGTAAGGTGTCCTGCTATCATCAAAATACTTAGCTGTTATTGTGGGTTTATGTGCCTACAGTAACAACCAAACAACCTACATAGTCCTGGTTCAAGTGCCGGTATTATGTTAGAGTTATAGGCAGGTAAACGAACCTCAGCCGCAAATCAACCGGATTGCCACTTGTTAAGTTTATTGGTTCTAGTCAGATAGTTCTGAATTTGGCTTGCAAGTAGTTTTTCTAAGACTTTTGACAAAAATGATAGTACACTAATAGGTCTATAATCAGACGGACTAGATGCATTAGGTTTTTTTGGAATTGGTATAACCCTTGCAGATTTCCAAATGACTGGAAATTGGCTGCTAAAGATACAAGTATTTAGTAAATGTACTATGTAAGGATTAGAGGAAGAATTAGCTTAAGAAACTTAGGGCATATTCCATCAGTACCCAACGCCATAGATATTATTGCTCCTATCGCCTCGAGGACCTGCCAAAAATCAGCACACGCAAAGGCAAAACTTTCATCATTTTCCATTTCAGAAAAATTAAAATCTGACGAAGAAAAATAAGAAGGAGGAGGTGCTATACTTGCACACATTTCATCTGGACCGAAGGGACATCCACGAATAGAATTGTTCTTCACAATACCTTCTTCTTTAAGATTTTTTCATAATTGCTTTGGATCCAAAGAAGGGTTAAGCCTATTACACAAATAAGAGCGTTTAGCTGAACGAATCGAAGCGTTAACGCAATTTCTAGACACAATGTACTGTCTTTTAATAAAAACGGAAAGGCTTCTTTTATACCTTCTGAAAAAGCGCTCTCTTTCACAAATTTGGAGTCTTATTGCATTGGTAAACCAAAGGCAACATTTGGGTCACAGTTGGGACATATACCTCGTATAGCGCATTAAAAAGATTATTAAAAAAAGACAACTTAACATCCAAATGCGGTATACAGTAAATTGGATTCCAGTTAGAATCACGACAATCGCGAAAAAGACTCGGATAGCAAATGTTATTAAAAGATCTGTAAGTAATCGTTTTTTCAAAATTTCGGGAGAAAGGTGACGAACAGAATAAAAAATCGTGATTTGAGTAACTGCGGGTATTGTGGTATGGGTATTTTTGTATTTGAAATTGCACGTAACTTTAATAATTCAATTCAATAATTCAATATTTTATTTATCAATATGCTTTACAAAGGTAGAGATGCATTATTCATAAATTATTAACAAAATAAAAAGTAATAGTTGTAAATACATTGATAAGATGTCTGTATTCTGTTATTACTGAGAATAAGTGACGAATACAGAAATATTTTAAGCTAGGAATAAAGCGTGGGGCCTTGCCAATAAAGAAAATTGTCGCCTCTTTCACTAAAATTTTTTGGTGGCTAATTAAAATTTTTCTTTCTCTAACTTAAATCGCTTTTGATTATAACGTTTCCTTCATGTGGTTTTCAATATTTTTGAGTCTTTATCGGATTTCAATAAATAATTTTCTTTAAATTTCAACCTGATCCAACAAAAGTATAGTTTCATTCTTATTTTCTGAGTATTTTTACTTATGATGCAAGTTGCGTCAACATTTTCAGATACTTCATCTGTTGTATATTTTCTGTATATTTCGCCTCCAGTGGCGTACGACTCACGTTTGTTGTGTGCAATTTATTTGTTTACCCTGCCCTTTAAACGTATAATTATACGTTTCACCTTACAAACATCAAGGAACTTTGATAAATTTTTTCTTACTTCTTGCCAGCAAAAGGCAAAATTCTTTCTTTATGGTCCACTAAAGCAGGGATGCGCACAAAAATTTTTTCACGAGCTGGCGGCTACAACAACATCAATTTAGGTAAAAAAATCAAAAAAAATTTGGGAAAAAATTCTTAGTATTAACGAAAATTTTGAAATAGCTGCTGCAAGCTTATTGCATATAACTTACTTACTTACTTAGATGGCCATAACAACCCGTTGTCAGGTTACGGCCGACCTCATTAGCTCTCGCCAGGCGCCTCTGTTTTGCGCGCGCCTTCTCTAATCGTTAATGCCAAGCGTGGTTAGGGCTTCCTCAGCTTGGTCTATCCACCGGAGGCATGGTCTCCTACTTCGTCGTTGACCGGGGACCTTCCCTTCGAATAACTTTTTCGCTGGAGCTTCTTTATCCATACGATGGACATGACCCAGCCAGCGTAGTCGCTGTATTGTTATACGCTTAACTATGTCAGTGTCGGCGTAGAGTTCATACAGCTCGTGGTTCATTCAAATGCGATAGTCGTCTCCAACTCGAACAGGACCAAAGATTTTGCGGAGAACTTTCCTCTCGAACACCCCAAGAGCGGCTGCGTCTGTTGTCGAAACTACCCATGCCTCAGCGCCATAAAGAAGCACAGATAGAATGATGTTAGTTTTGTCGATCGAGAGAGAGATCTGCAACGTAATTGCTTACTGAGACCGTAGTAGCACCTAGTTATTAGCAATTGTTATTCTCCGCTTAATCTCCAGACTGACATCATTGTTGCTGGTTACGGCAGTGCCAAGGTAAGTGAATTCCTTGACAACTTCTAATTTACAGTTGCCCGCTGTAACATGATCTAGATCCCGTGCTCTCTTGTTGTTGTTAGTAGACATCATGTATTTCGTCTTGCCCTCGTTTACCGTCAAACCCACTTTGGCTGATTCCTTTTCAATAGCAGTGAAAGCAGCAGTAACATCTCTTTTACTCCGACCGACAATATCAATACCATCAGCGTACACAAGGAGCTGAACACCTTTGAAGAAAATGGTGCCATTATGATGCACACCGGCTTTTCGTACGATCCCCTCCATAATGAAATTGAAGAGATCGCACGAGAGCGGGTCGCCTTGTCTGAAACCTCGCTCGGTATTAAAAGTTCCGGAGAGGTCATTTCCTACCTTGACGGAGCTACACGTATTGCTCAACGTCATCCTGCAGAGCCTTATAAACTTTGCATGGTATACCGAACTCAGAAATTGATGCGTATAGGCAATTCCGCACTGGGCTATCGAACGCAGCTTTATAATCGACGAAGAGATGGTGAGTGCCGATTTGATATTCATGGGTTTTCTCCAGGATTTGGCGTAGTGTAAAAATCTGGTCTATGGTGGATTTACCAGGTCTAAAGCCACACTGATAGGATCCGATCAGTGTTTTTGTATGCGGCTTCAATCTTTCACACAATACGCTCGAGAGAATTTTATATGCGATGGAAATAAGACTGATACCCCTGTAGTTGGCGCAGATTGTCGGGTCTCCTTTCTTTATTACAGGACAAAGCACGCTGAGATTCCAATCGTCGGGCATGCTTTCCGCTAGCCATATTTTGCTGATGAGTTGATGCATGCACCTTATCAATTCATCGCCACCAGCTTTAAACAACTCAGCTGGCAGGCCGTCAGCACCCGTTGCTTTGTTGTTTTTGAGTCGCTGGATAGCAACTCGAACCTCTTCATGGCTAGGTGATGGTACTTCCACTGCGTTATCATCGATTGGTGGTATCGTACTGCATTCTCTCTGGGCGGAATTGGTGGAATCATCGCCCGTAAGCAAGTTGGAGAAATGCTGCCTCCATAACCTTAGTACACTCTGTGTATCTGTAACCAGATTTCCATTTTCGTCTCTACAAGTGGATGCTCCGGGCTTGAAACCTTGAGTTAGACGCTTAACTTGTTGATGGAATTTTTGTGCATTCTTCTTGCCCTGGTACACCTCAAGTTCCGCACGCTCACGCTTTTCTTGCTCCCTTTTTTTACGTCTGAAAATGCGCCTCTCTTCCTTCCTCTTTTCGCGGTGATTTTCTCGCACGGCTTGCGTTGCGGCTGACTGCAGCGTCTTCTTGTATGCGGCGTTTTTTGCAGCAGTCGCATCGCGACACTTTTGGTCATACCATTGGTTTCGAGGTTGTGGGTGTCGGAAACCAATGACTTCCTCGGCAGCAGCGCGCATGGAGTGGGAGATGTGTGTCCAAAGTTCACCGGCATCGTTAGCTCCAGAGGTTGGTTGGTTGAGCTTAACCGAGAGTTGAGCGGAGTACGCCTCGGCAGTCCGTTGTGATTGCAGCTTGGCAACGTCCAGCTTTCGTTGCATGCCCGTGCGTACATTCTTCGCATTGCATAGCCGCATGCGGATCTTAGCTGCAACAAGATAGTGGTCGGAGTCAGTGTTAACCCCCCGAAATGTACGTACATCTAGAACGCTTGAAGCGTGCCTTCCGTCGATCACAACATGATCAATTTGGTTTGTCGTTTTTTGATCCGTTGATAGCCAGGTGGCCTTGTGGACATCGAGGTGTTGAAATCTGGTGCTACTAACGACCATGTTTCATGCCGCGGTGAAGTCGATCAGCCTCAGACCGTTGTTTGAAGTGGTCTCGTGGAGACTGAACTGACCGACTGTAGCACCAAAGATGCCTTCTCTTCCGACCATCGTGTTAAAATCGCCGAGAACTATTTTTACATCGTGGGTCGGACAACGGTCATACACGTCCTATAGGCTCGCGTAGAAATCATCCTAGGTAGCATCGTCCTTTTCCTCCGTCGCGGCGTGCGCGCAAATTAGGCTTATGTTGAAGAATTTTGCCTTGATACGGATCGTAGCCAACCTTTCGTTTATTGGCGTGAACCGGGAAACTAGGTGGCGTAATTTTCGACATACAACGAATTCGCAGATATCACAGTTCGTCCGTTTAGAGCAGCCTTGTCCTTTCCATCGCATCTCCTGGATGGCGGTGATGTCAGCCTTTATTTTTACGAGGGCTTCCGCCAGTTGGATAGTTGCACCTTCCCTATGGAGGGTCCGGACATTCCAGGTGCATATCCGTAAATCATTGTCCGTTTTTCGTTTGCAGTGGTCGTCATCGAGGCTGATTTGGTTTTCATTGGAAATGATGATAATTTGTGGTGGGACCCAAACCCTACGAACACATTCCAAGTTTTAAGTCTAGGAGAGACTCGCCTTCTCACAACTAGCTCACCCCCGGACGGGTGTCCAAGAGATCTCTAGAGGATACTTGGCCAGAAAGGCCAGGTTTGTGAGCTGCTTGAACTGCTTGCAAAAGAATCATCCCTGGCCACTCCCAAGTGAGTGGCGATCAGGAACTTTACCCACTTACGTGGACTCGAATAACGGAAAGAGCTCGAGATGAGCTCAATATTTTTTGTTATTGTTGTACGAGCTAAAAGAGTTAATTGAGCTATGGGTTGCGCATCCATGCACTAAAGCTTTAAGTTGAATTGAATTTGTAATTTTCATTTTTTTATGCGTGTTTCACAACTTTTTCGCGTTTTCCTTCAATTTTTGAACTGTCAACTACAAAAACGAATTCGACAAAAAATTACTACTTTCGTCTCCGCTTAGTTCTCACATCGGCAATTGAAATTCGAAAAATTGTAATTAAATTCAATTTATTTAGTCTTTTCAATTAATACAGTACATTTGTCTCTTTTTACAATTGTCGTACTGAGAGCTGTAATGTATGGCCCTTTTTCTTACATATATGGATATCTACTGACATAGTGAAAAATTATTAGAATGAAACTCTTGCTCATGAGTTATAAGTCAGTTGCTTTGACGATGGTGTCATTATTGAATAACTTAAGACTATGGCCTTAAAGCTAACGGGAGTGAAGTAGCAATACTTCCACATTTCCTCAGGTACAGAATGTGAGGCTGGTGAACAATTGTAAGGAACAACTGTCTTTGTTGACAAATTTTTGCAGATAGTTTCTTAACCAAGCAGTATCAAAAATGTTATAATTAATTGTTCTTATTTTCAATGTTTTAAACATAGTGAATAGTTTTGATTATATGTATTACTTAAGTTGAAATTTTTGAAGTGTAATAGAAATGTAAATGAGTTTGAAATTATTACTGTAAACCAGCAAAATAAAAGTATTAAAGGAAACAGTAAAAGTAATAATTGTTAGGTTTAATAAAGACAGATCATATGAATTTAAGCAAGTTAAATAGGATTAATTTTAACAATAAAAGAAGTTATTCAACTTGAATTCACAAGTGCAAGCCGCCTTTGCGTTGCGCTTGTATACAGTAGCAAAGCACCGTCAAGAAAGTAGGCCGTCACAGTCAGCGCATCCGTCGAGCAAGTATACTGTCGCCTTTGCGTGGTACTTGTGCGCCGTAGTAAGACGCCGATAGTGGGTGTTGTCTCTAATTTGGATTGGGACAGCACAGGTTGGGTGGGCGCGTGGGGCGATTCCATCTTCTCCCTCATTAGTGTGGATTAGCTCAGGTATAGGTCAATAGCTTTGTTTTTTTTGTAAAGTTTAAGTTTCGGGTTTTAAAGTTTTTTTTTTTTTTTTGAAATTTTGTTCTATTGTAATTTTTTTAAAACTTCACTTCTAATGAAGTGAAGTTTCATTGTCGCACCCTCGATCCAACGCGGCGGGTTAACCAACCACACCCTAAGCCGAATGCTAGCCGGATGGAACCGCGTTGGATACGATGACCTGGGGATTTGGAACAATATGGCTGTTTAATCTGTTTTTCATTGTTTAAACTTTTTTTTTACGCATGTATGAACTGAAAAATCGGTTTAAAGAACAATTTTAATATATGAATTTTCTATTTCGTGCTCTTTTTTTTGACACAGCATTTATTTTTTGTTTTATATTTATTTATTTTTTTTATGTTCTTCGCCACAGTTTCTTTTGCTGTCTACCACACATATTTAACTATGATGTGACATTTATCACTAATTTTTTTATAACAAATTAAAAATGTCACTTATTATTCTCTATAAGATAAATTTGTGAATCTGAGATTATATACTATTTGATTGTTTTGTAAATATGAGAATAATGAATAAATATTGAATTGAATTGAATTGAATTGAATTGAAAGGTTCGTTACACAATATTAATAAAAAAGCATGGAACATTTCTGTTAGAAGTGCAACAACATTGTATTTTATATTTTGTTTAATAATCACCGCTACCCCTTGCAGTGATTCGTTTCTGAGAACTGAATAAGAGTCTAAGTAAACTTTATGATTCTTGTTCAAGTGGGTTTCTTGTAAAAAAGCTATATTTATGTTATTATTAAGGAGAATATTTAATAATTCCACTCTCCTGGAGTGGTTTATTAATGAACGACAGTTTAGATTTAAAATTTTTAAAACCACGGAGAAGAGCAAAGGACTTCATTAAGCAATTCCAAATAAGCTAACCTTTTGTGTTCCAAAGAGGAAAATTTCGATAGATTTTTAAGAAAGTTTTCCATTTTTTTAAGGAGATCTGCCACGTTTAGTCCAAACAACTCCTTGGATAAGCCTAGAAAGGTTGAAACAAGGGAGCTAGCTCCTAAAGGACCAGGAGATTTGAAAGTCTGAGTGGTTTTATTTACATTTAGATTGTTTTTGAAGTGGTCAGCGAAAGAAATGTCAGGTGAGATATAACAATTGTTATGCTGACTATTGGAAACCACACGTGAAATGGCGTGAGAAGTCTTGTTGACAGGATAATTTACAATTTGGTTCTGTTTCGCTCTAGAAGCAGAGGCAGCAATTATTATATTTTTACCACGATTCAAATAATCAATATATTTTTCGCAGTTTTTATAATTGGCTGTATGACCAACTTTAACACAATTAACGCAATAAGGAGCTGAATCTTGGTTTTTAATATTAGCACAATTGCCAGGTTCATGACTGTGCTCGCATTTTAAACAGCGATATAACTTTGCACAATTTTTAGAAATGTGTCCAAAGGACTGGCAGCGATGACACTGTACAGGGCCTTTATTGCCATTAGGCAATTAAAAAAGAGGGTTAATTTTTTTAGTCATCAGCAGTTTTACTTTAAATTTACTAACCTTCTCCACTACATCAGGAAGCAGTGAGTTCAATTCTGAGTGAATTTCAGATTCGCTGTATTCAGTACTTATTCCTCTCAAAATAAGGTTAACCGATTTTAAAGCCGCCGGCGTAAATGACTACGCCTGAACCGACTCAGATTTTCGGAGAGCTTCCAAAAGCTCGGTGTGCACCCCACGTCATTGACAAAAAGCTTACTTTTATAGCTTTTTAAATTAACTAGCTCGGTACTCGTTCGGTACTCTAGCCCTAATATCTTCAATAAGCTTTCAACAGTTTACCCCAAACATTATTATGGGGGGACAGAATTTAGGTCTTAAGTCCACTCCAACTGTTTACTATAATGACACTTACCATGTTTTTTTTTGGATTTAATCCATCCAGTATAGCGAAACTATTATTGTTGTTGATGTCGTTTGGTTGCTTAGTTATTTCATTTGATTTAGAGCGGAGAGGGAGGTCCGTGGCCTTTCTTTTTCTTTTTGGAGTAACTTGGATCCAAGGATCTTAATTTTCCTCCATATTTATTAATTGTTGATTGGCATTCAGGCGAGCTGGAGTAAGGTTTTTGAATGATTCATTCATGTTCATGACTTGCATTGAAGAGTTTTCTTCTATAAATTTTTTAGCAGTTGCAGCCGCGTCAAGCAGAGGCTGCTGTTGCTGCATAGTGATTTCGATTTCATTCAATAATCCTTTTTTAGTTTTTTTTTCGCAAAATTTATTCAAAATTATTTTAAAAAAATTTTTATTTTTTTTTATTTTTATGAAGACAAAAACTCGCAAGCAAATTGTAATAAATTGTTTTACGTTTTTCATTTCAAATGACGAGTTCGACAGCGGTGATGCGACAATACTGCTGTCGAGCATTTTAGAGTCGACTTCGACAATAGTGATAGGGGTGTTTATCTTCTAATAAAAACGATTTAAGGAAACTTTTATTTTTATTTCAAAAAGTTTAAGTCTATTTATAACTTCTATTTTAGATAAGTAGTTCTTATGTTGGTTATTCTAAGCGATAAAATATTTAATTGAGTTTGTCAATTATTTATTTAAAAGTAAGTAATTATTAGTATGAGCGAAAAACTTAAAATTTAATCAACACTTTTGACATAAATGTGTCTATTCGCTTTATTAGGTTACCCCCCGAAATTCGTAGCTTTCAAAACAAAAACGAATTTGTAAAAAGGGGAAGTAGTAAAAATTTAATACAATTCTTATTTAATTCTGTCCGTTTAAGATAGATTTTTTGATCAAAATGATATAGAATAAGTGTGCGCGTCCGGTTGTTGGAGCGTCAGGCTATCGGAATTAATTTTGTATGGAAAAGTTTTTGAAGGGTGAGTGTCGCCAAAATGTGTACGGTTATGGGAGCATAATGGGGAATTTCACTGTAACACGACAAATAAATTTTGATGTTTTATGTTGTCATTTTTGTTTTGTTTAGTCCTGAATTTTTATTCGTTTTGTATTTATTAAGTATCTGTATATACAGATACAGAATGTTTATCTATCGAAAGTAAGTTCCATGACTTATAAAATGACTAAATTGAACCATAGTTTTTACCCTCTGTGAAAGTTTTGGGGTAGTTCATACCACCAGAAGGGACCTGGCATAGCCGACTTTTACTGTTCAGATTTAGCGTGTGACTTTTCGTAACTTTTGAAACGACATCTCAAAATACGTTTCTGGCTAATTTCAGTGTGCAAGCCTTAAATTAACCTAAAAGTTATATAAAAATTCATCCTCTAATGTTTTTGACAGCTTTTTGTTTGCATATTGTATCGGAATATTAGGTATGCCTTTCCACAAACCGCTATAATTTGTGAATCTCTGCATTGAATTAAACAAATGTCTCTTGAAATGTAATTAAAAAATGGTAATAACATATTGCATTCAAAAAAACTTTGGTTTTGGACAATTTATGAAATACTAATCCAGAGTCGTGCTCTAACAAGAAATGTATATTGTAAAAAGTATAAAAAAATGAGAAAGTTTCGTGTGAAATAGTTGATTTTGAAAGCTCAAATAATTCACCTCAGACTATCATGTTAAAAATGATTTTTGTATACTTAATTTAATTTAAGTCTTTAATGCTATGAAATCATCACCGCCGTATTATGTTAGGTAAAACAAGTGAGTGAATGAAAGTGACACATTCACCACAGCCGTTTGAAACTAGTAACTAAAAATTTGCTCAAAGTTGTATGGTCATTTCAACTTAAATAACAAAATTTAAAAAAAAAAGTTTAGTGTCAGGCTTACACTTTGAAGATATAGGCAGACGAAAATCAGTCACTCACGTGTTTCGCCTTACATAATACGGGGGTTAATTTTTAAACGTGATTCATAACTTACCAGAATGTAAAGAGTTTATTGCTTTACTTATTGTGTGCGGACTTGTTGATCGTTTGGAAACCAATGGATCCGGAGAGGCTGGGGATGTTGGAGAACAAGGTTCGCTTTGCTTTAAACTACCAGAAATACTGTCCATCCTACAATATTTGAATAAAACTATTTGCTTTTCCAATAATTAAATCCAGTTATCTTACCCTACATGCCTGTGGCTTGCTATAAGTAACTCAAAATCCGGTCCAAAAGATTGTATAGCATCAACTAAAAGTAATCCATGTACTGACAAGTTAACATTAGTTTCCTCTGGCTTTTTGTTAAGGCCAGCACGCACTCCTATAACTTGTAACTCAGCTATACTTCTGTCTTGTGACTGAACTTCCAATGCCATCTGATCAATTACAAATTGAAGTATGATAAGATTTGAATTTATCAGAGTAATATTTTCATTAGAATTTAATAACTCTTCCTCTTTTTTGGATAAATAATTTTCAGATTGTGATATTCTGGTTTCATTTGCACGTTTTGTTGAAACTAATTCTAACATTGACATTATTGCATTGATTTTCTGATCATTTACATGTACCACAAGTCTTGGTAAGGTACCAAACAAGGTCAACGAGGGATATTCGGGATCCAAAGTATGAATTATTCTTCGTTCGAGCTTCAGTGAAATACTAAACTTATCTAGGAGATGAAAAATTGATGATCCTTTTAAACTAGCAAAATTGCGTTCTCTGTTTTTGCAAATTAATACTTGCAAATCTGTTAAATCAATAATGTATTTATCATATATTTTGTTATGAAAAGCACTTTCTAATCCAGTATCATTATTTATTACTATTTTAGATGCATTAGAAGCACAAAAATTCTGAGTCAACGACTCCAAAGGACTACTTTCTGAGCCCGGTGGAGTTGAACATGGAGTCAGAAACATATCATCTTCATCATCGTTTTCTACATCCATTTCAGATTCAATTTTATCGTTTTTATTGCTCTCTTTTGGTTCTTTCAATTTTGTTTCAATGTAGTTTTTGAGCAATTGAAAACGCCCAAAATCTACTAAAACTATTGGAGAATTCTTGTCAGAAAAATTGTCAACAAATAATATTTGCGGCGCTGATATGTCAATTTCGAATGACCAAGTTTTTCGCAGTTCCTAAAATAAAAAAACTTAAATTATTAAAGGATTATTTATGTGTATAAATATACTTGGTAAATTGAGTTACTTTTTTTATCGATTTGTAAATTAACAAGAATATTGAACTTTTATAATTACTGCAAGTTCAATTGAAAAATAATAATTCAGCAAAAACAAATAAATTAAAATATCCGAAAATTGGGAGAACGTGCCCTGAAAACTTCAAATCTGGGGGTTACATATAACAACTTGAAAAAATCTTAGCAGGTTCGTTTCTGAACTTATTGGGTTAAGTTCTGTAAAACTGTCAAACACGAGAGAATAAGAAAATTGCGCTCTGTGAAAGAGAAAAAATGTAAAAAGTACAGGAACGGAAAAAACTATTTTTTATCACGAGAATATGTAGTTGGAAAACAAATTTAATTTTCTAAGCCCAGACAATAAATAAACATCTAATAGAATGTAGTTTAACAATAAATTGAATTCTATAAGCGCAAAGAATAATATGGAAAAACAAAAATAGTCATAAAACACAGCTGATAGTTTGACACTTTTCATGAGTTTACACGCAATAATTGTTCGGGTAAGAACCTGTAATTTCTTACAAAGAAAGAACATAAATTACTCTCTCATTTGCCTTCTCCCAGGTTTTTCGAGTACAGGAACGCTTTATGGGCGTCCTGTAAAAACCTGAAAATGGTACTAATATTAGGTTTGTTCCGGCCAGATTTTGTGGTAAAAATTGAAAAGTGTCAAATCGCGATTTTCGAGAGAGTAAAAGCTGAAATTTCTCTGACTACTCGAATCACCATAATTATGGCAGGAACACAAAAATGGGTAAAAATTGAAATTCGAAAAAGTTGCGCGGATTTTAGTAAGCAAACAATGGCAGAGTTCAGGAACTAAAGCCTGCGTCGAAGTTGCATAACCATTAGGTTTTAGAAGGTGGAATGCAAGGCGAGTGAAGCATTTTCGAGAATATTATTGAAATAAAAAATTTACGAAGCAGATAAGCGCGAGATTTTGGCGTTCGAAGCGATAGATAAACGATACGGAACATTTCTGCTAGAGTAGGCTTTCATAAGTCTTCAGTAGCCGAATTTTTGAAAAAGTATTCTAAAACCGGGTCGAAAAGTCGAAAGAAAGAGTCAGGACCAGGGTTTCGAACCCAACCGAACCCGAACCCTGAACCCGCTCCGGAACAATGTTTTTTTTTACATTATGTGAACCCGAACTCATTCAAAGATTCGGTTTAGGTTCAATTTTTATTGCGCTTAGAAATTCAAATTACATATTTAACAGAAGTTTTTAAAATTTCAAATCTCATATTTCACAGAATTTTTTTGCTCCAAGCAAGATTATTAATTGTTTTTGTTTTTGGTTTTTATATACTTTGTCAATTTTCATTGAACTCCTAAGAAATGAATATGAATTTCCTGATCTTAAAGAAGTTGAAGATGAAGAAGAAGAACTAAATCTAGTTTATATAACGATATAATTCACTTTAGGTGCATAGCTCATACTTCCCAGTTTATGACACAATATCTACAGTTAATATTAATGTTACTAAGTAAAGAGATTTTTCTAAGAAGCTTGGAGCGACTATTAATGCTTCTTTGGTAAAAAGATTTGGCTTAAAAAAAACAAAGCTTGATTGTCCAACTCGCTGGAATTCCACTATTTATATGCTCTAACGTTTATTACATAGATTACAAAACTTTATAAATATGCAACTTTTCAAGTTTTTTTTACTTTGCAATTGTAACTATGTATCCCTCTAAATTTTAATTGTCCCTCCTTTAATATTAATTCAAGACAGTCTTAACTTCAAGAAAAACCATGGTTGAAGGGTGTGCTCCAAAAAAAAAAAAAATCGAAACCATAGCGAAACTGTAATTTCAGCCCATTAATTTCAGCCAATTTTTTTTTTTTTGAGCACACCCTTCAACCGTCGTTTTTCTTGAATTTAAGACTTCTTGAATTAATATTAATGGTGGAACAATTAACATTCAGAGGGAGACATAGTTAAAATTTCATTCAAAGTAAATAAACATGAAAAGTTACATAAAAAAATTGGTCTTTGAATTCACCTTGAATATAAAATCAAAATAGTCTTAACTTCAAGAAAAATCATGGTTGAAAAAATGAACAACTCTAAAATGACAATTTCGGTGAAAATGCACTTATACGTATAGAGCCAGAAACGGTATCACAAACTAGTATAGAACTTACGACTGAAAATATTAATGTCACAAGTGTATTAGTATCTTATTCCGAAGATAAAAGAGCAGACATGCTAGAAGAGCTGCTAAAGAACAAGAAAAACATTTCAACATCAAAGAATTCGAAATTTATCAGACTTATCTTAGGATTTCTAAAGAAAATAGATTTAAGAATTCTGGAACAAAAAAAAATTAATACACCTTTATTGTGTGAAGCTGCTCAGTCATATAAGGTGTTCCAGCAACTCAAGTCAGTGTCGAAAAAGCTTTTTCTGCATTGGAGTTTTTTTAGCTTCGCAAAGAGTACTTCTTTACGAAGAATCACTAGAGAATATTCTACTTGTGTGTTTAAATGAACATTTTTTCCAAAAATAAATAACATTCTAAAATAAAAATTAAATGAAATTGTTAAATTTTTTCGGAAAAAAATTTAGCCTGAACCCGAACCGAACCCGGACCCACTAAATTTAAATGCATTGAACCCGAACCCGTACCCGCACCCAAAATTTACAGGGTTCGAAAGCCCGGTCAGGACCGCAAAAAAAGACTACGGAAGCTGATGATCCACTTTCAAAAAGGATTAGTCTAAAAAATCGCTTCAAAATAGCTGTAAAAATTAGAAAAGAGTTTGTCGAATGTAGAGGAATAGAAATTTATCCAATGACTGTGCGACGAAGACTCCATGACGCTGGTTTACCTGCAAATCGCCCCACTAAAAGCCTTCTTTGACTACTCAAATGCTTGGAGTGGGCCAACCAGCACAAAATGTGGATTGCATCTAATTGGGAAAATGTGATCTTCTCAGATGAATCAAAGTTAAACATATCCGGATCCGATGGAATGCTGTATGTGCGCCGAAAAACTGGAGAGCGTTATACCAACGAGTGAATCCAAAGAAGATTTAGGCAACCGATAAGTAGAATGGTCTGGGGATGCGTTTCTTATTACCAAGTTGGACAGCTGATCTTGACTGAAGGAACTATCAAAGAAGCTAAATAAAAAAACATCGTTAAAGAAAACTTGGAACCTTCTATTGAAGAGCATTTTTCGCGTGTGGACAACGTGATTTTTCAAGATGATTCTGCGCCTTGTCATCGAGGGCAATTGGTAAACATTAGTGTTTTGTAAGTCCTTATTATGTACTTAATAATAATCCACAACTTTCATCCTTTTTTACATTTTCTTCTTTCACAGGTAAAGAATTACTTGAATGAACTTGGCATTTCAACTTCATAGTGGCCAGACAATAGTCCCGATCTGAACCCCATCGAGAATTTTTGGGACATAACTAAGGTACAGGTAACAAGCCAAAAGCCCACTAATTTACGTGAGATAGACAGAATAATTCAAAATGTTTGGTACGAAGGTATTTCGCAAGATCTTTTGAAACTTATGGAGGTCATAAGAGCGAAGGGAGGAACAACAAAATATTGATACCTGTTTTTTTTTAATCCTAAATATTAGTTACTTTAGAATTACTTCCATATAAATTAAATTTTATAACATTTTACCAAAAAACTGTTTTTATCAATAAAGGACATACAGTGAGCCACAAAACTGTTCACGAAAAAACATAATTCTAGTTTTAAGGCTGTATTTTTTTATGTAAAAAAGGTTTTTAAAAAAAAGTATGCAAAAAACTTGAAAAATTCTTTATTTTAGCTATAAAAAAAAATCAAAACTAAAATATTTCACATTTTGTTTAACTTGGGTAGTAGAGCACCCATATGTACAAAAGTGTGATTTGTTTCGCTCCACACGCCTTTTCTAATAGAATGGGATAATAAAGATCTGCAAAAAAATTTAGTGTTTCTATTTGAAACAGACCAGTCGCTTTTGACCCAAAGGCTGAAAAATTAGCTTAAAATGATTTTTTTTAATTATCGATCTACAACTGTAAAACAAAAGATTTTTTGTGACAACGACTCAGGACATTTCGATGTAAAATTAAGTGGCCAATACATCTTTCATACACTATTTTGATCTATATGTGTGCGTTCGTGGTCTTAAATGATGTTAAACACAAATTTTATGAGAAATTTTTAAATTTTTTTTTTAAACGGTCCCCATTAAATATTTGAAGAAGAAAAATTTGTTCCCGTTACCTTATGTAATAGAGAATCTCATGTAGTGTAAGAAAAATTTTTTTTTTTTTAAAAATATTATTTTTGATGCTAAAAAAAGCTATTAAAATTCATTTTAAAATGGCTTTTTGACTTATCTGCATTAGGGTGACCAAAAAACAATCGAGTTTTCGATTTATATGTTGCTTTTATGAAAAGTAGTTAGTGTTATGTAAAAAAATAAGCTCTGAAAATATTTCATTAAAAAATATTGATATTTAGAGGTCGCAAGTGTCCGATTTAGGAATTAAATTCATTCTTTTTTTTTTTGTATCATTTTCCATTAACTTGGCAATGCCCATTTCAAAAATTTTATAAGTTTTTCAATATCTCTTATGGTTTTCAAGTTATTAGAGAAAAACTGCAAAATTCCAAATTAGGTTTTTATATGGAATTTTGCAGTTTTTCTCTAACTTGAAAACTATAAGAGATATTGAAAAACTTATAACATTTTTGAAATGGGCATTGCCAAGTTAATGGAAAATGATACAAAAAAAAAAAGAATGAATTTAATTCCTAAATCAGACACTAGCGACCTCTAAATATCAATATTTTTTCAGGGCTTCATTTTTTTACATAACACTAACTACTTTTCATAAAAGCAACATATAAATCGAAAGCTTGATTGTTTTTTGGTCAACCTAATGTAGATAAGTCAAAAAACCATTTTAAAATGAATTTTAATAACTTTTTTTAGCGTCAAAAATTAATATTGTTAAAAAAAAATTTTTTTTCTTAAACTACATGAGATTCTCTATTACATAAGGTAACAAGAACAAATTTATCTTCTTCAAATATTTAATGGGGACCGTTTAAAAAAAATTTGAAAAATTCTCATAAAATTTGTGTTTAACATCATTTAAGACCACGAACGCACACATATAGATCAAAATAGTGTATGAAAGATGTATTAGCCATTTAATTTTACATCGAAATGTCCTGAGTCGTTATCACAAAAAATCTTTTGTTTTACAGTTGTAGATCGATAAATAAAAAAACTCATTTTAAGCTAATTTTTCAGCCTTTGGGTCAAAAGCGACTGGCCTGTTTCCAACAGAAACACTAAATTTTTATGCAGATCTTCTTTTTTAACCCCATTCTATTAGAAAAGGCGTGTGGAGCGAAACATTTAACACTTTTTCACATTTCATACATTTCATGGGTGCTCTATTGGGTAGTTATTTTTATTCATAGTCTTTTGTGAACAGTTTTGTGACTTAAGGTAATAAAAACATTTTGAATCATTTTTTAATATTTTATGAGGCCGCTTTTGGCTTTAGTGGTGAAGTGTATTTTCTTAGGCATACTCGCTTTCAATTTATCTAGTATTTGAGTACTGATCACGGACCATTGTCCATTGGCGACCTTCCATGGCTCGTCCAGATTCTGTGCCGGTTGTTTGACTTATAGGTATTTTTTTTTATAAATATTCCACAAATTTTCAATGGGGATAATTTCTGGTGACTCTGCTGGCCAATCCAAGCAGGTAATACTTTGGTCTCGAAGCCATTTCGTTGAAATTTTAGCCATATACTTCGGGTCATTATCCTGCAAAGGGATGGTATCGCATGGTGTTGGTGCCCACCCCTGGTTAAGAGGCATAGCTAAGGATACAAAACTTTTATTTAGGGTGGTCCTCACACAAAAATATTTTTTAAATATCATTTTCTCGAAGACCGCCAAATCGATTCTCATGAAATTTACACCACATGGCTTCTGTATTAAGAGGCACAGATAAGGTCAAAAAAATTGTATTCAGGGTGCATACTTAGGGTGACCCTCATACAAAAATATTTTCAAATATCATTTTCACGAAGACAGGTTAGTCGATTCACTCCGAATTTACACCACGTAGCTCTTATGTTAAGAGGCATAGCTTAGGCTACAAAAATTTTATTTAGGGTTCCCCCAATACAAAAATATTTTTAAATATCATTTTCTCGAAGACCGCTTAATGGATTCTCATGAAATTTACATTACGTGGTTTTTATATTAAGAGGCACTGCTTAGGTTGTAAAAATTTTATTTTGGGTACATACTAAGGGTGGTCCTCATACAAAAGTATTTTTTTAAATAGAATTTTCACGCAGACCGCACATCGAATATACACCACGGTTGAGGTGAGTCGATGCGCACAGGGTAATGCTAGTTGATAATAAAAACCAAAGGAAAATACTTGTCATATTTCTGAAAAGAAAAAAATTTATGATAATTATGCACTTACATTGTTAAAAAAATTGTGCTGAACGCATAAATGGAAAAAGGCCGAAAATGGTTTTTGAGAGTGACAGGGGAGGTTCCCGACCCACCTAAAGAGGTGTTTTGGACCCATTTATTAAAAAAAATTATATTGCACGAATCGATTGGAAAAGGCCGAAAATGGATTTTGAAGGTGACAAGTGAGGTCCCCGACCCTCCTAAAAGGGTTTTTTGGACCCATTTTTACTGCACAAATCGGTTGGAAAAAGTCGAAATCGGATTTTGACAGTGACAGAAGAGGTTCTAGACCCTCTCAAAAGGGTTTTTTGGACCCATTTTTGGAAAAAAATTTTATTGTACGAATCGATGGGAAAAGTCCGAAAATGGATTTTGAAGATGACAAGTGAGGTCCCCGACCTTCCTAAAAGGGTTTTTTGGACCCATTTTTTGAAAAAAAATTATTGCACGAATCGATGGGAAAAGGAAGAAAACGGATTTTGAAGATGACAAGTGAGGTCCCCGACCCTCCTAAAAAGGTTTTTTGGACCCATTTTTAGAAAAACATTTATTGCACGAATCGATGGGAAAAGGCCGAAAATGGATTTTGAAGGTGACAAGTCCCCGACCCTCCTAAAAGGTTTTTTGGACCCATTTTTCGAAATAAATTTTATTGCACGAATCGATGGGAAGAGGCCGAAAATGGATTTTGAAGGTGACAAGTCCCCGACCCTCCTAAAAGAATTTTTTGGACCCATATTTCGACAGTGCAACAGTTTTGTTTTTGATTCGCTTTTGTGCTTTGTTCGTATACAAAGCTAGACTTTAAACTCTGTTGTGTTTGTTGTTGCTGCTTAGCGGGCAAGTTGACTGCATCTACACTGACTTCAGTAAAGCATTTGACAAATTACCACATAATTTGATTTTGTTTAAGTTAAAGAAACTTGGATTTCCCTTAAGTTTTGTCAGCTGGATTAAATCTTATTTATCTGATCGTACGTATCAAATAAAATTTAGGAGAGTGTTTTCCTCCCCATTTATCGAGACATCAGGTGTTCCACAAGGAAGCCACCTGGGGCCGCTCCTGTTCATTTTAGCAATTAATGACGTTACACATGTTATTAAAAACTCCCATCTGTTAGTATATGCAGATGACATGAAAATTTACAGGAACGTAAAGGGGGTTGGTGACACTATTCCACTTCAGTCTGACTTGAAATCCTTTGAAGTTTGGTGTTCTAAGAATAACTTACATCTTAATCCTGATAAATGCCAAGCTATGATTTTTACCAGGAAGAAAACTATTGTGAAATTTGATTATAAATTAAAAGATAAAAATATTTGTCGTGTCGATGTAGTCAAAGACCTAGGTATACATTTTGATACTAAGTTGACTTTTAATGAGCATATTAATCAAATTTGTAAAAAATCCTCATCTCTGCTTGGCTTTATTAAGAGGTGGGAAAAAGAATTTAATAGCCCTTTAGTAACGGTGAATTTATATAATACAATAGTGCGCCCTCACTTAGAGTACGCTAGCCAAGTATGGTCACCATTTTATAATATTCATATAAATAGAATTGAAAGAATTCAAAAAAATTTTATTCGTTTTGCTCTTAATGGCTTAAATTGGATTGACCCTTTAAGCCTTCCTCCTTATGAGGATCGTTTAAAGTTATTACATATGCAGTCTTTGAGCTCGCGTAGAAATATTGCGGATATATTAATCGCATGACAACTCTTATTAATAATTGCGAAGTTTATAACATTAGCTTGTCAAAAGGTCAACTCAAGCTTAGACTGAAAACTAACTGTAGCTAAATTTGTAGCTTAATGGTGGTGTGAAATTTTTTGTTTTTGTTGTCCGAGCCCCACAGCATGCTGGGTAAATTTTTTCTAACATTTATGCCTTGGACCACGTAAATTTATACATATAATTATTTTAATATCTATATGTCTATTTTCACATGGTGTGAGTGGGTATGTTGAGAAAGTGCGATAAAGCTAAGAAAAAATTATAAAATAAATAACAAATTAATGTGCATGATAATTTTTTCTATTCCATTTTTTATTGTATAAGCTTTTTACTTGGTATAAAGTTTCAATGCTAAATAGCTAAGAAGGCTATAATAGCTGTAGTAGCTAAACTCTATATAAAAAAATTTTACTGCACGAATCAATGGGAAAAGGCCGAAAATGGATTTTGAAGGTGACAAGTGAGGTCCCCGACCCTCCTAAAAGGGTTTTTCGGACCCATTTTTGTGTGAGGGCCACCCTAAATATCCTTATCTATCCTTAACTATTTCTCTTAACAAAAGAGCTACGTGGTGTAAATTCGAAGTGAATCGACTAAACATTATTTGTGAAAATGATATTTAAAAAATATTTTTGTGTGAGGGCCAACTTATATAAAAGTTTTGTGGGCTAAGCTATGCTTCTTAAATTAAGAGATACGTAATGTAAATTCGGTGTGAATCGATTTATTTGTCTTCGTGAAAATGATATTTAAAAATATATTTGCATGAGGGCCACCCTAATTATGCACCCTAAATAAAAATTTTACCATCCAATATGTGCCCTTAACATAAAAGCCATACTGTGAAAATTTCATGACAATCGATTTGCCTGCCTTTGAGAAATCGCTATTTTGAAAATATTTGTGTATGAGGGCCACCCTAAATATGCACCCTAAACAAAAGTTTTATAGCCTATGACACCCGCCCGATCGATACTAAGATATTGTAAAAATTTCATCAAAATCGGCTGGATAGTTTCCGCGTGCATAAGAGACAGACAGACAGACAGACGGACATACAGATGGACAGACAGACAGACGGACAGACAGACAGACAAAAAAATGAGTTTTATAAAATAGATAATCCTAAGAGTTCTCCTTTGAAATGTTTTGCTTAGTGATGCAAGAAAAACTTTTATTTTCGCCTTTTGAAAAATAAAAGTCAAAAAAAAACTCTTTGCATGTGACTGTTAAAAATATAAGTTAAAAAAACTTTTAAAAAAAACTTTTATTAATAAAAGTCAAAAAAAACTTTTATGTAAAAATTTTTTGAAAAAGTTTTTTGGAAAAACTTTTATTCAATAAAAAAAAAACTTTTATTCAATAAAAACTTTTATTCAATAAAAGTTTTTGAAGAAAGTTTATAAAAACTTTTATAACAAAAAAGTTTTAAGAAACTTTTATTTTGAAAACTTTTTGAATAAAAGTATAAAAGTTTCAAGGTCTGATATTACCTGCTTGGATTGGCTAGCAGTCACCAGAAATTATCGTCATTGAAATTTGTAGAATATTTAAAAAAAAAAATTTCTATGAGTCAAACAACAGCGCAAAATCTGGACGAGCTATGGAAGGTCGCCAATGGACAATGCTCCGTGATCAGTACTCAAATACTAGATAAATTGAAAGCGAGTATGCCTAAGAAAATACATTTTACCACTAAAGCCAAAAGCGGCCACATAAAATATTAAAAATGATTTAAAATGTTTTTATTACTTTAAGCTACAAAACTGTTCACAAAAGACTAAGTATAATAGTAACTGCCCAAGTTAAACTAAATGTGAAATATTTTAGTTTAGGCTCATTGTATTTCACTTTTTTACAAAAAAAAAAAAAAAGGTGTTTATGGTGTGGTTTTCCGACTTACAGCAAAATATTTTCAGTAAAAATTATTTGTTTCTCTGATCCTTGCATCAGTTTTTTGATTCGACAAAAAATTTAGATCCTAAAGGATTTTATTCAACTTTTTTTGTCTGTCCGGATTTCACTGTATATATTTAGAAACAAAAATTGAATGAGAGAGTTGGGGAGTGGGGGAATTGGTTCGACATTTTTTTTTTTTTTAATTTTTTTAGAAATCAGCGAATAATTTTACAAAGAAAACGTATATTTAGAAACCAAAATTGGATTTTTTAAATATTTTGGTGAGAAGAGTGTGGAAAATGGGTGGAGTGAGGGGAATTGGCTCGACAAATTTTTTTTTTTCGAACTCAGCGGAGAATTTTACACAAGAATCAGTGGGTTTGATTTTCGATTTCGATTTTCGGGTATTCCGGCTTATGTGCCAATAATTTTTAGAGAAAATGAGCCTAGTCGTAACCAAATTGACAAGTGATTTCATTTAGAATCATCATAAATTTGTTAGTTTGAGAGTGTTAGCTAAACTAACGCATATTACTTGTCATACCTGATCGTGTCTTGTAAAACTGATTTTATTTCTCGAAACCACGTAGACTATATAAAATTTTAGAGTTTAGTAGTAAAAAAAATTTTTATATTAAATTGCAAGAAATAGCATTTTTAAGTCTAAAAGCAAGGAGAGATTGTTATTAAGACTACGAAAAATTAAGCCGCGAATAGTAACAGTTGACTTATTATACCTATAATAGTTCTCTACATAAAAATACCCAAAAGTTGATCGATTTTTTAACCCTGAAAAAGTAAAGTGTATAAAGCAAAAAGTTAAAATGGTTAATCAATTTTAAGAATATATTACCAGGTTTTCCATAAGCAAATTTTTCCAGTTTTTGAAAAAGAGTGGTTTGGCCAGTTTTTTTTTTTCAGCAAAATCTTTGTTTGTGCTAAAAACATTCAATGGACATGTAAAAAATTTGATTATCCAGTGCAGGGCCTCCGTATTATAAACAATGTCTAAACTCTTAGATTTTATTAACAACCGAAAATCTGTGTTATAGCTAATTGGTCGTTTTTCATATTGAAGTTGAAACCATGGATCAAATATTGGGGTTTCAGACGTACTATCACTGCTTGTTCTAGGCATAAAATGTTGTTTGATAATAAGATTAGAAGCTGCTGAATTTTGTAAACAGGTAATTTCTTTCATTTGTGGTTTTACTAGGTCTGGAAATTCAGTGTCTGGCGTGAGACGGTCAACAACACATACAGATCCCATAGAGAGACCAATTAGATGGGAACCTGACCGAGGCCGTGATTCGATCATCAAATTCAAATTTTGAAAATTCATTTCCATAACAGTTTTTGCTAATGATAAACAATTTTCCTCAGATATAGACAGTTTTCCACTGGCTAATTTAAAATCGAAGTATCCAAAGACCATATCCCTCTTTAAATATGAGTTATTTCCAACGGAGTCTTCTAATGCATTCAAAATATCATCTTCAATATTTTGATATATCTCATCATCCACAACAGACTGCAGTTGGGTTTGGTTAACATCAGTAGAAGAGCTTCCATACCAACCCCACCAATTAGGAAACCAATGAAACAACATACTTTTGCCTTGATTAATATGTTGACTCTGCAAATTTAAATATGGTGCATCAGCGTTATTAAAACAAACATTTCTCATGATATGTAACTCTGACAAAGTTCGAATTCTTTCAACATAAGACTTAAATTCCTTTTCTTCTTTGGACATACTTTCACTTGGATTTAATAGAAGTCTTCTGTACATATTGATATAACGCACATTTTCCCGAAATTTTTGCCATTTTTCAGCATTAGTTTCAAATTTAAATCCATAACAATGCACTGCATATTGCCACCAGTCTTTGGCGTGACCAAATATTTCATTACAAGGTCTTAATATTTTACACATTCGGATTTTCTTTAGGTTTTGAAGACCTAAGAGGCAACCTAAAATTTGTTGATACTGGAACTAAAACAAAAAAATAAATGCATATATTAGAAATATAAAAGTAGAATGTAGATTTTATATTAAGGATGTATTTAAGTAAATTCAAGTTTATTAAGTTAGAAAAGTAAATTAATCAAAGTATGTAATTGAAATAAACAAATTAAGCTAAGAAAAAATAAAGTAATTAAACGAAACAACGGCTGATCCCCGACAGCTTTAACAACCTTTCGGTACTGAGTCATTCTAGATGAAAACGTCTAATCGGTAAAGTTAACTTAGTTTAGATTTTGCTCAAACTTTGTAAGAATCTTCTTAAGAGTTTCAAAGAAGGAAATCCAACGGCATTTAATTTTCGGATGCGTCAATTCCCGCCAAGACAGCTGGAAGCCTTTAAAAAACATAATTTTTAGGCTTCAATATTTTTAGCTGTAAAAATTTTTCTTTTTAAAATAATGACATATTTGAGACGGCATCTTAAAGCTAAAAAATTGTAGTTTTTGTGCAAAGAATTAAAATTCACACAATCAGTACACGCGAAAAATTGCACAGTGCTGTAAACACATTTATTTTACTTTTTTTTCGTGATTTTTAACAGGCTCCAGTGTCGCGATTGTTTAATGTAAACCAATAATATTTCTCATAAATTGGGGAAGAATTAAAATTTACAACTGCCTCGTTCAGCCTACTCTTTATAAAAAAATGACTGTTTGAAATTTTTAACTTTTGAAAAATCGCATTTTTTGGGCCATTACATTTAAATCTAACCTTGAACTTCAATAGCCTGTAAGCTTGTTTTGATATTTTTTATCCTTTCCACGTGTTCATGTGGCTTAAAAGAAGCAACAAAACAATCAAAGTGAGTTTATTGTTTGAATTTCGAACCCAAACACCAATGGTAGAAATGAGAGGATAAAAAAAATACAACAATTGAGGAGGGGACGAACATTACGCCACATGTCCAGTTGCTAAAAATGTTCAGGAATCGCAAAAAATGGTTAATGTCTCCGAATTAATTAGAGGAATACTTTACTTTGCTATTAAAAAAGTATGACATCTAGTTCCTGTCGAACTAGACAGGTAGGTAATTTTATAAGGAAAGATGCTTCGAAAATTAGACGGCAGTGAGTTTTTTTTTGCATTTCTGACTGCTTGGTGGTGAGGAGGCTTATGTCATCGTCGTATGTGAGGTCTTCCAGATGGTTGCTGAAACTGAATTGTACTGTAGTACAATGCGAATTTGTTCAATACACGATATGTTCGGACGAAAGCCAGCTAGTTATTATTAGATAAGTGGCTCTATTTTTCCGCTTACTCTGGTGAGGAGGATTTTCGTTAAGACCTGGGACGGAACTGACAATATCATACCCTAATAGTTCTGGCATATCGATAGTTCCCAATTTTTGGAATTTTCACTAATGTTCCTATGCGCCAGTTATAAGGTATTCGTTCTTCTTCCCAAATTTGAATAATAACTGGGTACATGAGTTCAGCGGTGAACTCTGGGAAGTTTCGACATTTCTGCAACTATACGATCTGCTACCGCTGATTTGATATTTTTGAGAGATTTTATGGCTTTTGTTATCTCCGAGGCTAGTCGTAGTAATCTTCCCTCAGGGGGAGGGGTATATGGCGATTGCTGACAGGTGGAGATGGACGGTTAATGACGTCCGAGAAATGTTCTTTTCAACGGATTAGCTAGTCATCTGTAGATGTCAATAGGCTCCCGTTTTTACTTTTCATTGCCTGATTTTTTCTGAATATGTTACCAGCCATCTTGCAAGGTTTTTCGTAAACGGTACGAAGATCTCTGATTTCTGCAGCTTGTTGAGCTTTGGCTGCGAGGTCGTTGAATAGTTCTTGTTTATCCTTTTTGCAGGAGGCATTTACTTCCTTATTAAGGGTGTTATATGTTTCTGCTGCGTCTTGTTATCAGGCCTTCTGTTTGCGTCTCATCTCTTGCGCGTTTTGTTGCTCTACTTTTTCTATGATATCCCTGGTAGCGTCGCTCATCCACAGTTTTCTGGGTTAGTGTCGCTGAGTCTTTTTACTTTGTCGATGAAGTTTTCCCGAACGCAGGAGCCTTTGAGAGTATCACTATACGCAACTTGGACGCGTCCGGTAGCAAGCAGCTATGCTCTCTGTAACACAAAGAAGACATAATCGCTTCTACAGATATGCTTTATTCTCTGCAGTAACTGACGATGTAACTACGGTCGTAATGAAAATGAATTCAACTGATATAAAGGATTATTTTTTAAGCGTTTGGTTTTTGAAAATTGAAAACAGAATAGAAAATTTGCAATAGTGAATGAAATATTTATTTGGAGCAATACATCAATTCCTGCCACCTACTTACTAAAGATTTCTTCATGTAAATGTTTCCCGCGGCTACGCCTGATGTGGTCCATTCGGAAGCTTCAATTTTGGCACACTTTTTCCAGCATTTCGGCCGGTATCTCACCAACGGCAGCTGTAATGTTGTCTTCCAGTGCTGCAATTGTGGATGGCTTGTCCCTGTACACGAGATACTTCACGTAGCCCCACAAAATTAGTCTAGTGAGGTCAAATTGCATGATTTTGGCGGCCAATGGATTACTCCAATCTTCTGCTTTGCGTACAGATGAAATCATTTCCTGACACCATCAAGCATCTACAAAATAAAGGTATATTACTGCTAAGCTATCACCATTTTCAGATTCTTTCGGATTACTTCGGGTTGGAGGAAGGATTCAAAATGCAGAGATGCCATTCAGTGTTCAACACCCAATAATTCTGACTAGATGTCAAATCTCAAGGTTGATCTTTCAAGATATGCACGAGAAATATTTACATGCAGGTGTTTCGGAATTGTTCGGCATTCTTCGTCAACATTTTTGGGTAATAGGCGCGCGCAACTAGGTTCGGTCAATCGTTTTTAAATGGTGTGATTTTGCTGGTCCGCTAAACATCAAAATGACCAACTGTAAACGTCCAAGAATTAGCAAAGCATACATTTCCCTTTTCTTTTGTATGTCAACAAAGGCAATTCACATTGAATTATTAAGCGACCTTAGTGCCAAAGCTTTTATTGCTGCGTTCAAGCGCTTCTCTTCTCGTCGAAGAAAATGCAGCAATCTCTATACGGACAATGGAACGAATTTCCAAGGAGCCTGTAGAATCATGAATAATATGCAGAAGTTGTTGCTAACCGAAACGGTAAATAATGATATTCACGCATCTTTGGCAAAGGATGGAACCGCTTGGCATTTTATATCACCCTCCGCACCACACTTTGAAGGAATTTGGAAGTCCAATGTAAAATCAGTAAAACTGCATCTACGACGCGTTGTAGGCACAACTCAGCTATCATTCGAAGAAATGTATACGGTAGTGACACAAATTGAGGCGATATTGAATAGCAGACCACTTTGCATTATATCAGACAGTGATCTTAATCCTTTAACACCATCCCATTTTTTTATAGGTGAGCCCCTCACAGCTGTTCCTGAACCATGTCGTCTAACAATTCCCTTGACCCGACTTATTCATTGGCAGTACATACAGAATATGGTGCAAGGCTTCTGGTAGCGATGGTCTAGCTAGTATTTAACTTCCCTACAACAGAGACCAAAGTGGCAACAACCGAGCCGAAATTATGCCTTGTGCTGAAAGAACCAAATTTGCCCCAATCAAAGTGACTATTTAGGCGAATAACGGATATCCATCCTGGTACTGATGGACGCGTGCGAGTCGTCACTTTAACCCTTATATGCATGGGTTCAGCCCCCATTATGGAGACCAAGCTCCTTTTATGTAAAATCAGACGTTGACCACGAAGTGAGCATTTATTTTCCTGGAAAATGCACCGTTTTCCCGGAAAAGCTCAAAAAGTGTGATTTGTGCAGTGTACCATATATGGTACACTATTCATTAAGCCTAAATATTTGAAATGAAAAATACTTTTATAGAAACTTTTTTTATTAGAAATTTATAAAAAATGAAAGGAAATAACAAATGTGGTAATTTTTTAGTTAGTATATATATTTATTATAATTTATTCATCATTCAAACATAGGTGCACACATTGTACTTTCTGCATTTGAATATTGAACGGATGTTTATATCTTTGTACCGAACACGTCTTTCATTAACAGGTAGGTGGTTAATACCATCAAGTCGCAAATTTTGGAGTGGTTTGTGTTTATCTTGGCCACGGGGACTGGCATAGATACATCCGGCCGACCTATTTTCTTTATTTTGTGAGCAGTCATATTCGTTAGCACGTGGGATACTTTCAGACGGAACGTCTTTTGGCTCATCAGGATTGCAGGGTTTGCTCTCTTAAAAAGTAGCCATGCAAAGGTCGAGCAAACTGTAGAAGATTCGTATGTAGCATTTTCTGCTTTTCAGGCAAATATTTAGATGACCCAAGCAGGAATATATCTACACCGCCTACGTGAAGATTGTGTTCTTTTTATCCCAACGTTGCAGGTGAGCATTACAAACAACAACCGCTTGTATATGCTATGACGACCCTTTTTATATACATTCTGGAACCAAACAGACTGCTTGACTGCTTCAACACATAATAATAGACATCAAGTATAAACATGATAAAGCACGATTTCCCACCAAAATCATAGAATTAGTTTACCAATGCAAGAACTGCCATGTATATTACTTACTTAGATGGCCATAACAACCCGTTGTCAGATTACGTCCGACCTCATTAGCTCTCGCCAGGCGCCTGTTTTGCGCGCGCCTTCTCCAATCGTTAATGCCAAGCGCGGTTAGGGCTTCCTCAGTTTGGTCTATCCACCGGAGGCATGGTCTCCTACTTCGTCGTTGACCGGGGACCTTCCCTTCGAATACCTTTTTCGCTGGAGCTTTTTTATCCATACGATGGACATGACCCAGCCAGCGTAGTCGCTGTATTGTTATACGCTTAACTATGTCAGTATCGGCGTAGAGTTCATACAGCTCGTGGTTTATTCAAATGCGATAGTCGTCGCCAACTCGAACAGGACCAAAGATTTTGCGGAGAACTTTCCTCTCGAACACCCCAAGAGCGGCTGCGTCTGTTGTCGAAACCACCCATGCCTCAGCGCCATAAAGAAGCACAGGTAGAATGAGCGTCTTGTAGAGTGTTAGCTTTGTCGATCGAGAGAGAGCTCTGCAACGTAATTGCTTACTGAGACCGTAGTAGCACCTATTAGCAATTCTTATTCTCCGCTTAATCTCCAAACTGACATTATTGTTGCTGGTTACGGCAGTGCCAAGGTAAGTGAATTCCTCGACAACTTCTAATTTACAGTTGCCCGCTGTAACATGAGAGTCTAGATCCCGTGCTCTCTTGTTGTTGTTAGTAGATATCATGTATTTTGTCTTGCCCTCGTTTACCGTCAAACCCACTTTGGCTGATTCCTTTTCAATAGCAGTGAAAGCAGCAGTAACATCTCTCTTACTCCGACCGATAATATCAATATCATCAGCGTACGCAAGGAGCTGAACACCTTTGAAGAAAATGGTGCCATTATGATGCACACCGGCTTTTCGTACGATCCCCTCCATAATGAAATTGAAGAGATTGCGCGAGAGCGGGTCGCCTTGTCTGAAACCTCGCTCTGTATTAAAAGTTCTGGAGAGGTCATTCCCTACTTTGACGGAGCTACACGTATTGCTCAACGTCATCCTGCAGAGCCTTATCAACTTTGCAGGTATACCGAACTCAGACATTGTTGCGTATAGGCAATCCCGCACTGGGCTATCGAACGCAGCTTTATAATCGACGAAGAGATGGTGAGTGTCGATTTGATATTCATGGGTTTTCTCCAGGATTTGGCGTAGTGTAAAAATCTGGTCTATGGTGGACTTACCAGGTCTAAAGCCACACTGATAGGATCCGATCAGCGTTTCTGTATACGGCTTCAATCTTTCACAGAATACGCTCGAGAGGATCTTATATGCGATGGAAATAAGACTGATACCCCTGTAGTTGGCGCAGATTGTCGGGTCTCCTTTCTTTATTACAGGACAAAGCACGCTGAGATTCCAATCGTCGGGCATGCTTTCCGCTAGCCATATTTTGCTGATGAGTTGATGCATGCACCTTATCAATTCATCGCCACCAGCTTTAAACAACTCAGCTGGCAGGCCATCAGCACCCGCTGGTTTGTTGTTTTTGAGTCGCTGGATAGCAACTCGAACCTCTTCATGGCTAGGTGATGGTACTTCCACTGCGTTATCATCGATTGGTGGTATCGTACTGCATTCTCTCTGGGCGGAATTGGTGGAATCATCGCCCGTAAGCAAGTTGGAGAAATGCTGCCTCCATAACCTTAGTACACTCTGTGTATCTGTAACCAGATTTCCATTTTCGTCTCTACAAGTGGATGCGCCGGGCTTGAAACCTTGAGTTAGACGCTTGACTTGTTGATGGAATTTTCGTGCATCCTTCTTGCCCTGGCACACCTCAAGTTCCTCACGCTCACGCTTTTCCTGCTCCCTTTTTTTACGTCTGAAAATGCACCTCTCTTCCTTCCTCTTTTCGCGGTAGTTTTCTCGCACGGCTCGCGTTGCGGCTGACTGCAGCGTCTTCTTGTATGCGGCGTTTTTTGCAGCAGTCGCATCACGACACTCCTGGTCATACCATTGGTTTCGAGGTTTTGGGTGTCGGAAACCAATGACTTCCTCGGCAGCAGCGCGCATGGAGTAGGAGATGTGTGTCCAAAGTCCACCGGCGTCGTCGGTTCCAGAGGTTGGTTGATTGAGCTCAACCGAGAGTTGAGCGGAGTATGCCTCGGCAGTCCGTTGTGATTGCAGCTTGGCAACGTTCAGCTTTCGTTGCATGCCCGTGCGTACATTCTTCGCATTGCATAGCCGCATGCGGATCTTAGCTGCAACAAGATAGTGGTCGGAGTCAGTGTTGACCCCCCGAAATGTACGCACATCCAGAACTCTTGAAGCGTGCCTTCCGTCGATCACAACATGATCAATTTGGTTTTTCGTTTTTTGATCCGGGGATAGCCAGGTGGCCTTGTGGACATCGCGGTGTTGAAATCTGGTGCTACTAACGACCATGTTTCATGCCGCGGTGAAGTCGATCAGCCTCAGACCGTTGTTTGAGGTGGTCTCGTGGAGACTGAACTGACCGACTGTAGCACCAAAGATGCCTTCTCTTCCGACCTTCGCGTTAAAATCGCCGAGGACTATTTTTACATCGTGGGTCGGACAACGGTCATACACGTCCTCTAGGCTCGCGTAGAAATCATCCTTGGTGGCATTGTCCTTTTCCTCCGTCGGGGCGTGCGCGCAAATTAGACTTATGTTGAAGAATTTTGCCTTGATACGGATCGTAGCCAACCTTTCGTTTATTGGCGTGAACCGGGAAACTAGGTGGCGTAATTTTCGACTTACAACGAATCCGCAACCAAATTCGCGCCTCTCCGCATGGCCGCTGTAGTAGATATCACAGTTCGTCCGTTTAGAGCAGCCTTGTCCTTTCCATCGCATCTCCTGGATGGCGGTGATGTCAGCCTTTATTTTTACGAGGGCTTCCGCCAGTTGGATAGTTGCACCTTCCCTATGGAGGGTCCGGACATTCCAGGTGCATATCCGTAAATCATTGTCCGTTTTTCGTTTGCAGTGGTCGTCATCGTAGTGGGGGCTATTATCCGAGGCTGATTTGGTTTTCATTGGAAATGATGATAATTTGCCATGGGCTGCCATGTATATGTATCTACATTACTGATTTGGCTCAGAAGCATGAAGTACCATATATGGTACGTAGAAAAATGGGTAAAAAAACTATTCCAGGTGATCGAGTTCGGACTATATTCTCAATAATTTGCTAAAACTTAGTCCAATACACTCACCAATATTTTTTTTACAAGAATAATGGAAATTATCAATACATAATTCACTGATGAAAATAACTTTTTAAATTATTTGTAAACACGACGTCCGACCACTTCGACAGCTTACTGGGAGCTGAAAATAAACATCAGAGAGCTGAAGAGGCATTAATGTGAAAGCTGGTAATGCCTGCTAAAAGTTAGAGTAAAATTTAATGCGATGCAGGTTGTTTGGGTAGACAACGGAAATATTATGTAAGTGTCGTTAAGGTGTATTTTACGCACCTTAGGCAAAACATTACTGAGCCTAAAGGTTCTACTTTTCTTTCAAGTGTCTGTAAAAGAAAGAAAAAAAAAATTTTTTTTGCTACTAGAGGACTCTATAAGAACGTTTGAAATTTGATGAATTCTATTTAACAAACCTTTTGCTTTTTTAATGCATGCATGTTTTGTTTCTTTATGAAAATCGTATTGCTCAAAAAGTCTCGTTGGTTCTAATACTGTGTGGTCGTTATTTTTAAAATTGTGTATGTTTTTGTTTTACGTTTGTTTGTGTTTTGCGCTGGTGGCAGTTTTTAGAATTTAAACATTTTTCATTCTCTTCCTCAACTCATAAGCAATAAAATGAAGTTTTCTTCATTCAAATCGGTCCATTAGTTTCGGAGTTATTCAAGTTTAAACAAAACTGTTGAACAACGTATCCCTACTGCTGTTACGAGTGAGTCTCATTTTTTCATATTGAAAATTTCACAAAACACCAGGCAAACAGAGGGTATTAGAAATAGAGAATTTAGTAGAGCGAATTGAAATTTTGAGAATTTCGTGATTTTTGGCTTGGAGACTCACTTTTAAAAATTCACAACTCCGGTTCTGTTAAAGCTAGAAAATTGACTTTACAAACTATTATTACTATTAGAAATAAATTATTTTATGTTGTGCGGCACGTCTTATCGACGCGCGGATTCTAGTACACGTCTAATTTTCTTGCTTGAATAGTTTTTTTTCGCAGAAGCATTAGCCGTGTTTTATTGGGTTTGGTTAAACAAAAATTTCATACAAATGCGTGAACCAGCTCAATTGTTTGAACTTTTTTGTCTTTGCTAAGGTTTGAAGCATCATAGACACAAACTTAAAATAATCAAAAATATATGGCAACTGTGCTGGAATTTTGAAGAAGCGTTCTAAAGTAACGCGAGGCCGTGCATCCAGTCAGTGCTAGGCCGAAATATTAAAATAGAAACACATAATAAAAATAAAAACAGTGATGAAACAACAGAGAACGAAAAGAAAACTTTGGTATTAGCGTCTGCGACACTATAAAAACAGTTTGAAATGATTTGACAGCAATAATTTGGAAACAAAAAAATTATTTACTGATACATGAGGCCCCTTACCGCGCTAGGCCCCGTTCAACTACACGACCATAAGCCCGGCTCTGATTTTAAAATAGAATTTCTGTCAAACACTGTCATGCCACCTGTTGGTCAAGTGCAGAATTATAAAAGGTTAAACTTATGCGTTTTATTCACTTTTAGGTTTAACCAAAGCGAATAAAACGCGGCTATTACACTGTAGGGACGTAAAAAAGACACACAAAAACGGCGAGACACCCCAACTTAATTTTTGATCGTAGAACATGGTGGCATACTCAGTTTTTTTCGATTAGATCTAATTCTCGAGATATTCGCGATTGATATTTCGTCACTTTTAAGCCCTTGTTTTAGCAATATTTTTCTTATATGTATATTTAGAAAAAGACATCGAAATCGATTGAAATTCGGTACATAGGTTCATATTAACCTAAGCATTAGACCTATTGAATTTTTTTTTGGCACACGCCCAAAAATACGCCCACCTTCCATATCACCCACAATTTTGAAATCTCAATAATAGGTGTTATATGTGTACTATAGATATAAAATTTGCTATGTGTGTATGGAGTATTATTATCCATCTGAAAACCAAAACGCCTACGCATACGCCCACCTCCCTACCACCCACACTAGTTTTTGCTCAATAACACTAGTTTACAAATTTAGGGTTCATCTCGAGATCTGGTTTCTCATATACTTTTTTCCGTGTATTTTGGGGCGTAGATTCCAAAAATGGCAACCTTTTTTTTTTCTTAAGAATCGTTTTTGAGATATCCTAAAAAAACCCCTTTTTCGGCACTTTTTTAATTTATTTGGCTATATCTCGATGAATTTTTTTTCTACGCAAAAACGCTTTTTAGCACTCGAAAGATATTTTTATTCCCTTTTTAACGTTATACTGTTTGCCTGAATCGCATAAGATTTGATGGAGTTACAAGCGCTTAAAGTCCAAAAAACTGACTTTTTTGGCCTTTTTTAAAAATCACTAAATTTCAATTGCTCCATTTGAATGTATAATTTTTTCTTTTTCATATTTTTAGTATTAAAAATCAAAGACTATTCTTTTGCAAATATTTCAAGTATAATTTTGCGGAAATCGGACAAAAAATGTAGAAGTTATTCCAGAAAACAGTAAGAAACTTACAATAAAATTGAATGAAAATCCATACGATTGTGTATGTGTGTGGTCCTTACTTTTATTATCCGTTTCTTTTTTGATAAAAAACATATGCGTTTTTTTTATTAGAGGCCCACTCAAAAGAAATATCTTTACTCAGGATTCAATCTAGCACCATACCAAATTTTATCAAAATCGATGACGCAGTTCAGCCGAAACATTTTTTTTTCCTATTAAGGGTGATACCTCACCCCATTTAAGAATTAAGAGCTTCTAATTACTTTTCTTGTGGATTAGTCTATTTCCAAACTAAATTTTTATTTAAAATCGGTCTATTAGTTTAGCCGTGGCAATGTATTTGCCGTTAGGGGCGTGGCACCACCTACTATTGAAAAAAAAGTATACACTGCACTCCCTCTCTTCAGAGCCTTCCTACAAATAAAAAAAAAACCGGTTATGATTATGGCTGCTTAGGGGCCGTTCATAAATTACGTAAGACAATTTCATGACATTTTTGACCCCTATTACTACATTTAATTTAAATATACATTTTAAATAAATATCACGAAATTACCAACTACACATTTGTTTTTCAAGATGAATAAAAAAAGTCATCGTAAGTCATCGTTATTCCATGCGCTTTGCAACCAGTCTGATAGTGAACCTACAATTGGCACACCCGGTTGGTCTGTTGAATTTTCTGATTCACATTCAAACTCTGTAACATCAATATCCTCGTCGTCATGCCACTCTGCAACTTGACAAATCTCCGATTGTTTTAAAATGCAAATGCTTTTCCTATGTCCGCGTTTCAAAATTGAAACTGATTGAATCTTGTGAGTACAGTCTTTTCCATGGAGTTTATTGAGCATTACAGTAGCTTTTTTCGAGGCAAAGTACTGGCCACAAAAATTACATGATTTTGAACTGTAGATGTACTTACTTAACGCTAAGCGAAGAAATAGAGGACAAAACTGATTGCTGTTTTGGTCTACTGTTGAAGAAGGAATCGAAAGCGAATCTTCTTGTTGAAGAGGGCAAGGGGGTGGGGTGGCAAAAAACCGCTTGGTAAAATCATACGCAAGTTGCTCCGATGTCTTGAACAGCATGATTCATCAGTACATTTACGTATTTCCAATAAATACTGCGATTCTTGCACGTGAGATCGATACCAGTCATGTGAGAATGTATTCTGCAACGACTTGTTCGCCATCACTGACGATAGTATTCCATACCTGAAGGAAAAATCGATTACTTAAATCGATTACTTAAATCGATTGTAATCGACATTTCTGAATTTTTCGTGACTGTCGAAAATTCAAATATATTTATTTCATTACTGTCACAAATGACGATGCGTTAATACAACATTTATGAATGAATACGCATTTTAAATCTTACGTAAGATGATCATTGACCACCCCCCCCCCCCCCCCCTCTCGTAAGATTTAGTAAGAATCCGCCATGCCCCTCCCCCCAAAAACTTCTTACGTAATTTATGAACGGCCCCTTACCAACTGCCAATTTATACATAGATATCTAAAGGTAGGCGCCGTTTTATGGTCGCCATTTTCTTAAAAACAAAAAATTCGAAAACTCCCGTTCTCATATGAAAGCTCTTGAGCATACGAACATTTTGACACCTTAAAAACGTTTTTCGGCTGCGCTCAATTTTGGGCAGACCACTGTCCCGGTTGACATGGAACGTCCCATATATATATAACGTAATAACTTTATTCCTACAAGAAAACTCTTATATAATAGTGATAATCAGTGAATAGAACGTAAGCTGTTAACAACTGTGTTTTTGTTTGCTCCTGCTTAAACTTGAAATTTAAGTGTTTTCAGTTCATAATTTGAAAGTGTTCAAAGTGAAAATTAAATAATCTTGTGTTTAAATATTGTGTCTTTTTGTGGACATTGAAATCGCATTGGTTCTTGTGTTTAATTAATTAATTAAATCAAATTTCATACTTTTAATCACTTTTGCAGCAACAAAATCGATTTTTGTTTATATCCGGACATACATACATACATTGAGAGTATTTTTGCGCGTTTTTTGTTTTGCTTAATATTTCAGTTTTACTTTTGTTCTTATTTTTTGACACTAAAGTAATACATTTGACATTTTTGCATTTCGAACTGTTAGAAAAAAAGAATAAGACTGTAGCATACTTTTAGTTACCTTTAAAAAAAAAAAAAAACACTTTATATTAGTACTGTGAAACGGATAGAAAATATATATTGAAAAAGTGTAGCATACTTTTAGTTTTACCTTTACATTAACATTATATTTTATCATGATCTGTAAACACCCTGTCTGCACTGCTAAAGACGCAACTGAGCGTTTCGTAGACTGCCATTTCTGCGATGACCTTTATCATGCGAAATGTGTTGGACTAAATGGTCGGATTGCTGATATCCTTGAGAAGGGTGAAGGTCTTCGGTGGTCATGCGCAAAATGCAAGGCAGCCGATAACTGCTTATACAACCTTTAGAAGCATTCTCAAAAATGTTTTGCTGAGATCGGCAAAGACCTGTCATCACTTATACAGAAATATCAGCACTTCGAAAGTATTTTTAACGATTATAGATGCTTAGTAGAGCAATCTTCAACACCTAACAAATCGACTCCGATGACTCTTCGCGGGAAGCAGAAAAATGATAAAAAATCTGGAAGTACCGTACCTAAAACTACAACGTTGGACAAATTACCTAAGCCTGCTCAGCCTCCTATACAAAGTACAACACCAGTACAATCCAATTTGCCATCTACCTCTGCTCAAAAAGATAAGGAATCAAGCTCAGTAACGGTCTCCGTTAGAAATGAGCCAAAAGAACTTGTAGTTGTACCTTTGAAAAAAAAACTGTTTTTGTGTAGCGTTTCGCTTCCGATACTTCGGTAGAGGACTTAAATTATTATATTAAAAATAAATTAAATGGCTTCAGTGATTTTTCTGTGCGTAAGCTAAAGTTTTCATACCAGAGGCAAAAGTCTTCGTTTAAAATTTTTGTCCCTGAAGATGTTTTCGAAAGGGTAAATCACAAAGATTTTTGGCGCCTCAACACTCTAGTTCGTGAAACTAGAGCCCACGCTCTGAAAATGTGTTTAGCTTACCACAACGTGCTGAAGACCTAAATGTTTTAAAAAACTAATTCTTGACCGGCTTCAAACTTTAACTATCGCTTACCAAAACGTTAGAGGTTTAAATACGAAAATATCAGATTTATTCATGAATAGTTTCGATTTTGAATTTCATATTATTGCATTCTCTGAAACATGGCTTTGTGAAAATATACTGAACTCTGAAATTTTTTGTAGCAATTACCAAATCTTCAGGAAAGACCGTAATTCGAAAATTGGTGGTGGGTCCTTCTGGCAGTGCACATTTCTTTATCCTGTGAGGAATTAAAGTTTAACAACAATACTGACTTAGAACTTGTTGGGGTTGTTATTAAGCTTGCTAATAAATAAATATATTTAAGTTGTTCCTACATTCCACCAAATGCTGATCACAATACCTATTTACGACATGCAGAAGAAATTAAAGGAATAAATAATCGTCATACTGCAAACGATTCCATGATTGTACTAGGGGACTTCAATTTACTATACGTTTCATGGAATATAACGGACAATTGCTGTTTTCTTACACCCACTTCAGGCAATAGTGTTATAACCGAATTTCTGGATATTCTTTCTGATTGCTGTCTTCATCAAATCTATAACATTCTTAATACGAACAACAGAAACCTTGATCTTGCATTTGTTGATGAATTTAATAACATAACTATAAGTCGCATTGATCCTCTAGTTATACCGGAGGACAAACATCATCCAACTATTCAACTAAAGTATGTTTTAGCATGTAGCTTAGTGAAAACAAATCGTGTAAAATCTCAGAGCTCATGTTTCAACTACAAAAAAACGAATTATGTCAGACATAACTCCCTGTTAAACCATATCGATTGGTCAGTTATATTACCTGATAAACCATATTACTCTGTGGCTAATATTGAGCGTTATGTACAATCATTTAATGCGCGCTTGCAAAATTGTATTTCTAAATCTGTGCCAAAGTTTAATTTATCTGTATTGTCAAGCGATCCTCCATGGGTAACAAAAGAATTAAAGTACCTTAAAAATATAAAAAATCGCCGGTTTAAAAAATTCAAAATGTCTGGTAAATCAATTGATTATATAAGCTATTCCCGTGCTCGGTATAATTATCAAAAAAATAACAAACGGTCTTATTTAAACTACATTTCATATATAAAACTCTACATTAAGAAAAATCCTAAAATTTTTTACAAATTTATAAGCATCAAGCGTAAATCTTCTGTGTATCCTCTTCAGATGTCCTATAATATCATGTCCTATAACATCATCCGAAAAAAGTGAAATATCCAATTTGTTTGCAAATTTCTTCAAGTCCACTTATTCATCTTCTACTTATGATTCTCACATCAACTATCCATATAATCTTTCGCGTAAAAATGAAATGCAACTTCCACGAATTGGAGCTGATCTAGTTAGTAATGAACTGAAAATTTTAAAATGCTCTTTTTCAACTGGACCAGACAATATTCCTACAAACATCCTGAAGTATTGCGCAAGTAGTCTTTGTTATCCTCTCTCAAAAATTTTTAATATTTTCTTGAATTTGGGCTAATTTCCAATATCATGGAAAGAGTCTTACATTATTCCACTTCACAAATCCGGAAGGAAGGCTAGTATTGAAAAATACAGAGGTATTGCTAAGCTCAGTGCAATCCCAAAACTTTTTGAAAAAATAATTAATGATCATCTTAAAAAACATCGTTTCATCCCTGATGACAGTATCTCAGCACGGCTTTCTAAAGGGTAAATCTATATCAACAAATCTTTTGGAGTTCACCACGCTTGTTATAAACGGATTTAAGCGAAAACAGCAAGATGTTATATACACTGATTTTAGCAAAGCTTTTGACTGCGTAAGTCATAGCCTGCTTTTAAAAAAGTTGTATTTAATAGGATTTCCTTCAACGATATTAAAGTGGATTAGAGAACAAGTTTTATTCAACAACATGTTTTCTAAACATATAATGGTTTCATCTGGAGTTCCTCAGGGCAGCCATCTTGGCCCCACATTATTTCTATTATTTATAAATGACCTACCTTCTGCTATAAATTCGTCCCATATTCTAATGTATGCTGATGATGTAAAACTTTTTTATTCTTTTAATGATCATTTAAATCATAAAACTCTACAAAGAAACTTAAATGAACTTGTTAAATGGTGTGACATAAGCTTGATGACATTAAATCTCAAAAAGTGTAAGCAAATGACTTTTACAAGAAGTAAAGCATTTGAGACTTCATATTCAATAAACGGTGTAGAACTGGAAAAGGTTGACAATTCTGTAGATTTAGGCGTCACTATGGATAAAAAACTTCGCTTCAACGTTCATATAAGTTTAATGGTGAACAAAGCAAAAGGCGTCCTTGGATTTATTAAACGATGGTCTAAAGAATTTGACGACCCCTATACGACGAAGTTGCTTTTCACTTCACTTATTAGACCAATATTAGAATATACGTCAGTGGTGTGGAACCCACAATATAATATATACATTGATATGCTGGAGTCGGTGCAGAAACAATTTCTATTGTTTTCACTTCGTGGGCTACCTTGGAATCCGGACTCAAATTTACCTTCATATGAAAGCCGCCTCAAGCTAATACGTTTACCAATACTGCACAGTCGAAGAATTATACTAAATGTAACTTTTTTAAATAAACTGTTCTCCGGCTCAATGAACTCTGAGTTGTTGCTGGGTATGATCAACTTTAATAGGATTGGACTGCCACAGGGAGCTGTACTAGCTCCTATACTGTTTATTATTTACATAAATGACATTAAAAAATGTTTGAGATACTGCCAGATACGATTGTTTGCTGATGATGCACTTATAATGATAAGTCATGCCAATATAAATGAAGCTCTTATGAAAATGCAAAGTGACATAAATTCTATATATAAATGGTTATGCTATAATAAATTAAAGGTTAATATAAATAAAACAAAATATATGATAATAACCAAAAGAATAATTAATGTAGAGAATGTACAATTAAAAATTAAACATGATATAATTCAAAAAGTTCAACAAATTAAGTACCTTGGAGTAATTATTGACGATAAATTAAATTTATAGGAACATATAAATTATATTGAAGCAAAAATAGCAAAAAAAGTTGGATTTATGTATAGATCTTGTAAATATATTAGTAAATTTTTGGTTTGTTTTATTGGCTTTCTTAATAAATATTAATAATTAAATGATTATTGAACTTTAGCCATTTTTCGCAGCGATCAACATTTTTTATGTAAAATTTTACAAGTTGATACAATGCATTATGTATTAAACAAACTTTGATAACAAAGGAAAAAAAAAACAACAACAACTCTAGAATATAGACATATGTTTCGATTCTTAAAATCTCATCAGTATATTTTTGGTTGATGTCTACGTCAGCACTCAAATTGCACCCGCCATATTAATGAAGAACAATCGAAAAGGTAATTTTTAATTTCAAGCAAATGTTGATCGCTGCGAAAAATGGCTAAAGTTCAATAATCATTTAATTATTAATATATATTAGTAAATATTATAAAATTTTGGTGTATAAATCTATAATTGAGCCTCATTTTTTATATTGCCCTACTATTCTTTATACAATTAATGATTCTCAATTAAAAAAGCTTCAAAAACAACAGAATAAAGTGATGAGATTTGTTTTAAAAAAACCATATGATACTCCTATTGCTGAAATGCTTAAATTGGTTAAGCATTAAACAACTTATTTTATACTTTACTATTAAATTTATACACAATATTTTTTTATATTTTAGGAAATCTGTCAAATTATTTGAATAACAGAATTACATATAATAGAGACATACATAATTATTCTACAAGAAATAGAAATAATATACATTTACCTAGAATCAGAACAGAATTAGAAAGAAATACCTTATACTATGAAGGTATTAGAGAATATAATGAATTACCGATCGAAATAAAAACTTGTGATACCGTTAACAGATTTAAAAGGTTACTGCATAGTTACTGTAAAGAGTTGGCCTAAGATAATAAGTATTGATTTGTTTTAAGATTTAAATTTATATATTGTATTGATATTTTTTATAATCTAGGTCTTTAAGACCGTAATAAATAAATAAATAAAAAATAAATAAAATAATTCAGGAAGGGACACTTTCGTTTCCTAAGACTTGATATATGTAATTCTAACTAATCTCATTTTTGTCCATTCGGTGTATATGTAATGATTATAATAACCTTTGTCATCTTATTACACCCATAGACTCTCACAATATTATAAAGCAAAAAATAATTATTTTCTTAAATTCTTGAAACTATACATTTTCCATTATTTCTGCTGCACAGCCTCTGGACTTAGTAGAAATTGTGCTCAATCTGTGATCGGATATTGCTGAACCCATCATTTCGTTCAGAGAAATAGTGCAGTGCCGGTCACCGATCCGTACGATAGACGGATGTGCCTCACGTTCGGTTTCGCCTAATGAACGCAGAGCAGTCCGGGCTGTTCGTAGTCGGGCACCGATCCGTACGACAGATGGATGAGCCTCTCGTGCGGTTAGGCGGGTAAGTGGGACCGATCGCAAAAAAAAAAAACGCGACCGTGAGTGTAAGCTAGTGCCGAGGAGAATCAAGTGCCGAGGAGAATCATAACGACGCCTAAAGAAGTATCAAAGAAGTTACAAGACAAACACATGGCTATCGGCCATTTTCACGAAAGCGATTTCACGAATGGTCATTTTCACGAATGACCATTTTCATGCACGACTATGTTCACGAAAATTATTTATCAGTTGGTGGTTTATTTTTCTGTTGTTAAACATTAAATACTGTATGAAAACATCCGCAAGTAGTCCAAATTTGCATCTTGCTCTTTGTAAGTGTGGTAATTAGCCTCTACAGCCCTTGTTCTGTCTTGGAGTATTAGCCTTTTTTTTCGGAGCTACCTTCAAGTTCCTCCCTAAATTGAACTTCTGTATTTGGATTTTCGTATCGTGAAAATGGTCATTCGTAAAAATTACCATTCGTGAAATCGCTTTCGTGAAAGTGTTCATTCGTGAACATAACCATTCGTGAAGTGAGGTATTCGTGAAAATGGTCATTCGTGAAAATGACCATTCGTGAAATCGCTTTCGTGGAAATGACATGAAATCCAAACACATTCGCCCTAACTCTTTTTTTAATCTTTTTAATTTAATTCATCCGAAAAAAGAACACTAAAACTGCGAAAAGTGAATGAAAATCAGCTACGCGCAAAAAATGTGCCAATAATTAAGGAGTTATTACAACAACAAAAATTGTGATAGCTGTCGTCGGCGCATCAGGAACAGCAAAGAAGGAAATAATGTCGAGAACAATAATGATCAAGTTGAAATGGTACGTAACTATATCATATTAATAGGGTTCAATAACATAGCCAGCAGCAGCGTTCTGCTACCTTCATTCCTTTAGTCAGTAAATTCTCTTATTTTAATAAATTTAATAAGTAAATAATTGTTCAATATTCCTTCAATATCGCTAATGAAGTTTTTTTTTGTATTATAGCCGGAAAGCGGACCATTATTGAATAATCGCGTGGAATGTTTAAATAAAGGATTGAGTTTATTAGGATCTTCTCCTATTAGAAAACGAAAATTGTTGCAAAAAAGATATTCTGAGGAAAAAGATAAAAAAAATTACAGAAGTGATTAAAAGAAAAAAATTTAATTTAACTGACGATGGTCCAGATGCTACTGATGATAATGATATAGCAATTCTAACAACTTTGCAAGAAATTTTAATACCACTGAAGACCGTACTCATAAAATTAAAATTTTAACCAAATATAGCCAAAGAAAAAGGCATATTAAGCAATCCGAACCAGAAAAAGCCATAAATTTTTAGAAGTAGATACTACCTTCTATCGTCTGATGATCACACTCAATTAATGTCAGGCCAAAAAGATTACGTCTCTGTAAAAGTGGATGGAAAAAAAAAACTACTAATGTTGTTAATCGAAATTCACTAGCTTACGACCGAAACATTGTGTACTGGCAGGAGCGAGTGGTACTCTTGTGTCTATCCAATACATGAAAATGTAAAATTATTAATAGATGGAACAAATTTAAAATCAATCACAGGCGATGCACAACGACCTATCAAAAATTAAATTGATTGCTTGGATCGTATGGTGTGTGATTTGCAATCTACTGATAGTTTTTTTGGGTTTAGTGCGAAGCGCCCTGGTGTAAGTAATGTCATTGAGCAGTTAGAACACAATTTTGAAGAAAAATTTATCGACAATATTCAGTATAAACAGTAGGTTACAACTGAAAGAACTTCATTACACACCTTGATATCTAGTGTTGATGAATTTTTAGATTAAGATTTTTTTAGGTTTATGAAAATTATTGCTACATTCTTTTTTAGTCAATAAACAAAGAGAATTTTTTAATGAAAAGAAAACGAAATTAATGATAAATTAATTAGTGATTTTTCTGAAAACTACGCTTTCATAATTCAGAATTCTGTTCAAGGTATACATTGGAATAATGATCAAGTGACAAGATGACAATGATGACTTGAAAATCAAAAGCTTTGTTTCAATTTCTGAATCTTACGTCACGATACTATTGCTGCTAATGTCTTTCAAAGTCAACTCGTGGAATTCATTAAAACATATTTTAAAGATATACATAGATAAGATAATATATTTTTCGGATTTATATTACTCATCATATAGAAGATTTTAAAATAGCAGCTGAATGGCACTTTTCCCCGACCTCACATGGTAAAGGACCATGTAACGGAATGGGTGGAACATTAAAACGACTTGCTGCTAGAGCTAGTCTTCAAAGAGTAAATAATCCTATCGACACACCGGAAGAGTTTTTTATATAGGCGACTAAAGCTCTACTAAATATAACGTGTCGCTTAGGGTGTTTTTTTTTTCAAACTTTTGGAAAGGGATTTTATTTATTTTTTCCTATACTATAGCTTGAGGAATAAAAATAATTGTCCCAACATTTGAGCTTCCAAGCTCAAACCTGAAAACAGCGTGGAATTTCGTTGAAATTTAATGAAAAAACCGACTTATTAAAACGTAGAAAAAGTCTTCCTTAGGTGCCAAGATATAGCGTTTTGGTTTTTTTAGTTGAATGGGGGTCGCCACCCACTGTTGTAAGACCACGCCTTTATTTTTCATGTGACGAAGGAAGTATTTTTATTTTTTTTTTTTAATTTGCGGTCCTATGTCACAGAATGGGGTTTGAAGAAAATTCTCCCACAATTTCAGCTTCCTAAATCAAACCTGCGAACGGCGCATCTACTTTGTTTCCTAGTACAAATCATATGAAAAACGAAAAACCAAAACAACGAAAAACAGATTTTTTTTTTTGCGTTTTCTGTTTTTCCTTTTTTTTTTTTTGCTATTTCGTTTTTCATATGATTGTACTACACGGAGTATATTAAACTCAGTTTTATCTTCAGTTTAATATACTCTGTGTTAGTGGTAATACATTATTTTAAATCTTCCTGATGATGAGTTGCATGAGCAACTCGAAATATTGAAGAAAATAAAAAATATAACACAAAAACAAAATTTTAAAATGTTGTTATTTTTCAAAATTTTTGATGACCTAGAGCCAGCCAAACAATCCTATATTAACAATAAAGGTCGCTAAAACTCTCAAATTAATAATTTTTTAAGAAATAATTTTTTTTAAGTTCGTTCAGCCAAATCAAAAAATGTGTCGGTCAATTTTTGTCAAAATTCGTTCGGTTTGTATGTATTCATTCGATTCAAATTTATTGTTTCAAGCAGGTTTATTAGATGCAAATACATCAGAGACAAATGCTGGTGCAAAGAGAGCTCATAATATTTAGATTTTTCTTTCACGAGATATAGATGAAACTGTATAATAAAGCATTCATTCCCATATAAATTCTATGGAAAACTACATAAAAAGCTCGATGAGCCACCAGTAAATCTATATATGTATAAATAGGCAATGTCTAAACGGTTACACCACTTTTCCTCAGCCATAGCACGACATAATCGCTCAATTTTTTTTTGTTGGAAAGGTTGTGAAGAGAAGGGGGGGCATGTATACTTTTTTTTCAATAGTAGGAGGTGCCACACCCATGGAGAGGAAAAACGTTTCCAAGGCTAAACTAATGGACCGATTTTGATGAAATTTTGTATTAAGATAGATTGAATCTTAAAAAGATTATTAAAAACTCTGATTACTTAAATGAGGCGTGGTGTCGCCCCGAATATGAAAAACGATATCATATGTGCCACTACACCGATTTTGATGAAATTTGGTATGTAGGTAGATTGAATATTGAGTAAAAATATATCTTTTTTAGAGGGGAGTGCCACGTCTCTTAATGGAAAATACGTCGTTACTACTAAACTAACAGACCTATTTTGATGAAATTTTGTTGGGATATAGACTGAACCCTAAGAAGTATTTCTAAAAACTAAAGGAGGCGTGGCAACACTTCTAACAGGAAAAAGCGTTCTCACTACTAAGCTAATGTGCCGATATTGATGGAATTTAGTACAGAGATAGGTTGAACCCTGAGGATAGCTATTTGTTTTAAAGTGGACGGTGCCAACCCCCAGTCGGAAAATATGTGTTCACAGCTAAGCTAATGAATCGATTTTGATGAAATTTGGTATGAAGACAGATTGCGCCCTAAAGAAGAAAAAGGGATAGTGGTAAGGATATAGCAACATGATATGTACTATGACTTACATTTTTGGAGCGATGACAAAAAATTACTCTTTCCAGTTCAGTTTTTGAATACTATAAGGCGAAGTCCATAAATAACGTGAGTCAAAACAGGGGGGAGGGGGTCCGGAAAAATCTCACCAAGTTTCACAAAGGGGAGGAGGGGGGGCCCGAATTTTCAAAAATACTCCTCACGTAATTAATGGACGGCCCCTAATCGAATCTTAGAGTTGAGACATGCAACAGCTTCTTACTCGTTGTTTGTGAGATTAGAGAGGATTATCTATACATAAATAGGCAGTTGCGAAACGGCTCCATCATTTTTTAACTGCTATAACACAACATAATCGTTTAGTTTTTTTTTGTTGTAAAGGTTATGAAGAGGACCAGTGCAGAATGTAAATTTTTTAATAGTAGGCGGAGCCACGCCTTCAACATGAAAATACGTTTCCACGGTTAAGCAAGTGGACTGATGTTGGTGAAATTTGGTTTGGAGATAGATTGGAACCTTAAAAAAAGGTATTAAAATCTTCAAGTTCTTTAAGGAGGCGTGGCATCGCCACAAATGGGAAGAACGGTATCACGGCTGTGCCACTACACTGATTTTGATGAAATTTTGTATGTAGCTAGATTGAATCTTGAGTAAAGATATTTGTTAAGAGTGAGCGGTAGCACGTCTCTAACAGGTAAAAATGTTTTACTACTAAGCTAATGGACCGATTTTGATGAAATTTGGTATGGAAATAGATTGAAGCTTTTTTTATGTGGGTGGTGCCACGCTCTTAACAGAAAAATATGTTTCCTTAGCTAAACTAATTGACTGATTTTGATGAAATTTGGTATGGAGATATGTATATAGGGAAATGGCAACATTTCAGCATGATTTTTATTTTTAAAAGCGATGACAAAAACAGCTCTGTTTTATATCAGTTTTTTAATACCAAAAGCATTTTTAATTGTTGAATTTCAACCACTGGACGAACTCTAGTATTAATATAATGAGCTCTCCTTGTACCAGAATTTTTCTATGATGAACCCTGAACTTTTAAACCTGTTTGAAAAAAAATTTACTACTGACTTACGCTCTGCTGTAGATAATGGTAACTTATGCATAATGGCTTTATTGAATTTACTAATACATTTGATTATGTAGAACACGCACTACTATTGAAAAAATTGAACTATCAATTTGATTTTTCCAATACTGCTTTGAAGTTAATGAAAAATTACTTGTACGACAGGGCATTGACAATTGTCACTGAACAGGGGTCGTCCCGACCAATTGTAGTCAATTGTGGAGTGCCTCAGGACTCTGTTCTCGAGCCACTTCTGTTTTCAATGTTCATCAACGATCTGCCTGATATTGTGGGCAATTGTCAAAAACACGTACTGACGATGTGCCTTTTAGGCTCTCCGAGGACTGTGTGGCTAGAATAAACGAGGATTTAAATAACATTCATGCTTGGTCTTTTGTTGGGATGATTTGCTCGAATCATTCTACCACCACTCAAGACTTTGCGCCTCTAGTTTTAAATAATTATATTATTTCATATAATGAAAATGTAAGGTATCTTGGTTACAAAATAAACTATTTGCACGGGCCTTGGTGGTCAACAAGTTCATGTTCATAGTTTTGAGAAACAAATTCAGATCTAGTACTATTGCGCATATCATAGTAAGTCGCTGAAAAATCATACACTCTATATTTGTATTGAAACTTTAAAATTTAACCGCCTCCATGAAAATTAGAACAGATGGTGTCTTAAAAAAAACAAATTTTCAGCATATTTAGCAATGGTTTTTTTCCTCTTAAAATTGTATGAAGTATATTTTGACTCACCTTGCTCAGCCTATAAAAAAAATTTAAACTCTTATATTGTGAAGTTATTGTATGTAAAACTTGAGGATAAGTTTGTGTTCAATTTTGTACAATAAAAAAAGTGATACAAGTACTGCTATCGAAAACGTATGAGATTATCTGTCATTTGAGTCATAGCTGTATATTAGAAAATAAACGGATGCTTTATGCAGTTTTCGGATAAATCATACTAAAAATCAGCAAAGTTTGTGACTTGTATTTTCTGTGTTAGATAATAAATTTAATTTTACTTACATTACTCAATGAAACATCGACTTCAGTAACAACAACCGTACAGGATAATCTTGGTCGAGCCCTGGTACGCAATGGTAACTTGCAGCGTTCGCGCTTGCATTGCGATCGGGCACTTATTGGCTTAATAATATAATCGTGGTTTCTGCTATCACGTAATACATTTATACGCTCCAGAAGCTCCTTAGATGTTAAGTTGTAGCAAGAATTTTCAACCGTCATTCGGTCCCAGTATACAGCGAAATTACTCAACTCAATTAACTTATACGCGATATCTTTTTCGGTAGAAGTTTTAGAACCCAATGACCATTTTGAATCACAACTCTGCACAGTTAATGAGTCAATTGTAATGCCTGCGACAAAATTAAATGTTGGAACTGTACAACAGTCTTCATAGCGAATATGTACATCGATAATTTTAAGCTCCAGATTCTCCACTATATTTGTTGCAAGCGCAGTGCCGTAATTGAGCCAATTTGTGTAAGAAGTGGCATAGTAAAAACTTCCCGTTTGTTGATAGCCCTTCTGCGCCCTCCATACCGCTTCCTTTGTATCGAGTTCCGATAATTTGTACTGAAGCTCAGCCAGACGCTCAACCTCATCATCCCAATCATTAGGATCCTTTGGACTGAATACTGCATAAACCTTCTCAATAACAATGCACCATGGTGCCGTCTTAAATTGTCGGACGGGAATTTGTAGTTTTATCTTTCCAATAACACCAGACACAACCTGAACAGGCAAGCCAAAAGATCGCAATGCATCCTTTCGAATTGGAACGTTTTCCAGCTCCACCTCACCTATAATTAAAATAGTGATATTTATCCAAATATTAAAAATAAAATCTGCAAAAAATAAATCGCTTACCAGATAACAGGGCAACTGACAGCTGGGCTGGGTTAAAGTCTTCTAAATATTTTCCAAGATAAGTATTTAGCACCCAAGTTATCAGTTCTCTCAGCATTTTATTTTTTACCTAGTAAAGTATTATAGTAAATGACTTTTTAGAGTTAAAAGATGTTAATTAGAAACAATATGACATAAACGCTTGCTCAAGCTGAATTAAAATAACAATCACTGGAAATTTAAGAATATTTTGATTTTCTTTAGTAATAACAGCTGTTAGCATGTACCATTCAGAAATAGAGTTTGCAAATGATGGCGAAACGGTTTTTTTTTCACACAGTGTGTGAAATAGTATGAATATACTTTTCTACACAATTAAGGCACAACTAAACTATGAATGCCTAGACAGAAGTCATATTATACATCTCGTAAATTGTGTTTTGAAACTATAATGTACATAACAAAAAAATTCGTTAAGTTTCGTTAAATGGAACAGGTTTACTTTAGCTCCCATTCTACAATTTTTTTTTTTTGGGGTCATAGGGAGTGAGCTGCAAAAAAAAGAATAGTGAAAAAAAGTGTCGCTCGGATCTGGTTTCGGATATATAGCCATCGGAAGTTGCGGATATAAATTTTGTAAAAGTTGGGAACCCCTAAATGAATATCACAAATATGGGTGTTATAAGGAAGACGGACTACAATAATGGTAATCAAAACTTTGAAATTTAACTTATAATGTTATTTATTTATTTATTTATTCAATTCAATTAATCAATTAAAACGCTCTATAGATTTCAAAATTTAGCAAACTTAAATAAAAACGAAAAAATAATGAAATACCTAACGCACAGTCTTCTAGAAAATAGAAATAGGAAAGATATTGGGATTAAGGGCCAAATAGACGTTCATGCGTGCATGAGGAATCAAGTAATTGCTCATACAAACTGACCGTGTAGGTGGCTGATTGACTGATTGGTCATATGCATGAGCAATATTAAAATATTTTGATATTTTTTTGATTGAATATGCATGCATGATAGTGTATGCTGAACTTAGTTCAGTTTACATGATTTTTTGACGAAGAAGGTGACAATGAGTGCGGAAAAAAATTAGAAATATTATGCACTAAAGATAATTAGATGAAATAATTAAACTTTTGTACTTTGTTTATTAAAATACATTTTTTGAGCTTAAATTAAACTCATTTCATAATTTTTTTTTAATATTAAATGCAATTTTAATTGCCGCACATGCTTCTGACGTCATAATGTCAACACGTTAAAAGTTCAACCAAAAATGATATCCATCATGCGTGCATGAATGGTGTGTGTGGAAATCATGATGGCGTCGTCATTTTATTGATCATGCACGCATGAACGACTATTTGGCCCTTTACACTTTATGGATCAATTGAGAGCGATGAGCACTTAAGAAACATAAGACAAAAAGAAAATTTTATTTATAAATAGAAAAAAATTATGATTCAGAATGCGACAAATGTACTAAGGCAAGCTTCTTTTAGCTGCGGTGGCAGATGATTCCAAAGTCTTGCTACTATTATGGAAAAAGATCGTTCAAAGTGACAGAATAAAAAGGCTAAATTCGCAACTGACAGTTCCTTCTCGTATTAAGAAAAGAAAATATATTAATGGTATATGCTGGTTGCTGGTATTTTATGCAGCAATAGAAATAATATAGAAATAACATTGAAATAAGGGTTACGAATGAGCACCCTAGAAATTGGTGCACATAATCAGAAACATGATCTCTAGGTTGCAGGTGGTAGATATACCTAATTATTTGTTATACGACTCTATGTAAGCGAACCCAACGCTGTTCGCACCGGCTAACTGGCGGTTTCAGGAAGGTTTCTTAATCCTCCGCGTTGGGTCGAGGGCATAACAATAAATTTCACTTCCACTTAAAGGTGGAAGTGAATTTTGAAAACAGAAAAAAAAATCTCAAACTTCAAAAGAAAAAAAATAGAACCGAAAAATCCATAAAAAAAACTACAAATCTCTTTAATCACCGCCGTCAAGCATTTCCACACAAAAGAGGGAGAAAGGTCTTGCCTCCCCATGTACCCGCCCAACCTGTTCTGTTGATATCACCATCAAGAACAGCACCCACTTTCGAACCATCACCTCAAAAATTTCAACTACCGAAGCATTCCGCCGTCAGGTTTATCCGCCCCCCCCCCCCCTATTTAAACGATTTACCAGATATTCATTTTTTTATACTTTATAACATTTTATTTAAAACTATCAATTTTTAATTTTTTTTTTGCAGGTTCAAATTGGGACTAAGCGAACTACACTAAGTTGGCTCTTACAGCAAAAATATCCTGACCACATACAAAAAATATTTTAAGCATGTGATTACATTTTTTTAAATTCAGACAAATCAAACATGCTTAAACAAAATCCTAATTTTTCTATACAAAGCATGGCCTCAAGCATTTAAAATTCAAAATTTCTAAAATTGCAAAAAAAACTATGCTTGCCACACACAAAAAGAAATATATCTGTAATAGTATAAATATATATTAAATATGATTAAATATGTAAGTATAAAAGAATATGGTTTAAGTCAAATATATATTATATAAAATATTAAAAATTATGTTCCCGTTCCATTTCAGGTGCATTTGAGGAAAATTCTAGAATTCGGTTTAGTTCTCCGAATCACGAGCGCGATAAGACTTTACACGAGCGCCGTTATTTAAAAAAAAAAATTTCCTAAGCCCCGAAAGAGCTCTCGCGAATGTTCAAGAACGGTTAAGCGCAAAAAAAAATTAAAAAATATTTCAAATTCCGTTGTGTTTCCTTAATGCGGAAATATAACAAAAAAAGAATAATCAAAATTACAATATAAAATTGTTGAAACACTAAAAATATAAATTTGCAGACAAATATGAAAATTTAAGATTTTAAAACTTAAATTAAATTATCTACACCGCCACTGTGTACAATAATCCACTTTATTCGAAACTCCACTTGTTTCGCATTCGGCACTCAAATCTTTATTAGGTTTGATCCCCGACTTTGAACTTTTTATTTTTGCGTTTTCGAGCTATAAAAACTGGACTCAAACCACGATGAAACATTCAACATCGTACGTAACGATCTACGTGATTTGCTCCGATTTTCGTAATCACGTATTTCACTTTTATTTAGTTGCGCGAATAAATTGGTGTATGCAAATGATAACTATTAAAAAGGAAATAGATTGTGGCTTTCGGACATTTGTTCCTGCAACTTTTCCACCACCTCTTGGCACGCAAGTAATTTGCCTTTATTTCCACCAGCCCACACTAGTTACGCATATAAAAGATACGTTGATTAAAATAAGTTTAAACACAAATCGCACACTTAAACTCACATCTATTTTCCACAAATTTTGCTTAAATTTTCTGCTGCCGCACTGACCTCTTTCCATTCTTCAGCTTGACTCCACTTTCTCTGCATTTACAAAAAAAAAAAGGATTTATTCCTTTTACTTAAAAAAAAAATCACAAAAAAATACTATAAGACTTCACCTCTTTTTTTATTTAACTTTATTTAAGTCACAGGAATTTCTAATTTAATTAGCAAATCACTGATCTTAATTTAAAAATTTTAAAAATTTTAAAATCAATTTCATGCAGATAAAGAGCGACTTATTGTTACGGCGTTGGTTTATCTTTTGAAACTTTGCACCGAAAGAACTTGTCGTCAAGCTAAAGATTTTTGGCAGGTCAGGTCAGCAGAACAAAGGAAAAAGGTTTTTAAAACATATATATTAATACATAACTTACATTTATTAACATATACCCTAAACCTACTTACTAGAATACAAACACTATAATTCTAACTAACAACTATATTCCATGGCTTATAACATTCAATACACACATATCCAAGAACCCAACCTTACGCCCCAGTACGTTGCATGTTGTCGCAACATTTTTTCGTTATATCGGCAAATTGGTAACACCGATAGAATTTTAAAAGTACTGGCTATCGGCCATTTTCACGAAAGCGATTTCACGAATGGTCATTTTCACGAATGACCATTTTCACGCACGACTATGTTCAATGAAATTATTTATCAGTTGTTGGTTTATTTTTCTGTTGTACAACATTAAATAAATATAACAGTTTACAGTACAATATTGGTTTAATTTTCTATTGTAAAGCATTAAATTTTGTATAAAAACATCCGGAAATAGTCAAAAATTTTATCTTGCTCTTTGTAAGTGTAGTAACTAGCCACTACAGTCCTTATTCCGTCTTGGAGCATTAGGCATTTTTTCTTCGGAGCTGCCTTCACGTTCCTCCCTAAATTAAACTATTGTATTTAGATTTTCGATGCGATGGAAAGGAAAGGCTGCTCTAAACGCACGAACTGTGATATCTACTACAGCGGCCATGCGAAGAGGCACTAATTTGGTTGCGGATTCGTTGTATGTCGAAAATTACGCCACCTAGTTTCCCGGTTCATGCCAATAAACGAAAGGTTGGTTACGATCCGCATCAAGGCAAAATTCTTCGGACGATACCACCAAGGATGATTTCCACGCAAGCCTAGAGGACGTGTATGACCGTTGTCCGACCCACGCTGTAAACATAGTCCACGGCGATTTTAACGCGAAGGTCGAAAAAGAAAGCATCTTTGGCGCTACAGACAGTCAGTTAAGTCTCCACGAGACCACTTCAAACAACGGTCTGAGACTGATGGACTTCGCCGCGGTGCGAAACATGGTCGTTAGTAGCACCAGATTTCAACACCTCGACATCCACAAGGCCACCTGGCTATCCCCGGATTAAAAAACGACAAACCAAATTGATCATGTTGTGATCGACGGAAGGCACGCTTCAAGCGTTCGTGGGGTCAACACTGACTCCGACCACTATCTTGTTGCAGCTAAGATCCGCATGCGGCTATGCAATGCGAAGAATGTACGCACGGGAATGCAACGAAAGCTGGACGTCGCCAAGCTGCAATCACAACGGATTGCCAAGGCCTACTCCGCTCAACTCTCGGTTAAGCTCAACCAACCAGCATCTGGAACCAACGACGCCGGTGGACTTTGGACACACATCTCCCACTCCATGAGCGCTGCTGCCGAGGAAGTCATTGGTTTCCAACGCCCATAACCTCGAAACCAATGGTATAACCAGGAGTGTCGCGATGCGACTGCTGCAAAAAACGTCGCATACAAGAAGACGCTGCAGTCAGCCGCAACGCGAGCCGTGCGAGAAAACCACCGCGAAAAGAGGAAAGAAGAGAGGCGGATTTTCAGACGTAAAAAAAGGGAGCAAGAAAAGCGTGAGCGTGAGGAACTTGAGGTGTACCAGGGCAAGAAGGATGCACAAAAATTCTATCAACAAGTTAAGCGTCTAACTCAAGGTTTCAAACCCGGAGACGAAAATGGAAATCTGGTTACAGATACACAGAGTGTACTGAGGTTATGGAGGCAGCATTTCTCCAACTTGCTTACGGGCGATGATTCCACCAATTCCGCCCAGAGAGAATGCAGTACGATACCACCAATCGATGATAACGCAGTGGAAGTACCATCACCTAGCCATGATGAGCTCCGTCAAGGTAGGGAATGACCTCTCCGAAACTTTTAATACCGAGCGCCATTTTCTTCAAAGGTGCTCAGCAGCTCCTTGCGTACGCTGATGATATTGATATTATCGGTCGGAGCAAGAGATATGTTACTGCTGCTTTCACTGCTATTGAAAAGGAATCAGCCAAAATGGGTTTGATGGTAAACGAGGGCAAGACGAAATACATGATATCTACTAAGAATAACAAGAGAGTGCGGGATCCAGACTCTCATGTTACAGCCGGCAGCTGTAAATTAGAAGTTGTCAAGGAATTCACTTACCTTGGCACTGCCGTAACCAGCAACAATGATGTCAGTCTGGAGATTAAGCGGAGAATAACAATTTCTAATAGGTGCTACTACGGTCTCAGTTAGCAATTACGTTGCAGATCGCTCTCTCGATCGACAAAACTAACACTCTACAAGACGCTCATTCTACCTGTGCTTTTTTATGGCGCTGAGGCATGGGTGGTTTCGACAACAGATGCAGCCGCTCTTGGGGTGTTCGAGAGGAAAGTTCTCCGCAAAATCTTTGGTCCTGTTCGAGTTGGCGACGACTATCGCATTTGAATGAACCACGAGCTGTATGAACTCTACGCCGACACTGACATAGTTAAGCGTATAACAATACAGCGACTACGCTGGCTGGGTCATGTCCATCGTATGGATAAAAAAGCTCCAGCGAAAAAGTTATTCGAAGGGAAGGTCCCCGGTCAACGACGAAGTAGGAGACCATGCCTCCGGTGGATAGACTAAGCTGAGGAAGCCCTAACCACGCTTGGCATTAACGATTGGAGAAGGCGCGCGCAAAACAGAGGCGCCTGGCGAGAGCTAATAAGGTCGGCCGTAACCTGACAACGGGTTGTTATGGCCATCTAAGTAAGCATTTAGATTTTCGTATCGTGAAAATGACCTTTCGAGAAATCGCTTTCGCGAAAATGGTTATTTGTGAAAATGACCATTCGTGAAAACGGTCATTCGTGAAAATGGTCATTCGTGAAAATGACCATTCGTGAAATCGCTTTCGTTAAAATGAGATGGAATCCAAGTACTAAAACATCTACAAGTGCGATATCACCAAACCTTTGGTATGGAAACATCCCCTTGAACTCTCGCTCTCACCTATCTCATTACTTCAAAATTTACTAAAAATAATGATGGCAGTCATTGCCGTGGTTCAACTGTGATGGTCAACGCAAGCTGTCAATTTATCAAATACCTGAAATGTCAAATTACTTAAAATCTGATATGCCAAATGTTTAGATTTGACATTAGACGGTAAGCCAATTTTGACATTGCATCCACCATCACAATCAAACACTAGCTGTCATAACAAGGTGCCAATAGCTTGACAGAAGCATAATAAAGTGTAAACAAAAAGTAAATAGTTAAAAAATCAAAGTTTATTAATTAAAAAAAATACACGGAGAGCAGCTAAATTTAATGGAAAGATTGTTTATATTTTATTAAAACACAATCGCAGTCTCTGCAGGTTGCCCAGATTAGTACCAGAGTAAATTTCTAAGCTATAGTATAAATGTGGCATTAAGATAGGATATGCTAGAAGATGTCTTATTTTGAAAGGGAGGGAAAAATTTAGGCTATATATTTTTTTAAGAAAAAATCTAACGCGAGAGATAACTTGATTGATATGTCAGTCAAACTTCAGACTAGGCTCAATAATTATCCCAAGATAGGATGCAGGATGAATTTTTGACCAATTTTTTTTTAAAAATCCTTATTTTTTCCAAAAAATGTGTTAATAACCTACAACTATTTTAGCATGCTAAAAAAGCTTAGTTTATTTTCGAAATTTTTGGTTTGTTTTATTGGCTTTCTTAATAAATATTAATAATTAAATGATTATTGAACTTTAGCCATTTTTCGCAGCGATCAACATTTTTTTATGTAAAATTTTACAAGTTGATACAATGCATTATGTATTAAACAAACTTTGATAACAAAGGAAAAAAACAACAACAACTCTAGAATATAGACATATGTTTCAATTCTTAAAATCTCATCAGTATATTTTTGGTTGATGTCTACGTCAGCACTCAAATTGCACCCGCCATATTAATGAAGAACAATCGAAAAGGTAATTTTTAATTTCAAGCAAATGTGGTTATATTTTAAGTGAATTTTTAAGATCACACCATTGCGTTGAATTTTTTCTCAATTAGCTGTACCCTTTTCTTTGTTTTGTTTACATCATTAAAGCGAGACGCCACGTGAGTGAGACGCCACGTGAGGAGAACTACGGTTTAATCCACTCACGTGGCGTCTCGCTTTAATGATGTAAACAAAACAAAGAAAAGGGTACAGCTAATTGAGAAAAAATTCAACGCAATGGTGTGATCTTAAAAATTCACTTAAAATATAACCACATTTGCTTGAAATTAAAAATTACCTTTTCGATTGTTCTTCATTAATATGGCGGGTGCAATTTGAGTGCTGACGTAGACATCAACCAAAAATATACTGATGAGATTTTAAGAATCGAAACATATGTCTATATTCTAGAGTTGTTGTTGTTTTTTTCCTTTGTTATCAAAGTTTGTTTAATACATAATGCATTGTATCAACTTGTAAAATTTTACATAAAAAAATGTTGATCGCTGCGAAAAATGGCTAAAGTTCAATAATCATTTAATTATTAATAGTTTATTTTCTTTAAAATTTTATATGGTTTATTTTTTCATATTAACTCCCTTTTTAACTGAAAAATAAACAAAAAAAATCCATTGAATTCTTATGGAAACTATGTATTTATTTATAGACAAAAACGATGAAACACAACAACAACAATGACTATTACAACAACAACAATTATAATAGGATGATTCTCATTATAAAATGATAAGATTGTTAAATAAATTAATAATTATTTAAATTGTAAAGTAATGTTGAAAAAAAAGAACGCCGCAGACAAAAAATTTCGATAATCGTATTATAATAATATTTGTTGTTCTAATAGTCGTTGTTGTTATATTTTTTAATTGTTTTTGTCTATAAATACATAGTTTTTATTAGAATTAATTGAATATGTGTTTGTGTTTTTCGGTCAAAAAGGGGGTGAACATAAAAAAATTACAACAAAGTAGACACCATTTTTAAGGGAATAAATTTTGATTTCTTAACATGCTAAAAAAGATATAGGTTATTAACACATTTTTTGGAAAAACAACTTTTTTTTTAAAAAAAAAATTGGTCAAAGTTTCTGAGAAATCATAATATCTCCAAAATTATAGGTTAAATTTTAAAGTTTTGCTCACCATTATTGAAGGCAGCTTAGCAAAACTATCTATTTGGATTTGAATTGTAACTTTAATATAATTTTTAAATAAATATTCGCTCTACTTTTAAAACTCACAATGAGCAAAGAGATTCATCAATCTTTTGTTTATCTTGAAAGATCGAGGTGTAAATTTCGTAGGGTTGTTTTTTGGGAGCGAAATGGTCCCGAAGCCGGTCGATAGCAAAAACCCAGCTGTCGAGCTCGAACCGGACTCCAGAGTACCTAAAGCTATCAGATGCCCTGCCTACGAAAGTAGTCCATCTGAAAAAATTCCCATTTTCTAATAAAAAACAAAAATTGTACAATTTTTTTGATTTCCATAAAAATATTTTTGATAAGCAAAAAAAAGGTCCCTGTTTTTGTACGAAAAACACTAGCAAAATGATAACAATATTTGAGATACACTTCAATATTTTCCATTCACAAAATATTTTACAATGCTAACTTCAAAAGTAGTACATTTCAGTTGAAAAGTATTAAAGTATTTTTGCCTTGCAAAAGTAGTACATTTACTTCTAAAGTATGTCATCTGGTAACCCTAACCGTACCACAACGCTGCGTATTTGCATAGTAACAGCGGTAGTTCTTTTAAAGCCACGTCGTCTGGTATCTTCTTCATATCCTTTATGGTGGTAAGATTTATTGCGAAATTTTCAAAATTTTCGAGATCGGTTTCACCGTTGAACAGCTCAGAAAAAGCGCTGAGGGTTAATAATAATTATATGTTAATAATAATCTATGTCAAGTTTTATATAAAAAACCAAAGCTAGTCATATTTTGTAATTAATATAATATAACCATGTTTTTTAAAGCAAAGAATTATATATAAAAGAAATACGCTCCCAGAAATGTCGGTAATTGGAACGTATTACTATTTTGTCAAGATTAAAATTACGGCATTAGAATGAGGGCAAATGTGATTTTGCGCATTGGGATTGGCAACGAAGCTGAAATTCCCTCTGATGTGGCATTTTCTATTTTATTTATTTAAATTAGTAGAGAATTGATTTGAAAATTAAAAAAAAAGGGGGAAACCTTTCAGAAATTATACAATAATTTCAATATTAATTGTGATTATTAAAAGGACGAAGTCCCTGATGATAAATTACTCACTAAGTGAATTCCTTCCACATTTGTCTTACGGCTTGAATTGAAATTTTTTTATAAAACCCAAAATATTTCGTAATTTCTATATTTTTCAACATGATCATGACAGTAACAATAAAGGTAATATTAAATTGTCCCATTAAAATTTGACAGCAAAATGTGGCTGCCAAAAAATTCTTCAACTCAATTTTTGTTGTTTACGTTTTGCACAATTTAGTATAACCTATATTTCTCAAATGCAGCTCAAATGTAAAACAAATTAATTAATTATGTAATGCAAATAAAAAATGGCGAGTAATTTATCATCAGGACTTTCGTCCTTTTAATAATCACAATTAATATTGAAATTATTGTATAATTTCCGAAAGGTTTTTTTTTTTGCGATCGGTCCCTGCGGTCCCACCTACCCGCCTAACCGCACGAGAGGCGCATCCGTCTGTCGTACGGATCGGTGCCCGACTACGAACAGCCCGGACTGCTATGCATTCATTAGGCGAAACTGTACATGATGATGGGTTCAGCAATTTCCGATCACAGAGTGAGCACAATTTCTACTAAGCCTAAATAAAGGAAAATGAACTTCAAGAACTTAAGAAAATAATTATTTTTTGTTTTATAATATTGAGAAAGTCTATGGGTGTAATAAGATGACAAATGTTATTATAATCATTACATATACACCGAAATGGACAAAAATGAGCGTAGTTAGAATTACATATATCAAGTCTTAGGAAACGAAAGTGTCTCAAATCCCTTCCTGGACTATTAAAGTGGATCAGCAACAACTCAGAGTTTATAGAGCCGGAGAAAAGTTCATTTAAAAAAGTTACATTTAGCATAATTCTTCGACTGCGTAGTGTTGGTTAACGTATTAGTTTGAGGCGGCTTTCATATGAAGGTAAATTCGAGTCCGGATTCCAAGGTAGCCCACGAAGTGAAAACAATAGAAATTGTTTCTGCACCGACTCCAGCATATCAATGTATATATTATATTGTGGTGGTTTCCCCCTTTTTTTTAATTTTCAATTCATGTAGCATTTATTTTCATTTTCTTATTTTCAAAAAACTTCTCTATTAATTTAAGTAAATAAAAAAGAAAATCTTAATAAAATAGAAAATGCCAGATCAGAGGGAATTTCAGCTTCGTTGCCAATCCCAATGCGCAAAATCACATTTCCCCTCATTCTAAGACCGTAATTTTGATCTAGACAAAATAGTAACTCGTTCCGACATTTCTGGGAGCGTTATATTATATAACGTTAGATCTCGTTTATCATGAAATTTTATGTTTAAAGAGTATGAAAAATGATATCCAGTCTCTTATGTCTATGCTTCAAGTCTTAAAGGAAGAAAAAGAGGCTTTATTAGATAAAGTCAATGCTCTTCAAAAAGAAGTAAATTTATTGAAGGAGAAAAATGTAGAAAAGTTTGTTGAAATTGTTGGTGCACCTAATATCAACAATGATAATGCTCTTGATTCCGCATTAAAAATATTAAATGAGGGGCTGGATGCCAAAATTACAGAAGATCATATTGATGAATGTTACGTTAAGACTATTAAGGCTAAAGACCACTCAGCTAATAATAGTTCCGTAAATATTCTTTTTGTAAAATTTTTATCGTTAAGGAAGAAAAGGGTAATAATGAGAAAAAAAATTTCTAATAGTAATAAATTGAATGGAAGATTGTTTGACGGCGTTGGTCATCAAAAAATTTTCATTAATGACAGTCTTTCTGTGCAGACAAGGAAACTGTTCCAAGCTGCAAGAAATGTAAAGAATGAAAAAGGTTTTGAGTTTGTTTGGGTAAAGCATGGCAGAGTTTTAATGAGAAAAAAGGAAGGTGATAGGCCAATTGTTTTAAGTTCGTACGAAGAAATTGAAAGAGTAACTTAAGCTCATTACTTTGTATTTGTTTATTTGTAACTCATAATGTTTCTCTTTTGTTGCATCTTAAGTCTTTTAAAATAAATTTCTTTTCTGAAATATGGATATATGACTACGAGAAGACAGTTTTTGATATTCCTGGTTATAAATTTTATGCTAACTGTAACTATCATTACGCAGCTGGCGGTGTAGCCGTTTTTGTCTTGAATAGTGTAAATTGTGAATTTTTAAATTTTAGTTTGAGTAACTAGTTCTGATGTGCTTAAGGTCAAATGCTCTATAGACAAGCAGGCATATCATTTCATTTGCATGTACAGATTTCATGAAACTTCTTTTTTCGATACATTTTTAAGCGACTTAATAAGCTATTGCTTATTGGTGAGCGATAGAAGTGATAATTTAAAGTTTTAGGCGATATTAACATTAACATTCTACAAGATCCTTTGCAAGTGGATAATTATCTATCGTTACTTTCCTCTTTTGGTCTAGAATCATTAATGAGCCCACTAGAATATCTGACAATTCCGCTACTTGTATTGATCATATTTTTGTTCGTTTAAGAAGATCGAGTAATATTGCAATTAGTAGTTGTGTTTGTGATCTCCATTTATCAGATCATTTTCTGACCTGCCTCTATTTTGAGAACGTTAATATCCACAAAACGTATGTTCTTTCTAGTCTTTCTAGGACAATCACTGACTTTGATGTCCTAAATAGATATTTATTTTCTGAGTCATGAGATAGCATTTACGATGAACCTGACCCGTCAAGGGCATACAATAAATTTATTAATACCTTAGCACAGTATGTTAACCTATCTACTAAGACGACCAGGCCTATAACATCTTTCAATAAGAAATTAAAGCCTTGGATGACTAATGAGCTGCTTAATAAGGTAAAAAAGAATAATAAGCTGTATAAGAAATTTAAAAAATTTCCAGGTAATATTAGCCTTAAACTTATATATAAAAATTCGTGCAATGATATATCGACTGCAACTTTCATTTGCAAAAACAATTTCTATGCAAACGAATTTAACAAAGTGGAAGGTAATGCTACAAAAAAATGGAGCATAGTTAATAATATTCTAAATAGGACCACTGATAATGTTACAGTACATGATCTGAAAATAAATAACATACTCTGTACTGAACCAAATGAAAAGGCTCATCACTTTAATAATTTCTTTGCAAATATTGGAACCGAAGTAGTTTCAAATAATGGATTAAATTCTACACAGTGTGATTGTCTACAGAAAGAAAGTTATATTTCTGATAGTTTTTATTGTGAGCCCGTTACATCGTATGAAATTTACAAAACTATTATGTCGCTGAAAAATTCTAGTTCATGTACTAAAAATAGTTTTAATAATGTCTTTGTTAAGAAAATAGTTTTTAATATTGTAGACATTCTGTGTTACTTATTTAATAAGAGCATTGAGTCTGGCATCTTTCCAGATGAGCTGAAAAGGTCGGAAGTCATTTTATTATTTAAAAAAGGAAACAAGTTCAATATTAGTAATTACCGACCAATTTCAATTTTGCCTTCATTTTCCAAAATTTTTGAAAAATCGGTGAAAGTCAGAATGGTTAATTTTTAAAACAAACATAAATTTTTCAATTATATTCAATTTAGGTTCAGAGCTGGAACTTCAACCGAAGACGCCTTGCTTAAGTTTTGTGACAATGTCTATGGAAGCTTAAATGATAAAAAATTTCTGCTGCTCTTTTTATTGATGCAAAAAAAGCATTTGATACCGTGGATCATCAAATATTGCAAAGAAAATTATCTAAGTGTGGTTTTGGAGGAACTATTCAACAATGGTTTTCTTCTTACTTAACGAACAGATCTCAAAGGGTAAAAGTTGGCAATCATTACAGTTCCTCAAGCAGAGTACTTATTGGAATTCCCCAGGGTTCTGTCTTGGGACCAATTTTATTTTTAATTTATATAAATTCGCTGTTTTCAAACAAATTTTTGGGTAAACCCAAGGCCGTATCCAGGATTTTATTTCGGGGGGGTGTTTTGGATTTGAAATTGTGATAAGCCCGAAAAATAAATAGGGATTATTACCGAAAAACAGCGGACATAAGGCTCAAAATTGCGTTGTGCTATATCCGGGTACTATAATAATGTTAAAACCAAATTTATTAAAGACAGTAATGACACAGTACCAAATACATACAAAAACAGCACTGATACTAACTACTTACTTATGATCATAATTCTTAGAACAACAAAAACTGCAAAGAAAAAATAAAAATTGCATTTTAAATAAATTTTATCACTACATTTTTGTGAAATGCTCCAAAGCAGTTGGTGTCCTGTGAGCGATAATAGTAAAATTCAGTATCTTAGACACACCCGTATTTGACCAGATTTATCTCAAAAGCCAGGTGTGATAAAAACTAATTAAAATCACATTTCAATTCAGCGTCAAAATTACCATAGAAAATGATACAAAAAAATTCGATTTTCTTAAGAAAAAGGTGATTTTAGTATAAAGAGACAATGATAGGACTTAATTCTTAATCTGAATTATTCATGACTCCAATCTTTCCTCTTGATCTACCGTTTTATACAGTGCTGAGCTGATTCTATTTCTCATATTTTCGAATTGAAATAAAACACATACAATTGTTAAATTATTATTTTGGTCTTATTAGCTAGATAATTTTATTTATGCCATTCAGCATTTAAATATGATTTTGTACATGGGGTAAAACACACGAAAACGCCACCTGAAAAAAATTTTGGCTCCGATTTGGGTGAAATTTGACATGATTGTAGTATTGATGCCTGGCAATAAAAGTGTGTTTAAGATTTTGCCCTAATATTATTTGTTGCTCAGATACGCGGGTATGAAATTCACGATTTTCGTACTTTTTCAGAATAAGTGTTTTTTTTCGAAAATTCATAGCTTACAGCAAACTTTATCAATTAATAATTGTTGAACGTACATTTTTAGGTTTTTACTTGTACGTTTCAAAAAAAATATTGATTTTGAAAACAAAAATTTTTTCACAAAAATTTTGCGAATTGAAAAATATTTTTGCATTTTTTTTTAAAAAACCATATTTTAAAACTTTTTTTTTTTTTTTTGAAAAAAAACTTTGATTTATTCTGCGCTTAATGCCGTAAAAATTTTCGTGGGAAAAAAATTATTTATATTTTTTTTTAATTTTAAAAAAATTTAAAGAGCTAAAACTCTGTAAATTGAAATGAATTTTTCAATTTTTTTTTGAAAAATCCATTTCTGAATATTTTTTTGTTTTTATAATTTTAGGTTTTTATTTGTACTTTTCAAAAAAAAGTACTCATTTTGAAAAAAAAAATTTTTTCGCAAAAATTTTGAGAATTGAAAAATATTTTTGCATTTTTTTAAAAAAACCCATATTTTAAAAATTTTTTTTTTATTTTTAAAAAAACTTTGATTTATTCTGCGCTTAATGCCGTAAATATTTTTGTGGGAAAAAAATTATTTATATTTTTTTTTAGTCTTAAAAAAAATTAAAAAGCTAAAGTTTTGTAAATTGAAATGAATTTTTTTAAGTTTTTTTGAAAAATCCATTTCTGAATATTTTTTCGGTGAAGTTCAGATTACAGCTTGATACGCAAGCTTTAAAATGATATGCCATAACATGAGGGCAAGTAGTTAATTAAAATGTTTGAGCCCTTAACCTGAAAACTAAAACTGAAATTTAAAATTAGTGCATTAGCCTTTCATCGCGTAGTACAGCGCGGCCATTATCACAACTTCAAATCCAAAACACCCCCCCGAAATAAAATACTGGATACGGCCTTGGGTTTACCCAAAAATTTGTTTGAAAACAGCGAATTTATATAAATTAAAAATAAAATTGGTCCCAAGACAGAACCCTGGGGAATTCCAATAAGTACTCTGCTTGAGGAACTGTAATGATTGCCAACTTTTACCCTTTGAGATCTGTTCGTTAAGTAAGAAGAAAACCATTGTGAATAGTTCCTCCAAAACCACACTTAGATAATTTTCTTTGCAATATTTGATGATCCACGGTATCAAATGCTTTTTTTGCATCAATAAAAAGAGCAGCTGAAATTTTTTATCATTTAAGCTTCCATAGACATTGTCACAAAACTTAAGCAAGGCGTCTTCGGTTGAAGTTCCAGCTCTGAACCTAAATTGAATATAATTGAAAAATTTATGTTTGTTTTAAAAATTAACCATTCTGACTTTCACTAATTTTTCAAAAATTTTTGAAAATGAAGGCAAAATTGAAATTGGTCGGTAATTACTAATATTGAACTTGTTTCCTTTTTTAAATAATAAAATGACTTCCGACCTTTTCAGCTCATCTGGAAATATGCCAGACTCAATGCTCTTATTAAATAAGTGACACAGAATGTCTACAATATTAAAAACTATTTTTTTAACAAAGACATTATTAAAACTATTTTCAGTACATGAACTAGAGTTTTTCAGCGACATAATAGTTTTGTAAATTTCATACGATGTAACGGGCTCACAATAAAAACTATCAGAAATATAACTTTCTTTCTGTATACAATCACACTGTGTGGAATTTAATCCATTATTTGAAACTACTTCGGTTCCAATATTTGCAAAGAAATTATTAAAGTGATGAGCCTTTTTATTTGGTTCAGTACAGAGTATGTTATTTATTTTCAGATCATGTACGGATCATGTACTGTATTTTCGGTATTGGTGATAACTTAGCCACGGGCCTGTAGTTTGAAACATCATTTTACACCCTTTCTTGAAAATGGGGATAAAGTTTGTATTTTTCCAAAATTAAGGAAAATAGCTTTCTCGAGTTGATGTATTAAATAAAAAAAACTGAGGGGCTGACTCAGAACAGAGCTGAAGTTAACTAAAACTGTCGCAGGAATACCATCAGGCCCGGAGTTGAAGTTATCATCAACAGATGAAATATATTTCTCTATGAGGTCAGGAGAGAAAGATATCTCATTAACCGAAACTAAAGGGTCGTTATCCATATATTCAAAATAGTTGATTTCAGGGATAAATCAATCCGAAGAAAATCATTCATTAAACAAATTAGCAAACAACCCGGCTATAATTTGTGGGTCACTAGTGAGCCCATCAACTGTTTTAAGCTCAGATATATATAATGCTTCATTCGAATACTATAGTCGTCGCCAACTCGAACAGGACCAAAGATTTTGCGGAGAACTTTCCTCTCGAACACCCCAAGAGCGGCTGCGTCTGTTGTCGAAACCACCCATGCCTCAGCGCAGAGTGGCTCCTTTTTCAAAAAGTGATTGCTAAAATCAAATTTTCGATTTCTGATTTTCGAAACTTTTTTTTTTTATTTAAAAGATATTTGATCATAGGTTCTAAAACCGAAAACTTTTTTGATTTATGACAAGTATTTTGGTTTTTATGGGTGCTCAAAGTTGAATAACTTTTTATCTTTCATTAAAATAGCATTTTTTTACATTTTTCGCAATATTAAAAATGGAAAATTTCAAAAGTTTAAAAAAACATGGGAATTTGAATTACGCTCTCTGAATTTATGGTATTTAAAAATAAATAATTTTCACAAGATGTAAAAAAAATTTTAGTTAGTAATTTTCATGAATTTTTCAAAAAAGGTCGTTTTTAGCATAGTTTTTCAAATTTACCTTGGCCTATAATCCACAAATCAATGTCAATCAAGGATTGGTGAATGAGAAATTATAGCTGACATATCTGCCAACAAAAATCATGTGGGTCTTACCTGCATATATTTACCCATTTAGAAGTTATAGCTACTTATGTGACATGATATGCATAAAACTGAATTTGTTGTGTGATGACGATTTTCAGTCTATGATATTTTGACTTGGAAATTGTTAATCTGAATTTGATAGAATGTTTTTAGCGAATATAGACATCACTCAAAATAAATTAAAAATTGTAAATATGGACGTTACCACGCCCCTTTCTTAATTTATTCTTCCTATTTCCAAAACTATTTGACGCAAATAGATGCATATGTAAAGAGCACCTGGAAAACTTCTGTCCATATAATATGGGCTTTACCCCACCTCCAAAACGCTTGATTTGTCACTTTTTCCAAATCATTTCACTCTTTTTAAGAAAATTCGCTTTTGTATAGCGAAATAGTAATACTTGCCTCAGATATTTATATCTAAGTTTTTAATGCAATTTAAAAATATCTAGTACTCGTAATGTCAAATATAATAAAGCTGTATTTTTTGTATAGAATTTAGGAAGATGCACTTCTGATAACATTGAACTCTAGTGCAGGCCAACTTTATAGCCACCTGTTTTATTACGGTAGATATCATACAAGGAATTTAGCTTATTAGGTAGTTAAATTTTTTCGCTGAACAAGTATTATGTTTGAGGTTTGTAGCACAATATTTTGTACCTGTATTTGTATAAAAGTCAAATTTTAAGGCTCAATAGCTCAGTCCAAAAGTAAAGAAAAAAAAATAATACAAGATCAATTTCGAGAAAAATTGGGTATTATAGTAGATATGACGAAAACACAGCAAGGCGATTATTTGAGAAACCAGAAACAACTTCAGAAATAACGGGAGTCGATGAGGACGTGATAAAAAGATTACAAGTTATTTTAAACGTAGGTACTATCATATAGAGAACCCGTTAAAGTAGAAAAATTTGAAAAGTATACCAAGGAAACTGCAGACATATTACAAAATAAATACAGCCAAAAATTACTGACCCCCTCTGTCCATAATACCTTAGCTCATAGTGGACAAATTATCAATTATCAAGCCTTACCTTACTTAAAAACAAAGGTTATAAGAAATACAGATATAGCAATACATGTAAAATTTCACGTATTCGACAGAATGAGGACTTGTTCAATATACTTTCAGCATCTTCAGATCCTTTGATTTCATCACTTAGGCACGTTAGGTCACGAAAATAACTGACTGATAAATTCTGTAGTACTGTTTTAAGTTCTTAGATATCCAAAATAATGATGATATTTTTATAGAATTGTAGATTGTTGTTGATTTTTTAAGGAAATTACCTAATTTATTACTGTAACCCTTTTTTTAAAACTTTGTTAGCCTTTGAGAAAGACTGTTTATAAATTATGATAAGAGATAAAAAAAATAAATGCATATGAATGAATTAGTAAAAATTAAAATTTTTTTTTTTTTAAAAAAGTATTCAAAAAATTTTTAAATTGTTTAAAGTTCATTAATTGAATAAAGCGCAATAAAATTTATACGAAAAAAAATTTTTTTTTATGAATTCATACCACTAAAAACCAAAAATTTCGAAATTTGGACTTTCACCTCTTTTTAAAAGTATTTATAGCTAAGCCTGAAACCTAAATCGTATATATGTCATATCTACAGAAATTACCAACCAAAATCAAAAAATTTTACTCAAATATCTTTACCCGTTCAAAAGTTATGATTTTAGCAACGCGAAATCGCAAAAGGCGCCACTGTGCAGCGCCATAAAGAAGCACAGGTAGAATGAGCGTCTTGTAGAGTGTTAGCTTTGTCGATCGAGAGAGAGCTCTGCAAAGTAATTGCTTACTGAGACCGTATTAGCACCTATTAGCAATTGTTATTCTCCAGACTGGCAGCATTGTTGCTGGTTACGACAGTGCCAAGGTAAATGAATTCCTTGACAACTTCTAATTTACAGTTGCCCACTGTAACATGAGAGTCTGGATCCCGTGCTCTCTTGTTGTTGTTAGTAGACATCATGTATTTCGTCTTGCCCTCGTTTACCATCAAACCCACTTTGGCTGATTACTTTTCAATAGCAGTGAAAGCAGCAGTAACATCTCTCTTACTCCGACCGATAATATCAATATCATCAGCGTACGCAAGGAGCTGAACACCTTTGAAGAAAATGGTGCCATTATGATGCACACCGGCTTTTCATACGATCCCCTTTATAATGAAATTGAAGAGATCTCACGATTGCGGGTCGCCTTGTCTGAAACCTCGCTCGGTATTAAAAGTTCCGGAGTGGTCATTCCCTACCTTGACGGAGCTACACGTATTGCTCAACGTCATCCTGCAGAGCCTTATCAACTTTGCAGGTATACCGAACTCAGACATTGTTGCGTATAGGCGATTCCGTACTGGAATATCGAACGCAGCTTTATAATCGACGAAGAGATGATGAGTGTCGATTTGATATTTATGGGTTTTCTCCAGAAATCGCCCGTAAGCAAGTTGGAGAAATTCTGTCTTCATAATCTCAGTACACTCCGTATATCTGTAAACCTGCTCCGGTACACCTCAAGTTCCTCTTGCTCCCTTTTTTTTACGTCTGAAAATCCGCCTCTCTTTCGTCCTCTTTTCGCGGTAGTTTTCTCGCACGGCTCGCGTTGCGGCTGACTGCAGCGTCTTCTTGTATGCGGCGTTTTTTGCAGCAGTCGCATCGCGACACTCCTGGTCATACCATTGGTTTCGAGGTTGTGGGCGTCGGAAACCAATGAATTCCTCGGCAGCAGCGCTCATGGAGTGGGAAATGTGTGTCCAAAGTCCACCGGCACCGTCGGTTCCAGAGGTTGGTTGGTTGAGCTTAACCGAGAGTTGAGCGGAGTAGGCCTCGGCAATCCGTTGTGATTGCAGCTTGGCGACGTCCAGCTTTCGTTGCATGCCCGTGCGTACATTCTTCGCATTGCATAGCCGCATGCGGATCTTAGCTGCAACAAGATAGTGGTCGGAGTCAGTGTTGACCCCACGAAATGTACGCACATCTAGAATGCTTGAAGCGTGCCTTCTGTCGATCACAACATGATGGTTTGTCATTTTTTGATCCGTTGATAGCCAGGTGGCCTTGTGGACATCGAGGTGTTGAAATCTGGTGCTACTAACGACCATGTTTCGTGCCCCGGTGAAGTCGATCAGCCTCATACCGTTAATTGAAGTGGTCTCGTGGACTGTCTGTAGCGCCAAAGATGCTTTCTCTTCCGACCTTCGCGTTAAAATCGCCGTGGACTATGTTTACAGCGTGGGTCGGACAACGGTCATACACGTCCTCTAGGGTAGCGTGTAAATCATCCTTGGTGGTATCGTCCGAAGAATTTTGCCTTGATACGGATCGTAGCCAACCTTTCGTTTACTGGCGTGAACCGGGAAACTAGGTGGCGTAATTTTCGACATACAACGAATCCGCAACCAAATTCGTGCCACTTCGCATGGCCGCTGTAGTAGATATCACAGTTCGTCCGTTTAGAGCAGCCTTTTCCTTTCCATCGCATCGAAAATCTAAATACAAAAGTTTAATTTATGGAGGAACGTGTAGGCAGCTCCGAAGAAAAAATGCCTAATGCTCCAAGACGTAATAAGGACTGTAGTGGCTAGTTACTACACGTACAAATAGCAAGATAAAATGTTGGACTATTTCCGGATGTTTTTATGCAATATTTAATGCTTAACAATAGAAAATTAAACCAATATTGTACTGTAAACTGTTATATTTATTTAATGTTGTACAACAGAAAAATAAACCAACAACTGATAAATAATTTCCGTGAACATAGTCGTACGTGAAAATGGTCATTCGTGAAAATGACCATTCGTGAAATCGCTTTCGTGAAAATGGCCGATAGCCAGTACTTTTAAAACTCTATCGGTGTTACCAATTTGCCGATATAACGAAAAAATGTTGCGACAACATGCAACGTACTGGGGCTTAAGGTTGGGTTCTGGGATATGTGTGTATTGAATGTTATAAGTCATGGAATATAGGTGTTAGTTAGAATTATAGTATTTGTATTCTAGTAAGTAGGTTTAGGGTATATGTTAATAAATGTAAGTTATGTATTAATATATATGTTTTAAAAACCTTTTTCCTTTGTTCTGCTGACCTGACCTGCCAAAAATCTTCAGCTTGACGACAAGTTCTTTCGGTGCAAAGTTTCAAAAGATAAACCAACGCCGTAACAATAAGTCGCTCTTTGTCTGCATCAAATTGATTTTAAAATTTTTAAAATTTTCAAATTAAGATCAATGATTTGCTAATTAAATTAGAAATTCCTGTGACTTAAATAAAGTTAAATAAAAAAAGAGGTGAAGTCTTATAGTATTTTTTTGTGACTTTTTTTAAATTAAAAGGAATAAATCCTTTTTTTTTTTGTAAATGCAGAGAAAGTGGAGTCAAGCTGAAGAATGGAAAGAGGTCAGTGCGGCAGCAGAAAATTTAAGCAAAATTTGTGGAAAATAGATGTGAGTTTAAGTGTGTGATTTGTGTTTAAACTTATTTTAATTAACGTATCTTTTATATGCGTAACTAGTGTGGGCTGGTGGAAATAAAGGCAAATTACTTGCGTGCCAAGAGGTGGTGGAAAAGTTGCAGGAACAAATGTCCGAAAGCCACAATCTATTTCCTTTTTAATAGTTATCATTTGCATACACCAATTTATTCGCGCAACTAAATAAAAGTGAAATACGTGATTACGAAAATCGCAGCAAATCACGTAGATCGTTAAGTACGATGTTGAATGTTTCATCGTGGGTTGAGTCCAGTTTTTTATAGCTCGAAAACGCAAAAATAAAAAGTTCAAAGTCGGGGATCAAACCTAATACAGATTTGAGTGCCGAATGCGAAACAAGTGGAGTTTCAAATAAAGTGGATTATTGAGCACAGTGGCGGTGTAGATAATTTAGTTTAAATTTTAAAGTTTTAAATTTTCATATTTGTCTGTAAATTTATATTTTTAGTGTTTCAACAATCTTATATTGTAATTTTGATTATTTTTATTTTAAATATTTTTGAATAAATTTCTTTATTTTTCGGTGAAAAAGGGGGTAAATATTTAAAAATTTACAACAACCTACACACCATTTTAAAGGTAATAAATTAAGCTTTCTTAAAATGCTAAAAAAGTTATAGGCTTATAACGAATTTTTTGGAAAAAATAACAGATTTTTTTAAAAAAATGGTTAAAATCTCAGAAAAATCGTCATATCTCCAAATTATGGGTTAGACTTCAAAATTTATTGTAGGCCATTAAATTATCTATCTTATGACACCCATATTTTTGATATCTATTCAGGGGTTCCCAACTTATAAGGATTTTCATAAAAGCTATATCCGCAACTTCCGATGGCTACATATCCGAAACCAGATCCGAGCGACACTTTTTTTTTGCTATTTTATTTCCATTTTAGGGGGTAAAACAACAAAAAAGAAAAAAAAAAGATTTGAGCATGGGAGCTAAAGTAAACCTGTTCCATTTTTTTCAACATATTGCATATTTTTTCGACTTTTTAAGCCTCAAAACGAAAAACCGAATTATGGTCGGTCTCCTTGTACGATATATTTTGTGTAACTACACAGTTGCCAACAGTGAATACATATCATAATGCAATGAATACGTTCAGACAGCGATGAGCGGTAGTTCGACAACATACAATTATGATTTTTATGTAAGCGGATGTGCTTTGTTGCCGCATGTGCCTGTTCTTTTCACATAATCATTTTTTATGATGTATTCCTCAGAAAGTTGTTTTACATAGTGTCTATTCTTTACAAAATCGTTTCTATATAGTGTCCGTCAAAATATTTCGGGGGGGGGGGGATGAGTTCATATCCCCCTTCATCCCACCTAGATACGGCCCTGGGTAAACCTATTGCATTTGCCGACGATATGGCCTCTACCTTTTCTTGTAACTCTATTTTTAATGTTGTAATGGAAATAAACCACGACTTGGAAATTTTAAGGCATTGGTTTACTACACATAAACTGGTATTATGTGATAAGAGCAAAATAATGTTTTTTAATGTATCTGGTAAAGATATTCAGGTAGGAGATTTGATTTTCCATAGTGCGAATTGTCAAAAGTACTTTCTCCGCAACAAGACTTGTAATTTTCTTAATTATGCACAGACATATGACAGGTCAAGTTCCTGTTCGGAAAAATGCTTTCGTATCGTATCATAATTTTTCTCATTTAACTTTTTTTTGAACCTTTTTATCTCGTAAAATAAAATAAATCAATAATTTATATAGTATTTTTAATAATCATTGACCCCACATATCAATGAAAGTTTTTGAGTCATAGGTATATGAATGTATCTCATCCGCTTCTAGTGTATAATTATACTATAGAATGTAGTTTTATATTTTATAATTATTATTATTAATCCATGAATTTTATTTATGTATAATTCTAAGTGTAAAGTATTCTCTTAATAATAATAATAATGGAATAAATAAAATCAATCAATCAAATATTTGCAGCCGGTTACTTTTGCGTTGCTTTAAGAAATATTGTTTTGCTAAGTTTTTGACTGTTATGTATGTATATACGTTTTAGTTTTAAAATACATTATCTTGAAAACTAAAATGTTCTAAAATAAACAAAGAGATTATAATCAGTGAAAAATTCAACTTCAGCGAAAGTACCCGGCCTTTGAAATTTATTTTGAATATTTGTTACTTCATATTCACACAACATTACTGACATTTATTAGAATCAGTAAAATTCTTACTTACTGCAGAGTCTATGACGTTTTAAATCGATCGTCATTTCTTACAGAAACACTTTTTTAAAAGGTTCTATGGGAATGAAATCGAAGAATGTGACAACTTCTATAATATTAAATTGTTTTTAATTAATTAAAAAAAGTTGACTTAGGGTACGGCCACGTAATGAGCGGCAACCGGTAGAGCACAACAAAAAAAATTAAAACATCTGAAACACCATGGAAGCGGCCACGCACTTACTGAGCGGCGGCACTTTTTTAGAGCGGTAGAGCGGCAACGCAGAGAACTAACAACGTAATCGTTATAAAATTTACTTAGGTAGATGTACTTGCTATAAGGTCTCCTATTAAAAAATTTGGTCCAATAGTAGCTGTGGGCGTGGCACTTTCCATATAAGCAAAAAACGTTTATTCTTATAGATAGTGTAAGGTATGCTGGATTGGTGGTTACCTGTCTAGTGGTTTTGCCGGCTCTTAAAAACGCCACGGGCAATCTAATAAAAAAAATAATAAAGCGCTTCGAGAGTGCTCTTTTTAAGTGAGAAGTGTTCAGCCAATTTAAGGCTAGATAGTTGTAAATAAAACAGCCAGTTTAAGGCTAATGAATCAACTGATTGCTTTATTGAAACCGCTTCCCTAACGGTATCCTTGTTTATGTAAACAAAAACATATGCTTAACATAAAACATATGGTGACTTAGTGTATATTTACAGTGGCTTAAACTTAGTAATAGATTATTGATATTCACAATAGTTTAAAGTAATAGTAGTAAAGTAGTGCTTAATATTACTTATTGATAAAATACACTACACCCTCATCCTTAAGATAAAAATTATATTTATTTTAATACAAATAATTTTGTGATACAATAATATTTTAATGTTAATAGAAATAAATCTGATTAATTCATTTTTTTAGCATATTATTATGATATTCTTTGATTTTGTTCCCTGAATCTGAAACAGTGTTGACACCTTTTGTTTCTATGACTTTATATGGGCCAAGATATGGCGGTTGATTTTTTCTTCTATTCATATTTTTTAATAAAACTAAATCTCCAATTTTTAAATATATGGGATTTATTTTGACATTTTGCTGTGTTCTGTTCTTTTTAACAGTTTCAATTATTTCTTTAGCTCTATTTAAAGAGAATTTTAATCTTTGTTTAATAATTTGACATAATCGTGTCATTTGGTAAAGTTGAAAGTTTTCCAAAAACTAGCTCATATGGCGTGTAATTTGTATCGACATGCGGTGTTGTATTATATGCAAAGGAAAAGTATGGAATCCAATAATCCCATTCATCGTCTTTACAAAAGTTTAATAAGAATTCATTAAGTACCCTATGATTTCGCTCTACAGAGCCCAAAGTTTCATGGTGGTATGGAGTGCTAAAAATTTGTTTGATTTTTAATAGGTTACATATCTCAGACATTAATTGATTGGTAAACTCTGTACCTTTATCCGATTTTAGATTATTGAAATGTCCGTAGGTCAGAATGAAATTTTCTACTAATGTCTTCGCTACAGTCTTAGCATCCTTTGTTTCCATCGGACATGCTACTACATATTTTGTTAGCTCACACTGTATCGTTAGTACATACCGATAGTTATTCGATATACGCAGAGGGCCTACCGTGTCTATTGATACTACCTCGAAACTAGTTCGTGGTGTGTCTGTCTTGGTTAAATTTCTCTTGTATGTTTTGTTTGTTTATTTATTTTGCATTGCTTGCAGTTTGATATGTATTGTTTAATCATTCTGCTCTTATTTTTCCATACATATTTCTCTTTAAGCTTTTTTTTTTTATACCCATATGACCTCCGTGTGTCGAATTATGGTATTCATGAATAAGTTCATGTTGCGTATCTTTATTCAGTATTCTTTTAGGTTCGTTATATATTAAAATTTTCAAATTTACGCTATTTCGTTTTAAATTTTTATTTATCGTTTTAAATTCTTCTAATGTTATGAATTTAAATATTTCATCTGTGCTCTTTAATGCGAGCTCCTGAATCCCTAATGAAAGCATTTTTGATGATAGTTTCTTCAAAGTCAACGGTGTGCTCAGTGGATTCTCACTACATCTAACTAATACTTCACTATCTTTAACCTCAATTTCGGATTGTAGTATCTCCAAAGACAACGATGTGTTCAATGGATTATCGCTACATCCTTCAACATTTTTATGAGGAAAGAACCTAATTTTTTTAATTTTATTTACATCTGAAATGAAAGAACATTCCCAAACAAAAAGTTCATCAGTATTTTTGCCAGAAAGGCATTCAGTGTTATCATTCTTGCAGTTTTTGGTAAATCTGCTTTTGCTTCTGGTGATAGCTAGGATATTTTTCATATTCTGCTCAATTCCTGTTGGAATCATTGCATTCAATGATTCACTATTTAGAACTATTCTTGACAATGCGTCCGCATTCGTATTTATTTTTCCTTTCAAAATTATAGTCGCATAGGTCCAACCTGATACGAGTCATCTTCGATGACGGATTCTTATGTGAAAAAAGTGACACTAAAGGTCTATGGTCAGTTATGACGGTGAATTTTCTACCGTATAGATATGGCCTAAAAAAATTGATGGCCCAGTGAATGGCTAGTAATTCTTTCTCTATCACTGGTTTATTCAAATCATGTTTAGAAAGTGATTTGCTAGCGTAAGAAATGGGTAAATCTCCGCCAATTTCGCCTTGCGATAAAACTGCCCCAAGAGCATAGTTTGATGCATCAGTGGTCAAAACAAATTCTTTTTTAAAATCTGGATATTGCAAAATGGGCGGGTTCATGAGTTTAGTTTTTAAAGTGTCAAAAGATTCTTGACAATCCATTCCCCATTGAAACTTTGTGTTTTTTTTAAGATTGTGTTAAAATTTTTCGCTATTTCTGCAAATTTTGGTATGAACCGCCGATAATAGTTACAGAAAGCTACAAACCTTCTTACCTCATCCGCGTTTGTTGGAACTGGGTAGTCCTTAATGACTTATGTTTAGATGGGTCTGTTTTGATCCCATTGGCCGTTATAAGATGACCAAGGTATACCACCTCTGGTTTCAAAAAACAACATTTTTCCGAGTTCAATTTCAAATTATATTTCCGTAGCCTTTCAAATACCTTTACCAAATTGTCGTTGTGATGTTTTATACTACAACCAAAAACGATTATATCGTCTACATATAGAAATGCATTCTTTGAAAACTATTGGATGATATTTGTAGTCCAAAGGGTAGTCGTGTGAACTGAAAGTGTCCTGTTCCTGTTGAAAAAGCTGTAAATGGTCGTGAGTCTTCGTCTAAGTCTATTTGGTGGAATGAGCTAGTCATGTCCAACGTCGAAAAGTATTTGGCTCTTCCCAATTTATCTAAAACGTCTTCGATTTTTTTCAGGGGGAATTTGTCATTTATTATGTTTTCATTTAATTTTCTGAAATCAACGACTAGACGCCATTTTTTTGTATCATTGGTTGACTTTTTTGGAACTACTAATATTGGTGCATTGTAGGGGCTAACTGAATTTTCAATAATATTGTCAATTAGTAGTTTTTCAACTTGTTCATTGATTTCTTTAATTTGTGTTTCCGGTAATCTATAGTTTTTTATATAAACAGGTGTTGAGTCTGTCGTTTGAATTTATTGTGTATAGAAGTTGTTGACACTCCCGGGAGGTGAAAAATATCTTCGAAATTCTTTATTATTTCTATAAGTGACTCTTGCACTTCCGGCTCACTGCAACCAATTCTTAAATTCTTTAAGAGTTCTTCAAGTCTGTTTGGTGATTTGGTTCGGCCCAAGTAAAAACATTCTAGTTTTTCAATGATTGTATCTCGCAGGGTAAATTGTCCAAAACTAAATCTTTATCAGTCGTATTTAGTAATTTAACATCGAATATACCTTTTGCTGGTATTAGAGTATTTCCTAAAAATATTCCATCAGCTATTTCTTTATTTATTAACTTTAATATTAACCGGTACGATAGATTCAGATCATGCTGGTATAATAATATTCATTCGATTTGTGTTTTTTGACATGATTGGTAGAGTAAATTCTTTCTCATTTATTTAATATAAATGTTTCAAAATCAATTTTTGACATGTATTTTTCTAAAATGTCCCGTCCTATGATTCCATCGGTTGCTATTGGAAAATCGTTATGAACGATATACGGAAATGGTGTTGAATGTGGCAGTCTTCAAATATTAAGTTTAATTTTGTTGTACCAATGCATTCTATTATCTTATTGGTTATACCTGATAAATGTGATATATTTTGTGTATTTATATCTTGCAAATTTCTAATTTTACAAATGGAAACATCCGCCCCTGTATCTATCAAGAAATTTAAGTTTTCATTGCGACATTTTAGTGATATGTAATTGTTTAAGTTTTTTGAAGCTTTGTAAATTAGTTTTGGCCTCTTTGGGTGACAGCTTCTGAAGCCCGGCCATCTTCGTTTCCCTGATTATTATTGTTGTTATCGTTATTTCTTCGATAATTGTTTCTAGAATTGTTATTACGTGTATTATTTTTCTCATTTCTAGAATTATTTTTTCTGAAGTTGTTATTGTAATTTCGAGAATTGCTTCTGAAATTATTGTTTTCATAATTATTCCTATTGTTTCTAAAATTATTCCATCTATAATTATTGTTCTGTGATTCTTGAGCATTCGGGTATCTACTGGTCTGAATTTGGAAAACATCGTTCTCATTATAATTGAAACTTCTTGCGGCTGTCGTGCATCTTTCGACGGCCTCACTAAGTGTTTTCGGTGGACTTGCCAGTAAAATTTGTTTGTATTCAGGATTAGCACCTTTCATAAAAACATTCAAAGCCATACTCTCACTAACTTTATAGATCGCATTTTTTGTTTCCTGATTCGGATTAGATAAGTTTTTTATTTCGAATATGCTCAATTGGTCTGAAAGCTCTTCAATTTTTTTCTCTAAATTCAGCTATACTTTTATTATTTTGTTTAACGAACCCTAGCCCTGTTGTAGAGTCCTCGGATTTGGGTAGGAGTCTTCAAATAATTTTTTTAGCTCTGTAAAATTCAAGGGTTTGTTAGATCGACCTAAAACACTACGGACCTGCGCTGTAAGTTTGAAATTGTAGACGTACTTAATGAATATTGGTTTATCTTCATCCCTCAAGATGTCATATAAAAGTTCTGTTTGTACAATCAAATCCTCTAAATCCGAAAATATTCCTTTTAATATTTGTAGGTTTTTTCCTACATCCGATATATCAAAATGAGCCATCTTTTTATCCTCTTCCAACCAAATATTAGACAAGTCCAGGTCTATACTACCTTTAAATTCTTCTTTAGTATTCAAATTTTTTAAAATTTCTGTTATTTTTTCGTAGCTCTGATCAAATTGATTTTTCTAAATTACGATAATCATCAGCTTCGGCTATGCTACAAATTTCATTTAATTTGTTTTTTAAAAATTTTATTCTTGCATATTTTTCCTCAATGTATTTCTTTGAGTAGCTTCTATTTTTACTTTTCTTTAAGTTTAAATATAGTTTTTGCAATTCTAAAATGAAGGTATTAATTAGTTCCATTTACTAAAAAAAAATATAATATGATGTTTATTCACTTAATTTTTCAATATATAAAGTATGTATATAGAAAGTTTTTTTTTTTAAATAAAAAAAGAAAAAAATGTTTGCAAAAATTATTGACCATGTGAACAACCAAAAGAAGCTATGAAAAAATTGTGGTTTTTGAACATTGCCACTTGCTAAATGTCAAAAGTAAAAAAAGAATAATAGCGAGAACACAATTGGGGCAGCAGCAGCAATGCAGCAGCAGCAAAACGCTCTGTGGAACACAATTGGGGCAGCAGCAGCAAAATCTGTCAGAGCTCCAAAAATTGTAAATAAACAAACTAATCAAAATAAAAATTTTCGCTATATTCAAAAAGAAAACTTTTTATATGAACTTCATTCTTAGTGCTGGATAAATTGAAAAAAATAAACAAAAACTAAATTTTTATTCATGCCAGCTTGAATACAACACTGATATTTTGCTGCTTTGCTGCCGGATAAAAAATAGAAAAATTTCTATATCGGCAGCAGGGCAGCACGGCAGTAAACTGCAGGATTTTCTATTTGTCTCTTTCTCACCTCCATAATTCTCTATAATTTTCATGTTGACAGATTTTGCTGCCCTGCTGCTTTGCTGCTGCTGCCCCAATTGTGTCTTGCTATAAAGCAAATGGCCCAGTTCACATTATCACACGTGCTGTCCAACATGTGTGACAACATCAATGTTTGATAATGTGAACGGTATGATGGACCGCTTGACACACATGTTGGATGGATTTCAAAAATTTTTGATTTTCCTGCTAGCTTGTCGAACTATACAACCTGTGTGAACTGACTGTCAAGCCTAGTGAACATTTTTCATTTTAAATAAGACTTCAGGCAGTTTACTTCGATGTGTACGCTAATAAATTGTTCTGCAATTGATGTTTGATGGCATGCTCGATAATGTGAACTCAAAGCAATATTGACAGTCACACATGTTGTCAAGCAATGAAGGACAACATGTGTGATAATGTGAACCGCCCTAATGGTGACAACATTTGCAAGTGAGACTTTTCGTTTTTGTTAAATAAAGAAATTGAAAAGAAAAAAAAAGATTTGTGTTGTGTTTAATTCATTTTAGTGATATTCAAGTTATACGAATAAATATAAAAATGTGTTAATATTAGCGAGAACACAATTGGAACAGCAGCAGCAAAGCAGCAAACCGCTCTATGGAACACAATTGAGGCAGCAGCAGCAAAATCTGTCACAACTCCAAAAATTTTAAGCAAACTAGTCAAAATAAAATTTTTCTCTATATTCAAAAAGAAAATGTTTGATATAAACTTCATTATTAGTGCAGGATAAATTTAAAAAATTAACAAAAACATAATATTTATTCACGGCAGCTTAACTACAACACTGATATTTTGCAGGGCAGCACGGCAGCAAACTGCACGGTTATTTATTTGTCTCCTTTTCACCTCCATAGTTCTCTATAATTTTCATGTTGACAGATTTTGCTGCCCTGCTGCTTTGCTGCTGCTGCCCCAATTGTGTTCTTGCTATATAATGTTAAATAAAAATAAAAATAAAATAAAAATGAAGTAAAAATGAAAATGTTTGTATTTTAGTTTAGTTGTTTTTCTTGGTTTTCGTTTTGTGATCTTCAAGTTGTGCTTCAACAGAAATTATTTGCTCCCATATTATATTTGCTTGTTGCCAGTGGCGGATCCAGGATTTTCTTGAGGGGGGGCTAACATTTTTTTTAAATGAAACCACTGATTGATTAAATTCAAATCAAATCCTATCCTATTCTCTTGAACAGCAAGCCGTTAGACAGAAGATAAAATTAATTTTTGAATAGTGTGCAACCGATTTAGGTCGAAAAAAAAATTGATAGAAATATGACCAAATAAACGAGAAAAAAAGAAAAGAAAAAAAAAATGGTTGTCATTTTTGGAATCTACGCCCTAAAATACGTAGGAAAACTTCTATGAGAAATCAGATCTCGAGATGAGGCCCAAAAATTGTAAACTAGTGTAATGGGCAATGCTTTCATTGCATTCAAAGTATCTTTGAAATCGGTTTAACAACAATGCTGATGACACAATTACTTATGGAATATTGGTAAAAGTTAAAAGCTTGGAAAAAGTTAAAATAATATGAAAAATGTTGAAAAAAATCGAAAAAAAATTAAAAAGTCAATATATCCCATGCCCACTTCTTCACTTCCGCCTACTTTTGGATATTAAATAAATTATATTCGTGATCGACATCCGCAATAGCTTGTATATTTTGTGATATATGCCGTAATTAGTCTTAAAATTTACGGCAGTGACACACCTACTCGTACAACCCAGTCTGATTTTAATCAAGAAATAGATTTCCATTAACAAACCTCTTAAGCCAAATTTTAGTATGATTGCTCACATATTTTGATAGATATGCCACTTAACGTATTTTACTTGCATGAGAGTGGCCACTCTGGTGCTATTGCGCCAAATTTTTGTGATAAGATATCTTATACAAGTACATCTGCCTTGTAAAATTTTATATCGACTACGGTGTTAGTTCTCTTAATATACGTTTATAAATATTGTGGGCTATCCACGACCTTGTGAGAAACTTTTGTAACGAACCTTTGGCTGGGGTTTAAGCTCGCCGGTGTCCAGGGTTCGGCTACAAAAATTTATAATTTGCGGGCTGCTATATTTTTTTAAAGAAGGTACAAGTATCCGGTCAAAGAAACACTACCGAGTTAATTTTTAACAAGCTTTAATATAATTCACTTTTTATAGTCTATAAATTTGAGGATACCGGGTTGTATTCGTTGTTGCTTTGCCTCGCGCTGGCACCGTACACCCGTTTGTAGCGATCCACCGTTAAAACTCACCTACGCTCGCCTATGCGCTGAGCATAATCGTACGTTACTTTGCGAAGCACTAGTAACGCCCGATTACTCAGAGCGATCCACCGTTTCTAAAAGACGATCTGCGCTCACTTCTGCGCTGAGCGTAGCCGTACGTCACTTTGCAGAGCACTAGTAACGCCCGACTACTCAGAGCGATCCACCGTTTCTAAAAGACGATCTGCGCTCACTTATGACCTGAGCGTAGCCGTACGTCACTTTGCAGAGCACTAGTAACGCCCGACTACTCAGAGCGATCCACCGCTTCTTAAAGGCGACCTACACTTACTTGCGCGCTGAGCGTAATCATACGTTACTTAGGACCTATGCTCACTTATGCGCTGAGCGTAATCATATGTCACTTTGCAAAAGCACTAGTAACGCGTGATTACTCTGAGCATCCCACCGTTTCCAAATGAGGACCTATGCTCACTTATGCGCTGAGCGTAATCAAAAGTCACTTTGCAAAGCACTAGTAACGCGTGACCACTCACAGCGACCCACCGTTCGATTATGCGCTGAGTGTAACCGTACGCTACTTTGCAAAGCACTAGCAACGTCAGACTACTCAGAGCGACCCACCGCTAACAAAATCTACTCAACACCAACGTATGCTGCTTTGACTAGCACTAGCAGCATAAGTTGTTTTTACGGGAAAACATATAATGTGCAAAGAGTTCGCTTACCGGAGTACAGTTCTATAATATGTCTGTGTCCTTAGCTGGTTCCGCCGTGACTGACCAATATTTTTCAAAGTGCCGACATGCTACTGCTAATCTGCTGTAGTATAGGACCATGTTAATAAAATAGCTATCTATTTAGTTAAATATCTATTTCCCCTATCATTTAATTATTTATGGTTATTACTTTAATTGATAAATTGATAAATTTCTATATTTATCTTTCTATTTAAAACAAAAATATTCAATGTTTTGTGATCTGTTAAGTTATAAATCTTTCTTTAAAAAATATCAATATAATTAAGTGTTTATTTTATGTAACTAATAATACGTGTAAATGATATATATGTTTATGCATTTATCTGATATGCATAAAAATATATATATATATACGGCATTTACTCCGTTTTATTTTACTCATTATACTTAAACTTCTAATTCTTATTGTAAATGTAACCATGTAATGTAAAAAATGTAAAAAACCATTAGCCTGCGGATGATATGGTGTTATGTGCAACTTCTTAATTCCCAGCATCGTACCATTGTCAGTAACTAATATCTTTGGGATATTGTACCTGGCAATGATTTCGTCATAAAATTTCTTCGAGACCGTATTTGCTTCTGCATCGGGCATTGCAGCACACGCCATATATTTCGAAAAATCATCTTGAAATGTCAATATGTATTTGTTTCCTGATAAAGTTTCAGCTAATGGGCCGACTATGTCCATGTACACTTTATCAAAAGGTCGATTTGGTGGGTCAGACAAAACCATAGGCATTTTTGTGAGTCTTGAACTCTTGTTTGTTTGACATTTTGTACATTTTTTTATGTACTCTTTGACATCTTTTTGCGTTCTTGGCCATCTATACTGCTTCCTTATTCTTAGAAGCGTTTTTACTGCACCTTGATGCCCGCCTAATGGTGTACTATGAAAATCCCTTAACACTATTTCTATCTCTTTAGGATCTTTAAGTATGACCACTGTTTTTTCTGTGTTGCTTTCAACCACCGTGTCTTTATCCACCTCATTTGAAATGCAAAATTTTTCTACTGCAGAATTTTTAGCCTTTGATCTTGTTTGTACCACTGTTATTTGTTCATTTGTTTGTGGTAATCTACTTAAAGCGTCTGCGTTTAAGTTTCTTTTCCCAGGCTTGTAAATAATTTCAAAATCATATTCTGATAGTTTATGTCGGAAGCGTGCCAAGCGTGATGTTTGATCCTTAAGGTTTGATATACCACGTAATGGTTGATGATTACGTGGGAGGGTGGGCAAATAATTGGACACACAAAATTCAGTTTTAAATTGGGTTATATTATAATATTATTAATGAAATAATATAATATAATTTCAAATGGATGAAGGGGTATAAATTAAATACAATATAATACAAGATACAATAATTTGGTTTATACAGTACTTGTTCTTTTATGTTGTTTGGTGTGTAATGCTGTTTTGTTTATTGTCCAACGTTGAGTTGCTGGTTTAGATGTTGATGTAAAAGGTGTTGAGATGGTGGTTTGTTGAGTGTATAATTCTATGTTGGTTTTTGGTGAATGTTTGATGTCTTTTTATGTTGATATCTTGATGTTGTGAAATTGCGGATTTGTTGTGCACTTTGTATTGTGAACGTACTGAATGTTCAGTGTTAACTTCAACGTTAAATGTTAAATGTTTTATTTTTTCACTATATTAGATTTTGTGTTGGGTGTAAATTGTTCAATGTCACTGACTTATATTTTGGTAAATATTTCTTTGTATACTGTTTAACGTCACTGTTTTAATGTTATGTTATTCGTATTAAAACCGTGAATTGTTTTTTGATTGTGACACTGATTTGTGTTTGTATAATTGTTAAATCGAGATTTTATGTTATTTGTTAAATTTGTGTTTTTTGTAAACTTTTTATTGCGCGTACGCGGGAGGGTTCGCTGACTTCGGGATTACGAAAGTTTGTAGACGAATGAACTTTGCGCTTTTTTGCTCGTTGTTGCTGTAGCCGGTTGGCTTGTGGAATTCAGCGCAGCCACAACGAGTAAACGGGCACCTTGCGGTGAATAGCAAAACGAAACAGAAATGCAGACTACACACTAGTTTACGTTGTGCGTAAACATTCTGCCCGCCTTGCAGTATCAAGGATCTGCAAATAAGATCAATAAATAAATTTGTAGGGGTAAATAGAATTCATGCTTAGTGGGTTAAAAATCCTTAAACTCAGGGTACTTATCCATCATTATTGGATGGCAAACCTTTGTTGTCCGAATATCGACAACTCGATTTTTGAAGTCGGAGCCGGCATTCACTTTCACGACTCGACCTAAACTTCTCTTGTGGGGCGGACGATTTTCATGCCGTATGAAGGCTAAATCATATCTTCAATCTTCTCTTTTGGGTGTTTCCATTTATGGCGTCTGCTGCTTATCTCAAGTGCTATATCTTGATGGCTTGTTGCAATTATCTGAGTCTGCAACGAATTCATAAATTTTTGCCGTTTGGATAGAGTTTCGGATTTTTGCAATGGGGCTTGTGGAATTTCTTCAATCTCCAAGGAACGACTCAACATACTATCGAAGGCCACCTTGTTATAAAGTGAAACAATATTAGATGGCCTTGAAGAGTCTGGAAGAGGGCCTGAAAGAATCCAGCCGAATTCAGTCTCTTGTGCCAAAAGAGAACCAAGAACATTGCGCTGCACACCAGGACAAATTATTTGTGGGTAAAGATCACTGCCAATGATCAAATCAACAGAACGGGTTTTGAAAAATTCGGAATCTGCCAATTGCAATTCAATATTTTCAAAAAACTTTGGGTCGACAGAGTAAGTAGGTAACTCACTTGTCAAATTCCTCAAGATTAACGCTTGAGTTTTCACTTTAAATGATGGGTTCACTGGAGAGCACAACATGAGCTCACAAGCCGTAGATGGTGTTGCAGTCACCGTTTGGTTGAGGCCTGTGACTTCAGCTGAGACTGCTCGGGTTTGCAGTCCAATATTCTTCCTCAGCTTGTCTGAAATAAAGGTTGCCTCGGATCCAGAGTCTATCAGTGCTCGTGCCATATACTTAGCTCCATTGTTTTCCACATTTACAATGGCTGTACCTAGTATAACTTTCTTCGTTACTGTAGCGCAGTTCGCTACTAGGTGGTTTCGCTGCTCATCTTGGGTTGGGTTAGAAGTGGACTGTATTGTTGTTGCGAATGACTGCCGGGTCTTACTGGGTTCTGCTTCAGCTTGTGAACTCGTGCAAGGGATCGAATCTGGGTCTGTCGTTCTATGGAGTAAGGAATGATGTCTTTTGTTGCAAAATCGACAAACATATGTACTTTTGCATTCCTTGACTCCATGCGACACAGCTAAACAATTAAAACAATATCCGATTTGTTTTACCGATTCGATCCTCTCCTCTACATTCATATTAATGAACCTGGGGCACTCGCGAAGAGTATGTTCAGATTTGCACAGTTTGCAAATTGAACCATCAATTTTATATTTTGGGACTAAAGGTTTTGGGGCAATGTTTTTTAACTGGTTATAAACCATCGCGTGGGGCTTCTTTGACACATTCATTTCTTTGAATGAATCGTGTCCAAAATTTGCAACTTTTGGTTGACTAGGCTTTGGAAATGAAGCCATTATATCGCCAACAGACTCAAGTGTTTTATATTTACGGGTCAAAAAACCATCAAATTCTTTCCAAGTTGGAACTTTAGAAATGTCCTTTAAAGACTTCTCAAAATCTTCGAGGAACCCATTAGGTAATTTTGTGGAACATAGATACACCAAGATAGGATCCCAGCTATTTGTATCTATTTCCAAATTCTGAAGCGTCGTGATGCAGTTATTGACCGTTCGTTGCAGTTTTCTCACTGAACTACCGAACTCAAAAACTTGGGGCAAATTGAAAATCATTTTAAGTTGTGCATTTATTTGCATGCGTGAATTTTCATACATTTCTGAAAGGTCTCCCCACGCAATGAAGAAACCATCATTAGTAAGCGGGGCATTCTTTATCACATCACTAGCTTCACCACGGGTTTTTTGCTTCAAGTAGAATAGTTTTTCGACACTGCTTAACCTTTTATTGTTAATGTATAATGCCGTAAACAAATCTCTAAAAGAGGGCCAATTGACGTAGTCTCCATAAAAGACGTCAATATCGCAGGGTGGAAGATTAACTGCTGGGGACATATCAACAATGTCAACTTTTTGTTTGGGTTCTTCTTGTTGGGTTTTAAGAGCCTCAGAATGCTCATACATTGATGTAATACATCTAAGGTAGCTAGAGTACGTCGTCTTGTACTTGGCCTTCAGTTTCTCCATACTGATATCTTCCCCCTTTGGATTTTCACGGACATCTTCATAAGCCGTTCTACATTTACTCCAAAGATATTCCAGATGAGTCTGTTGTATTCTGAGAGAATGGGAACTGAATTCTGAAATTGGGGTTTCGGATTGAGTCTCTTCAAATTCAATGACATCGTTAGCAAAGTGCACAAAAGACTTAAGCGACATTGTATATAGGGTCTTTTAAAAGGAAAACAAATAAAATTAATGAAAATTAACTTTAAATTTATACAATGTCAAGTCAATTCACTTGAATGGCGAGTTAAATTTGACTTGGGTTCAAATGAAACTTGTAAAATATTTCGAAAACACAAAAATTTTCAAATGTGGGGCACAATGGGTTGATAAAAAATGGGTTAAGTAAATAATTTTTACAAAAAATCTTACTAAAATGCTTTTGATTAAGCAAACAATTACAAAAAACTTCGAAAAATTTTACAATTACTTGTATTTTCTGTAGGGTTACAATGGGTTAATAAATTTTCGAAAAAATTTCAACAATTGGGGTCTAGCGAAAACGAAAAAGTCGTAAAATTACGAAATTTTCCAAAAAAGCGCAAAAAGCACGAAAAAATTGTTTAAGAAATTTTTGAGGCACAAAGGGTTAACGAAATTCACAATGGGTTAAAAAAATTTAAATTTTAAATCAATTCCCACAATTTGGGAAAACTTTCAATAAAAATCCGGATAAAAAAATTTCCGAGATTTTTGCACCAATCTGGCAACTCAATTTGAGAACTGGTTGGAGTGGAAACAAAAACAAAAGTACAAGTAACTTAGAACTTGTACTCAGCAATAAAAAAAAGAAAACAACGGCACAGCAATTGGGTTTTCAATGCAAAAAGAACTAATGCAATTGAATGTACGCAATATATATGTATGTACATATGTTCCGCACAAATCTCTAATTCTTTTTGCGTTAAATGTAGGCAAATAATAATGAAATTTGATTTAAATGCAAATTCAATATATGTATTTAAAATTTGGGAGGGTTTGGGTGGGTTATGCAAGGGTTTTCGGTTCGTAAAACGAAATTCGAAAATAACTCAATATCAAAATGACTGCACAGAAAGATTAATTGAACTTTTTGCACAGACAGTTTTGATCAAAAATTTTAAACTTTAAATTCACTTTACTCACTACTTTGGGTTTTTGTGATTTGAGTATAAGCTGTGTTGTTTTTTTCCTGTGTTATTGTGTGTTCTGCCGTGTCAGTGTTTCAACTTGTTGTCCGTCCAAAGCTTTGAGACTGCTGCTCCAAATATCGACGGCTCGTATGGACCAAATGATTACGTGGGAGGGTGGGCAAATAATTGGACACACAAAATTCAGTTTTCAGAGGGTTATATTATAATATTATTAATGAAATAATATAATATAATTTCAAATGGATGAAGGGGTATAAATTAAATACAATATAATACAAGATACAATAATTTGGTTTATACAGTACTTGTTCTTTTATGTTGTTTGGTGTGTAATGCTGTTTTGTTTATTGTCCAACGTTGAGTTGCTGGTTTAGATGTTGATGTAAAAGGTGTTGAGATGGTGGTTTGTTGAGTGTATAATTCTATGTTGGTTTTTGGTGAATGTTTGATGTCTTTTTATGTTGATATCTTGATGTTGTGAAATTGCGGATTTGTTGTGCACTTTGTATTGTGAACGTACTGAATGTTCAGTGTTAACTTCAACGTTAAATGTTAAATGTTTTATTTTTTCACTATATTAGATTTTGTGTTGGGTGTAAATTGTTCAATGTCACTGACTTATATTTTGGTAAATATTTCTTTGTATACTGTTTAACGTCACTGTTTTAATGTTATGTTATTCGTATTAAAACCGTGAATTGTTTTTTTGATTGTGACACTGATTTGTGTTTGTATAATTGTTAAATCGAGATTTTATGTTATTTGTTAAATTTGTGTTTTTTGTAAACTTTTTATTGCGCGTACGCGGGAGGGTTCGCTGACTTCGGGATTACGAAAGTTTGTAGACGAATGAACTTTGCGCTTTTTTGCTCGTTGTTGCTGTAGCCGGTTGGCTTGTGGAATTCAGCGCAGCCACAACGAGTAAACGGGCACCTTGCGGTGAATAGCAAAACGAAACAGAAATGCAGACTACACACTAGTTTACGTTGTGCGTAAACAGTTGATGATCGGTATATATTTTGAAATGTCTGCCAAGCAAATATGCTCTAAAATTTTTCGTCGCCCAAACTATAGCGAGAAATTCTTTTTCAATTGTTGAATACCTCTTTTCGGTATCGCTTAGCGCTCTACTGGCAAATGCTATTATATTATCATTACCGACTTCCCCTTGTGATATAATTGCACCAATTGCATCATTGCTGGCATCCGTGGTTAACAAAAATTCTTTGGAAAAATCTGGGTATATCAATATGGGTGGTGACATTATCGCCCTTTTTAAGTCCTCAAATGATTTTTGGCACTCATTTGACCAAATGAACTTCGCATCTTTTCTCAATAATTTGTTTATTGGTAATGCTAGTCTTGCCGTGTCTTTTATGAACTTTCGGTAGTAATTTACCAGACCTAGAAATGCCTGTACTTCTTTTTTGTTTTTAGGCACTGGTATGTTTTTTACACATTTCACCTTATCTGGGTCTGGTAAAGCTCCATGCTCTGAACATTTATGTCCTAAATACACAACTTCACGACGCAAAAAATTGCATTTTTTCGTGTTTAATTTAAGATTATTTTGTCTTAATACCGTGAACACTTTACGAAGCCTATCTTCATGCTCTCGTAAGTTTTTCCCGTATATGACAATGTCATCTAAGTAAACAAAACACTCTAGACCTTGTAGTCCTGTGAGTATATGATTCCTAATACGTTGAAATGTTGCTGGTGCTCCCGTCAGACCAAACGGCATTCGGGTGAACTCAAAATGTCCTAACCCCGTACTAAATGCTGTTTTTTCTCTATCGTCTTCATTCACTAATACTTGGTGGTATCCACTTGCTAGATCCAGGGTGGAAAAATATCTACTGTGTCCTAATTGATCTAAAATTTCATCAATTCGTGGTATGGGGAATACTTGTTTGATTGTAGCTTCATTTAATTTTCTGAAGTCTATAACTAATCTCCATTTTTTCTCGCCATCTTTACCACTTTTCTTTGGGACAAGTAACAATGGTGAATTCCAAGGTGAGGTGCTTGGTGAAATTATCCCTTCATCTAACAGTTCTCCTACCTGTTTATTAATTTCCATTCTATGAGAATGAGGTAGTCTATACTGTTTTTGATTTATTGGGGGTTGCCCCGCCAGTGTTGGGATATCATGCTTTAAAACTGGAGTATATGATAAACAATCACCTTCTAATAAAAATATATCATGGAAAGATGCACATATATTTTCCATGCAATCTTTCTCTTCACTGCTTAAGTTAGGATCCAAATCAATGGATTCAAAAAGTTTATCTAATCTTTCCCTCACATTTTGTTCCATTATAATATTGTAACGAAATTTTTGTCTCTTTGACGATAATTTCGATCTCTCACACTTTTCTGAGTTCGATCACTGGATTGTGTAACAATTAAAAACACACAAACTTATTTAGTTATAAAATGGTTTATTTTATTATCGTTCAAATTCTAATATTAATTTAACACTGTATAGAAAACTGTTTTACTTAACTACGGATCACACTGTATTCACTTTATTGATTTTAATTCAAGTGTTCCACTTCACTGGTTGTGTAGCAGCACTAGTTGACCTTTCTTGAACCTTTCAGTATTTGCTCGCAGGTCACACCGAGCTTTCATCTTGTCGCGATCTTTATCACGCTCTTTCTCACGTTCCTTTTTACGCGATTTAGAACGACGTCTAGAAGATTCTCCCGACTTTGAGAACGTTCTCGGCGTGACTGCTCTCGTTTTCGCTCTTTCTCATGTTTGCGCTCCCTTTCTCTTCTTCTGCGCTAACGATCTTTATCTGGCCGTTCTGGATCCTCCTTTTCAACTTTATCTCTTTCAGCGCGCTCTCTAACCTCCTCTCGTTCACGTTCTCTTTCACGTTCCCGCTTTCGTTCTCTGTCGCGTTCTTCACGCCGTTCGCGATCTCTTTCACATTCCCTTTCACGCTCTCGTTCACGATCACCACGATCCCGATCACTGCGCTGGTCGCATCTTACCTCCTCTTCAGGCAAAACGTTCAAACGGCGCACATCAATTGTTCCAGCTTTATTTTCCGTTCGTGAACATTCAATTTTACATAGACGACGGAAAAATGCATCCGCATTTCCATGCAGGCTTTCTTTGCGATGTGGTAGTCGTTTCTCAGGCTCCCTCTCCGGAATCGAACCCTGATTCCCCGTACGCGTCTGCTGCCCGCTACCATTTTCGCCACCGTCCACCCTATTTTCAATTCCTCTTCTTGGTGAATGTGATGCAGATCGTTTACGCCGTGATTTACAGTCACGTGCCATGTGTCCCTGCTTACCACAGTTGTAGCATTTTCCGCTGAAGCTACTGCTGGCGAACGATGAATTGTTCTTTTCAGAATCCACTTCCATCCGATTTTGAATTCTTCTTCTTGGTGAACGTGATGTAGATTGTTTACGACGTGATTTGCAGTCACGTGCCATGTGTCCCTGCTTACCAAAGTTGTAGAATTTTCTGCTGAAGCTACCGCTGGCGAACAATGAATTTTTCATTTCAGCCTCCAACTCCATCCAACGAGTTTTCAGTGATGGGCGGCATGTCAACGCAATCTTCTCTTGCGTGAGGGCAACCGTTACTGTTTCATTAAATGTTGTCTTCGGGCTCGTCATTGTCTCGCGTTTTGTTTCTGAGTCACGTATGCCGTCAATAAACGCCTCTATTTTGAATTTTTCAGCTACGACACTTAACTCGTCAGGATAGGAAAGGTGTGCCAATCGCTCAATATCCGCAGCATACTCCTGCAAGGACTCACCAGATTTCTGGATACGACTTTTCAACTCCAATCTGTGAATCTGCTTCATGTGGTCACTGCCATATTTTCGCTGTAAGGCATCCATCACCGCCTTGTAGTTTTTCTGTTCCGCCACTGGAACCGTTTGCAAAACTTCTGCAGCTGCGCCTTTTAATGCCACAATTAGCGCTGCAGCTGCGCTTTCGTTATCCCAACGATTGTGACCAGATGTTGTTTCGAATTGGAGCTTGAAAACACTAAATGCCGTTGTTCCATCGTATGAGGGTGCCTTAAGCCTCTCTGCGCTAATTTCTCTTATCACTTGAGTGGTTGGTTCACTTATTTCCAACTGTTGAATCCTTTTATTAACGTCCTCAAAATTATTTTGAACTTTTTCAAGATTATGTTGTACTTTTTCAAGATTATTTTGAACTTTTTCCTTGAATGATTCAACGTCAACTTGTAACTCAGTCATTTTTGTATCGAGGCCATTTACTATTTTGGCAACCTCCGTTCGAACAGCTTCAATGTTTTGATTCATTGCGTGGATCTGCGTCGCGTTCTGACTTAACTTCTGGTCTATTTGCAGTGCATTTTGACTTAAGCTCTGATCAATTTCTTCTCGAACCGCCTGGATCTGCAGCGCGTTCTGACTTAACTTTTGATCAATTTCTTTCTCACCCTTCTGGACCTGCAGCGCGTTCTGACTTATTGTCTGCGTCATCGCCATTAACATTTTCTCGAACTTTGACATATCTACAACTTCACCACTTGCCGCTGGTCCAGAAGCTTCTTCCACTTTCGCTGCTGATTCTGATACATCACTATAAAATTCATGCTCTTCCAGGTTTACACCTTGAGCCTCAAGAACCTGCCGTAAGCGTTTCTGTAACTCCACCTTTCCGCCAGTAGATTGCAGACTCAGCTGCTGCAACTCCTTCTTCAGTTGATCCACTTTCAGATCTTCAAACTTAACCATTTTTATTTATTTACTTATTTATTTTTTTTTTTAATTGATTGTTAATTTTTTTACACAATCCCACTTCTGACACCAATTGTTACGAAATTTCTGTCTCTTTGACGATAATTTCGATCTCTCACACTTTTCTGAGTTCGATCACTGGATTGTGTAACAATTAAAAACACACAAACTTATTTAGTTATAAAATGGTTTATTTTATTAACGTTCAAATTCTAATATTAATTTAACACTGTATAGAAAACTGTTTTACTTAACTACGGATCACACTGTATTCACTTTATTGCTTTTAATTCAAGTGTTCCACTTCACTGTTGAAATACTACTGTGTCCGAAAACTCAGATGACACCCTTTTATACTACAGGCATCAATTTCTCGAATAATCTACTAGCTGCCAGATGGAGTATATTCTACCATTATCTACAACCTACCAGTGCTACTTTGTAGCGTGCATTCTACCACTATCCACAATTCAACAGCATGGCGCACTGACGTTGAGCTCACAATTATCCAGAATGTTAGATGCTAGATGCTAGATGGCGTTGTACGTTGTACGACGGCGATGATTTCTCTCGGTTGTCGATTTTTTTATTGTGTACTGCAGCGTCTGTTCGGTTTATTATTTTCAGTACAAAAACTGCACTTTGCGCTAGATTGTTCTAATATCGTTTAGTTTCTTTTGTTGGTATTTATTTCAAGAGTTTTCTAGCATAAACCAAATTTCGCTACAATATTTATTGTGGTATTTGTTTCCACTTTAAATTTATTATGATTAGAAAACTTTGGTTTGAAATATTTATCAATTATAAACTGGTTTTACGACGAGTTTAATATTGGCACATATACTATGCCATCTTTCACTTTGGTTAGGGCTTCTCCCATGTAAACTTCTTGTGAAAGTTCTTGTTTGTGTATAACAACTTCTTCTAATGTTGTTTTAACACAAAACGGTACTATTTTTACAGTTCGAGCTTCGACTGCTGTTTCTGTATTATATAGTACTTTGTTTACGTCATTCATTGGCTTAAGCTTGAATGCTATTATTTGTTTTCGTTTTTCATTGAAAAACGTTATTTTTTTATCCATGGCATTTATGACAGTTCGGTTCCACAAAATATCTCTACCTACTATTCCATCAGCTGGTACACCATGATCTAGTGACACTATGTGTAACTTTAAACTTAGATCTGGATGCTGATTATGTTGAATAGTGGTTGTACCTAAGGTGGAAACCTTACCGCCAAATGCTCTACTCAAATCTTTTACATTATTTATATCTAGTTCTGGGAAATGCAGCATTGCACCTTCTTTGACCAAACTTGTATCGGCGCCGGAATCTACCAACAAAATAAGTTTTCCACATTGTGCCTCTTCACAGGGCACTTCTATGAACACGTCATTTTGATTTACTTGGTAAAAATTCTCGTTATGCCTTCCATACAAGATATGTCTCCCAGTTTCGATATCGTTATCATTTTTTACGCATTCTATGGGTTTTGCAAGGGACGCCTCAACTACAGTTTTCTGCGTATGGTTTGTTCCTGCTTTACATTGTTCTAAGTTGTTACTTAAAACTTTATTATTTATGCGTTTATTAGTTAACGTATCAGTTACACTTTGTTGTGGCTGATTTGTAGTTATTACCTCGTCAAAAATATTCTTTGAAACTGTAATAGTTTCATTTCCAGTAGGTAACGTATCAACTGCACTTTGTTGTGGTTGATTTACTGTTACTACGTTATCAAATTTTTCCCTAAAACTTTGTTTGTTTTACATACTGTAGTTAACGTATCAACTGCACTTTGTTGTGGTTGATTTACAGTCACTACTTTAGTTGGCCCTAATTTACTAAGATTTTTGGGGTTCCAGACTATTGGCCGGTCTTGGGCCCCTCTTAGTTTCCCTGAGACGTCTCATAGTCTCTTTTGGCATAACAATTTTCCATTGCATGCCTAATTCTTTTACACCAACGGCATGTAGGTGTATTTTCATCTACCTTATTTTGGACCTGTAAAATTGTGTCTTTTATTCTCTGTTTTTTGCTTTCTATGCCTTGTTGTTGATAGTTGAAATCAATTTCTGTTTTCCTTTTATTCTTCGTGCACCTTTTGTCGTGCGTTTTCTATTTGCTCTCGAATTAAATGAATGGATTTTGCTTTAATATGTGTTATTTTTAATAACTTGCGTAACTTTTCCAATGATTTAAGCTTAAGCGACCTGATTAACTCAAATGCATCACCATGCAAATGAAGCCTAATGAGTGCTATGAGTTTAGGTTCTTCTTCATCTTTAATTTCATTCCCCACTGTCTCACATCCTTCTAAGAACCTATGTAAATCCGATTCTAACGTTGGTGAACTAGCCCCTGAAAAATTAGGTACTATATTCTTCACCAACTTAGAGATTTCTAGGAGACTTATTATGAATATAAAACTTTGTCGGTATATTTAAATTGTTTATAATTGTTTAAAGCGTAAAGCTCAACACATTTGAACACCAGTAAGCAAAATTTTCATATATTAAATAAAAACAAAACGTTTATAGGTAAACAAAACGCTGTGTAACCTTGACTGTTGAATTTTGATTACTCTTGATTTTCTTTAAAGTTAATGACTTCAATTGTTACCAAGAACTTGACATACTAAATAAAACGTTTTTCGCTAACAATTAAGGAAAAGATGACCTACCACAAATTTTTTTATACGTGTTATCAAAATATTTTATAGCAATTAAGCGCGAGTCTATGTTGACTAAACTGATCCTCAGAATTAAAAAAATCTTCGGAACCAAAAATAAGTTCAACAAAACTTGTTTTTCGTATGGAATAAAAATGTTTCCGAGAAACTAATATTTTATCGAAAGTTCACTTATAAATTTTCTTTTAAGGGCACAAGATACTAGGCAAATTTTAAAATTATAATTTATAATAGAAAAAAGCTCTTAATTGAAAATTTAGATGACAATCGACCACTTAAGATCCTTTTATTTCAATAAAATTCAATAGCTTCTAATATCTTAGTTTTTAGACAACACTGAAAATCAAACCTTAAACGTCATTTAAAACAAATGCTTCAAAGTTTAAGATTTCCAACTTCAATAAAACTTCAGTTGCAATTGAATTGAAAAGATAAAAAGAATTTTTAATTTGTAACCTTCCAATAAGCAGACCCCTCTTTCCCACTGGGCACTGTGGGCAAGTGCCCAGGGCCCCGCGATCGATCCGTTCGTTAAAGAACATTAGTAAACGTTTTGATTTATTATTTCTATTACATATGTATATGATTATTTCGCTTGAAAACTCTGAATTCTGAAGAGCTGAGACAACGTTGTAAAGAGTTTGCTGAATTTTATTATGCAGATGTTAATGAGATAGAGTTTGAAATGGAATATCTGAATTTAAAAGAATACTTCAAAATTGTTCACAGTGAAAATGAGGGAACTAATAGTATATTGTAAGTGTATCAACTATTGAAAGAAAACAAAATTGAGGACACACTTCCAAATGTGGAAATCGTATTGAGAATCTTTTTTATGCTAATACCCAGAACTTAAAAAATAACGAAAACCCAGAAGTGTGCCTGTCAGACACATATGAAGTAAAATACTGAAAACCGTAATTATTTTATCATATTAAACACCCGATACGTGATTAAAATACACTAGATATTTTTTTATTTTTATTAAGAATTTACAAACAAGAATCAAAGGCTTTTCGGTGAAGCAAAAACTTTAGTTTTCACATTCCTTGCAAACCTTTGTGAATGCTCATTGCGAACATTTTATTTGCATCTGAATTTTGGCAGTCTTTGTTGGATAAATATGACAGCGTTTACGTTTCCGGGCAGCAGTATCAGACAGCTGTGGATCGACTTCGTAACACAGTCTTAATATACACCATATTACACATATTTTGTACACCACCTTTTTCGTAGGTGTGATTCCACAAGAGACTCTCCCAGTTCGCGTAAAAACCAATATTTTTTCCTGTGTTTATGCTCATTTAAATGAGGATGTATTTTTGTAAATATAAAATAAGCAGCAATATTAGCAGTGTTGATCAAGTTCATAAAGAAAGTTAGAGGCCATCTATTGGTTTTGCGTTTTATCATATACTCAAGAATCAATTGGTCAAATGTATCTACTATACTCCGCCCTAAGTATTGTTTTAAAAATTGTTCTGAGATTTGTTTACCCTCATCTTCAAGTGTTTGCGTCATGATGTATAGTTGACATGACAAATGGCTGCCAAGTTTTGGAACGTTATATGTTTAGAATCTCAAAAATAGTTGAGATTCTCGTCTAGTCTCGTGGTTTGTGCCTCTAAGGCACATTCCTGAGGTTTTGTTACAAAAAAAAAAAAAAAAAAAAACAATTAAAAATGTGTACTTAATTTAAAATTTGTAAAAACAATATAACTCTCACATACAATTACACTAGTTTACAAAATGATTTTTTTTTCTGTTCCATTCATTCAATCGCTTCTAACGTCGTTATTTTACAGTCGATTTTCTTGTGGAATGTTTTAATAATTGTTTAAAAGTATCAACTCTACGTGCAAAAAGTAAAATTATTTTTTTTTATTTTATTTCTATTTTTTCGTGGCCACAGAATCAAATGTAAAATTTGATTTTTCTTAAAATCTGGTCTATTTTCATCTATATCTTTTGAACCACTTTCTTAATAAGAAATATAATTACACACGTTTATTTGTCATTTTATTATCTTTAATATGACATCAAGAAAAAGGAAATTGGGCATTTGAAGCTCAAGATATGAGTTTCAAAGTGAAAAGAGGTCGAAAAAGTGAAAAAACCACAATATCTCGAAAACTGTACCATTCAAAAAATTTTCATTTTCATTTTCATTTTCGAACTCAGCAGAAAAATCTACATAAGAAAAGTAACCTCAGATCAGTGGAACATTTTGAGTGTAAACTAGTGTTATAGGAATACATAAAATATTGGAGAAAAATATATTTAAGTTTGGGAGTCACACTCAACATTTAAAATGTTGATTGTGTCTGTGAGGCAAATTTCTGGAGATAAAGGTTAAGCATGATGGTAACTAACTGCAGTGGGAAACACTCCTTCTCCAAATTGAGAAGTACAATGCTTCAAGAGAGATTAACCAGTTTGTCGCTGATGTCCATAGAATGTGATGTGCTTATAAACATAGATTTTGAAGAAGTGATTAATGATTTTGCTCATCTCAAATCTAGAAGGGTTCCTCTTCAATCAACATAGATTTTGAAACAATAATCTGTGATTTCTAAAAGAGTTAGTTTTGTGGATTTTATTACATTATCTATTCATTTAACAAATCTAGAACCTTGTTTATCTACTTTACATGTCTATTCTAACAATATAGTGTTCTGTCAAAGTCATAGGGGCCCCGTTACCCTCATATGCCCAGGGCCTCCAATAGGTTAAAGACGGCCCTGCCAATAAGGTTACAAATTTTCAAAATGAATTAATGAAATCTAATTTTTATAATTCATAAACTTCCAATAAGTTTATGAATTAAGCCTTAATGAAACCTAACTTCCCTACTAAATGTTGCAGAACATAGACTATGAGGATCGCTCATAGCTTATGCTCCTAAGTTCGTGAGGATGAAGCAGCTGTACTGCTATTCTAAGGAATGGCCAAGTACTGGCCGTAGTTTTTTGGAAGTTTATGGATTAGTGGTATATGCTAAGGATACTTACATACTTTTTTTTTTTTTTTTTTTTTTTTTAGCGTTGTATGTACTGAATCCTGGAACTTTTTGTTCTTTTTTGTCCTTGTACTGAATCCTGGAACTTTTTGTCCTTTTTAGTCTTTGTACTGTGGTTCCGAGTAGTGGCTCGAAAAACCGGCTGCGCCAATGTTGTTAAGTTAAAACTATCCTTTCGAGGGATAATACCATGTTGAAAGCTGTATATGTAAAGAATTAATTAAGACTTTATATTGGGGAGGATACTTACCAGTATTTATTTTTATATCTTCATAAAATTCTTCACGTAAATAAAATAAGTACGTTATTTTTTCTACTTAGAACAATCTCTGATCTTTATTAAAAATCTTAAATAACTTAACACCTCTTATGATGCTAATTACAAAAACAAAATACATTATAAAATAATTACTTAAAAATACAATAACAAAAACTTACGTCTACAAAAATTAATTCTGGCTTGCAGAATTTGGTTTACAAAAACCTTGGCTTGCAAACCTAGTGGGGTTTGGATATTTCCGGATCGCACACCTGGCGTTTACTTCCTGGTTTGTTGTTGCAGTTAAATTGTGTTTTCATTCTTGTTACATTTCAACAAGCAGAATTTACACATAGCATTTTAAACTGACCAACAAATCAGCAAATGCCCAAAAATATGCCGTATTATAATAACAGATATTAAGTGTTATTGGATGATGTTAATCATCATCCCAAAAATATACCACAATATGTCGATGTTTGTTAAAACAACACATTATGATATAAGTGTGGTAATTAACACACAACACAGGTGTTTCTGAAGCTAAAACGTTGACCACGTATCACCTGCACTGTGCCGCATTGCTTGCCATTTGAAAAATATTTTGACGAATTCGCGTAGTTCTGCAATCGTTTCGTCGTCAAGTTGACTTAAGTTTAGGCGACATTCTTTTGTTAAATCCGTTACCGAGGTTGATTCGGATGAAAGTGGATGGCCTGCAGCTTAAACAAAACAGATTAGTTTTAAATGACTATAGTGGGCAAGGATACGCGATGGAAAGGTTTTAATTCGCTCACGTGAGCTGTTCGTGTTGTTTTGTCTTCGTCTCGTTTTAAGCGTAGTATGACTGGATAGGGATAACTAATGACTTTATAAGGTCCAGCGTATTTTGGGGCAAGTTTTGCTGTAAAACTATCGATGGCTTTTGATAAAGGGTGCTGTTTGACCAGCACCAATTCTCCGATCTTCGGCTTCCACTGTCTTCGGCGTAAATTATAATGCCTCGCCTGGTTCTGGGCTGCTTTGGCCAGATTATATCTAACTATTTAAAAAATTTCTCTTAGCTGTTTTGCTCTGGATGTCAGCTGCTGAGTTGCTCTACCGGTGCCTGTGGTAACTTCATCATATAGAGCCTTAGGTAATCTTGGTTCTCGTCCTTGGTGAGAAACGCTGGGCTGTAGCCAGTAGACTCTGATGAACTTGTGTTAATGGCTAATGAGATCTCTGGTAGGTTGTCGTCCCACATCTTCTGGTTTTTGTTAGCCAGTTGCGCAATCATAGTTTTCACAGTTCGGTTAACCCTTTCGGTAGGGTTCTCTTGCGGAGTAGGTGCTGTAAAGCGTTGCTGAACTCCCACCGCACTCATAAATTCCTTAACGCTGCGGCTGGTAAACTGGGTACCATTATCTGTGACAAAGATCTTTGGAGCTCCATACCTGGCGAGGGTTCTCTCACGGAATGCTTTTATTACTCCTTCTGCCGTTGCTTTACGTAATGGTACCAGCTCGGTCCATTTAGAAAATTTATCAAAAAACACCAGGAGCATATTGTTTCCGTGTTTCAAACGTGGCAGTGGTCCGACAAAGTCAGCACAAACGGTTGACCATGGCTCATCAGGAATACTCGTCAGCATCTTGCCCGCTGGTGCTTGTTGGCTAGCTTTGTATTTTTGGCAGGATTCGCAGCTTCTCACGTAATGGCTTATGTCGCGGAACATGCCTGGCCAATAGTACCGGTTAGCGATTCGAGCAATAGTTTTTCGAACTCCAAGATGGCCAGCGCTAGGGCTACCATGGTTTTCTTGTAATACCCGAATCCGAAAAGGAGTAGCCACGCATAGTTTCCACTGTTCACAGTCTTCGTCCCCTGGATGACCTGGTAAATGGCGGTATAATTGTCCGTTGATTTCGGAGAGATCTGGAAACTTTGTGGGTTGCTGTTGAATTTCGGGCTCTTTCTTCCATATCCAGGCGCACTCGTCATCACTGACAGTGTTTGTAACCGCCATTTGGAGAGATTCCTGTGGCTGTCTAGACAAAGCGTCGGCCACCACATTATTTTTTCTTTTTCGATACTGCACCGTGAATTGGTACTGCTGAAGTTCCAGTGCCCAACGTGCTATTGGCCCTGTAGGACTTTCAATGGAGTTCATCCACTTTAGTGAGAGATGATCAGTCACCACTATAAATTTATAGCCTTCTAGGTAGGGCCGCATTTTCCGTATGCCCCACACGATGGCCAGGCACTCCTTCTCCGTTGACGAGTAATTTTTTTCCGCATTATTAAGGCTTTGGCTAGCGTATGCGATCACTCGTTCTTCTCCGTCTATGGTTTGAGTTAGAACAGCTCCCAGGCCCAAGTCGCTGGCATCCGTTTGTAGTGTGAAGGTTTAGTTGAAATCGGGGCAAGTTAACACTGGGGCCTCTCTCAATTTTTGCTTCAGTTTTTCAAAAACATCTTGTTGTTCGTTGCTCCATTTCCAGTGTCTTCCTTTCTTCAATAATGCCGTCAATGGTTGAACTATAGCCGCGAAGTCCGGGACAAATTGTCGGTACCAGGACGCGACTCCTAGAAACCTCCTGACCCCTCGGATGTTTTCAGGTGGTGCTAAGTCTCGTATTGCTGCAACCTTTTCCGGATCGGTGTGAATTCCTTCACTTCCTACGACGTGGCCCAAGTATTTAATTTTTGTTTTAAAAAATTCGCACTTCTCTGGGTTTATTCTGAGGTTCGCGGCCCGAAGTCGTCTAAATACCTCACGAAAATTCCGCATATGTTCTTCGAGAGTTGATCCCGTCACGACGATATCATCGAGGTAGGCGAATGCAAAGGGTTCCATTACCGCTCCAATGACTCTGTCAAGGGCGCGCTGGAATGTAGCTGGGGCTGAGTGAAGCCCAAAAGGCATGACCCGCCATTGACACAGCCCCTGACCAGGAACTGTGGAAGCCGTGTACTGTTTGCTTTTGTCCTCCATGGGTACCTGCCAGTTCCCGTCCTTTAAATCCAGGCTGCTGATGAACTTGGCATTCCGCAGACGGCGCAAAATGTGTGTTATTCTTGGTAACGGGTATGCGTCTGGAATTGATTTGCTATTTAATTGCCGGTAATCTATGCAAAGGCGCCAAGCGCCTGTCTTTTTCCGTACCAAGACGATGGGTGCACTGTAGGGACTACGCGATGCACCCTTTCGATAGCAAGTTCTTAATTTCTTCATCGATAACTGCCTGCATAGCCGGGTTTCGCGGGATGTATCTTTGTTTAATTGGTCGATCGTCAGAAATGATTATGCTGTGCTTGGTAATGTGGGTCACGCCTTTTAGTTCGTCAAATTGTTGGAGTTCCTGGTTCAAAAATTCATTAATTACCTGTTCTGATTCCATTACTGAATTTGTTGCGTTTGCTTCCTGATGTACACAATCAGGCTGTGCTACGATAGTTAAAACTTCTGTTAAAGGTGGCACAATATTATCTTTCAGTAGGAGGTCTAGTGTTCTTTGCTGTTGACTTTGTTGTATTTGCTGCATGGGCTGCATGACTGACCAAACAGTTTTCTGTTTTTCCTAATGCTATTTTTCCCAGCGTAATTGCCTCGCCTCCTATGATTATTTGAGTGCCAAACAGAACAAGATCATCAAGGCCAAAGATGACATCTTCAGTTGCGTCTGGCATGATGACGAATGTACAGTCCTTTTTGTACCTTCCAAAATGGCAATGAGTTTTCACTGCGGAATTCAGGGTGCGTATGGATCCATCTGCTAGGGCCACTCCTTCCTGGTATGCGCTTCTCGTGGCTCGGCTGCCCAACTCTTCAGCAAACGATTCTCTTATAAAACTAATTGTAGCTCCTGTGTCGATGGTAGCCGCTATTCTCTTTCCGCCCACAAGAACATTGGCGAAAACTCGTCTGCAGTTAGTTTGGAGATGTTTTTCATTTATTGAGGGGGATCGTGTGGAGTGCTCATCCCCCTGCTCTGGATGGCCTCCTTCTGCGTTTCCCGCTCATCGGCAGCAGGCATTAGTCCTAACTCCAATCTTACCGCATGTTCAACAGAACAGTCGTTGAGGGTTTTGGCAATCTCTGGCTACGTGACCCCCTCGGCTGCAGCGCTAGCAAGCAGTCTGTACGTTGATTCTTTCTTCAGTTGTTGGTATTATCATCCGATGCTGTTCAGCACGGTTTCGGATTATTTCCCGTCGTTCTGGCTCTTTTTGTTTAATCATTTCAAGATCCTCCGCCAATGAGATCAGTTCTGGGAACGTGCTAAAGTCTCGCCTTTTTATATACCATTGATATTCTGCTCTACAATTACGAAAAATACGGCTTAGGCACTGCTCTTCGTCGTAGGCCGCGTGTCTCATCAAGGTTTGAATTGCCAGCACATAGTCCGTGAATTTTTCTTGTGACTGCTGGCATCGTTTCCTTATCTCGTCGTCGAGGGTCTCAAAATACCTTGGTGGCAAAAAAAATTCGGAAAAACTTTTCTTGAAGGCTCTCCAAGTGGGCCACTGCTGGTTATTATTTCTAAACCAAGCTAGGGCCTTGTCCCGCAGCAGTTCTGGCATTCTACGAACAAGATGGTCCGGGTTTCCTCCGTAAGCTTCAGCCAACTCCTCCACTCTTTCTATGAACATCAAGGGTTCTTTGGTCCCATCATATTTTACTGACCACTTTCGGACCTGTTCCATGATAGTGGGATTATATGATAAAGGTTCCCTTGGCTGATTCTCTAGTGCATTGTTCAATATCGCCGGCAGTGCTTGGCTGATGGTTTGATCCGGATCGCTAGTCTGTTGTTTTGTTACTATCTCAGATTTATTTGAAGGACCGGTGGTTTTATCTACTTTACGTTTTTCTGTGACTGGGCTTGGTGATGAAGATCTTTTGTGGCGTGCTTGTACCTTAAATAAACGTTGCAAATGTTCTGCTGAATGATTTTCATCCGCTAAAAGCGTGCGGAACCGTTTCCGTAGCTCATTGACTGTGCCTGTTGCTTCGAGGCCAAACTCCTCGCAGTAAGTCACCAACTCTTCCTTGTTCAATGCGTGGGTCCAAGAAGCACTAAGTATTATTATATTTTTTTTTATTTTTCTTAATTTTTTTTTTAGTTCACTCTGTTTGACTAATATTTAGCACTTGTATGTTCACTGTCTTTATGTAAATCCTTATTATTATTTTTTTATTTATGTGTAATATTTCTTAACTATTTTTCTTCCGATGTTCAAAGTTCCTTGGTTCACTTTTGCTATTAATTTTTTTTTTATTAAATATTATTTAGCTTGATTTTTGTTTTTATAATTATTAAGCTTGATTTTAACCGGACTTGTTATTTAATCTTCTTTTCTTTTATTTTTTTTTTTTAAATCACAGTCCCTGTTCGGGCGCCATTGTAACGAACCTTTGGCTGGGGCTTAAGCTCGCCGGTGTCCAGGGTTCGGCTACAAAAATTTATAATTTGCGGGCTGCTATATTTTTTTAAAGAAGGTACAAGTATCCGGTCAAAGAAACACTACCGAGCTAATTTTTAACAAGCTTTAATATAATTCACTTTTTATAGTCTATAAATTTATTTCATACATTTTTTTCTTAGCCTATTTTATATTTTAATCAAAGTGCTTCGTCGCATCCGTCCGGCTTGAGGATACCGGGTTGTATTCGTTGTTGCTTTGCCTCTCGCTCGCACCGTACACCCGTTTGTAGCGATCCCCCGGTAAAACTTACCTACGCTCGCCTATGCGCTGAGCATAATCGTACGTTACTTTGCGAAGCACTAGTAACGCCCGATTACTCAGAGCGATCCACCGTTTCTAAAAGACGATCTGCGCTCACTTCTGCGCTGAGCGTAGCCGTACGTCACTTTGCAGAGCACTAGTAACGCCCGACTACTCAGAGCGATCCACCGCTTCTTAAAGGCGACCTACGCTCACTTGCGCGCTGGGCGGAATCATACGTCACTTTACGAGGCACTAGTAACGAGTGATTTCTCAGAGCGAACCACCGTTTTCCTATTAGGACCTAAGCTCACTTATGCGCTGAGCGTAATCATAAGTCACTTTGCAAAGCACTAGTAACGCGTGATTTCTCACAGCGAACTACCGTTTGCAAATGGGGGATCCTATGCTTGCTTATACGCTGAGCGTAATCATACGTTACTTTACGAAGCACTAGCTACGCGTGATTTCTCAGAGCGAACCACCGTTTTAAAATGAGGACCTATGCTCACTTACGCGCTGAGCGTAATCATACGTCACTTTGCAAAAGCACTAGTAACGCGTGATTACTCTGAGCGTCCCACCGTTTCCAAATGAGGGCCTATGCTCACTTATGCGCTGAGCGTAATCGTACGTCACTTTGCAAAAGCACTAGTAACGCGTGATTACTCTGAGCATCCCACCGTTTCCAAATGAAGGACCTATGCTCACTTATGTGTTGAGCGTAATCATACGTCACTTTGCAAAAGCACTGGTAACGCGTGATTACTCTGAGCGCCTCACCGTTTCCAAATGAGGACCTATGCTCACTTATGCGCTGAGCGTAATCATACGTCACTTTGCAAAGCACTAGTAACGCGTGACCACTCACAGCGACCCACCGTTCGATTATGCGCTGAGTGTAACCGTTCGCTACTTTGCAAAGCACTAGCAACGTCAGACTACTCAGAGCGACCCACCGCTAACAAAATCTACTCAACACCAACGTATGCTGCTTTGACTAACACTAGCAGCATAAGTTGTTTTTACGGGAAAACATATAATGTGCAAAGAGTTCGCTTACCGGAGTACAGTTCTATAATATGTCTGTGCCCTTAGCTGGTTCCGCCGTGACTGACCAATATTTTTCAAAGTGCCGACATTATATGTTTCGGCAGTCGTTGTTTGCCTAGTTCCCTTTCGTTCGTGGTGACATTTCTTGCTGACGTTTTGTTTCACCACGAACAGCTGGATAGCTTATCCTACAGTGTTGCCGTTACTTATTTAAATCTTTAGCGTAGCATAATTTGTTACTTAAGTATGCTGAGCTTAATGTTATTATTTCTCGACGCGTTTTACTTATTTAAATAATAATACTGACGATTTCCAAGTAATGATGATAATATATAAAAACAAATAAATGATTAATGATGCAAAAAAAATAAATGCATATTGTTTCCATGCGGCAAGCTGCGCATGTGGATGCAAACGAGGCTTGCTGACTTTCGTCCTCACACTTTCAAAGCTCGAATCATTTTTTTCATTTCATTTTATTTATGCGTTTTTTTAATACAATAATTTTATTTTTTAAAAACGATTTAATTCAAGTATTCATAGTAGCATTTGTATCAAAAAAAGAGTATGGCATTTAATATAAAAGTAAATAAAATAGTTCAAAATGCCATTTTAAACATAATTCTAGAATATATAAAGTGTTGTGGGGTAAGAACAGAATTTAATCACTAAATTTAGATATACAATTTAATTAGGATGTTTTTCACAAAAATAAAAGATAAAAATATAGGTAAAAATATAAGAAAAATTACATTTAAGTTGAAGTAAATGAGTGGCAATACAATAAGACAATTATCAAATAAGCAAAAAAATAAAAAAAAAATCATAAAAAACATTAAAGTGTGGGTCCTAGCAAAATCTCGATTTCTAAATGATTGAAACTTAAAAGATTAATCCTAGCCAAATCCTAATTTTGCTCACATTTGCACCAAATCACCAAGTTTCATTAAAATCGCTGCAACGGTTTCAATAATAACTAAATACACGGAAAAAAAGGTTTTGTAAAAAATAGCGTGAGATATTCAAAAAAGCAAAATAATCAGGAAAAATTGTCGTATAGCCCTGTAATTTCTAATTTCTTGGAATACTTAGTACAAATTGATGCGCAATCTGCAATCATTACAGTCTAAAACTTTATTATTACAGTTTCAGAATGGAAAATATACAATGTGGTCAGGGAAAAATTTAGTTAGCAAAAAGGACTAAATAATTATTGAAAATTTCAAATGATCGACAAATAAAAATTACAGGGTAAACTGTAAAGACTTCAATAAGTATCACATAATAAATTATTTATCTTATGATTCGATATTACTTTTTTGTCACCTGCGTTGTACAAATACGACATAAAATGTAGATATATGGTTACAAGAAAGTAATTACATGAATGTTGCCAGGCTAGTTCTCTGTTTCATGCTATGTATATTAAGAATTATAGTTAGGAAGTATAATAAAACATAAAATAAGAAAAAAATAAAATAAAATCTGAAAAAAAAGTAGAATTTTCGTTTTTAAAATTTTTTCGGAGTAAATGCTAAATTCTACAGTGTGAACAATGTAATTTTTCATTGCCAATCACAATCAATTATTACAGTTTTTTGCTTACTATCTGGGCATTACAGGGAAAAACTGTAATTATTGTCGGAAATTCAATGAATTTTGACAGAATTTTTTTCCGTGTAGACATGTAAATATAAGAATATTTGTTGGTCAAATTACGTCGGAACGCGGAAAAAAAAATTTTTTGAACTTAGCTTCTCCACGATCGGCCCGGTCTCGAAAATTCTTGTATTTATCAAAGTTTTTTTGAGAACTTAAAAAAAAATACGAAGAGGACTTACATTTCGGAAATCAAGTTTTTTTTTAAGTGAACTGAAAATAAACGATGAAGGCTAATATGTTTCACAAAGTCGTATTTTTTTCCTTAAAAAGCATCTATGCGTTACAAACGGGATGACTAATTTATTATACACTCAGTGTTGGGTATATTTTTCTTTTTATTATTTATTTACGAGAGGGGAAGAACCAATTAAGTGTCTAACTCAACAGCGATTGAAGATGCTTCATTAAAAATATCATCAAATGACGTTTCATTTTTTCGCATTTGTGAAAACAGGTTGATAATTTGCTTGACATGAGTACTCGTACAAGCTGAAGAGATTTGTAGTGTCGGATCTTGTAGCTTGCGACTGAGCGACAATATAGGAACATATACAGTTTTCAGAATAAATTAATAATATAATATAATATATTATTTTTATAATAATAAATTGGAGCGTGCTATCGAAGCTGAAAGTTGGACAGCTTTTGAAGACGCTTCGGTTTCCTAGCTTTGTTCTAAGTCTTGTAATGCTTAAAAGATAAACAGTAATAATTCGCTGAAAGTATCAACGTATCTAGTCGCACACAATGCTTTTAAACGATTTTTATTTGTTTCTGGACTCCGTTCGAAAATTTTATCATTCAATAGTTCTGCTCTTTTATATGAATTCGAGAAAAAGTTTGACACTGATGAAACTGTGCCTAGCATGTTACGAATTTCAGAAATATTACATGATTTTCCTGCGCACAAATTCAGAGACTGACTGAAAACAATGAGTATAAAATGCTAATAGTTGGTTTTTAGATATCAAAGCCTGAACTGCTTTGAATTGTTCAATCCTCCATGAACGTTATTGAATAAAAATATTTTTTTTTTCGCTCCCAGGGGGGGCTTCAGCCCGCATAGCCCCCCCTTGTATTCGCCACTGCTTGTTGCCATGATGGTGGTGGATCCGCATTCGCAATTGCTTGTAGGCTTTTTAATTGTTTTCGTAGCCTTACCAATTTCTCTCCTCTTTTGTGTTTGCGTTTTTCAGTTGGTGAAATTCGTGTAAGTCTATCTTCGGTGATTCGTTGTTGCTGTTTTTTGTATTGGTCAATAGTGAGTTTCTGTGGTTGCTCTACAATTTTTGAAGCTGTGTATGCTGGGGCCTGTGCTGTGCGTTCCGGCACGTATTCATCTACTGGCATAAATTTTTTGCCACGTACTGGCAGGATCGCCATGTAAGGAATGCTGGATTGGTGGTTACTTTAGGACCTGCCTAGTGGTTTTGCCGGCGCTCAAAAACGCCACGGGCAATCTAATAAAAAAATAGTTAAGCGCTTCGAGAGTGCACTTTTTAAGTGAGAAGTGTTCAGCCAATTTAAGGCTAGATAGTTGTAAATAAAACAGCCAGTTTAAGGCAACTGAATCAACTGATTGCTTTATTGAAGCCGCTTCCAGCTTTTATACAGGAATATCGGTATCCTTGTTTATGTAAACAAAAACATATGTTTAACATAAAACATATGGTGACTTAGTGTATACTTGCAGTGGCTTAAACTTAGTAATAGATTATTGATATTCACAATAGTTTAAAGTAATAGTAGTAAAGTAGTACTTAATATTACTTATTGATAAAATACACACTGCTGAGAGCAATCTTCATAAAATTTGGTGTATAGATGTCAGTTACTAGAATCTATATAAATAAAATGATAGCCGTTTTCGATGAACGGGATTCACGCAAACTCTATTGAATCAATTTCGATCAAATTTTTTTAGTTATCTTTCTTCGGCGCTTGGTCCTAACATAGAATTAAAGTTATCACGATATTTCTCTTAAATATCAAAATACTTATTAAAGTTTAAAAAATTCCTAAAAAAAATTAATTTCACACATAGAAAGAAGCAAATCGTTTAATAGCAAGTTAGTGGGTTAGTAAGAGTGTGTGCGTTTTATTTTTATATGGCAATGCAATGGAAGAGAAAAATCGGAATTTTACTCTCGCTCTCATTCTCAATTTGTCAACGCAACAACGCGGAATTTGTGAACAATGAAGAATGAAAAAGAATTATAGTAGGTTCACACATAGAAAACACAGATGCTGTCCTACATGGCTTGACAAAATGTGTGACTGTCGATATTGCTTTAAGTTCACATTATCGAGCATGTCATCAAACATCAATTGCAGAACAATTTATGGGCGTCCACTTCGAAGTAAACGGCATGAAATCTTATTTAAAATGAAAAATGTTCACTAGGCTTGATAGTCAGTTCACACAGGTTGTATGGTTGGACACTGCCAGCAGAAAAATCAACAATTTTTGAAATCCATCCAACATGTGTGTCAAGCGGTCGTTCCTAGAGTTTATTTTATCGAACATTGATGTTGTCAAGCCATGTTCTACAGCATATGTGATAATTTGAACTTGGTTAATTGAATAGCCCAATTCACGATCAGGTGCATATGGTCTTGCAAAAGAGGATATGCATAATATTATTGCAAAGTTTGCAATGGCAACAACAAAATATACACATTTGCATATGCTACGGTGTTGCAAAAATGCTACAGTCAAACCCTATGGCATTTGTAGCAAATGCAATTGCAAATAGCAAATGTTTTTGTCACTCTCTTTTTCCTATACAATTCTCTCACCAAAATAGCAAAAATTTATTGTTTACAAATTTTGGTTTTTGACACCCTTTTTTTCCTATACAATTCTCTCACCATGTTTGTTTTGCAACAAGCATTGCAAAGTAAACATGAAAAATTGCTCACAATTCGCTGCAAAGTTTTGCAATTGCATAGTTTTGCAATGTCATTTGCACCGATTCGTGGATTGGTTTAATGTGCTAGTTAGTGTATGTGCTTTGGATTTTTTCTTTCACATGGTAATGCAATGGAATATTTATGGAAGAGAAAACAACAACAACTCTAGATCTGTGAAGAAGAATCAAAATTGACTGTAGTTCTGTTTAAAAAAAATTAAATTGTTTGCCTTCGCAGAAAAACAGGCTACGCGTACAAAGTCGCGGGCATCTGCTAATGTATGATAAATGAATTTCCACGGGATTGCATCAGTGAGCGTGGCACCTCCCACATTAACATAATTTTTTAAGCGCTGTTTTGAGTGGGCTATTGAAGCAATTAGTATGAGATTCCATGTCAGTTGCCATGGAGTACGTCTGAATCAAAAGTGGCTGAAATAGCACCAGTGGGCGTGAAACCTCCCTTACAAATAAACTGCAGTATAAATATGTGAGCAATCATACTAAAATTTGGTTTAACAGATTTGTTTATGGAAAGCTTTTTCTGGATCAAAACCGGACTGGATTGTACCAGAACACTGCAGTGGGTGTATAACCGTCCTAAATATTAAGACTAACTTTGGCATACATCGCAAACTATAAAAACTATTGTGCTAAAGTTTGATATGCGGATGTCGATCACGAATATAATTTATTGAACCAAAAGTAGGCGGAATTGGAGAAGTGGGCATGACATATTTAAACTTTTTCATTTTATTCGATTTTTTCCAACATTTTCCATATTCTTTCGACTTTATATTCCATATGTATTTGTTTGATTTTTTCAACCCTTTTAGTTTTTCTTCATTATTTTCTTTATTTTTAAGACTTTTTCAGCGATTTTGAATTATTGCTACATTTCTTAACCTCTTTCAACTTTTTTGAGCATATTTCGACACATTTAAACTTTTTTCAACATTTTCATATATTTTCGACATTTTAAATATCTTTCAACATTGTTCAGTGGTTTCCATATTTTTTCGACTTTTTCAGTCTTTTAGAACTGTTTCAACATTTTTCAACCTTTTTACATTTCACATTTTTTCGACTGATTCATTCTCTTCAACGTCTTTTTAATATTTATTTAAAAGGTACTATCAGTGCAGCGTAGTGTATGTGAGTTTCAACCTGGCCGAAGATAACACCTTAACTTGTTTTGTTTTCAATTTGAACTCCATTTGTTGGAAATAAAACAACTAACGCTCTAGAGTTGCCTCTGAGTAAATGCCACCTATCTGCGATTTGCCGCTCTACCGCTTGCCGCTCATTGCGTGGCCGTAGCCTTAGGGAGCGGCAAATCGCAGAGTGGCAAGTGGCCATTTAATCAGCGGCAACTCTAGAGCGTTCGTTGTTTTATTTCCAACAAATGGAGTTCAAATTGAAAACAAAACAAGTTGAGGTGTTATCTTCGGCTAGGTCGAAACTCACATAGGCAAACAAGTACTTACTTACTTACTTAGATGGCCATAACAACCCGTTGTCAGGTTACGGCCGACCTCATTAGCTCTCGCCAGCGCCTCTGTTTTGAGCGCGCCTTCTCCAATCGTTAATGCCAAGCGTGGTTAGGGCTTCCTCAGCCTTATCTAACCACCGGAGGCATGGTCTCCCTCTTCGTCGTTGACCGGGGACCTTCCCTTCGAATACCTTTTTCGCTGGAGCTTCTTTATCCATACGATGGACATGACCCAGCCAGCGTAGTCGCTGTATTGTTATACGCTTAACTATGTCAATGTCGGCGTAGAGCTCATACAGCTCGTGGTTCATTCGAATGCGATAGTCGTCGCCAACTCGAACAGGACCAAAGATTTTGCGGAGAACTTTCCTCTCGAACACCCCAAGAGCGGCTGCATCTGTTGTCGAAACCACCCATGCCTCAGCGCCATAAAGAAGCACAGGTAGAATGAGCGTCTTGTAGAGTGTTAGCTTTGTCGATCGAGAGAGAGCTCTGCAACGTAATTGCTAACTGAGACCGTAGTAGCACCTATTAGAAATTGTTATTCTCCGCTTAATCTCCAGACTGACATCATTGTTGCTGGTTACGGCAGTGCCAATGTAAGTGAATTCCTTGATAACTTTTAATTTACAGTTGCCCGCTGTAACATGAGAGTCTGGGTCCCGCACTCTCTTCTTGTTTTTAGTAGACATCATATATTTCGTCTTGCCCTTGTTTACCGTCAAACCCACTTTGGCTGATTCCTTTTCAATAGCAGTGAAAGCAGCAGTAACATTTCTCTTACTCCGACCGATGGTATCAATATCATCAGCGTACGCAAGGAGCTGCTGAACACCTTTGAAGAAAATGGTGCCATTATGATGCACACCGGCCTTTCGTACGATCCCCTCCATAATGAAATTGAAGAGATCGCACGAGAGCGGGTCGCCTTGTCTGAAACCTCGCTCGGTATTAAAAGTTTCGGAGAGGTCATTCCCTACCTTGACGGAGCTACACGTATTGCTCAACGTCATCCTGCAGAGCTTATCAACTTTGCAGGTATACCAAACTCTGACATTTTTGCGTATAGGCGATTCCGCACTGGGCTATCGAACGCAGATTTATAATCGACGAAGAGATGGTGAGTGTCGATTTGATATTCATGGGTTTTCTCCAGGACTTGGTGTAGTGTAAAAATCTATTCTATGGTGGATTTACCAGGTCTAAAGCCACACTGATAGGATCCGATCAGTGTATGCGGCTTCAACGTTTGACACAATACGCTCGAGAGGATCTTATATGTCATGGAAATAAGACTGATACCCCTGTAGTTGGCGCAGATTGTCGGGTCTCCTTTCTTTATTACAGGACAAAGCACGCTGAGATTCCAATCGTCGGGCATGCTTTCCGCTAGCCATATTTTGCTGATGAGTTGATGCATGCACCTTATCAAGTCATTGCCACCAGCTTTAAACAACTCAGCTGGCAGGCCGTCAGCATCCGCTGCTTTGTTGTTTTTGATTCGCTGGATAGCAGCTCGAACCTCTTCATGGCTAGGTGATGGTACTTCCACTGCGTTATCATCGATTGGTGGTATCGTACTGTATTCTCTCTGGGCGGAATTGGTGGAATCATCGCCCGTAAGCAAGTTGGAGAAATGCTGCCTCCATAACCTTAGTACCCTCTGTGTATCTGTAACCAGATTACCGGGGACAGCCAGGTGGCCTTGTGAATGTCGAGGTGTTGAAATCCGGTGTTACTAACTACCATGTTTCGCGCCGTGGCGAAGTCGATCAGTCTCAGACCGTTGTTTGAAGTGGTCTCGTGGAGATTGAACTGAGCGACTGTAGCGCCAAAGATGCTTTCTCTTCCGACCTTCGCGTTAAAATCGCCGAGGACTATTTTTACATCGTGGGTCGGACAACGGTCATACACTTCCTCTAGGCTCGCGTAGAAATCATCCTTGGTGGTATCGTCCTTTTCCTCCGTCGGGGGCGTGCGCGCAAATTAGGCTTATGTTGAAGAATTTTGACTTGATACGGATCGTATCCAACCTTTCATTTATTGGCGTGAACCGGGAAACTAGGTGGCGTAATTTTCTACATACAACGAATACGCAACCAAATTCGTGCCTCTCCGCATGGCCGCTGTAGTAGATATCACAGTTCGTCCGTTTAGAGCAGCCTTGTCCTCTCCATCGCATCTCCTGGATGGCGGTGATGTCAGCCTTCATTTTTACGAGGGCTTCCGCCAGTTGGATAGTTGCACCTTCCCTATGAAGGGTCCGGACATTCCAGGTGCATATCCGTAAATCATTGTATGTTTTTCGTTTGCAGTGCTCGTCATCGTTGTGGGGGCTATTATCCAAAGCTGTTTTGGTTTTCATTGGAAATGATGATAATGTGTGGTGGGACTCAAACCCTACGCACACATTCCAAGTTTTAAGTCTAGGAGAGACTCGCCTTCTCACAACTAGCTCACCCCCGGACGGGTGTCCAAGGGATCTCCATAGGATACTTGGCCAAAAGGCCGGAAGTTTGTGAGCTGCTTGAACTGCTTGCAAAAGAATCATCCCTATAGGCAAACAAGTGGTTGGATTAAATAGTAAGAAAAGTCTCTATGAAGCTAATCTATCACTCTTTAGAAAATTAAGCATTTTGCCTTTAAGACATCTTTATTACTAAAAAGTATTAAAAATATATACATTTTAATATATATACATTTTATTTTGTATTAAAAATATATTTTCTAAGGTCAGGTTGCAATATAAGCAGCCGAATTCACTTACGCTATAATCTAAGGACAAATGGCCTGAATCTAATGGCCTAATCTGAACATGTTTTTAGGTTAATAAAGGTCGGTTGCTCCAAGATTACAAAATAAACTACCATACAGCATCAGATGCCTCTGAAATGGACCTGTCTCCCTCAGGCAGGTGAAGTCTTGGCTCTTTACGTATTCATTTCATGATATAAACGAGCAGGGCTTAGCTTTGCAGGAATGTTACTTTGCCATCATTGAATTCATTCTTTGATCGAGCTGGATCGCGTAACCATAACAATGGCCCAACGAATACGGACCCTGTGACAAATCATCCGCTTCGGCAGCAGTCAAATGCAGAGTCCGAACCCTAGATATATCAAAACACGGCTCCAGTTCAAAAATAATGGAGTGACATCAGCCATATAACGAGTCAGCCGAAGATTTTTGAAAGACGATCGTTGCTCTAAAGAATCAAATGCGCGAACAGATCCCTGAATTTGAGCTCGTACGAATAGTCAAAGACAACTTAAAGGAAGAATTGTCTGAATTGTCTCAAAACTTTCATATTGAAACAATTAGTAATATTCTGAAATTTAAAAAATTTCTTAACAACTTTAAATCTTTAACCGCTTTAAGTGACCACGCTTTTTTATAAAAAATAAAACAAATTATTTAAATTTTAAATTTATATTTGGATGCATTTCGACTCTATTTGAGTCATCCTCAGCATAAAACAATTTAAATACTAAACAAACCATAAATATACAAAGTTGAGTAATGCTTAATTCGTATTAAATGTTATTGCATATACATTCAAAGCATAAAACAAATAACTAAGATCACATGACAAACGGTAGTGGAAGACAAAGTTAAAAATTAGAACTTGCAACAGCTGTTATGTATGACAAGCAAATACAATGTATTCAATAAATAAATAAGAAAAAAATTTAACATAAATACAGAAATTACACCAAAACAAAAACAGCGAACCATAAACGCTTTATTTTTTAATTTTTAAGTAAGCCAAAAAGGGATGACTTGATCGGAGCTTTCATCGTGTTCATAATTATGTTGTTGTTCTTATGCATGTAAATGCTTTCATAGGCATCCAAGCTTTTTTCTTCTCTGATGTGTTTTATCAATTTTAGGTTTTATGAAAGTTGATTTTTGCGACTGATTATTTTTATTATAATTAAACATTATGAACTTACAGTCATTTTTAGCAAAGACCAATATTGTAAATTTTACTTATTGATCAATGCTATTTTTTATTCATCAAACATGACAAAGATAACAAATGGAACAATTTAACCTGGTAATTGGTGACATATGTTTCGGCTATTACCACATAGCCTCATCAGACCAGTTTTTGGTAAATGTTGTACTTGGAGTCGATCCCCTGACCGTACATGCATTTCGATTGCATATCTGTCGACGGCCGCTCTAACAACTGAGCTACTGAGGAACTGACCTTGAACTGTACAAATTGCGTATATCCATTTATTATCTCTTGTCACTTTCCCGCTTGTTGTCACAGCTGCTAAGCCATTGGCTTAGAGACTTGCTATGATTTTATTTTTCGAAAATTGTGGTGTTGCCAGCCACATATTTTTTGAAAATTGGCGTGTTCTCCGTATGGTTTATGAAAGTTGATTTTTGCGACTGATTATTTGCTAAAACTGACTGTAAGTTCATAATGTTTAATTATAATAAAAATAATCAGTCGCAAAAATCAACTTTCATAAACCATACGGAGAACACGCCAATTTTCAAAAAATATGTGGCTGGCAACACCACAATTTTCGAAAAATAAAATCATAGCAAGTCTCTAAGCCAATGGCTTAGCAGCTGTGACAACAAGCGAGAAAGTGACAAGAGATAATAAATGGATATACGCAATTTGTACAGTTCAAGGTCAGTTCCTCAGTAGCTCAGTTGTTAGAGCGGCCGTCGACAGATATGCAATTGAAATGCATGTACGGTCAGGGGATCGACTCCATGTACAACATTAACCAAAAACTGGTCTGATGAGGCTATGTGGTAATAGCCGAAACATATGTCACCAATTACCAGGTTAAATCGTTCCATTTGTTATCTTTGTCATGTTTGTTGAATAAAAAATAGCATTGATCAATAAGTAAAATTTACAATTTTGGTCTTTGCTAAAAATGACTGTAAGTTCATAATGTTTAATTATAATTTTAGGTTTTCTTTGCCAAAGCTAGGTAAGTTTTCAACTGCATGTAAAGCTACCGCTGATTCATTTAAACGTTCGTACTTTATGTGCGCTATGTGTTCGTTGAACCTCGTCTCTATGTTCCGTTTAGTTTGTCCATAATATTTTTGTTCACACTCATTGCAGCTAATTTCGTAAATACCCGATTTCTTCAAAGTTTCTGTTTTGTCTTTAGTGGATCCCAATTCGTTCCTTAGCTTATCATTTGAAGCAAAAACTAAGTTAATATTTTGTTTTTTAAATACCTTTTTTAATTTATTTGTGATTAAAGGTGCAAAATGTATTTTAATACATTTTTTGTCTGTAGCAACCGATGATTTTAAAGTTGTCAAATTCTGTCTTCTGATTATTTTAGTTTGTTTTTCAACCATTCTGTTGATAATTTTGCTATCAAACCCATTTAATTCAGCTATATGTTTGATATAATTTAGTTCAGACATATAATTATTTATATTTAAAGGCAAATTAATAAGTCTAAAGATCATAGAGTTGAAAGCAGCTTTTTTATATTGTGGTGGACAAAACGAATCACTAGGAATAAATCTTGGTAGGTTTTCTATAAACAGCAAAGGACAATTTATTATCCTCATCTCTATTGACTATAACGTCTAGAAAAGGTAATTCCCTTCCTCTTTCTAGTTCATATGTAAAATTAATTGTTGGCCACTTTGAGTTGAGAAGATTTAAAAAATCATGTATCTTATTTACATAAATGGTAGCAAAAATAACGTCAACATATCTGAACCAAATCTTTGGTAGCAATCCTTGAGAATCTAGATCATATTCGAATCTTGCCATGAATAATTCCGCTAAAAACGGAGATAAAGAATTTCCCATTGTTGTGCCTTCATTAACTTTGTAAAACTTGTTCAAAAATTGGCAACAATTATATTCCATACACAAATTGGCGGCTTTGAAATATGTTTCTTTTTTCTTTTCATCGTCTTCTCTTTCATTCAGCCATTCTTTTAAAAAACCTAAAGTTTCGTGTATGGGAATGCTGGGGAATAGAGCAACAACATCAAAAGACACTAATACCATATCATTTTCTACTGTAGTATTTCTGATTTTTTCCACAAAATCAAACGTATTTTTTACACATTTACTGAAACCTTGATTACATTTCTTAAATTCGGAAACTAACCATTTGGAAATTTTTTCCGTTGGTGCATTGATGTTGGAAATAATCGGTCTCAGTTAGTAATAGTAAGCGGCTTAAGTCTGTATTTCAAAGAGGACTTGCAATGTATAATAGATTACCACAGGAGATAAATCAGGCAAGGTCAATAGGAACACTTAGGGGAAAATTAGATTATTGGCTGGAGAATGAATTTCAATTTAATTTATTTTCATTTATGGTTTTACAATAAGACTTAGTCTTTTATAGTAAATCAAAGAATAACAAACAAAAAGTAAAAATAAAATTAGCATATAGTGTCTCAATTAATTAAAAAACGCTATTAATTATGTATTAAAAAAAAGAAAAAATTTATGAAGGAATCAGCATCAAAAAAATAATTAGTGAATTAAATGTATAAGATATGTATAATTAAAAATATAACAAAAAAATATTGAACTTAATTTAAGAAGAGATATAAAAATAATATATGTTGTGAAAAAAGTAAAAATAAAACGATAGAAAAAAAAAAATAAAATTGATAGAAGGTAAAGTTAACGAATGCAAGAAAAATAATTGTAAATAGCGCGTTTGAAGCTGCTTCTTGAACCAATTTGTTTGATGCAGTTAGGTAAAGAATTCCAAAGCCTAATGGTGCTAATATAGAAATATCTAGAGCTATTGAGGTATATGTGCCGAGGAACTATAAAATTAGGAGATCTTACTGATAGAGAAAACTGGAGTTTATCATATAGATACGCAGGGCTTCGAGTACATAAAAGTTTGTGCAAGAAGATAAGGTTTCGAATGTCTAAGTACACCATAATACCAAAGCCAAGAATACCCCTACTTATAGCCGAAATGTGATCATAACGGTGAATGCCATAAACGTACCTAGCAGCATAGTTGAAAGCAACTAAAACCTTGTGCTGTGATTGTGAGTCAAGCCTACTATAAACAATATCAGAAAATGTTATATGAGGCAAGATCAACTGAATGACTAGTCTACGTCTGGTCTCAAGAGGAGTAAAGTCAGAGGAAGTACGTAAGTAACGTAAGGTCCCGTATATTTTTCCTACTATGTTGTTTATATGATCAGTGCAAGTCAGTTTACTGTTAAGTATGCAGCCAAGATTTTTTAACTTATCTACAAAATCCAACTGTGCAGTTCCTATAAACTGAGGCGGAATCTGTAAAAGGTTTAATTCAGTTCTCATGATAGGAAGCACTTTGGATTTTAAGGGATTAATTAGAATCATATTGGCAGCTGCCCAATTGTACAGCGAGGTTAGGTCAGAATTCAGTCTATAGTTTAAGTCCTCAATTAGTCCAATGGGTCGAGATAGGTAAATTTGAATGTCGTCAGCGTAGGTGTGCATTGTAGTGTATTTTTTTTAAAAACTGTTCAATGTCTTGTTTTGCCGAATACGTTTTCAGGAAAATTTGATACCTTGCATCATTCAAGCTGTTGCAGTGCTTGATGCCACACATATTAGCTGTAAACTCCTGTATAACTTCAATTTTTCGTTAATGAGAATGTCGGTTTCATCAAGTAATGACACAAAAATACTTTGGTACATGTCATTTCTGGAAAATAGTTTCAACGGCCTAACTTTAGCCTTCTGATAAAAAGCTGCCGAATAGTCGCAACCGGTAAATGCATGGAAAGCAGGTAGACTTTGACATAGCGTAGTTCCCAATTTTTGTGATAAATCTGTGCAATTAATGTAATTGAGGTCTTGATTATTTTTTTGTTTATTTACTGAGCTGGCTAGTCAAATTTCTGATTGATTAGTTTTATTTATGTTCCAAGCAGAACAATCAGTACATCAGTGTCAGAAGATTAAATTAGAATCTTTGATCCTGGTGTCACTTTAGAAGCGTGAAAAATTATTCTAGTATCCGCCTCTTCGTGATGACATGTGTATTCAGCTTCCGCAGTTCTTATGATTCGATTTTCTATTGCTTGATATGAGTAGCAGTACTTCTCAACAGTTAAGTAAATCTTTTTGTTTTGAATTATTGTTACCGAATTGTCATTTTCCCAGTAATTAGATAAAAACTGAACCAATGCCTCTTTGAATGTATAATTTTTCAGACTTCGTAAAAAATCTGTTGCCCTGTTTGTTGAGGTCCAGAAATATTAAATGGAATATCAAACACTTGACGACTTTGGCGTTTAGAATTTTTTATTGATGGTGTCAAATAGTGATCAAAAACCAAATGTATTTCTGCAGCCCTTGTTGAGCAAAGTTTTATAAATATAGTCTCGGCAATTTTTTCAAAAGTTTTAGGCATTGATCAGGTACAAATAGAAAAACCATCTATTATTTCCACATCGATTCGTGTTGGCTCAGCTGTTTGAATGTACAACTTTAAAAAGTCGACTTATCTGTTTTACACATTCCACCATCACATGAAAAAAATACAGGTGGCATTGGAGCCAGTGGAAAGGTTAAATTTATTTTTTTCAATACTAATTGCTAGTAATCGCCCAAAAATGTTTCGTTCCATCTTTATTAAAACTTTTTTATTCTTTTCTTTGTTCATCAGAACTTTGGTGGTGCACTCAGAAGCGAAATTTAAAATTTTGTTGTAAAAAAAAAATCTGGCAACACTGTGCGAAGTTACTATACCACATACATATATCCTTTATTGCACTAAGTCAGACGCTGAACTTTTTATCTCACGAAACTTTGCTCACTCCGATTTTTCAGCTTTAAAGTCTGGCAAGACCATTTCATGACCGGTTTATTGCAGGCAAGACTATACCATCGCATTTGTAGTTAAATTATCTTTATTTTGATATATATATCGATTGGTAAGCAGATCAGTGAAGAATCCGAAAAAATGTTGATTAAAATAAATTTAATTAAAAATAGCCATGACCATATTTCAATAGGCAAGTGTTTCTGGAGGTGTTCGTCTATATTCTAAATTTCATAAAAAATAAGTTTCATTCGGTAAGCAGATGGGTGAAGGTCGATGTATCGTCGGATCTTGCACTATAAGAGGAAAAAATATAATAAGATATAGAAGTGAAAGCAAAATAAATGAAAGATACAGAAAGAGGCAGAAATCATTATAGAAATTATATAATACCTATAAAAAAAAATAAATATATACTATATCAATACTACTATTAAAAATAATAAAAGAAAAATAAATAAAAATTATTAAATCAAATTAATTTAAATTTTTTAAAAATTTTAAAAGAAAATATTTTTGACACTCTAATTCGAATTTTCAATGACGCTCTCCACGCTCTCTATGTTGCTAACTAGTATTGCACCACCATCATGTGACACTCTCACATAAACTCGCCCACGCAAAGAAAAAACTGCAATAAGCTTATTTTCCCTCTTCTTTTGCATTGCATGCAACATTATTGCGCGGTTCTTTTTACTGAGACTCTCATTCAAATAAAACCTCTCAGTTCCAGTAAACCCAATATCATTGAGAATAAGCTGCCGTTTGCTAGACTTGCAAAACAAAGCGACAGCTTTAAAAATTTTAATGCGCTCAAACAGCAGACGCCAGCTTAACTATTATAGAAGTATTATTATTGTTGTTGCTGCTGTTGTTCTTTAATCTAAACACATTACGCTGCATTGGCGTCTCACACTTGACCGCAGAGCAAATGCGCGCAAATGTGTTAGGCAAATTCTCATCAGAAGAGAAAGGAATGCCGTTGATAATGATGTCTGCTGCTTCCGAATCATTTTCATATTTTTCGACTTGTTTCTTAAGCTCACTAATTTCACTGTTGAGCGCAGGAGAGAGAGATATTTGAGGAGTTTTGTTTTTGACACATTCCATGTCTTTCTTCAACTCAGTAATTTCAAGCTTCATAGCGTTGACCTCGTTAAATGTTGCTTCTACAGCCGAAACTCTCTCATTTATATTTTTCAGCACTAGCTTGATGTTTGAGAGTTCAGCCGAAACCTCGCCAAGTCTTTCCATAAGTCGTCCCTCAGATGTTTTGAGGGCATCAGTTAGCTGCTCTATAAAACTCTTTCATGTTGATTAGGGCATTCCCAGATGACTCATCTCTACCACTTGTGAAAGGAGGGGTTGACGGAGCAGGGGACTGCTTCAACGAGTTGCTTCTGGTTAATTTTTTGTTCATGTTGCCGGCGGTAAATGAGAACGAAACTATTTATTTTTAAATTACGTATTTTATTTAATTAGAAACACTAAATGTGAGGAACTATTTCAATAGAGACCGTTTAAAACTTAATAGTTGGAGTTGTTTCGTCTTTTAATTAGGTGAATTTCAAAAAATAAATGCGTTTAAAAAGCGATCACTGAGAAAACACGTCTACTCGTCTCGAGACATGAACAACAACGAACGGAAGTTTTTTTTTTAAAGTGGAATAAAAGTCAAAGTAAAACATTTTTATTTTTTTCTGTTACTTTAAGGAATAGCTCTTTGATAGCACTATATTGAGTGGTAAATTTGATGCCAGACGTAGTACTGGTTCCAAGATAGAGGCAATTAAAAAGCCATTCGAACGGGACAAAAAACGGAAGTGTTTTTCTTGGCCATCTATAGAAAAGCACAAGTCAGCGAAACCTGGCAACATTTTTTAATGCGACTAATTTTAAAATGTTATGGAATAATGTAACTTTGTAATAGATTTTGTTTGATTGAAAAAACTTATTTACTTTTTTTCTTACAAGGCATAATAATCCATTCGAACGGGACATATTTTTCCGTTTATGTTCAGTTGGGTAATTTTTCAAAACTACTTTAATATTTATATAAATAATAATATTTAAGATATATACAGCAATTAAAAATACAAATTCAATGTTTATATTTATCAAATCAAATCAGTACCTTAGACCTGCTTAATGAACGTTTCCAAAGTATCAGTTTCACATTGGAACAAGAAAATGAATTTGATCACACGTTATCGTTTCTAGATTTAAAAATCAAACGAGTTAATAATAAACTACAGTTTGCAGTATATAGAAAGCCAACAGCAACTGACCGTTTCATCACATGTGACTCTTTTTGTACTTATCAAAGTAAAATTGCTGCTTTTCACTCGATGGTATACCGACTGTGCCGCTTACCACTATCCGTTTCTGACTACAAACTCGAATATGATCATATTCTTCACTTAGTTAAAGTAAATGGTTATGAGAAAATTTTGATTGACCGCTTAATATCCAGACATTCGCGGAAAATCAAAAATGATAACATGTCAACACTTTTTAATCAAAATCGGACAATTACTGCACTCAACGAGAAAAGAGTTGCGGTTACGTTCGCACCAAACATTACCAATAAGCTTAGAAACACATTTGAACAGCAAAATATGAAAATGGTACACACAAGTACTGGAAAACTTTCCTTTACATTGTGCTCAACTAAAGATCAGAGACCATTAACCGAATTAAGTGCTCAGGCTGCAATGCTAAATACATAGGACAAACGCGTAGAGGAGTAAAGAAGCGTTTTGACGAACATTGCAGATATATAAAGAATAAAGAAATAGATAAACCAATCGCTGCACACATACATGACCCAAACAATACAGATATTGATGTACATAAAATAGTTTCTTTTGATGAAAGTTTAAAATTACTAAAAAATGTAAGCAATCAGTTCAAATTAGATGCATATGAAGCCTTTTACATATCTGCAACACACAATCTTATTAACTTAGATGAAGGCATTATAAATTCACCTCTTTTTCAAATAATTAAGTAATGTTGTCCAAATATGTTATTCCTAAATTTCAACTAGCTTTTTATTAGATTTTGTTTTCAGTTTTGTTCATAAAGTACACATTGTTTTATATTTATAATGACAAGCGTATATGTAATTTTCCTCTATGTTACGGTTATTGTTTCTCTTTAGTTAGTGTATTTTTTAGCGCCGGATGATGATGGTCTCTCAATAAAGAGATTGAAATGCATTCAATTAAATAAAAAATAAAATAAGATAACTTAGTGTTTTATTTTTTGAAAAGTTTGTGGTCAATAAGGAATTTATAAAAAATTTTTGTTTAAATAGAATAGACCTTAAGTTTCGTTTGCTTTTAACGATTAAAAGTTAAAAATTCTACACTTGCTGCTGTTATCAATTTCGAAATAAGAACAAATGATGTTTTTCTATTTATTTGTGACTTTAGAACATAAACTTAAGCAAATTAAAATTTTACAGTTAATGGAGATTGGTTTGATGTTTTTGCATTGTTTTTAGCTAATTGACGTTGGAAGAGAGATTTTTCGGAAAGACTACCATCATGTATCACCTCTCTTACACACTTAAATATTTAAGGCAAAATACTATTCAATATTACAAAAAAAAAGAAAAACTGGATTTATGCAAGTTTGCAAGTGGTTTGCTCAATGTGATAAATGAATTATGGTGTAAATTGTTTAAATTAACAAAATTTGAATATTTTTCTTAAATAATATCAGATAGTAACGCTTTTATAATAACTTTAAATTTTCTGTCACGGTTGGCTTTTTGGCAGAAATGCCCATATGTATGTGGGATTTATTTAATTCTGTTCCATTTAGTTTTATTTAAAATGTTCAAATATAGTTCACAATATATTAAAAGCTAACAAATTTAAAGTTTAAAAATGTAATTGCACAAAAATTTTAGTTTGAAAATGTAAATTAATTGAAAAATGGTTTGGAAAAAAATGAGAAAAAACAACTAACAACAATTTAACTTCCTTTCAGGGTCTTTCTACTTCGAATTCTTTTCTTGTCTGTCTTTAATGCAACTCATTGGTTTCTGCAAGTCTGTGCCCTTCGCTTGACAATGCACTTCTTCTTCTTGACATCTTCTCTTTTGCTTTATTAACTTAAAATGCTATACAGCCAGCATAACCTACAACTGGCTATCCTGTTCGTCGTCTGCCCCAGACGACTCATCTTAACTGCTATCAAGGTAGCTCTGCCATGCTTTCATGTAGTCAGCGGCGCTCGACGTCATATTTGGACCTTCAAAGTCACCTACTTTCTTTAACAAATATCGATCATTGCGCTTTGTCTATGCTACCTCGTATGAACCCATGAACTTTGGAACCAGTTCTTGACCTCTACCGAATTGCGTTCGACGAATTATACTAAATCACTTGCTTTGTGTTTAACAGGCATATTTCTCTTTTTGTCCTACCCTCTTTTATTTTCCCTTTGCAACTTTAAGATTTGCTGTTTTGCCAAATTTTATTAAAATCGTTCTATTAGCTTAGCCGTGGCAACATATTTTCCGTTAAGGGCGTGGCACCACCTACTATTGAAAAAAAATAAAGACTGCACTCCCTCTCTTCACAGCCTTCTTAAAAAATAAAAAAATTAAGCGATTATGATTATGGCTGCTTACCAACTGCCAATTTCTAAAGGTCGGCGCCGTTTTATGGTCGCCATTTTCTTAAAAAAAAAAAAAAAATTCGAAAACACCCATTTTCATATGAAAGCTCTTGAGCATACGAACATTTTGACTTTTTAAAAACGTTTTTCGGCTGCGCTCAATTTTGGGCAGACCACTGTGCCGGTTGACATGGAACGTCCCATATACGTATATTATCTAGCTCACAATCTGCCGGGATAAAAAAGTCATCCATATAGACGAGAACAATGTTGTCTCTGATTAAATCTTGAAAAAATGTGTTAATATATTGTAGCGAAATTTGGTTTATGCTAGAAGACTCTTGAAATAAATACCAACGAAAGAAACTAAACGATACTAGCTAGCATACACCATCTACAGTAATTGTGTAAAAATAATAAACCGAACAGACGCTGCAGTACACTATTAAAGTCAATAACATAGAGACATCTAGATTGTGAAATTCGCACAACGTACAACGCCATCTAGCATCTAAGATTCTGGATAATTGTGAGCTCAACGTCAGTGCGCCATGCTGGTGAATTGTGGATAGTGGTAGAATGCACGCTACAAAGTAGCACTGGTGGGTTGTAGATAATGGTAGAATATACGCCACTTAGAAGGTACTGGATTATTCGAGAGAGTGATGACTGCAGTATAAAAGGGTTGTCATCTGAGCTGAGTGACACAGTAGTATTTCAACAGTTGAGTTAGAACAGTGAAGCAATAAGCAATAAAGTGAACACAGTGTGATCCGCAGTAGAACAAAACAGTTTTCTATACAGTGTTAAATTAATATTAGAATTTGAACGTTAATAAAATAAACCATTTTATAACTAAATAAGTTTGTGTGTTTTTAATTGTTACACAATCCAGTGATCGAACTCAGAAAAGTGTGAGAGATCGAAATTATCGTCAAAGAGACAGAAATTTCGTAACAATTGGTGTCAGAAGTGGGATTGTGTAAAAAAATTAACAATCAATTAAAAAAAAAAATAAATAAGTAAATAAATAAAAATGGTTAAGTTTGAAGATCTGAAAGTGGATCAACTGAAGAAGGAGTTGCAGCAGCTGAATCTGCAATCTACTGGCGGAAAGGTGGAGTTACAGAAACGCTTACGGCAGGCTCTTGAGGCTCAAGGTGTAAGCCTGGAAGAGCATGAATTTTATAGTGATGTATCAGAATCAGCAGCGAAAGTGGAAGAAGCTTCTGGACCAGCGGCAAGTGGTGAAGTTGTAGATATGTCAAAGTTCGAGAAAATGTTAATGGCGATGACGCAGACAATAAGTCAGAACGCGCTGCAGGTCCAGAAGGGTGAGAAAGAAATTGATCAAAAGTTAAGTCAGAACGCGCTGCAGATCCAGGCGGTTCGAGAAGAAATTGATCAGAGCTTAAGTCAAAATGCACTGCAAATAGACCAGAAGTTAAGTCAGAACGCGACGCAGATCCACGCAATGAATCAAAACATTGAAGCTGTTCGAACGGAGGTTGCCAAAATAGTAAATGGCCTCGATACAAAAATGACTGAGTTACAAGTTGACGTTGAATCATTCAAGGAAAAAGTTCAAAATAATCTTGAAAAAGTACAACATAATCTTGAAAAAGTTCAAAATAATTTTGAGGACGTTAATAAAAGGATTCAACAGTTGGAAATAAGTGAACCAACCACTCAAGTGATAAGAGAAATTAACGCAGAGAGGCTTAAGGCACCCTCATACGATGGAACAACGGCATTTAGTGTTTTCAAGCTCCAATTCGAAACAACATCTGGTCACAATCGTTGGGATAACGAAAGCGCAGCTGCAGCGCTAATTGTGGCATTAAAAGGCGCAGCTGCAGAAGTTTTGCAAACGGTTCCAGTGGCGGAACAGAAAAACTACAAGGCGGTGATGGATGCCTTACAGCGAAAATATGGCAGTGACCACATGAAGCAGATTCACAGATTGGAGTTGAAAAGTCGTATCCAGAAATCTGGTGAGTCCTTGCAGGAGTATGCTGCGGATATTGAGCGATTGGCACACCTTTCCTATCCTGACGAGTTAAGTGTCGTAGCTGAAAAATTCAAAATAGAGGCGTTTATTGACGGCATACGTGACTCAGAAACAAAACGCGAGACAATGACGAGCCCGAAGACAACATTTAATGAAACAGTAACGGTTGCCCTCACGCAAGAGAAGATTGCGTTGACATGCCGCCCATCACTGAAAACTCGTTGGATGGAGTTGGAGGCTGAAATGAAAAATTCATTGTTCGCCAGCGGTAGCTTCAGCAGAAAATTCTACAACTTTGGTAAGCAGGGACACATGGCACGTGACTGCAAATCACGTCGTAAACAATCTACATCACGTTCACCAAGAAGAAGAATTCAAAATCGGATGGAAGTGGATTCTGAAAAGAACAATTCATCGTTCGCCAGCAGTAGCTTCAGCGGAAAATGCTACAACTGTGGTAAGCACGGACACATGGCACGTGACTGCGAATCACGTCGTAAACGATCTGCATCACATTCACCAAAAAGAAGAATTGAAAATAGAGTGAACGATGGCGAAAATGGTAGCGGGAAGCAGGCGCGTACGGGGAATCAGGGTTCGATTCCGGAGAGGGAGCCTGAGAAACGACCACCACATTGCAAAGAAAGCCAGCATGAAATGCTGATGCATTTTTCCGTCGTCTATGTAAAATTGAATGTTCACGAACGGAAAATAAAGCTGGAACAATTGATGCGCGCCGTTTGAACGTTTTGCCTGAAGAGGAGGTAAGATGGAACCAGCGCAGTGATCGGGATCGTGGTGATCGTGATCGAGAGCGTGAAAGTGAACGTGAAAGAGATCGCGAGCGTGATCGCGAACGGCGTGAAGAACGCGACAGAGAACGAAAGCGGGAACGTGAAAGAGAACGTGAACGAGAGGAGGTTAGAGAGCGCGCTGAAAGAGACAAAGTTGAAAAGGAGGATCCAGAACGGCCAGATAAAGATCGTGAGCGCAGAAGAAGAGAAAGGGAACGCAAACATGAGAAAGAGCGAGAACGAGAGCAGTCACGCCGAGAACGTTCTCGAAGTTGGGAGAAATCTTCTAGACGTCGTTCTAAATCGCGTAAAAAGGAACGTGATAAAGATCGCGACAAGATGAAAGCTCGGTATGACCTGCGAGCAAATACTGAAGGGTTCAAAGAAGGTCAACTAGTGCTGCTACATAACCCACAACGAAAACGAGGCTTGTCTCCTAAATTACAGACTCATTGGGAGGGACCTTACCGGATCGTCACAAGGATCAATGATGTTGTGTATCGAATTCAAAAATACCCCGGGAACAAAAGTAAAATAAAGGTAGTCCACATCGAAAGGCTGGCACCTTATACTAGGGACGGAGAGACTCTTGTTCGGGACGAACAAGTTTAAGCGGAGGGCAGTGTAGCGAAATTTGGTTTATGCTAGAAGACTCTTGAAATAAATACCAACGAAAGAAACTAAACGATGCTAGCTAGCATACACCATCTAGCGTAATGGTGTAAAAATAATAAACCGAACAGACGCTGCAGTACACTATTAAAGTCAATAACATAGAGACATCTAATAATTTTTGTTTTGAACTTTTTAGTCATTTTTACAACCAACATGACAAAGATAACAAGTGGATCAATTTAACCTGGTAATTGGTGACATATGTTTCGGCTATTACCACGTATATACATATTTATATGCATACACATAGCCTCATCAGACCAGTTTTGGTTAAGTTGTACTGAGAATCGAACACCCGACCGTATGCATTTTTGAATTGCGACGGCCGCTCTAACACTTGAGCTATTGGGTATGTGACCTTGATGTGTACAAAGTGCGTGTTTCTTTGGAGTTCGCACGTATTGTTCCATTTTTCTTGTTATCTTTCTGAGTTATGTTCAGTTGACATAGCTCTTTTTAAGCTTATTTGGCTTATACATGTGCTATGATTTTATAATTATATTTTCATATAATTTCAAAGTTCTGGAAAATTTTCCAGCTACTTTTTTTTTTTTATTATTATTGAAAAATTGGCGGGTTCTCCATATTAAGAATTTTTGGTTTGTTTTGAGACTAATAATTATTATATTAATAATTTTTGTATTGAACTTTTTAGTCATTTTTACAACCAACATGACAAAGATAACAAGTGGATCACTTTAACCTGGTAATTGGTGACATATGCTTCGGCTATTACCACGTATATACATATTTATATGCATACACATAGCCTCATCAGACCAGTTTTGGTTAAGTTGTACTGAGAATCGAACACCCGACCCGACTTTGTACACATCAAGGTCACATACCCAATAGCTCAAGTGTTAGAGCGGCCGTCGCAATTCAAAAATGCATACGGTCACAATTTCTCTATCCTATGGTGCTAGCCTACGCGGTTTTTGATAAATTGGTTCGTCATCTAATAAGTGAATTTGCATCTGTATTAGCTATGGAATAGTTGAAGATTTTTCGACTTTGATACGATTTCAATTTTGTATGGGGAACCCCTTAAGGGGTGGAGATAGGCGGATAGTACTTTTTTAGGAAATGTCGGTGAGAATAAATTAATAGGGGTTGGGCATAAGCTCAAATTTTTCAGGGCCACCCTGGTAGCATTGGGAACGTTGGGAGTAAATATCATAAAAATACCACTTTTGTATGAAAACCCCCCAAAGGGAGTAAGTATGTTACAGAAAAATTTTGGACATGAAAAATTCGGTCGGTCATACAACCTACCGCTCTATGGGCTACTCCTGAGCAGCTATGGGCTGATTTGTCTGAAAATCTCTCAAATTTTTTAGCTTTGACCTTGATGAGACGCCATTTATCCTCCTCCCATCCTCTTAATTTTTTGGCTTACGCACTACTTAATCAAGCTTCACAAAAAAGGTCCCAGCGCATCGAAGTACAAATTTTAATAATCTTCATATGTCACTATTCCATAGCTAATCTGTACACATGATGAATCAACTTTATTTGGGCTTTAGGAATTTATAGTCTCCTGTATTACTCGCCTATGACTTTGATCAGTAATATTTTGTAAACATTCTAAGTCTTCTGCATTTTTAGGATAGTGAATTAAATTTACATGAGCTATAAGATAATTATTTTCACTCTCATTTTTGTAAGTAATAAGCATTCCTTTTTCTATTAAAATTGTGGCATACTGTAAAAGATTCTTGCCCAAAATCACACCTTCGCTTATCCACATATCGGGTACCACATCGAAAGCTAAAATGTACGACTCCGAATCGATAATGACGTCTAGAGTGACAAGGCCTATCGTAACTTGCGTGTTGTCGCCAAAGCCGATAACATTCATACCAGAGCCGTCAAAGTGCTTGGTTTCTAATTGATTCGTTATGCACTTCTTCATAATACTAATGAAACTACCTGTGTTTAACAAAGCGTTGAAAGCCCTACCATTAATTTCAACGCTTACAGTTACGTTTGGAACTCTGATTCTGTTAATACGTGCAGAATTTTGCATTTCAAGATCAGTACTTGGTCTAGGTCTTGTACTTAAATGACAGGCCCGTGATATATATACATTTGGATATATTGCATTTAAAAAACGTGCACCTTTTGATTTATTTGAACAGTCACTTACTAAGTATGAAAGAGGTCCGCAATTATGACATCTTCTGCTTGAAGCGCTTTTTTCTTGGATGTTAGACCTAAACTTTTTTGTTGCACTAGGCCGCCCTTTGTCCTTAGCTTGATCTAATTTGAACTTTTCATACGCGCTGAAATTCAATTTCAACTCACTCAAATTGATATAAAACAGCTTTGTTTATTGTTTCATCTTGAATGCCTGCTATTATGTAACTCATAAGATGTGTTTCCATACGACCTCGAGCTGCAATTATTTTCATTTAATACAAGTATTATTATTATAATTATTATTATTAAAAAAAAGTACTGTAATAAAGTTTCATCTTTCTCTTTTCTCGTGCTTTCTAAAACTTTATGGACATTTTCAACTTCTCGAGAGCCAAATTCAGTTTGCAAAACAGATTTCAGTCTATACCAGCTTGTGACGTTGACTTCGGATTCAAGTGCCAACTTCGCTGCACCCGATAACAGCTGCTTTTTGTATATCACTCCACATGCATATGTACATTTGCTATGCTTTCGATGTCAGTTAACCAGTCTTCTACATTTTTACCTATTTCTCCACTGTTTTTCCAGGGACTCTTGGACATTTTTCAAGTGATATGCACTTGCACCGGTTGTCGAGTTTGTACTGCCTGCTGCTTTCGTTTTGTCCATAATAGTTATTGTGTATCAAGAGTAAAACTCACTGGTTATGTTCACAGTTATTACATGACTGACTATGTTATTTATTTTCTGTATCATAAGAACTCGTCTTAACATAATACATATATAAGGGTTACCAGCTAATTATAATATATAGTTAAATATGTTGGAATTGCAATATATACATAATACGCCCTTCCTTAGGCTGATTAATATTACAAGAATGAATTTATATAAGTACATAGGTAGGTACACATGTATTTTATATAAATTCAATTTCAAATAAAATTCAAGTTTACTATTATAAATTCAGAGTTCAGTAGTAAGCAGCAGTAATTTTAAAATCATGGATTAAAATTTAAGTGCAAATAATACAAAAAATTATAATTCAAAATAACTTTACTTTAATTCAGGAAGTAATAATATACATTACATACATTACATATAAATATTTACATGTTTAGTATTGTATACTTATATTTATATTATTTAACAACTTTGCCACCTTGGCGTGGTCTTAGTTGCCTTCTTTCTAATTCTACATTTTCTTCAACGCAATCTGGTGAACATTGACCCAATTCATCATCCCCCAGGTCTGAAAGAGACAAAGTGCCACCTGAAGCCTTAATCTCATTATTCTGGTCTTTTTGTTCCACCATTTCATCAATTTTAAAGCCATCTGCGTTCCTTATCTGATCCAAATGCCTTTTTATCTCCCTATTGTTGTGTGTGTAAACACAGCTATACGTTCGAGATCCAAATTGCTTTTTAATTCTAGCTGGCAACCAGCAAGGCTTATTGGGATCAGTGTAATCACGGATAAAAACCTGCTGACCTTCAGAGAATTGTGTACTTCTTTTGCCCTTATAATTGAGAGAACTTTTGATTTGACTTTGGATAATTTTGTCTTTAGGTGAAAAAGGTCTAAGAAAGCTGAACCTAGTTTTTAAGGAACGACCAAGGAATAGCTTTGCTGGTGATTCACCAGTGGTACAGTGTTTGGAGTTACGGTAATCAATCAAAAAATTGCTTATTATAGTGTCCAAATTGGCATGGTCTTTTGTCTTTAAACTGGCAAGAATTGATTTTTTTATAGTTTTGACAAAGTTTTCGGCTTGTCCATTAGTCGCCGGATGTCCAGGCGCAGTTAAAACATGGTTAATATTATTCATTTTCATAAAATACTTAAAATCATTTGAGGTAAATTGACGACCGTTGTCACTAACAAGGGTGTCTACAAGTCCAAATCGACAAAATAACTCTTTTAGCTTACTTATTGTAAACGCTGATGTTATTGTTTTAGTCTTAAAAACTTCTACCCACTTGGAAAAAGAATCAACAATAATAAAAAGATATTGTTCATTTATAGGTCCTGCAAAGTCTATATGTATACGACTCCAAATTGAATTTGTAGGTGTCCAAGGAATAAGACTACTCTTTTCAGGACTAGCTTGAATTTCTTGGCATGAAACACAATTTTTTATAAAGTTTTCAATATCATTATCAATTTTTGGCCACCATAAAAATGATCGAGCCAACCCTTTTGTTTTAACTATTCCAAGATGTGATCTATGCAATTCATGAAGTAATTGAGTACGAAGTTTTTCTGGAACAACAATTCTATATCCCCATAGGATACAGTCATACTCTACTGTGAGCTCTAAGTTTTTATTTCGAAAAGTATCAAATATAGTTTCTGTTAAGTTAGCAAGCGTACCATTTTGAATTGCTGTACTAACTCTGGAGAGAATTTGATCCCTTCTAGTTTCCCTAGCTATATCTTTGAAGTCTAAGTGTAAATGATTTTCTGATTCTATAAAATTTATAAAATTACTTTCTTCCATATCTTCGCTTTGCAAATGTTGAGGCATTCTTGAAATATTATCCGCTTCATTTTGCACACCTTTTACATATTGAATTGAGTAATCAAACCCAGATAGGATGAAAGCCCACCTTTGAATACGTGCGGCTGCCATAAGAGGTATGCCTTTGTTCTCCCCAAAAATTGTCACTAAAGGCTTGTGATCCGTTTTTAATAAAAAATGATTTCCAATGAGGTACTGCTTAAGCTTCACTACACTAAAAATTATTGCTAGTGCTTCCTTCTCAAAAGTACTATAGTTTTTTTCTGATTTTGATAATATTCGTGACACAAACGCAATTGGTTTAATTAAACCGTCTGGAAATCTATGAGATAAAACTCCCGCAACTGCATTGTTACTTGCATCTGTGCATAATATAATCGGTAAGTCAGGATTAAAATGTGCTAACACCTGATCAGATTTAATTTCCTTTTTTATTAAGTCATAAGCTTCACTACATTTAAAAGACCAATAAAATTTTACATCTTTTTGTAATAATTTGTACAAAGGACTTACAATTTCAGCAAAGTCCTTTATAAACTTAGAATAATAATTTTCCATTCCAAGGAATGCCCTTAGTTCCGAAATGTCACTTGGAATAGGTGCTTTTAACACATTATTAATGCGTTCATCATTCTTACTGAGTCCATTTCTATCGATGGTGAAACCTAAATACGATATCTTTTTTTGGAAAAAGGAACATTTTTCCAGGTTCAGTCTAAGGCCTGCTGATTTAAACCTATTCAACACCGATTTGAGATTGTTAAGATGCTCTTGCATGTTTGCACCAGTGACTGTAATGTCATCTTGATATACGACAACATGTTGTATATTACGTAGAAGACCTTCCATGGTTTTCTGAAATATGGCTGCTGCTGATTTGATTCCAAATGGAAGACGCTTCATTTTAAATGTTCCAATATGTGTGCTCCATGTACAAAGACGTTGAGACTGTTCGTCCAATACTAATTGGTTGTATGCGCATGACATATCTAACTTGCTGTAAAGCTCACCTCCCTGTAATGCGGCAAAAATTTCGTCAATTCTAGGTAACGGGTATTTAAAATCAGCAATATATTTATTAAGTGTCCTTATAATCAGCACAAATGCGAATGTCACCATTTGGCTTTAAAATTGGAACTAAGGGAGTACCCCAATCCGAATGATCAACTAACTCTAAAACGTCAACGTCAACTAAGTTTCGTAATTGATCTTCTATTTTTGTTTTCCACGCAAGTGGTACCGGACGCGGTTTGAAAAATAAGGGCTTTGCATTTGTATCGATTGCTAACGAAACTTCACCTATTTTATACTTGCCTAAAGTTTTATTAAAAATTTCAGCAAATTCTTCTTTTATTTGCTCAACAAGAGCAACATTAGTACTTTCGTTACTTATGGAATTTACTTGTATAAGTTCAAATTTAAATTCTCTTAAAAATGATCGACCAAGCAAAGGTGGATTATTTGTTTTAGAAACTACAACTGTTATCATTTTTGTGATTCCTCTATATTTAATGGCTGCATCGTACTCACCCAAAATCTCTATATGTTCGCCACTATAATCTACATATGGAATCTTACACGGCTTCAAAACAGTTTTAATTAATTTATCCCTCATAAAGCTTATCGGGATCAAAGTACATGGAGCTCCAGTGTCACATAAGGCTTCAAGTTTCACACCATCTATTTCAACCGGCAAAAAATAAATTTTAGGAGAATGTTCACCATTTATGCTAAAAATTGAATAATTAAGGTTAAGATTATCTATGCTTCTACATACATCAGACTTCGAATTATTTTTATTTGTTTTTGATAAAAAATTAACTTTTTTGTTCTTAAGATAACAAACCGATGCCAAATGACCAATTTTTCCACATGAATGACATTTACTCTCCTTGAACTTGCAATCTGTTGACTTATGATTCTTCCATCCACAATGTGAACAGATATTTTTGTTGCTTTGTGACCTTCCTTTCACCTTATTACCGTATGAATTTCTGCTGTCGTGATTGTTTTTGGTTGCGATCGGCTTAAACGGTTTTATTCTGTTGACACTACAATCAGCATAGTTTGATGATGAGTATTCTTTGGTTTGCCAGATTAAGGCCTTTTTTAGTGCACTTTCTAAGGTTAATGTCTCTTCTTCTTCACAAAACTTTTCGAATAATTTTCCAGAAAACCCCATTATAAATTGATTTAAAATAAATTCATTTAAGATTGGGCCAAATTTACAGTTGAGAGCAAGTTTTTTTACAATACCATTCCGACACATTTTCATTTTCATTCTTTTGTGAAGAAAAAAAATTTCTTCTTTCACGAAATACAATTGTCGGAGGTGTATAATGTATTTCTAATATACCACAAAGGTCTTTATACGTTTTAGTTATTGGGGAATCCGGACTGCATACATTATGCAACAAACTATATGGTGCCGGTCCGATTGATTTTAAAAGAACTGCCTTTTTTATGCTGTCATCTGTGCACTTTATTTCACTGAAGTGAATTTCCAACTTTTCTTTCCACAGAAACCAAGAGTCACTATCTGGAGCAAATTCGGGAACACTAGTGGTGATCAAAGTAGTTGGTGAAGGTGAAGTCATGTTTTTTTTTTTTTTTTTTTATTTAATTATTTATTGTACATATATGGAAAGCAATACTTTCATAATTAAGAATTAAAATAATTCACTGTCTGTATACTGTAATACAGTATTTTAACGAAACTTGTTTTTATTTTTTTTTATCTCGTCGCCAATTATTGTGTATCAAGAGTAAAACTCACTGGTTATGTTCACAGTTATTACATGACTGACTATGTTATTTATTTTCTGTATCATAAGAACTCGTCTTAACATAATACATATATAAGGGTTACCAGCTAATTATAATATATAGTTAAATATGTTGGAATTGCAATATATACATAATAATAGTGTTAACCTTTTCGTTTTCTTTTCTTTGAGTTGTTTTGGTCGCTTTTCAAGAGCTTTTATCGTTGCCACCTTTGTTACCAGCCATGTGCTTCTCTAATCGTTCGACAAGATCAGTTTTTATATTTCAATTTCGTTTTATTTAAAATGTTCAAATATAGTTCACAATAGCTATAGGTCACGAAAAAAATAGTTAGTTGATATTTTCAATTATTTATTTATTTTAATTGTTTTGTCCGATATTTCGGTTTTCTTTGAAAACCATCCTCAGGGACATGTAGTTCTTCAAAAAAATATACAAAATTAAAAACATTTCAATTGATAATCACTTACATTAAACATGAACACTTACATTAATTTAAATAAAAAATGGAAACATAAAAAGTTTTTTTTTAAATATATAAGCATTAAACATAAACGTTAAACATAAGAACATTAAAGCCGCGCACTACACTTAACAATTATACGACAAGTGAAATTTGCTGTCTACTGTTGTCATTTGTTTATTTGGTTTCGTTTTCATCAGTTTTTCGTTTTGTATTTATTAAGTGTCTATATATGTGAGCGCAATTGTCTGTGTCAGTTTTATAATTTAGTCTCTGCTGTTTTGGTACACTAATAATGTGCAACATTTCGAGCGCATACCGTCTCCTATAATTGTTCTCTTGTTGTAACATTTTAACTTTTTCAAAGTCTGGAGAGTGCCCGCTGTTTGCACAGTGGGATGCTAAGGCTGTCTTGTGTTCGATAGGTTTGTCAAGTGCTTTATAGTCTGATTTGTGTCCTGATATTCTTGTCCGTAATTTTGTTTTTGTTGTTCCAACATATACTCTATCGCATAAATTGGATCCGTCCCCCTTGCACGAAATTTGATATATCAAATTCGATTTGTCTTATTTGTCAATTTTAGATTTTGTGTTTGTGTACAGTGTTCTCAATGTATTACTTGTCTTAAACGCTATATTAAACTTGTCCTTGTTGAAAATGTCTGATTTTTTAACTTTTTCTGAGAAACCAGGTATATACATCATTGTTTTGTATATTTTTGCTTAAGTTTCTGGCTATCGTCATTTTTTTCCTGTGTCTTAAGAGGTTTTTTATAATGCTTTCTGGAAAACTGTTCTTCCTTAAAATTGTACTAACCTTCTTTGAATTTTCGTCATGGAACTTTTCGTCACTAATATCAAAAACACGTCTTATAAAATTTTTGGCTGTGTTGATTATCATATTTTTCGGATATTTTGAATAAAAGTTAATAATACGTTCTGTCGCTATTGGTTTTTGATACCAATTTATTTCAATTTTGTTGTCTTTTCTAGTTAGTATTGTGTCAAGATAAGGTAATATATTGTCTGTTTCTTTTTCAATTGTAAATTTTATTCTTCTGTGATACGTATTCAGCGTATCTAACGTGTTATTTATTTGGTCATTTTTAATTATCGCAAAAAGGTCGTCCACATATTTTGTAATTAGTCGTGGTTTTACTTGAAGATAAGATAAGATAAGGTAATATATTGTCTGTTTCTTTTTCAATTGTAAATTTTATTCTTCTGTTATACGTATTTAGCGTATCTAACGTGTTATTTATTTGGTCATTTTTAATTATCGCAAAAAGGTCGTCCACATATTTTGTAATTAGTCGTGGTTTTACTTGGGTCAGCTAAACATTTTTCCAATAGTCCTTCCATGACTATGTCCACCACAATTGGAGATGCTGGTGAACCGATTGGCATACCTCTCAATTGTACATAAGTCTTATTGTCATATTTAAAATATCTATTGGCCTTTATGCAAAATCTTAGAATGCCGAAAAATAATTTTTTGGTCATGATTGTGTGTTGTTCTAAGATTGTCCATTTTCTTTCTATTATATTTAAAGCAAAGTCTACTAATCACGCTATGATGACAATTTCAATTTTTTTTTAATTTTTCTTTTTTTGGAGCAGACTCTTCAAACATGATTTTTCTTGAAGTTTAGACTTTTTTGAATTAACATTCAAGGAGGAACAATTAAAATTCAAAGGAACACATAGTTAAACTTGCATTTAAGTTGAAAAAAATATAAAATGTTACATATAAAGTTAAATTAAAGAAATAGCTATCTGAATTTTAATTGATCAACCTTGAATATTGATTCAAGACAGCCTTAGCTTCAAGAAAAACTATAGCTGAAAGATGTACTCAAAAAAAAAAAAAAAAAAAAAAAACGAGGCCAGCTAAAAGGCCAAATCTGACGGATTTGCACATGTGTCGAAAAATTCGAAAAATATCGAAATATGTGGCCAAATTTATGTAAGCACACAAGTGGACGTTTCACATGGAACAAATTGGTTTTGTTTCGATCTATTTCAAAAAACATAATGAGAATTAAGTTATGATCTGTGCTCAGAGACGTACAAAAGAAGATTGGCTGTGTGCACTCTTCGTTTATGAAAAGTATGTGTACCAGGGATGATATTGGTATATATGTAAAAGGGCCAAAACTCAAACTAAAATAGGGATTTTTTACATAAATAGGGCTTCTGTTAAACAAATCGTATACAACCATTTATATTATAACCAAATTTTTTCTATTTATAAAATTTATTTTCTTGTTTAAATTTAATTGTAAACATAAATTTTACATATCAACATTTAAGCGTTTACAGTGAAAGCTCCCGTAGGCGGACACCGACGGTTCCAACAAAATCGTCCGCCTACGGGAGATGTCCGCTTGCGGGAGCTGTCGAAGAAAGTACATTTCAATAATACAATTCAAATAAAAAAAAAAAATTTACATTACGTATCTCCTATGTTAAGAAGCATATCCTAGGCCACAAAACTTTTATTTAGGGTGGCCCTCACACAAAAATATTTTTTCAATACTCTAATTTTCTCGAAGTCCGCTGAATCGATTCTTATGTTATTTACAACACATGGCTTTTATGTGAAGAGACACACATTAAATTGTAAAAGTTTTATTTAGGGTGCATACTTAGGGTGGCCCTCATACAAAAATATTTTTAAATATCATTTTCACAAAGACTGGTAAGTCGATTCACTCCGAACTTGCACCACGTAGCTCTTATATTAAGAAGCATAGCTTAGGCTACAAAACTTTTATTTAGGGTGGTCCTCACACAAAAATTTTTTTAAATATCATTTTCTCGAAGACCGCTTAATCGATTCTCATGGAATTTACACCACGTGGTTTTTATATTAAGAGCCACTGCTTAGGTTGTAAAAATTTTAATTTGGGTGCATACCAAGGGTGGTCCTAATACAAAAGTATTTTTTAAATAGAATTTTCACGCAGACTGCACATCGAATATACACCACGGTTGAGGTGCAGCGATGCGCACAGGGTAATGCTAGTTTTATATAAATTGTAAAACATTTTTTGTCCTATCACGAAAATTTCAATATTTACTGAGAAATCGCAATTTAAAAAAAACACCCACATACAAATTCACTTGTTCATAACTTTTTAAAAAATCCAAATTTTGTAAAAAAAATTATAAGGCGTTAATATTGATCAATAAATCTTCAAAGTTATGCAAAAAATGTTTAAGTATAATAAGTTGGTTTTTTCTGTGCCCACTTGAGAAAACTTTACTCTCAACACCACACAAAGAAATAGATTTTAAAGAATAACAATCGACAACCTGAATGACAGAATAGAATGTCTTTTTTGTCCGCCAGCAGAGATGAATTCTATGAAATGTGTATAAATGTAGTGTCCGCGTCCGGCCAAGGGAGCGTCCGCCCACCGGAATGTATTTTGTTCTAAAAACATAACGAAAAACTTGGGACCAAGAAATTCGTCCGGCTACGAGAGATGTCCGCCTGCGGGAGCTGTCCGCGACGGGAGCTTTCACTGTATACGATTTTTTTGTATATATCGCTCATTTTATTCAATAACATTATAACCCAAAAACGTAAAAATCAGTTAAAATGCTTACCCTGAAATAACTGATTTTTCAGCGATATATTAAAGAACTAACTATGGTGAAATCGATTTTTAGAAACTTCTTCATAAGGAAATGCAGAAACAAACGATATATTTTCAGATTTTGCACATCAAATTTGACTCAGGTCAACAAATCGAAAAAAAAAATGTTGGTGTCGAGATATGGTTAGTGGTTTTGTATTAAGTTATATTTTTAATTTTTTTTTCCTACGTGTCATTTTTGATTAACCGTCAGTTTTGAATATCCGCTGTAATCGACCGATTTTTTTAAGTAAATTGATTTTTATACCATGTCTTCATCGCGAAGAAGTTGTCTCAATGATCCAAATGTATTTTGTTACATTTTTGGTGAATACACAATGAAAAAGTTCAGAAAACCTATAACAGATTTTATAAAAAGTGCTTATTTTGCTTACTTTAAGTCAAAAATTGTGGTTGAATACAAGCCGTGGATACCCCAAATTGTTTGTAAAATGTGCTAAGAACACTTGAGACAGTGTATTAGTGGTAAAAGAAACCATGTGAGGTTCGGAATGCCTATGCAATGATAAGAACAAAAAAGTCACTTTGTTGACTGTTACTTCTGCTGTATTAATTTGTATGGTGTAAACGTTAAAAAAATGATTTATCCAGACTTAGACCCTGCTAGAAGACCCTTACAACATTCAGAGGAAGTACCTATTCCAGCATTTTGTTCCATACGTGAATCATCATTTGAAGAAGTCATTTATGAAGTGAGTAGCGACAGAGAATTCGAAGGAATACCATCTGCAGAGCCAAAATCTTTTTCCCAAGAAGAATTAAATGATTTGATAAGGGATCTTGAACTCCCTAAATAATCTGTAGAGGTTTTGGCTTCTAGATGAAAAGAAAGAAAAAAACTTGTTGTCGTCAGGTACAGAAGTGACGTTCTATCAAACAATAGAGCAAGACTTGCTACCTTTTTTTCAATCGGAAAATGATATTGTTTTTTGTTCGGATGTGCAAGGCCTTATTCTCGAAATGGGTTTTTCAAAATACCATTCAAATTAATGGCGTCTCTTTGTAGACAGTTCTAAACGAAGTCGTTTGTTGAAGTTACTAAAAACTTTCTCAGAAATTACAAGTCAAAGAACTGCTCTGAAATTGTAAATGACATGCTAGAGCACTTTATTAACTTAGGATGTAATATGTCCATCAAAGTGCACTACCTTCACAGTCATCTTGACCAATTTCCAGAAAATCTTGGATCCTATAGCGAAGAACTAGGGGATCGGTTTCACCAGGACCTGAAAACTATGGAAAAAAGATAGCAAAGCCGATGGTATCACAATTAATGGATGGATGGATGCAACATGATAGTCCCTACAACATCCCATTCACAAAAGTCGCGAAAAAGAAAGTTTTTATTTAAATAGTGTAAGTTGTTTTTCATGTAAACTTTTTTTTACAAGGCAAAATCTAGAAAACTACACGTAGAATATTAAAATTTTTGCTAATAATGTATTCAGTATAAGGTCCTTACCTAAAATAAAAGTACAGCTTCTCGGTACCAAAACAAGTTTTGACTAGTGTTATAAATCAAATAAAACTTTTTTCATAAAAAAAATCTTCAGACGTTTGATTTAAAATAATTTCAATTTGAAGTTCAAAAAGTCGAAAACTTATTACTTAAGGGTTCACTAAAATTTTTTAGGAGAAAAAAACACACTTAAGTTTTATCCCAGTCGACAGTCACTTATCCCAGGTAAGCTACCTTTGAAAAATAAAAAATTGTGATTATTTTTCGGTCGAATTTTGCAAAAGGGCCAAAAATGAATAAAAAGGGCCACGGGGCTTTTGAAAATTAAAAGGGCTCAAAAAAGCCCTAAAAGCCCCCAAATATCATCCCTGATGTGTACTCGTTAGAGCTTTGGCACGCTATTTTTATAAGGAAAAATAAACGTATTGTGTTTGCGCAGTACAATACTGAATTGTGCGCACAAATCACGATTGAATTGTACCGTATTGTACATTTTCGAACACTGGTACCAAGTCCCATTTATCTGCGTCTAAAGCGGCCCTCACACGATCAATATTACTGACAGTATAATACTGACAGTATTTACATTACTGTCAGTGTACCACTCACACGGTCAGTATTGTTTATTGTCAGTAATCAGTTTTTTTGACATTCAACTGGTGAAGGTGCGAACGTCAATGAACAGCAGTGTTAACTGTCAAAGAATATCAATTTATTTGTTCTTATAATGGACGAAAATTCTAAAGCGTGCGTAGCAATTACTTTAGCGTTTTCTATTCCAAACAAACGGATTAATAATAGGAAGCGTTGGGTAAAAGAATGGATTGCTAAACGTAAAAAGTATTGTCATTTAAATCTTTTAAAAGAAATCCAGCTTTCCGACCCAAAAGACTACCACAGTTATTTTCGAATGAACATTAACATCTATAATAAACTATTAAGCATGGTAGAGCCATTAATTACTAAAATTGATACTAATATGAGGGAAAGTATTCCTCCAAATCAAAGGCTGGCTGTTACTCTGAGGTACCTTGCAACTGGGCGAGCGTTTGAAGACTTAAAATATTCTGCAGTCATCGCGCCAACAACCATAAGTGAAATCGTGATGGAGACCTGCCGAGCTATAATTACTGTTCTCAAGGATCGCATTCAGGTTAATAAAATTATAATTGATATTATACTTTATATAATAATTATTTTAATTGGAACAGATTGATAAAATAATTGAGATTCGGGCCATAATTCAAAGATTTCGGATACAGTGGAAGCTTACGGAATATTTTTATATGTCAAGTCGCATATACTTTTTTAGTAATATCTTGAGTGGGATGGGGAAGCAGATGAACATTAATCATTATAAAAAAACTTGAGTTTTGAGATGTAAATTTTCAACCCAGACTTTAAACCTGTTGGCTTAAAATATAAGCTTTATTACACTAATTGAACTACTTAAAATGAAATTTACGACTGAGGAAATTGAAAACGCATAACATTTATTTTAATAACTTCGTTTGCAACCTGAAATAAATCGCATATACAACTTTTTTGGAAGGAATGTAGTTAAAGGGCCTTTCATTAAACATGATACAATGCTAAATTGAAATATAGCAGAAAGTATAATTAATAAACAACTACGTTTATACTACGTTAGTCTAAAGGTTTTAAATCACACGATATGGGAGGCAAATTACTTCATAGTTGCAAAAAATTATGTGAATTTTAGCGAATCGCAAGTTTGAATTTTAGTGATTGTAATAAATTTACACAATTTGTAATCGTTGTTTATTTATATAGCGATCTATGATGATTTGTATGTCATATATTGAAAATCGTACTGGCACCAAAGATGCTGAAGTACAGGCGGTTCAGATCTACTACAAGAATATCAATAAATAGTACCTGACCCGCATCTACTTACCTAAGAGATAAGGAACCTTATTGATTTGGGCAGCATCATGACATCTGATGCTATCATGAACAAAGCGATAGCACCTTCGTTTATCTTCGTTCCTGTCAATGGCAATTAAGCTCAATTTTTGAGTCGAAGCTGTGAAATGTGGCTATGCAACAGCGCTTTGCTACAAAATTTACAAGTGTTCACCAACTTATTTTCACCGAAATCTGTAAATTTGGTGGCCCAGCACCATCTTCATATGTCATTTTTTAATGAGTGTCGAACTTCTTCTGAATCATTTTCAGATGCATCTCTTTTACCCCTGTTAAGAAAAATTCATTTAGAGAATGTCTTATAAAGTAAACTCAAGCCTTTTAGTTATATAAACACCTTTTATTTATTTCTACGTATATAAAATAATATAGTAAGTACATATATTTATTAATATTTATTGTTATCCTCATTACAACTACTAAAATATGAGTGCAAGCTGACTTCGGTATGTGGTAATATATTTTCTACCGATTCACTTGTGGAATGTTCCACCCAACTATGCGATGATACTGGTGTTGATGACCGACTAAAATTTGTTAACCTTTGAGGATTAATTTGAATACATTCTCGATCTAATGTTGAGCTTCAAACAAAATATCGTTAATGCCTTTTTCTGCAAATATTTTTTGAGTTTCATCCAATGTTTTCAGTTTGCTAGCCCACACTTTCGCTAAATCCAAGTCACTATCTTGGCTATTGTCTTTAGCTAAATAGCCACATGCCAAAGATAGCAATTCATTTTGTTGGGCCACAATTGCTGAAGACTTTGGTTTTTTTGGCTTAGGTCGTACGAAACAAGAGTCATCATTTCTCTCAACTGATTCACAAATGTCATTATCAGCTTCCTAAAAAAAAATAAATGTAAAAAAGTAATATAATAATTATTTACGCTCTAAATTTCAATATTATAAAGAAGTTAAAATATGAAAATTATATATATTTCAGCTCCCGCAAACTAGTGAACAATGGAAAAGCATAGCAAATGATTTTGGATGCAAATGGAACTTTGAAAACTGCATTGGCTCTATAGATGGTAAACACGTTAGCATAAAAAAACCTCAAAATTCTGGTTCTATGTATTACAACTATAAAGGCACATTTAGTATAGTACTAATGGCAATAGTTAATGCAAATTACCAGTTTATTATGGTTGACGTTGGCGCTAATGGACGAATTTCGGATGGAGGAGTACTGTATTATACCAAATTTTGGGAAAAATTTCAAAACAATACATTCCACCACCAGCGTGCTTAACAAATACTATTGAAAAAGACCCTTATGTATTTATCGGCGATGAAGCATTTTCATTACATACTAATCTTATGAAACCATATAGTCAACATGATTTGACAAATAAGCGCCGCATTTTTAATTACCGCCTTTCACGAGCCCGTCGTGTTGTAGAAAACGCCTTCGGAATACTAGCCAGTAGATTTGGAGTTTTTCAAAAGCCTATAAACCTCGGACCAGAAAAAGCATCTACAGTTACATTAGCCTTCTGTTATTTGCATAATTTCTTAATTGAAAATAATAAACATCTTTATTGTTCAAGAAATGTACTTATAACAGAAAATTTGGAGACATGCGAACTTGAAATTGGCGGTGAAATAACTGAAAATATGTTAACTCCATTGAAAAAAAATCCTATTCGAACAAATAGTGTCAATGCGAAAACTGTGAGAGATAAATATTGCGATTACTTCTGTGAAGAAGGTCAAGTGCCATGGCAGTTTAATATTATACATTAAGTTTTACATTGTAGTTGTAATGGTCGTTGTTGTCTACACCACAGGAAACAAAATATCGGTGCTAAGTGAATCCCTAAACTAAATTTAAATAATCAATTGATCTTAACTTTTGCTTTCGAAATGCTTAATATACCAAATATAAGCAAATTGCCATATAAGGCGAAGATAGCTTAAGTAGTAGTAAGCTGCGTAGTCTGTAGGATTGTAGATGTCATCCGACCAAGGGTCTAACGTTGGATTTCTTGACTTGATATTAAAACATACATATATCAAAAGAAAATGTATTAGGTGTTTTTTTTTCGATTATATCAAATCATAATCGTTCTACTGAAAATCTTGAATCGAATGAAACACAAATTTTAAACTTAATTGATGACGAATTTATTGCATTACAATTAAACTTTGAATGCAGTTCTGGCTTTCATTTACATAAATAAAAAACAAACACAATTTGTTCCAAGTGCTGTAGTGATCAATTAAATTGCAAAATAATTTTAGAAATTGTACGCAAGCGCTGGCGTACCTGTCCAATTAAATTTAATCTTTATATTATTTTTGGTTTTATATAAACTTATAATTGCAATATGTATTATTAATGTAATTTATTAAAAAAATAAAAGGAAATATGTTTTATTCGGTGATGATGCATCTGACCATCCCTGCTCATGTGCTGCAACTTTTTTAGGCTTTAATTTATAAAATGTGGTTTCAAGAATTTCAACAATATCTTACCTCGTCATTATCTGTATCGTTGCATATGGTTGACATGCTTTCCACTGGCTTTTCCATGTCGGCTAAAAACGCCAGCTCTTCAAACAACCAACTTGAAGGTTGGTACATCTCATCGGCTCCGGCGCCACTTCTTTTGGAATTATGAATTTTTTTTAATTCTTTGCGAAAATTACTTCGCAAAGTATTAATTTTTTTTTAACGTCTTTTGTACCAGCGTCCGGCTTTATTAATTTATAGACCACTAAAAGGTCACTGTATGCGGATTTTTTTTTGTCCCTATTGGAATAGTCCTTGGAACGCACATCCCATAAGCATTTTAAGCTTTTATATTGGGCAATAAAAGCACTTAAATCCCTTTCGCGTACTTCAAGCGCGCTTGAACATTTATTGGTTTCACATTCCATCGCTTTGCAAATAATACTGATGAACTGTCAGAATTCACCTGTCAGAATTTAACAACTTCGTCAGTATTATCCGATTTTTCCATCAGTCATCAGTATCGTTTTTCTATACTGACAGTACATCAGTACTCACCTCATACGATCAGTAATACTGTCAGTATGCAAAATACTGTCAGTAATATTGATCGTGTGAGAGCCGCTTAATAGTTGATGAGAAATGATGATTTGATTTTTCTCTTATATGGGGGGCGTGGTTTCGCCTTTTTGTTGCAAACAAAATTATGCTAAGAACTTTCCATAAGCCATAAGAAACATGTGATATGCACAAAATTTTATTCATCTGCGTCAAATAGGTGCTGATTAGGGGTGGCAATCCCGGAGCTTTTTTGAGTTTCGGGATTTTCGGGATCGAAGTTTCCAATCCAGGGATCCCGGGATCAGTCCCGGTATTGATAGTTCTAGTAAATGCATACAGAACTACAAAAAAAAAAAAAAACAAGAAGTTTATACTATTATATACGATATAAAATTAAAATTGCCTTATTCCACATCGTAACAATGAAGAATAAGAACGCAAAATAATAGAAAAAATAATAGCTTAAAAATTGACTTAGAACACTTCGAGTGTTAATATATACATCTAAATCACATTTACTAAGTTTGACTAGTAGAAGATAGTCACTATTAAAAGAAGATGATAGAGGATAATCAAGCATTTATGACCAAACTATCAATTTTATTATTCAATTTTAATTTTACATTTAAAAATTCGTTTACCACACTTTGTACTTGATTAATACTCTATCACCTTCTTCAAATGTGACATTGATGGCATTAAGTGACACCGAATGTCTCGCTCTCAGTAGACGCACCCATGAGTGTGCTTCATTTAAGTTGTCAAAATCTTTAGAAGCTTCTTTCAGAAAAAAAGATTCAGACAAAGGTTTAATTATATCTTAGAACTTAAATTTTGGTAGGTCTAGGTTTGGGTCAAAATTTCAATGTCAAATCAAAGTCGGCTGTGGGTTTTTTTTTTTTTTTTTAAGACAAACCTATATTTTTTGTTGCAGACAAAATAGACAATTTATAAAAAATAGATATGTTGTTTTTCTATTGCATTTATACATACTTAAATATGTCATATAAAAGAGTATTTATTATATAATATAGAACTTTTTTCTAATCCCGAAAATCCCGGGATTGCCTCTTTGTAATCCCGGGATTAATTTAGCCTATATTTAGAGCAAATCCCGGGATTGCCACCCCTAGTGCTGATATATGTATAACAAATTTTGGTTTTTTTCTCTATTTTTGGGGAGGCGTGGTACCGCCTATATTTTCATTGAAGATTACTTAAGCTTGTGTTTTTTACATTTCCTTATAAGTTCCATTCATATGCGTTCAATAGTTAATGAGATATGATGAATTTGAATTTTCTCTTACATTGGGGGCGTGGCTACGCCTATTTGTTCCAAACTAAATTATGCTAAGAACTTTCCATAGGCCATGAGAAACTTATGAAGAAAATTTTATTTATCTGCGTCAAATAGTGTGATAGAGTGGTAACTCCCATTTTTTTACTGAAAATTTTTTAGGTTGTATTTTTTAAATATGTACCAAGTCTCATACATCTGCGTCTAATAGTTTATGAGATATGATTAATTTAAATTTTCTCTTATATGGGGGCGTAGCATCGCCTATCTATTCCAAATTGTATTGTGCTAGGAACTTTCCTTAAACCATAAAAAACATATGTACAAAATTTTATTCATCTGCGTCAAATAGGTGCTGAGATATAACAAATTTTAGTTTTTTCTCTTACGGTAGGTGTGGTAACGCCCATTTTTTTATTGAAAATTTCATAAGGTCGTATTTTTTATATTTGTACCAAGTTTTATTCGTATGCGTCCAATATTGAATGAGATATGATGAATTTGGCGTTCAATTTGTATATATGTATTAGGGGTGGCAATCCCGGAGCTTTTTTGAGTTTCGGGATTTTCGGGATCGAAGTTTTCAATCCAGGGATCCCGGGATCAATCCCGGGATTGATAGTTCTAGTAAATGCATACAGAACTACAAAAAAAATACGAAAAAAAAGTTTATACTATTGTATATATAAAATTGCTTTATTTCACAGCGTAGCAATGAAGAATAAGAACGCAAAATAATAGAAAAAATAATAACTAAAAAATTGACTTAGAACACATCGAGTGTTAATACATCTCAATCACATTTACTAAGTTTGACTAGTAGAAGATAGCCACTATTAAAAAGAGATGATAGAGGATAATCAAGCATTTATGACCAAACTATCAATTTCATTTTTACATTTAAAAATTCGTGTACCACATTTTGTACTTGATATTTTATTACCTTATTCAAACGTGACAGTGATTTCATTTAGTGGCACCGAATGGCTCGCTCTCAGTAGACGCACCCATAAGTGTTCTTCATTCAAGTTGTCAAAATGTTTAGATGCTGATTTCAGAAAAAAAGCTTCAGACAAAAGTTTAATTATATCTTAGAACTTAAGTTTTGGTAGGTCTAGGTAGGGGTAAAAATTTCAATGTCAAATCAAGGTCGGCTGTGGTTTTTTTTTTGAAGACAAACCTATATTTTTTGTTGCAGATTTGTATTTTATTATAAGAAATAGATATGTTTTGCTTATGTTGTTTTTCTATTGCATTTTTAGTATTTCCGTTATTGATAAAAATAATTTTAGTCTAAAGAGGTCTGTTTGTTAACTGAAAATTTGTACGAATTTGTACAAATTTGTAACAATTGTTACTGGATTGTGGACAATTGTTACTGTGGAGAGAGGCAGTGAGAGAATAAAGTGACAATTTGTTGCGAGAGAGCCTGCTAGTTTTTACTGGATAAAATTTTACCAGCAAACATTTTCCAAAAAGAAAAACATATGATTTTGACAATTGTCAATATTTTTTCATAAATAAAAAAGCAAATTGTTTTGAAAAACTTAAATATTTTTTTTCACCAGTCAGTTTGTACGAATTTTTACTGGATTGTGTTTGTTCACTTTTATGAAAATTTTTTTCTCTGTGAGCAAATACTTTCTTACTCTCTAAAATTTCTTTACTGGATAATTGTTACTGGGAAAGTAAACAAACACACTTAATTTCACATTTAATCATTTTTCTCATGAACTATCAATTTTCAATACAAATCGCACTTAGTAAAAAATTCTTAAAATTAGTCGATAAAAAATATATTTTTACTCAATTTAAGGTTCAGACACAATTGAAGTGCATTTTGCAGGTTGATGCAATACTGTTTCATGCACATCAAATGTATTGAAAACAATTATTTTGCAGATTTTGTACTTAAATATGTCATATAAAAGAATATTTATTATATAATATAAAATTTTTTTCTAATCCCGAAAATCCCGGGATTGTCTCTTTGTAATCCCGGGATTACTTTAGCCTATATTTAGAGCAAATCCCGGAGTCCCGGGATTGCCACCCCTAATATGTATATAAAAATACATAGTGCATAGTATAAAACGGCAGCAGTTAAGTGAACATGTCATCGCATGGTATAACGGGAATTTTGTGCAGCACTTCGGCAAAATCATAAAGAAAGTTGGTAGGAAGCTATCTGTAAATCTGTGTCAAAAAACTTATCGGCGATTCTTGGACGTACAATGTGGGACAAATTTGGATTCGTTCTATTGGTAAATAAGCAGAGGTTGCCTTTTGAAATAATGAACATCAAAAATGGCATCGAAATCGATATCTTTTTACTCGATGATGAAATTTTGACATTTCTGAGGTGAATAAGATATGTCAACATTTTCACTAGCCTTAGTGACAGAAATTGAAATAGCAATCAATTGTAAAGTTACGTCAAACATATCTGACGCATTCTGGTGGCACATGTCTTAAAAAAGAAAATTTGTAAGTTACACTGTTTACTTAGAAAATATTGTTAGAAATTTTACAATCTCTTCATATTTCTATTAACCACAGGACTTGCTACCCAACCATGAAAATGTGAGCTTTTCATCTTTCTATACTGTCGTACTAAGCGAAAAGGGCGTACTTCAAAAAATTTTTTTTCGAGATAATTGAATTTTTGTAAATGTCGTTTTATTCTTACTTTCTCGGATTTATAACATATTGTAGCGAAATTTGGTTTACGCCAGAAAATTCTCGAAATAAAAACCAACAAAAGAAAACTAAACGATACTAGCTAGCATCACTGGCCGTATAAATACTTTTACACCATCTAGCGGCCAAGTGCAGTTTTTGTAAATAAAAATTAAATTATCGCCGTCGTACTTACAACGCCATCTAGAAGGTATTGAATTATTCGAGAAAGTGATTGTGAATTCCACGCCGATACGTCATTTAGAAGGTACTGGTAAGTTGTGGATTATTGTGGATTGCACGCCAATACGCCATTTAGAAGGTACTGGTAAATTGTGGATTATTGTGGATTCCACGCCGATACGCCATTTGGAAGGTACTGGTAAATTGTGGATTATTGTGGATTGCACGCCGATACGCCATTTAGTAGGTACTGGATTATTCGAGAAAGTGATGACTGTAGTATAAAAGATTGTCATCTGAGCTGTCGTACACAGTTGAATTTGAGCAACATAAGTGAACAGTTGTTTTTAAGCTATAGAGTGAAACAGTTGAATTTAAACATTAAAGAACAAAACAGTTGTCTATACAGTGTCAGATTAATATTAGAATTTGAATGTTAATGAAATAAACAATTGTGCCGTGTAAAAATTTACTTTTGTGAATTAAATAAACCATTTTATAATTAAATAAGCTTGTGTGTTTTTGATTGTTACACAATCCAGTGATCGAACTCAGAAAAGTGTAAGAGATCGAAATTATCGTCTAAGAGACAGAAATTTCGTAACAATATTTATGGCAACTTAAATATCATTTTAAGGTTAATTATTTATGATTATACGCTTTTCATGAGATACGTCCATTTCGCTTAGTATATATAGCTTTAAAAATGTAGATACGCCATTTTACTTAAGACTTGTCATAATATTATAAACTTTCATAAAAAAGTTTTAATATTCTCTATCATATAAAATACAGATAACTTTAAATAAAAACTAGAATCAAATTATATTTTTAGAAACTATACTTACTAAAAGAAAAATTTAAAAATTAAGCATACATGATTGTTATTTATGAAATCTCATGCCTTAAAAGTAGGGAGTTTTCTTCAAACGGACATTATTTTTTTCGTTCTATTCGAACCGAAACCAAATGAGTAACGACCAGGGATGATATTGAAATATTTGTAAAAGGGCCGAAATTCGAACTAAAATAGGGCTTTTTTGGCATAAATAGGGCTTCTGTAAATCAAATCGTATGTAACCCTATATATTGTAACCAAATATTTTCTTTTTATTAAATTTATTTTGTTGTTTAAATTTAATTGTAAAGATAAATATTATATATGGGACGTTCCATGTCAACCGAGACAGTGGTCTGCCCAAAATTGAGCGCAGTGGAAAAATGTTTTAATTACTTTTCTTATAGTTCAGTCTATCTCCAAACCAAATTTAATTAAAATCAGTACATTAGTTTACCCGTGGCAACGTATTTTCCGTTAGGGGCGTGGCACCACCTATTATTGAAAAAAAAGTATACACCACACGTTCTCTCTCCACAGCCTTCCTAAAAAATAAAAAAATTAAGCGATTATGATTATGGCTGTTTACCAACTGCAAATTTATACATAGATATCTATAATATATTATGTAGGCGCCGCACAGTGGCTTCTTTTTCAAAAAGTGATTGCTAAAATCAAATTTTCGATTTCTGATTTTCGATACTTTTTTTTTTTATTTAAAAGATAATTGACCAAAGGTTCTAAAACCGAAAACCTTTTTGATTTATGACAAGTATTTTGGTTTTTATGGGTGCTCAAAGTTGGATAACGTTTCATCGTTCATTAAAATAGCATTTTTTTACATTTTTCGCAATATTAAAAATGGAACATTTTAAAAGTTTGAAAAAACATGGGAATTTGAAGTACGCTCTCTGAATTTATGGTATTTTAAAATAAATAATTTTCACAAGATGTAGAAAAAAATTTTAGTTAGTAATTTTCATGAATTTTTTAAAAAAGGTCGTTTTTAGCATAGTTTTTCAAATTTACCTTGGCCTATAATCCACAAATCAATGTCAATCAAGGATTGGTGAATGAGAAATTATAGTTGACATATCTGCCAACAAAAATCATATGGGTCTTACCTGCCAATATTTGCCTATTTAGAAGTTATAGCTACTTATGTGACATGGTATGCATAAAACTGAATTTGTTGTGTGATGACGATTTTCAGTCAATGATATTTTGACTTGGAAATTGTTAATCTGAATTTAAAAGAATGTTTTTAGCGAATATAGACATCACTCGAAATAAATTAAAAATTGTAAATATGGACGTTACCACGCCCCTTTCTTCATTTATTCTTCCTATTTCCAAAACTATTTGACGCAATTAGATGCATATGTAAAGAGTACCTAGAAAACTTCTGTCCATATAATATGGGCTTTACCCCACCTCCAAAACGCTTGATTTGTCACTTTTTCCAAATCATTTCACTCTTTTTAAGAAAATTCGCTTTTGTAAAGCAAAATAGTAATACTTGCGTCAGATATTTATATCTAAGTTTTTAATGCAATTTAAAAATATCTAGTAATGTCAAATATAATAAAGCTGTAATTTTTGTATAGAATACAGGTAGATGCACTTCTGATAACATTGAACTCTAGTGCAGGCAAACTTTATAGACACCTGTTTTATTACGGTAGATATCATACAAGGAATTTAGCTTATTAGGTAGTTAAATTTTTTCGCTGAACAAGTATTATGTTTGAGGTTTGTGGCACAATATTTTGTTCCTGTATTTGTATAAAAGTCAAATTTTAAGCCTCAATAACACAGTCTTTTCTGACTATTTAAAGTGTGAGCTACGCAAGTTTCCAAGGAAAATGAGTATATCTTATGAAAATTTGTTTGAAATATTTGCAAACAGCGAAAATGGAGATTCATTTGTGGTTGCGGTAAAAAACAAATACCCGAAACATATTATGGATGAGTATACACAAAAGTTAAAAAACTTTTACTGCAACAAAAAGATATATTGGGTGTCATGTAATAGAACCAAAGCGAATTTTTATATAAAGTATGCAAACTTTCTTAAAAAGGACTTTGAGCTATCACTTGATGATATTCCTAGCACATCACAGGCCTCCAGAGGACGACCAGCAAAACTAATTGAAGACTGTGGGGAATTTACGAAAAAGATAAAAATGGCAGTCGCCACTGGAAACATTTCAAAAGAGAACTTAGCATGAAGTACAACAAAGATCATGAAATGAAAAAGGCAGAAATAACGGAAAGAGTTTTATTGGCAAGCCCAACAAGAGTCGATCGAATCAAAAAAAGTATTCCTACTCCACAACGTGATCCCATAAAATATGACGGTTCCAGTGCTTTAGCGCTTTTCCTAGATTTGGGGCTTTCAAAGGAAAAATATAACAACTTGAGAAATTTATTAAGAAGCCACAATGTAGATGTTTTTCCCAGCTACAAAGTTGTGTCAGAAGCCAAAAGGGAAGCGGTTCCTGGTTACTGTACGGTGACAGAAACATCAGCTGAAGTTAGACTCCAAGATTTACTAGATCATACCGCTAAGCGAATTTTGAGCAGTAAAAGCAACCATGAAATACAATCGTTCCCAGATAATATTTCTTTGTTAACAAAGTAGGGCTGTGAGGGATCATCTGGACAAAGAGCATATAAACAAAAAATTTGTACAGAAGATGGACAAAATATTTCAGATGCCAACATGTTTATGGCTTCAATAGCCCCACTTCGAATAAGGAGTGAAAATGCTGAACATTAGAAAAATCCTCGACCATCATCAGTTCTTTATTGTCGACCTATAATGTTTAAGTACGCAAAAGAATCTTCAGATCAAATAAGAAGCACCATCAGCAATATAAAACAACAAATAAATGAACTTCGACCCACCATATTTGAAGGAAATGATGACAAAAAAATTATAATTAGACACGAATTATTTTTAACAATGATTGACGGCAAAGTACTTAATGAGATAACTGGCACCAAATCTACTAGATCTTGTGCTATATGTAAGCCTTCACAAAAAGATTTCCGAAGAAATGATGACTCCAACGATGAACACAATTATGAGTACGGCATTTCGCAATTACATGCAAGGATAAGATCCATGGAATTTATTCTGAAACTAGCCTACAGCATAGGAAATGATGATAATCGAAACAACCAAAAGTTAAGAAAAAAAATAATACAAGATCAATTTCGAGAAAAAGTGGGTATTATAGTAGATACACCTAAGAAAGGATTTGGTAACACAAATGACGGAAACACAGCAAGGCAATTTTTTGAGAAACCAGAAATAACTTCAGAAATAACGGGAGTCGATGAGGACGTGATAAAAAGATTACAAGTTATATTAAACGTACTATCCTGTAGAGAAGCCGTTAAAGTAGAAAAATTTGAAAAGTATTGTGATGACGAAAGTCGGCAGGGGCCTCGTTTTCGCCCACAATCAACTACAGCGGCAGCAGTACTGATATTTATATTTCTTTATGTTATTATCTTTATTATTATTTGTTTACACTTGAATTCTTTATTTTATATTAAAATTTAAGAAGCCATGAAGGCACATTAATTAAGTCGTTGTTGTGTATTATTATGTCGTATACTAACGAAATCGTATCCAAGTCGCGTCAAACACCCAGGTGGCAACCTAAGTCGGCCATGTCAACGTACCAGCGATGTCAAGTACCAGCGATGTCAAGCGGTGAGGATATTAAACTCAGCTAATGGTGCGAACGATCAGCTGTTTCAGCCACTGGTGTGGAAAATTAAACACAGCTACGAGGTATAAAAGGGCTTGCACCACTAAAAATTGGTTGAGTTGTGAAGAGCCGCCAGCGCAAGTAGTGCTAAGCCAACAGCCAGCAGCAGTGATCGCAGTGCAAGCAGTGGAAGCAGTGGAAGCAGAGGAAAGCAGTGGGAGCAGGGAAGCAGTGAAGCGGAGAGGCAGCAGCAGAAGCACGACCAGCAGCGTGTAACTCAGGTACATTGTTGTTATATACCATATAACTTATACCGTAGTGAGTAGAGTAGAGGGTGACTGAGTAGGCGATATAGTAGCCGTTGCGAGCGTTGGGACTAAGTTTTGCGAATGTACGCGCTCCCGTATCAGTGCATTCGTAACCTGTGAACCAACACGCATAGGACAAGCCAAAACTCAAAGGTTTCCACGGTGCTTTCGCTCTCCCGTATTCGTTAGCATTGGTGAAACTGAGAGCTCGGCAGTGAAGTAATAGGGTCGTAAAAGCCGTCGTGAGCGTCGGATTTTAGGTCTACGTGTGTATGCGCTCCCCGTTGCCGTACATTCGTGGCCTGGAAACTGACACGCATACGGTCCGCTAAAACTCGAGGTTCCACAGTGCCTTCGTATTTGTGGAGCGGAGAGCTCGGCAGTAAGTAATAGGGTCGTAAAGGCCGTCGTGAGCGTCGGATTTTAGGTCTACGTGTGTATGCGCTCCCCGTTGCCGTACATTCGTGGCCTGGAAACTGACACGCATACGGCCCGCTAAAACTCGAGGTTCCACAGTGCCTTCGTATTTGTGGAGCGGAGAGCTCGGCAGTAAGTAATAGGGTCATAAAAGCCGTCGTGAGCGTCGGATTTTAGGTCTACGTGTGTATGCGCTCCCCGTTGCGGTACATTCGTGGCCTAGAAACTGACACGCATACGGTCCGCTAAAACTCGAGGTTCCACAGTGCTTTCGTGTTTGTGGAGCGGAGAGCTCGGCAGTGAGTAATAGGGTCGTAAAACCCGTCGTGAGCGTCGGATTTTAGGTCCACGTGTGTATGCGCTCCCCGTTGCCGTACATTCGTGGTCTGAAGGCCGACACGCATACGGCCAGTTAAAACTCGAGGTTCCACGGTGCTCTCGCACTCACATGCGTGATCACAGTGAAATTGAGAGCTCTGCAGCGGATAAAAAGGGACATAGAATCGAAAGGCGTCGTGAGCATCGGATTTTGGTTTGCGGGTGTATGCGCTCCCCGTTGCCGTACATTCGTGACCAGGGACCCGGTGCGCATTAAGGTTTCAGTTAGCTCAGAAGCATGAGAAAGTAGGGCTGAGATATCGCATAGGCAGAAAAATCAGTCACGCTCTTCTTACGAACCTCACTACGACGACGGAATACAAAACCGAGGCACGCTGACGGGGTAACGATATACTTTCCATTGTTAAACTTTATTTATTTATATATATATATATTTTTGTCATATTACTGAATTACAAATAAATATTTAAAACGAATTGATTCTGCGATCCCCCCTCATTTATTAAAGAGCCACTCCTTGCAAAAATATAAATTTTTGTGACCGAACCTCTGGACTCCGGCGAGTCAAGACCCCCCAGCCGTAGGTTCGTTACAATGGCGCCCGAGCAGGGACCTTGGCTTCTTTAAAAAGGGAAATAAAACCACAATAATATATATATATTCAATAATTTTATCCCAGCACCAGCAGCGTGAATCCCAGAGTGAATCTCAGCGCATATACATCAGCGAAGATTTTAGCAACTTGCATACAACAGCAGTACCAGCAGCGAGAATAAAACATCAAAAAAAAAAAAACCCAACAAGGAAAATTGTGTGGTGCGCCGGCGGCGGAAAGTTTAAAAAAAAAAAAAAACAAACAGTGAAAAAAAAAACAACAACAGTGAAAAAAAAAGAAAAGGAAAAAAAAAAAAGAAACAGTGAAAAGAAACAGACAGTGAAAACATTAGCAGTGAAAAAAAAAATCGCTCAGACACAGTGCCCGGTGAAAATTTCCCTAAAAAGAAAATAATATTAAAAAAAAAATATAGACATCAATCAGTGACAAAAAAAAAAACATTTGTAGTGAAAATGGTGAACGTGTCGTGGATCCACGGTTTGAAGAAAGAGGAACTCACAACTTACTGTGAAGAGTTTGGCGTTGATACTCAAGGCACCATGGACGATATGCGGAAGCGGTTAAAAGTTTTTTTATCGGACGAAACTCATTCGACAGCTCAATTAAAGCGGCTTGAAGAGCTGCAGTCGCTGCACAAACGCGCAACATCACCAAACCCAGGGACGGGTCAACTTAAAGTTTCACTCACCGGAGATAAACTGGAAACACACGATATAGGTGTCCAGCTCACACAAGAACAGAGTTCGAAGATGCCCTACAACACGTTGCCCCAGCTTGTAATACCGCCTTCAAGCGGCCCCGCGGCGCTCGGTACCACAGTAATGGAACAGGTGCGAAAATGGGGATTGAAGTATGACGGGGTGAAAGAACCGCTAATGTTCGTGGAACGAGTCGAAGAATTAGCAGAAGCATACGGAATCAATATTGATTATGTCCCTAGGACGATGCCAGAACTGTTGCGTGAGAAAGCGTTAGCCTGGTATAGGAATAACTACCAACAGTGGGCGTCATGGCACGATTTCAAAATAAGTTTCCTAAAATTCTTTTTACCTCCAAGGTATCTGGAAAATTTGGAAGACGCCATAAGGGAACGAACTCAAAAACCCCGTGAGACTTTCAAGGAATACGTGCTGGCCTTACAAACAATGATGCGGCATGCTCACTTTACAGAAGAGCGCCAAATCGAGCGTATTTTTCGGAATTGCTCGGCGGAGTACCAATGGTACATTAAAAGGAAGGATTTCACTTCATTAGCCGACCTAATTTCATTAGCAGACGACCTAGAGTGTATTCGGCAGCGGGAACCGGAGAGACCAACTGTAGCCAGTAACCGAGCCGAACGACATCGGATGATGCTGTCAACTAACGAAAATCGGATCGACGTCCGAACCGCCTGCCGACGATGTGGGCAGGATGGCCATTTTGAAAAGGAGTGCCGAGCACCACAGAAACTATTTTGTTGGGTTTGTGGCCGACTAGGGATCAGAACCATCAGCTGCTGCCGTTCAGCGGGAAACGAACGAGGAGGCCGCCCAGAACGAGGGGAGGCGGACGCTCCAGTGGTATCCCCTCAACAAAAGTAGTACAGATAACACCCGACCGCAGACGAGTGTTCGCCAACATATCGGTTGGCGGAGAGAGGGTGTCGGCCACAATCGACACTGGGGCGACGATGAGCTTTATACGACAATCATTTGCGGCCAGGTTACGTGGAAAGTCCACCCAGGTACCATACCGAGGCGAGGTCGTGCTGGCCGATGGATCAAGTCGACAATTGGATGGTGCAATCCAGACCGAGGTAAAATATGGGGATCACCGGGGAAAGTTCAAGTTCATCATTATGCCCGACGCTATTGAAGATCTCGTACTTGGACTCGACTTTCTAGCACAGAGCGCCGCCACCATCACTGTCGGAGGAGACACGCTCAACTTGGGCAAACCTCAGCCGAATCATGACCACCGCTTGCCGTCAAGGAATCCCAGGGCAGCACGGAGACGACATACAAGGGCCCAGCCAGGCCAACAACAGGAAATCCACTTAAGCTTGAAGCACATTCAAAAACCATACGTTCAATCGCGTACACGAATGAATCCTCAGCCATCATGCACGGACTCAGAAGAAAATCAACAGCAGAACGGTCGACATCAACATAAACAGAAACCTCAGTCCATTCACCGCCGCAGATCGCGCCGACGTCAGCGCCGAAATCTACCGCAGACTAAGACGACTATTTTACCAGCAGATTCTACAAAAGCAATCAAGGCAGAGGCCCTAGCCATCGCAGAAGCGACGCCAACAGTTCCAAAAGCAGGGCAGCATGGAGATGAACAGGTAATTAAAGATTTTCTTGCAGATGAACTCCAAAAATTTGAAGGTCTACAAGGCGTCACACAGCTTACCGCGCACCGGATTGTCATGAGGGATGACCGGCCAGTTAAGCAAAGATATATTCCGCGGAACCCGGCAATGCAAGCGATTATCGATGAGGAGATCAACAAACTACTGGCGAAAGGATGTATTGAACCATCCCACAGCCCGTACAGTGCACCGATTGTGTTGGTGCGGAAAAAGACCGGAGCCTGGCGGCTGTGTATTGACTACCGTCAATTGAATAGTAGATCGGTACCAGACGCGTATCCGCTTCCCCGAATTACACACATTTTGGACCGCCTGCGCAACGCCAAATACGTCAGCAGTCTTGACCTCAAGGATGGTTACTGGCAGATCCCGATGGAGGCGGCAAGTAAGCAGTATACCGCTTTCACGGTTCCAGGGCGTGGACTCTACCAGTGGAAGGTCATGCCTTTTGGCCTCCATTCAGCTCCCGCAACTTTTCAGCGGGCCCTCGATAGTGTCATTGGCGCGGAGATGGAGCCGGTTGCATTCGCCTACTTGGACGATATTGTTGTCACCGGAGCTACCCTAGAGGAGCACTTACACAACCTGCGCGAAGTATTTCGGCGATTGCGGGCCGCAAATCTGCGGATAAATCCGGAAAAATGTGAATTTTTTAAGACCCAGATTAAATATCTCGGTCATGTGGTAAGTGGCGAAGGAATACAAACGGACCCGGACAAGGTAGCCGCAATCCGCGATTTAGACCCACCACAGAACGTGCGCGGAGTACGGCGCTTCCTCGGGATAGCTTCTTGGTATCGTCGCTTTGTTCCCGATTTTGCATCAGTGGTCCAACCCCTGACATCATTGCTAAAAAAGGGCAAACATTGGAAGTGGGGTCAGGAGCAACAAAGCGCGTTCGATATCCTCAAACAAAAACTTACAGAGGCGCCGGTGCTAACTTGCCCGGACTTTAATCAGACCTTTAGCCTTCAGACTGATGCCAGTGACTTGGGTCTCGGAGCCGTTCTGACGCAGACCTGTGATGGAGAGGAGCGGGTGATCGCCTATGCAAGCCGCAGCCTAAACCACGCGGAAAAAAATTATTCGCCTACCGAAAAGGAATGTCTGGCTATTGTATGGGGCATCCGGAAAATGCGTCCCTATCTGGAGGGGTATCAGTTCATAGTAATAACTGATCACCTATCGTTGAAGTGGATGAACTCTATCGAAAGTCCCACAGGCCGCATAGCGCGTTGGGCGCTGGAATTGCAACAGTACCAGTTCACAGTGCAGTACCGCAAAGGTAAGCAGAACGTGGTGGCTGACGCATTATCCCGACAACCCCAAGAGACGTTAAGAGTAGCCACAGTCAACAGCAGGCTAGAAGACGACTGTCCCTGGCTACGGAGAAGAAAAAACGAAGTGCGCCAACAACCCGAGAAATTTCCCGACTTCATCGAGATGGGCGGCCAGCTATACCGACATCTACCAGGGCATCCCACGGACGAAGACTGCGCCCAGTGGAAACTGTGTGTGGCTACTCCTCTACGGAAAAGAGTACTGGAGGAGAACCACGACAGCGCCAGCGCCGGACACCTGGGGATCAGGAAGACGATCGCCCGCATTGCTAACCGTTACTATTGGCCCGGGATGTTTCGGGATGTTAGCCGTTACGTAAGAGGCTGTGAGTCGTGCCAGCGTTACAAAACCAGTCAGCAGGCTCCAGCAGGAGAGATGCTCATCACTGTCCCTGAAGAACCTTGGGCCACAGTCTGCGCAGACTTCGTGGGACCCTTACCCCGATCAACTCATGGAAACAGTATGCTACTAGTTTTGTTTGACCGATTCTCTAAGTGGACTGAATTAATTCCACTACGAAAAGCCACCGCTGAGGGGGTGGTAAGGGCGTTCAGAGAAAGAATATTGGCACGGTATGGGGTGCCAAAAGTGCTCATCACGGACAACGGCGCGCAGTTCACCAGCCGAATTGTAAAAACCTACCTTGAAGAGATCGGAGTAAAACAACGATTTACCGCACCCTACATGCCACAGGAGAATCCCACTGAGAGAGTCAACAGAACGGTAAAAATAATGATAGCACAGTTAGCGAAAAACCATCACAGGACCTGGGATGACAACCTGCCGGAGATATCCTTGGCAATCAACACTAGCGTATCGGAGACTACAGGATACAGCCCCGCCTTCCTAACCCAAGGTCGACAGCCCCGACTACCCAAGGCGCTTTACGATGAGGTCACCACAGGAACGGGAGAGTCGAGGCAAGAACCCAAGTCAGGAGCAGTACGCCTGAAGGAGGTATTCGACATCGTGAAGATTAACTTGGCAAAGGCTGCCCAAAACCAGGCCCGTCACTATAATCTTCGCCGGCGTCAATGGAAGCCCACAGTCGGACAGTTAGTGTGGATCCGAGAACACCCTCAGTCTAAGGCAATTGAAAATTTTGCGGGCAAACTCGCCCCAAAATATTCCGGCCCATATTCGGTGGTCGGGTTTACCTCCCCAGTAATAACACAATTGAAAAAAAATGGCGACAAGAAAATTCGTACCGCGCACCTGAGCGAGCTCAAAATTTTCCACCAACAGTAGGCGAGGAAAAATTAACTTTATCTTATTTTCTTTTCATTCACAGTTGACAACACACAATGACCAGTGCACCCAAGTCGGGGTATAACATCGATCATGAGAAGTTTAGGCGGCTCCATCACGAAGCAAGTAGTCAAGGACGTCGGACGAAAACACTGGATTTTCCCTTCGAGATGAATCGGGCAAGAAAGGGGCTGGCCCCAGAGCCAAGAAACCGTAGAAGAAGAAAACGCCCAGTAGTCGAGGAGCAGCAAGAAAAACTCGCTCGAGCAACGTTTCTGCAATCACAGAGTCCTAAACAATCAAGGAGGAGACCGCGCAGATCATGCGGGGTATCCTCTCCAACAAGACCACAGCATCGAGCCAGCCACAGGAGTATGGGTATGACACCGCCAAGGAAAATCCAATCTCTTCACTCACAACCGTCCGCAGCGCAGCAACGAGATAGGGTACGCTACGCTCAAAAGAAACGAAATACCACAAGATCAACCCCAACACCGCACCACCAACAAAGGTCACGTACACCGATCCGCAAAACAGACCAGTCACAACCAATGCCCAGACCAGCTCACTCGTGCGACAGCCCTCCGCAGACGTCTGGAAAGCCTGTCCAGATACCAGAGACCCAGACACAGGGGGGACGGAACAAACGCAGAAGTCCAACTTCAACGCGGCGTCACCAACACAGGCCACGTGCAGCGACGCGCGAAAGGGTCCCGCCACAATCATCGCCAGTTCGGACGTCCGCCAGCCCTCCGCAGACGACTCGCAAACACCACCCACCGAGAGACGACAACGCTCGAGCTACCAGTCATTCAAACAACGCTGCAGTCTTGACAACCAGTCCCGAGAGCGAGGACGCAGAGTGGCTCGGCATTCTAGAAGAAATGGACGCCATATGGAGTCTAGAAGGTACTGAAAACCTATGGGGCCTAGAAAACCGACCAATTTCTCCAGGCTCGGCCTTGTCATCGACAGCGACGGTCCATTCGGCGGAGAGTGACAACGGACAGCGGTTGCCCAGCCCAAGAAGACGTACAGGGTGGGCAATTTTTAAGGAAACGCAGACCGAGTTTAGGGGAAAGGGGTTCCGACGATGGGAACGTACGGCCAAGATGGTGATTCAAGTACCAGCGATGGGGGGAAATGAAATAGGAGAGGCTCAACCGATGGAAGAAGCCCCCACCAGTGACACAACCGCCGCTCAAGGACTATCCGAACAAGCGTCCAAAGGTAAAGAAATTGACACCACTAGTAGTAGTGAGGAGGAATCGAGCGATGAACACACAACATGCCGCCCTGAACCCACTACTACTGCAGTAACCAATCCAGAGGGACCGGCGCTGTGGTATAGTAGCGGAAAGCCTGATGCGCCTTTGACTCGTTTGGAGCAAAGCAATCTCGACGCTAATTTCATCGCCGCATTGCGGCAAGAAATCGCAAAGCTAACATTGGGGAAACGATTCGGAGTAGCCCGTAACATAAACGGTAGGAAAGTTCGACTCCTCGGTAACCGGGACGGCACCATATGGGTCCGTGAAATTCGTCCCCCCCCGAAGTGAGGGGATAGTGTGATGACGAAAGTCGGCAGGGGCCTCGTTTTCGCCCACAATCAACTACAGCGGCAGCAGTACTGATATTTATATTTCTTTATGTTATTATCTTTATTATTATTTGTTTACACTTGAATTCTTTATTTTATATTAAAATTTAAGAAGCCATGAAGGCACATTAATTAAGTCGTTGTTGTGTATTATTATGTCGTATACTAACGAAATCGTATCCAAGTCGCGTCAAACACCCAGGTGGCAACCTAAGTCGGCCATGTCAACGTACCAGCGATGTCAAGTACCAGCGATGTCAAGCGGTGAGGATATTAAACTCAGCTAACGGTGCGAACGATCAGCTGTTTCAGCCACTGGTGTGGAAAATTAAACACAGCTACGAGGTATAAAAGGGCTTGCACCACTAAAAATTGGTTGAGTTGTGAAGAGCCGCCAGCGCAAGTAGTGCTAAGCCAACAGCCAGCAGCAGTGATCGCAGTGCAAGCAGTGGAAGCAGTGGAAGCAGAGGAAAGCAGTGGGAGCAGGGAAGCAGTGAAGCGGAGAGGCAGCAGCAGAAGCACGACCAGCAGCGTGTAACTCAGGTACATTGTTGTTATATACCATATAACTTATACCGTAGTGAGTAGAGTAGAGGGTGACTGAGTAGGCGATATAGTAGCCGTTGCGAGCGTTGGGACTAAGTTTTGCGAATGTACGCGCTCCCGTATCAGTGCATTCGTAACCTGTGAACCAACACGCATACGACAAGCCAAAACTCAAAGGTTTCCACGGTGCTTTCGCTCTCCCGTATTCGTTAGCATTGGTGAAACTGAGAGCTCGGCAGTGAAGTAATAGGGTCGTAAAAGCCGTCGTGAGCGTCGGATTTTAGGTCTACGTGTGTATGCGCTCCCCGTTGCCGTACATTCGTGGCCTGGAAACTGACACGCATACGGTCCGCTAAAACTCGAGGTTCCACAGTGCCTTCGTATTTGTGGAGCGGAGAGCTCGGCAGTAAGTAATAGGGTCGTAAAGGCCGTCGTGAGCGTCGGATTTTAGGTCTACGTGTGTATGCGCTCCCCGTTGCCGTACATTCGTGGCCTGGAAACTGACACGCATACGGCCCGCTAAAACTCGAGGTTCCACAGTGCCTTCGTATTTGTGGAGCGGAGAGCTCGGCAGTAAGTAATAGGGTCATAAAAGCCGTCATGAGCGTCGGATTTTAGGTCTACGTGTGTATGCGCTCCCCGTTGCCGTACATTCGTGGCCTAGAAACTGACACGCATACGGTCCGCTAAAACTCGAGGTTCCACAGTGCTTTCGTATTTGTGGAGCGGAGAGCTCGGCAGTGAGTAATAGGGTCGTAAAACCCGTCGTGAGCGTCGGATTTTAGGTCCACGTGTGTATGCGCTCCCCGTTGCCGTACATTCGTGGTCTGAAGGCCGACACGCATACGGCCAGTTAAAACTCGAGGTTCCACGGTGCTCTCGCACTCACATGCGTGATCACAGTGAAATTGAGAGCTCTGCAGCGGATAAAAAGGGACATAGAATCGAAAGGCGTCGTGAGCATCGGATTTTGGTTTGCGGGTGTATGCGCTCCCCGTTGCCGTACATTCGTGACCAGGGACCCGGTGCGCATTAAGGTTTCAGTTAGCTCAGAAGCATGAGAAAGTAGGGCTGAGATATCGCATAGGCAGAAAAATCAGTCACGCTCTTCTTACGAACCTCACTACGACGACGGAATACAAAACCGAGGCACGCTGACGGGGTAACGATATACTTTCCATTGTTAAACTTTATTTATTTATATATATATATATTTTTGTCATATTACTGAATTACAAATAAATATTTAAAACGAATTGATTCTGCGATCCCCCCTCATTTATTAAAGAGCCACTCCTTGCAAAAATATAAATTTTTGTGACCGAACCTCTGGACTCCGGCGAGTCAAGACCCCCCAGCCGTAGGTTCGTTACAGTATACCAAGGAAACTGCAGACATATTAGAACAAAAATACAGCCAAAAATTACTGACACTCTCTGTCGATAAGATCTTAGCTCATAGTGGACAAATTATCAATTATTAAGCCTTACCAATAGGAGAATTATCAGAAGAAGCCCAAGAGTCAAAAAACGAAGATTATAAGAAGTACAGATATAGCAATACATGTAAAATTTCACGTATTCGACAGAATGAGGACTTGTTTAATATACTTTCAGCATCTTCAGATCCTTTGATTTCATCACTTAGGCACGTTAGGTCACGAAAAGAACTGACTGATAAATGCTGTAGTACTGTTTTAAGTTTCTTAGATATCCAAAATAATGATGATATTTTTATAGAATTGTAGATTGTTGTTGATTTTTTAAAGAAATTACCTAATTTATTACTGTAACCCTTTATAAATTATGTTAAGAGATAAAAAAATAAATGCATATGAATGAATTAGTAAAAATTAAAAAAGTATTTAAAAAATTTTTAAATTATTAAAAGTTCATTAATTGAATAAAGCGCACTAAAATTTATAAAAAAAATTTTTTTTTCATGAATTCATACACTAAAAACCAAAAATTTCAAAACTTGGACTTTCACCTCTTTTTGAAAGTACTTATAGCTAAGCCTCAAACCTGAATCTTATATATGTCATATCTACAGAAATTACCAACCAAAATCGCAAAAGGCGCCACTGTGCGCCGTTTTATGGTCGCCATTTCCTTAAAAAAAAAATTCGAAAAAACCCGTGCTCATATGAAAGCTCTTGAGCATACGAATATTTTGACACCTTAAAAACTTTAATTATTATTAGTAAAAAATATTACTAATAATCAGGACATAAACCGCACAGTCTTGCTTATACATATATGCAAATTTTTTAAAGAAATTAAAAATCTCTAAACCGCCTTAGCCGACAGCGCCTTTATTTAAAATAAACAAACGAAACAAAAACACACGTTCACGTTTTAAATTTATTTATTTAATTTGAATGCATTTCGACTCGCATTGAGTCATCATCAGCAAAGTGAATTAAAGACTAACTAAAACCAATTACAAAAATAAATATTGCACCTAACATTAATCTTTACGTACAAAGCATAAAACAACATAAGACATTGGTAAACATTAGAGGGAAAAAAATTGAAATGACAATCAAAATAAAAACAATGCAAATTACAAAAACATAGAACAAAAGACTTGGGCAAAGAGAGCTTTATTTTTTAAGCACACTAAGGCTAAGTTCACACGAGCGTTTTGTCAACGCCCGTTAGCTATTGTGTTTTTTCAACGTAGGTTTTGGTACTTTTCACACGGCAGTCAAAGCGCTTACAATAATCGTCATTTCTCCAAAATTATTGGTAAAGTTTCAAAAATTTGCGTACCATTATTGTAGACCATTAAATTATTTTTCTTATGACACCCATATTACTGATATCTATTCAGGAGCTTACAAACAAACAAAATACAGCTGAGAACCAACGCGCGTCTTAGCATAACAATGGCGTTGACAAAACCAACGCGCGTTCAATGCACGTTTCATCAACGCAACGTTGATGGTGTGGCTTGCTGCATAGAGTTGTGTGTTATGCTGAAACGCGCGTTAGCTAACGCGCATTGACAAAACGCTCGTGTGAACCGAGCCTAAACAGCGATGACTTGATCGGCGCTTCCATCGTATTCATCAAGTTGTATTTGTTTTTATGCATGTAAATACTTTCGTATGCATCCAGACTTTTTTCTTCGCTAATGTGCTTGACCAATTTTAAATTGTTTATGTTAAAGCTGTGCAGATTTTCTATTGCATGTAAAGCAACAGCTGACTTGTTCGGCTTTTCATATTTTATATTCGCCATGTGTTCGTTGAACCTAGTTTCAATATTTCGTTTTGTTTGTCCATAATATTTTTGTTCGCATTCACTACAGCTAATTTCATATATACCGGCTTTCTTAATGTTTTCTGTTTTGTCTTTTGTTGATCCTAGTTTATATTTTAGTTTTTCTTGTGAAGTAAACACTAAATCAATATTATGTTTTGAAAAAATTGTTTTCAATTTGTTGGTAACAATTGGAGCGAAATGTATTTTAACATATTTCCTGTCATCTGTGGTGTATACTGATTTCAAAGTCGTCAAATTCAATCTTTTAATTTTTTTGGTTTGTTTTTCAATCATTTCCTCGATAATTTTACTATTATATCCGTTTAGTTCAGCTACGTATTTAATGTAATTGAACTCCGTCATATAACTACTGGCATTTAATGGTAAATTGCACAGTCTAAACACCATAGAATTAAATGCCGCTTTTTTGTATTGTACTGGACAGAATGCATCACTGGAAATAAATCTCGGCACATAAGTTGGTTTTCTAAAAATTGATATAGACAATTTATTGTCCAGATTTCTGCTAACTAACACATCTAAAAAGGGTAGCTTTCGATCTTTTTCCAATTCATATGTGAATTTCACAGTTGGCCACTTCGAATTCAACACGTCTAAAGTTTCATTTAATTTATCCAATTTAATGCATGCAAAAATGTCATCTACATATCGAATCCACACCTTTGGTAGAAATCCTTTAAAATCCAAGTCATGCTCGAATCTAGACATAAATAGCTCAGCTAAAAAAGGAGATAGTGAGTTTCCCATCGTTGTGCCTTCATTCACTTTATAAATTTTTTGTAGAAATTGGCAACAATTATAGTCCATGCACAACTTTGCTGTTTTAAAATAAACTTCTTTTTTTCTTTTTTCGATTTCCCTTTCGTTCAGCCAATCTTTTAAAAAATTTAACGTTTCAAATATAGGGATGCTAGGAAACAGAGCCACCACATCAAAAGAAATGAGGACCATGTCATCATCTACCGTAACATCACTAATTTTTTCAACAAATTCAAAAGTATTTTTTACGCTTTTACTGAAGCCTTTAGGAAATTTTTTGAATTCGCTAACAAGCCATTTGGAGATTTTTTCAGTGGGGGAATTTATATTCGAAATTATTGGTCTCATTTTTAAAATAGGCTTATGTGTTTTTGGTAAACCATATAGCTTTGGAACTGATGGATTTGCGACCATTAATTTCCACTTAGTTTGGCTCCAAAAACTTCTTGAATATTTTTTAACATTGCATTTGTGCCCTTAACCATGCTCGGCAATGGTGTTTTCTTTAATTCAGAAAAATTATCAGCAGATATAATCTCTTCCATTTTTTCCTCGTATTGCGTTCTGTCCATAATTACAACATCTCTTCCTTTGTCAGATTTCATGTAAACACAGTTTTTCGAATCTTGGATCCTATAGCAAATAACAAGAAGAGCGGTTTCACCAGGACCTAAGCATTATGGAAGAAAGGACTCCATGTCATTTTCACGAAAGCGATTTCACAAATGGTCATTTTCACGAATGACCATTTTCACGAATGACCGTTTTCACGAATGGTCATTTACACGAATGACCATTTTCACGAAAGCGATTTCACGAATGGTCATTTTCACGAATAACCACTTTCACGATACGAAAATCTAAATACAAGAGTTTAATTAAGTGAGGAATGTGAAGGCAGCTATGAAGAAAAAATGGCTAATGCTCCAAGACAGAATAAGGACTGTAAAGACTAGTTACTAAACTTACAAAGAGCAAGATAAAATTTTGGACTATTTCGGATGATTTCATACAATATTTAATGCTTTACAATAGAAAAATAAACCAATATTGTACTGTAAACTGTTATATGCATTTAATGTTGTACAACAAAAAAATAAACCATTAACTGATAAATAATTTTCGTGAACATAGTCGTTCGTGAAAATGGTCATTTGTGAAAATGGTTATTCGTGGAAATTACCATTCGTGAAATCGCTTTCGTGAAAATGGCCGATAGCCGGAAGAAAGATGCCAAGGCCGATAGGATTACCATATGATGGCTGACTATTACTGGGGGATGCAACGTGATAGTCCCTGAGGTGTAGCTTCATTCACGAAAGTCGCGAAAAAGAAAGTTTATATTTAAATAATGCAAGTTGTTTTTCACGTAAACTTTTTTTTTACAAGGCAAAATCTAGAAAACTACACGTAGGATATCAAAATTTTTGCTAATAATGTATTCAATATTACTAACAATACTAACGAGACGATATTAAAAAAAACTACTCATCTCATCTTTTAGTGTTTTGTGTATGAATGGAATTCTTCTTATATAATAATGTATTCAATAAAAGTACAACTTCCAAAACTAGTGTTGACCAGTGTTATAAATCAAATAAAACTTTTTTCATATAAAAAAATCTCTGGTTTTTGTTTTGAAATAATTTCAGTTTGAAGTTTAAAAAGTCGAAAGCCATCGTATTACTAAGGGTCCACTAAAATTTTTTAAGAGAAAAATAAGAAACACTTGAATTTTATCCCAGTCGGCAATCACTTATCCCAGTAAGCTTTCCTAAATATAAAAAATTGTGATTATTTTTCTGTGGAACTTTGCAAAGGGCCAAAAATGAATAAAAAAAGCCACGGGGCTTTTGAAAATTAAAAGGGTTCTAAAAAAGCCCTAAAAGCCCCCAAATATCATCCTTGGTAATGACAAGAACTTGCAACGACAATGACAACATGTTCCAGTCAACGAATATTTGAGATACGTTTTATTCGCTTAGTAATTTCTGTTAAAATTCAGATAGAGGAAATTTTTTTAGTAGATTTTTTATATGATTGAACTAAGATACCAGCATTTGGAGTATTTCATTGGACGCATAATTTCTTGAGTTATCCGATGCCATAAGAATCTCGGATATTTTTTTTGAGATACGCCCTTTTCGCTTAGTACGGCAGTATAGTAGCTTTACTGCAGCGCAATCAATGATTTGCCCCGAATGTCAGTCAACGAATTTCTCGAATTGGAATACATTATATACACATCTATGGCGAAGTATTTGGAACGAATTACCGTCCTTGGAGGACAGGCGATCGACAGAGCTTTTGCCAAAGCACTCAAACAAGAAATTGCAGCTTCACAAGAGGCTGCACGACGTTCTGACGGTGGATCACAGGGAGAAAACTTGCAGAAGCGAATGCAAGATCAGGTAAGATACAGAACTTCAAATTTAATTCATGTAATATTTCTTAGCTTCTCTTTGCAGGCATGACGCTCGATGAGGCAAAACAAATTTTAAATGTTCAGGATTTAGAAAACGTACAAGAAATTATCAAAAATTATGAACACCTTTTCTCTGTGAATGAAAAGGCAAGAAGTGGATAATTTTTTTTTTGGAATAAAAAGTCTTCCGCGCGAAAGAACGAATAGATGATGAAATAAAATTGCTTATGCAGACATAGGCTAAAAAGCAGCAACAAATTTACATGTAAGACTAACAGGCTTCGTTGCCACATTTTAAAATTGATCTACAGAGCCGCAATTGCGAAAAAATTATCTTCAATGGTAATTTGTATATTAAAATATATTAAGTTTTCATTTGTATTAACATTCTTTTTACTTATTTAGATTCATCAAATTCTGAACTAGAAGATGCGGCTGATAAAAGTGCATCTGACGATGAGTTGGAAGAAAATGGCGATGAAGTTATGGAATAATATGAAGAAAATAATGGTGCCGTGACATAATCCCCGCGGACATAATCCCCATTTCGTAAATGTGGTACCACAAAAGGCCGCCGAAGGCCGCACACTTACCTTAACTTTTATGTGGAATTACTGTAGCTAGCAAACTAGGTGTTGCATATTTTATAGACTGATCCTCGGCCGAAGGCCGCCACCCACCACGAAGTGGGGATTGTGACCGAAAAAAAAAACAGACATAAGGCCCAAAACTGTTATAATTAATTTAATTTTTCGGACATTACCCCCATACCAAAAAATGAGGATTATGTCCGTGGGGCTTATGTAACGGCACCGAAAATAATGTTGAAGCTATGCAAACAATACAATTTCAGGCCATACTATTTTGATGTCATAAAAATTGAAATTTATGTGCAATGTACAAAAAATATGATTTTTCATAGAATAAAACTTAATTTTTTTTGAAATTAAAATGAATCTTAAATGACATAGTGTATGGGCCAAAATTTGTTTTATTGCCTAAATTACTTACATACTTACTTACTTACTTAGATGGCCATAACAACCCGTTGTCAGGTTACGGCCGACCTCATTAGCTCTCGCTAGGCGCCTCTGTTTTGCGCGCGCCTTCTCCAATCATTAATGCCAAGCGTGGTTAGGGCTTCCTCAGCATGGTCTCCCTCTTCGTCGTTGACCGGGGACCTTCCCTTCAAATACCTTTTTCGCTGGAGCTTCTTTATCCATACGATGGACATGACCCAGCCAGCGTAGTGGCTGTATTGTTATACGCTTAACTATGTCAATGTCGGCGTAGAGCTCATACAGCTCGTGGTTCATTCGAATGCGATAGTCTTCGCCAACTCGAACAGGACCAAAGATTTTGCGGAGAACTTTCCTCTCGAACACCCCAAGAGCGGCTGCGTCTGTTGTCGAAACCACTCATGCCTCAGCGCCATAAAGAAGCACAGGTAGAATGAGCGTCTTGTAGAGTGTTAGCTTTGTCAATCGAGAGAGAGCTCTGCAACGTAATTGCTTACTGAGACCGTAGTAGCACCTATTAGCAATTGTTATTCTCCGCTTAATCTCCAGACTGACATCATTGTTGCTGGTTACGGCAGTGCCAAGGTAAATGAATTCCTTGACAACTTCTAATTTACAGTTGCCCGCTGTAACATGAGAGTCTAGATCCCGCACTAAATTAGGTCTCTTTATATTAATTTCACTTTTCATGAAGAAAACCGGCAAATTTATTAAAAAATTCTCTCATTCGCAATAATAATACAATTAATTCTTCATATAAGGCATAAAATTATAACAAAGTTACATATTCTTTCGAAAAATACGGTGACTCAGTTGACTTTCTTAGTAACGCAGATGCTTTTCATATAAAATATTTCTGTCCTGCAGTACAAGTTTCATGTTATAAAGAGCTTTATCTTATCGCCTTAACAGCCCCAATATAGACCATTATTCTAAAACGTGTAATTAAATACAATATATTTAACACTGTGCCCCAAACAATGAATAATATCTTAGCTACACTGAGTTACTATAGAAACTCAACTTTAAAATAAAACAATCGATATTCTGTAAATCTAATTTCGATTGTTTTATTGTTACTTACGATCGAAGCGTGACCACCGCGCATGGGGAAAATAGCTAGCCGAATAATTCACCAGACTAATATCGTGAGAGGTGCGTGTTTATTGTGTGTCCGCTTAGTTACCGTTGGAGAAATGTAAGTAATGACGATATTTGCACTATTAGTATTCACAAACACAGATATTTAGGCATATATTTAGTATTGTGATAAAAATTTGCTAAATTCTTTCTCATTTAGTACACGTTGGTGAAATAGTTATATTTTTACAACTGCGTTACTGCAGTTGTTTTGAGTGTACTTTTCTAAGTAAATTTCATAATTGTAACAAAGATACCAGTACATGGGTTGGTTTATCTAACGGAAATATTTGTATTTGTCAGAACTCTTCAGTAATTTTTAAGATGTTGAGTTCTTTACTACCCATATTTAAAAAAATATTTTAACGTTTGTCATGTCATGTTAAATTGAAGTTATTTTTGTTATTCTGTATTGCATTAAGCTCATCTTTTGTTAAGAATAATTATCTGTTAGATCTTCTTTAAAAAAGTACAAAGTACAGTAAATAAGCAACTACCGTGTTGCTAACACAACCACTGCGTTACTTTTTTCCCCAGTTTTTATAAGCAATATAACTCTATATAATTTTCTAATTATTAAAATTACCTTGACTCCATATGTGTCTTGAAGTTCACCATAAGCCTAACCTTCTCTAGCAAGTTTGTGTATTAATATCTGTATTAAGGGGTTTTTTTTGGAAAATTTGAAGATTTTTGTCAAAGATTTTGGCAACGCAGTGATCTAATTTCTTAAAAATACTTTACTAAACTGATTATTTCTGAAGATTACCGTAATGAGAGAATAATATTAGCTCTATTGTTTAAAAGTGCCAAACAAGATAGCTTAATTAAACATTCCTAAAAAGAAAATATCAAGTTTTAGTTGAGTAACGCAGTTGACTTTTTTTTCGACGACTTCCATTATAAATTTTCATAAATCACATAATTATCAACAAAAGTTCGCTGCAGATATGAGTATGTATACTATAGAATACATTATAATGATTCTGAATTAGTACTAAAAACTAAAAAAATGTTATCTCTAATAAATTTTTTTTTTAAAAACTCATGTCATTTTAGGCATTAAAAAGAACTTTGGCCCGTATGTCACAATCTATTTATTTCTATAACTTTGGAAACAAATTCAAATAAGTTATTTTAACTTTGTATGTAGAGGATAATCTCTGGAACTACTCAACTGATTCTAAAAATTCTTCTACTAATAGAAAGCTACACTATTCTTGAGCAACATAGGCTATATTTTATTTTAATAAAGCAATGGGCGTGGCTTTTTCCATGCAATACAAACCTTTAAAACTCTAAATCTTATCTCACACAACGGGGCGGGCCACCTTCCATACAACAAAAATAATTAAAACGCTGTATCTGAGCACCTATGATAGCAGGAGATTTGAAATTCAGTACTAGGAGGTATATTGTCTATGCTTATTACTTTACGAATTTTAGATGGGATTACGCAATGGGGCTTTATATACGACAAAAACATTCAAAACGCCATATCTTTACTCCTATTATAGCAAGAGTATTAAAACTCGGTGTTATGTTGCTATATTTTGGCATCTATGATAGCTACTGTTGTGAAACTTGATAAATAGATCTGCGGTAGCCGCGTTTTATTCGCTTTGGTTAAACCTAAAAGTGAATAAAACGCATAAGTTTAACCTTTTATAATTCTGCACTTGACCAACAGGTGGCATGACAGTGTTTGACAGAAACTCTATTTCAAAATCAGAGCCGAGGTTATGGGGCCTCATGTATCAGTAAATAATTTTTTTGTTTCCAAATTATTGCTGTCAAATCATTTCAAACTGTTTTTATAGTGTCGCAGACGCTAATACCAAAGTTTTCTTTTCGTTCTCTTTTGTTTCATCACTGTTTTTATTTTTATTATGTGTTTCTATTTTAATATTTCGGCCTAGCACTGACTGGATGCACGGCCTCGCGTTACTTTAGAACGCTTCTTCAAAATTCCAGCACAGTTGCCACATATTTTTGATTATTTTAAGTTTGTGTCTATGATGCTTCAAACCTTAGCAAAGACAAAAAAAGTTCAATCAATTGAACTGGAAATTGAGCTGGTTCACGCATTTGTATGAAATTTTGGTTTAACCAAACCCAATAAAACACGGCTATATGTTTATGGGATTGAAAAATTGCTATTCTTGGTACTTATACTGAGCTGCGAATATTGGTGCATGGACCCAATACTCTGCAGTAAGGGCTGTGTAAAATGTGAGGTTATACAACGGGAATGGAGTAGTCAAAGTAGCGGAAAATTATGTTGAAGCTATGCAAACATAATATAGTTTATGTTTGTTTCTTTTACCAACATATACAGATTATTTTGATCATTCAAAATTAATAATAATAAAAATGCGGTCGAAAAATTTTACTTTTATTTTCAAGATAAAATGTCAAAATTTTGTGCTGTCAAAATTTCACCAATGAGTAAAAGGATATCAAATGGGACTGCAAAATTGAAAATTTTAGTCACCAGAGTAAAAACTTTACTCACCAGGCAAAAAATGGTTTTCATCCCGATTAGCCTAGATAAAAAGATGTCGATTGGGAAAGACCCTATATATAATAAGGTTTTATAATTTGCTCATAAAGTCCTTAATACATCTTAAAATCTCTAAGCAAGACGCAACTAATTTTTAAGTGCCTTTTATACACCTCATAAAGATACTTTATCGAGTCTCATGAAAAATAACAAAGAGGGGAACATTTCTTTATACTTCATACTTTATAATATGTTGTCTGTATACTTGTCCTTAAAAGACATGTTAAATACGCCAAAAGCCCTTTTTTATGAAATAAAAAAAAAAAATATTTTTCTGAATATTTTGACCAATTTTAAGAACTTTTTACTAAGTGCGACTTTTACTGAAAATTATTAGCTTAGGAGAAAAAATTATAGAAAATGAAATTTTGGCCAAAACTGATTTTATCAGTAACGCAAGTTCTAATAATCCTAGAGAAAAATTTTTCAAAAAAAAAACATATCTTTTTTTTCTCATCAAATTGACATTGAAAATTGATTTCAAAATTGATTTGCCCAAAATGTTATGTTCTCAAGATTGCCCTGAGTAAATTAAAATAGAGAATACAGTTTATAGCACAACATTTTTAGAGAATATTTTAATGGACAGTTGCAATGTTGATTTTAATATACAAATTTCAAAACATTTTAACCATCATAATTTTTTCAGCTAAGATTTACAGTTCGTATTATATAAGTATTGAATATTATGTACAAACTTTAATCAAAATATTTTTGATTAATAAAATGCAACACTGATTGTAACCCTTAGAAAACAAGGGTGGTTTTTATTACAACGGAGTAAAGCATTTCTCAATCGTCTGTCTTAAATCGATATTTTCTACTATTGCTGTTTTTATTTTTTATTTTGTTTTGTGTTTGAAATGCAAAGTAAAAATCAAAGTAGCTCAATTACGATATTGGATTTTGCTTAACTTAAATTTTCCTATGTAAGTAGCTTCCAGGTATGTAGATTTTGATTTTTCTTAGTGGCGACCATCTCGATTGGTTTAAAAATTCACTTAGGCACACATACATACATATGTATATTTCTAAAAAATGAAAGTGTGTAAATTAAATTAAATCAAAATTTAACAAAAACAAGCTCAAATTATTGTTGTTACTTAAAAGGGTTGATACTGCAATCATTTTTTTATTCCAGATAATCTATTTGGAGTAAATCAATATTAATAAGTATTGTTAGCAAACAGAGTTACTTATTAACATGAATTTTATTTTTGAAAAAAATTCTCATTCATGGAAGGCAATCAGTTTTTAACCAATGTTAATCGCTTTTATTTGAAAAATATTTTTTTTTTTTCACTAGTGTATTGTACGTATTTTTCCGTAATTTTGCACTTCATATTCAAAATAAATACATTCCATGTAAAAAACCTATTTGTTGTCAGAAAATTCTATCGTAAAATCATTAGCAATTCTTTGAAACATTTAAGTTTTTAACGTAACGCTCTTGCCCATTTGTTATTATGCGCATTAAAAATTAATTTTCTTAATTATTTTACTTAATAATTTTCAAAATTATTCTGCAAGACCAATTAACGCAGTCATTAGGTTGGCATTAGATCGTTCATCAAAGTAAAATTCATACGTTTTTCACGATACGTATAAAACTAGAACGTAGGTCTACATGCGTTTACATACGGCAAACAAGTATTTACTTATATTTGATGTACTTATGTATGTTGATGATGTTGATGTTCTATTAGCGCTATGTGTATGTTTATGCTATATAAACATTTTCAGTACAACTTTTAGGACACTTTTTTCCATATTTTGCTACTTAAATTTTCAAAATAAGTAGATATGTATAAACCAGCTCACAGAAACTCCCACCTCCCATACAAATTAAACAGGTAAAGTGCTCTAACGTCGTTGGAACTTATGTTTATATAATAAAATCAGTCTTTAAGAACGTTCACCTCACACACAATTTCAAATTGCCCAACTGCACAATAGCATCGCTGTTTCAACAAACTTGAAAGAAAAGTAAGTATTAAGAAAATAAAAACAAGTTTAAATTAATGGAATGGACGTAATTGGCTTCCTCAAAAGTTGAAATAGGTACTCTAATTTACCGAAAAGGAAACTACTTCTTTGAAGAAACGCATTACTAGTTCATTGAACTGTTTGGACATTGAACAGTTTGCTTTTTGGGTTGGACAAGATTATTTTCTTTTGTTGCTTAGGGGAGGTCAATTTGAGTATAAACTCAGTTTTCGGGGTTGATAGCACCCCATTTTAACGCCATCTTAAAAAATGGGTGTAAATAATTCCTCAATATTTTGAAAGGCGTAAGTCTTAGAAAAGTTTTCTGAAACTTTTTTTGTCAAAAATTAAATTTTCTTCAATCATGATTGAAATAATTATTACTGAAAAATTGAAAACAAAAAAATTAAATTAAAAATAGACCAAAATTTTCGAGGAAAATATAATTTATGGGCTATAACTTTTTTCTATTTATTTTATTGAAAAAATCCTCCAAACGATTTCCCATACTCATTATTCAGATTTCTTCTATTTGTACGTTAAGGTGATTCATAAAACATAGCAAAGTTTATAAAAATCAATCTTCTTCCAGTATTTTGTTCTAATGTCCTCCGAAATAAGCATTAATTTTTCAAAATTTTAAGTATGTGGTAGAGGTTGCTCGAACCGCCACAAGCATCCAAAATTATTGAAAACGTAGTGGTTGGTGTCGGAGATGATTAACGGTTAGAGACTGATTGTATTATATGTATATATATAAATGTATGGTATTTGGGACGCTGATTATGAAAACCAAATTTTTTCAAAAAAATTAAAAGAAAAAAGTTATAGCCTATCAGCCGTGCTCCCATTTACACTTTATTTTGCGATTTGCGTTTTTATACAAATCGTACGATTTAATTTTTAGGTGCTCCGAAATTCGTAAATTTTAGTTATCGATATGTTTCATTTTCTCTTTGTTTTTGACAAGATAAAACAGCTGTTCTGGTTGTTTAGATAACTTTAAAAGAATCAAAAAATGCCATTTATTTTTTCAATTGCTTGTTTTGAAGCAAAAAGAAGACAGAAACTTCTTGAATTAAGAAGAATGAAGCATCTACGGTCGAAGGCAAATGCATTTAACATGTCAGACGAAATGTGAGTTGCAATCATAGGCCTAAAGTGGGCTGTTTATTAACAACGTATTTTGTAGATTCATAAAATCATTCCGAGTGGACAAGGACACAAAGGCAACTCTGTCAGACATATCGATAGTTTCATTCATTGATTTCATTTCATTTCGCTTATCACTCAAAAGGAAATCGCAACATATTGTTGTTTTGAAAAATTTTTCAACATTAAAAATTGAGGTGTAGCCAGTAAATACTTATTTAAAGAATCAAATAAATCTGAATTTGATTTTTGAGTACGCCAAAATTATTTTAAGACATTACAGAAGAACATAAAAAAAATTTTGATTTTAGTCAGTTCTTTATTTATACGAAAATGGCAATTTAATTTTCATTTCACCGACTCAACAGCAACCGATTTGAAACCGGAAAAATTTTGTGATTTACGAATATCGGAGCACGTACATTTGCGATTTGAAAAGTAAATCGCAATATTTTTGCGTTTCCGAAAATGGGAGCACGGTTGTATAAATTATATTTTTCTCGAAAATTAAGGTCTATTTTTAATTATAATTTTTCGTTTTCAATTTTACAGTAAGAAGTATTTCGATCAAAATTGTAGAAAATTAAATTTTTTACAAAACAAATTTTACAAAATTCTTGCAAGACTTACGACTTTCAAGATATCGCAGAATAACTATTTACATCCATTTTTCAAAATGGCGTCCAAATCGGGGCTTTAAGCCCCGACAGTCAGGTTTTATACTCAAACTGACCTCCCCTACCCAACAAAAGAAAAAAAAAATTGTCCTACCTAAAATGCAAAGTTCAGCCAAAATTTTGTAGCATTTCAATACCATACATATTCATTTAAATGAAGTACAAGACGGAGACAGGGCCGTAGCGAGCATGTGGCAGGCGGGGCGGTGCCCCAGGGCCCCTTCTCGTCGACCACTTTTTTGGTCCTGAAAGAAAATGACCTCGGTAAAGACTTTGAGGTCTCCTGAAAGTGAACACGAGAAATTGAACACGGTGGTCTCCCAGAATAAAATAATTCTACATTTTTTTGTAGTTTTATTAGATGATGGACAAAATAACATACTTTTGATTCATTTGAACAAATCTTAGTATCTAAATAGTATTAAAAACGCCGCTTTCTCGATTTGCATGCCGCAAATTCGTTGATCGTTTCGCTTAAATCGATCTCTCTTGCTCGCTCATTCTCAATTGATAGTAATGCCAATCCACACAATCGCTCTTACCCCATAGAACTTCTCAAATAATTTTTTATCAATTTCAATTTCGATAAAGATCTTTCTGCCGTTGCAACTGTGACAGGAAGTGTCAGAAACATAATACAATCAGTGCATACATCAGAATAACTTGACGTCACTGAACTGTTTTCAATTATGATCATTTCGGCAAGTTGTTTTATACTGTCAATCTGACTCATTTTTTTCCTGAACGCTGATCGCAAACAGAGTAACTGCGATGGAAATGTGGAAGAAATGTGATCATGGAAAATTTTCTGAAATTTTTCGGCTTCTAACGAAATTTCTTCGTCAGTGGCATTGGTTATGAATTTTGGTTGAACAATTTTGTAGATGTCCAGAACAGATTTCATACCTTCGAATCGGTACTTTAGTTGAAAACAAATCGTGTCCACTAAAGGATAAAAAACAGTCACTGCGAAGTTTTCCTTAGGATCCGAAAGTCTTTTATCTACACATAGTTCATCAAAATGTTTCTTTCGTTTTCTGTGCACTTTTTTTTCTAAAATCTGTGAAGGAATACCAAGTTTTAAACACAAATCGCATGCTTCCTTTACAAATTCTTCAAACGATTGTCGCATGGAAGAAACTTCGCTATGTGCATTTTCCAATAACTCGTGTGCTGTAATCAAATCTATCGTTTCTGTTTGAAGAGCTTTTGAAACAATATTAATTTTTTCTAAAACTTTGCACAAAATGACCAAACAGCAAACAAAATCCAAAGATTCAACACGTTTTTGCAGTCCCAACGCTTCGTTTCTCTCGCTAGACTTCTTACTGGTCAAAATAATACGCGATAAATTGTTTCTGATATCAGGCAATCTTTTTTTCAGTGCGTAAATCGAGTCATGGGTGCCTGAAAAACGTGTTGGATTCAATGTTTTTATGGTTGTTTTGGAGATGTTTTCTTCTTCTCTCGGTGTTTGCAAATCTTGCCATCGTACGATACTCTTGCCGAAAAAATTGAAAATATCTTGTACACTATCATAGAAACGGGCGAGTTCTACGTTTTCTCGAACAGCATCTTTCAAAACAAGATTCAAATTGTGTGCGGCGCAATGAACAAACGATTGTTATTGTCAATAGCACCTGAATTGAGCAGCTGATTCGCGGCGATCGAGGTATCGAACAGTGTTTGCGACCTCCATATGTGCGCGAAATTCAGACGTTCTACATATGATAAATCCCACACCGGGAAAAACGGTTCCATTAACCGGAAATTCCTTATGTATCATCAAGAGGAAGCCACGCTAACTCTTTCCCTTTCTGTGTTGCGCGAAAGGGAAAGAGGTAGCGTGGCTCCTTGCTCCCTCTCGTTGATGGGCCGAGTTTTTTCCCAGTGTAGGTGTAGGGTAGAGCGGTTCAAAAAAAAAACTTTTTGACTTTTTCACGATGAGTCAGCGGTTTACAATAGCCTTATATGTCTGGAAAAGCCCCATTACTAGGATTAAAGTTAATATTGAAAACTGGATTAGCGCCCTCTGTTTTAAGTAAACAACCCATTTTCAAAAATCTTGATTTAAAAAATGCTGCAAGTAGTAGAGGTTATAAAATTTTCAACAAATTGGGTATGGTTTTCGGGAAACAATCGATCGGCGAATTCAAATCCGTGATTGGTTTTTCTTCTTCTTCTTCGTTTCTTACAAAAAAATTGACAATTGACCGGACAAAAGTAAAAAAGTACCGATTTTCCACTTTCTAGCTCCAACACCTCAAATATTATGTTACCGCCGATCCCATGGTACATCATTATTAATGAACTGATACTCCCTTAAATGAATGCCGAAACCGCATATTATTATCTTATTTTAAAACAAAGATATCTGCATTTTTCTAAATTAACAGACCTGATTTTTTCGAATCGGAGTCGACAAATTTGAATATTAAGGTGATTCTAATTTTTTTTTATTTAAAACAGTAACCATCAATCGGGGAATTCGAATTCGTGATTAGTCTTTCTTCTTCTTCTTTTTTTCTTACAAAAAAATTCAAAATTGACCGGAAAAAAATTAAAAAATTCCGATATTGTACTTTAAAGTTGCAAAATCACCCCATATTATTATGCTGCCGATCCCGTGTTACATCATTTTTAATGTACTGTTATTTGCTTAAGAGAATGTCATAAACTGCTTATCATTTCCTTACTGCAAACCCGGGATATCTGCATTTTTCTAAATTAACGGAACTGCCATAATTGAACTACTTATTCTATAGATTTTTCTAAAATATTCAAAAATTCAAATTATGTCAGTTCTGTTCATTTAGAAAAACGCAGATATCTCGGGTTCGAAATAAGAAAATGATATGCGGTTTACGGCATTCTGTTAAGCAAATAACAGTACATTAAAAATGATGTAACACGGGATCGGCAGCATAATAATATGGGGTGATTTTGCAACTTTAAAGTACAATATCGAAATTTTTTCATTTTTTTTCGGTCAATTTTCAATTTTTTTGTAAGAAAAAAAGAAGAAGAAGAAAAACTAATCATGGATTCGAATACCTCGATTGATAATAACTGTTTAAAACAAAAAAAATATTGAATCACCTTAATATGCAAATTTGTCGACCACGATTCGAAAAAAATCAGGTCTGCTAATTTAGAAAAATGCAGATATCTTTGTTTCGAAATAAGATAATGATATGCGGTTTCGGCATTCATTTAAGAGAATATCAGTTCATTAAAAATGATGTTCCATGGAATCAGCGGTAACATAATATTTGAGGTGTTGGAGCTAGAAATTGGAAAATCGATACTTTTTTACTTTTGTCCGGTCAATTGTCAATTTTTTTGTAAGAAACGAAGAAGAAGAAGAAAAACCAATCATGGATTTGAATTCCCCGATCGATTGTTTCCCGAAAACCATACCCATTTTGTTGAAAAACTTTATAACCTCTACAACTTGCAGCATTTTTTAAATCAAGATTTTTGAAAATGGGTTGTTTACTTAAAACAGAGGGCGCCAATCCAGTTTTCAATATTAACCTTAATCCTAGTAATGGGGCTTGTTCAGACATATAAGGTTATTGTAATGTTTTTTTTTGAACCGCTCTAGTGTAGGGGTACTTTAATATTTGGAAAAAGATTTCCGTATGGGGGGCCCCGAGGCTCTAGCTACGGCCCTGGACGGAGATGTTGTATTGACGGAGATATTATTCAATTCGTACCAAGTCCAATTTTATTGCAATAGCTAATAATATTTTGTAAGCATTAAATGATTTTTGAACACAAACAATTTTATTCAAAATTGTGTGTGATTTCTTGAAGCTAATTGACTGCGGAAAAATTTCGGACTTTTTACTTTCTACAAAAGATTTTTAGGGAAATTTTTTCAGTTAAAAATAAAAATATTAATAAATAGTGGTACCCGCAGCTTCGCACGCGCACGTCCCGTTTTTTTTTTCATAATGATATCACTCCCTTAAAATTTCATTCTATCTTCAAAAGCAACAAAAACAAGTTAAGGAGTTATATTCGGCCAGGCCGAAACTCACATACCATAGACTGCGCTGAAAGTAAATTTTAAATAAATGTTAAAAAGGCGTTGAAGAGGTTGAATAAGTCGAAAAAAATGTGAAATGTTAGAAAGGTTGACAGAGGTTGAAAAATGTTGAAAAAGTCGAAAATATATGCAAAATGTTGAAAAAAGTTGAGAGAGGTTGAAAAACTCTAAAGAAGTTGAAACAACTTGAAACAATTCAAAATGGATGAGAAAGTCGAAAAAATATCGAAACTAATGGAGAAAGTTGAAAAAGTCGAACAAATACATATAGGATATATTGGAAAAAGTTACAGGGTTGAAAAAGTCGAAAGAATAAGGAAATTGTTGAAAAAATTGAATAGAAATGAAAAATTAGAAATATGCCACTCCCAATTGTACAATTTCGCCCACTTCTGGTTCAATAAACTATATTCGTGATCGACATCCTCATATTAAATTTCAGCACAATAGCTTGTATAGTTTGCGATATGTGCCGCAGTTAAATTTAAAATTTAGGGCGGTGACACACCCACTGGTACAATCCAGCCCGGTTTTGATCCAGAAATAGCTTTCCATAAGCATACCTCTTACACCAAATTTTAGTATGATTGCTCACATATTTCGATAAATATGCCACTTACCGGATTTTACTTGTATGGGAGGTGCCACGCCCACTGGTGCTATTTCAGCTAATTTTGATTCAGATATACTATATAGCAACTGAACCACTTACATTAAATTTCATGTTCTAAACGTTCGGGCCTGCATTGGTATTGTCCATCTTGCAGGGCCCTGTCCCCGTCGGCATTTTTCGAAAAAATTAAGCAATTTGGGGAAAACCAAACAATCTGAATAATAATTTCAGAGATATTACAAGTAATTATATAGATATAACTCCCCAAATTGAAAAAAGCCTTAATGAGGCTATTTCACCCAATGTTAGTTTTATTCATAACAAAACTATTACTGAGGCTTCTTTGGCTTTTGCTTCCACTCCTTCGATTTCTACTCTACCACAGCAAGCTATTCCCTTAAAAAAGAAAAGAAAACACAAACGAAAGCTAGCTAAAAAAAATCTGGGTAGTGTCGGAAGCTCGAGTGTCGTAGCCATTACTCGTGACAAAACTTCTACAAATCCCCCTCCTAATATCCATTCATCCAATCCTATCGCTAACAATTCTGTAAGCAACCTTCCATCCTCTTCTTTCACATCTAATATATCTTCTATTTCAGTAATTCCCAATCCACAAATTATTGGTACGATTGGTGGACCTGAAACTCAAGTTTCCTTACAGGCATTGCCTAGATTAAAATCAATCTTTATTTCACGTCTACATTCTAATACCACTACTGATAACGTGAAAAATTTCATACGACAAAAACATATTATTCCTGCCGACGCCTTCACATCATGCAGGCAAATCGGTAATAAGACAACTCATGCGTCTTTTAAAATTACAGTGGCGTCTTCTTATTTTTTCGCCATTCTAAATTCTAATGCATGGTAGATAATATCTTTATTTCTGAATTCAAGTCGAAAAAAATTAATAAAACTGTCCGACACACTATCCGTTCCAATTCAAGAAACTGGAACGGCTATCCCTTTACTATCAAAATGTAAGGGGTTTGCGTTTCAAGACGCAAGATATCTTTTTATCAACTCAGAATTTCTCTGAAGATATTATCGTTTTTACCGAAACTTGGTTAAATAACAGTTTTCTCAATATGGAACTTTTTGATAATAGTTTTCATGTTTTTAGAAGAGACAGACACTTGGAAGATCTTTCTTCTGTTGGTGGAGGCGTCTTAATAGCTATAAAAAATCATTTAACCAGTTCATTAATTGAAATTGCCTGTGCATCTAATATTGAACTGTTATGTGTTAAGGTTACACATTGTAACTCTAATTTATACATTCTTAACACTTATGTTCCTCCAAATAGTAGCGCAGATGTCTACGAATGTCTTTCGATGGCCGTAGAATATATTATTAATGAACTAGACGCTAATGACGACATTTTGTTTTAAGGTGACTTTAATCTGCCTGACCTAAAATGGACTTCTTCGGATGATGGTACATATTATTATGCATCTTGTCCAAAAACTCGATAACAGCAAATTTTTGTTGACGAAATACTTTCAAATTTACAACAAGTAAGTTGTATAACTAATTGCCACGGACGACAACTTGACTTAGTCTTGGCTACAAATAGTAGCAATGTTGTTGTAAAAAATGCTGTCCATGCTCTGTCTACGATAGATTCCTATCATCCACCTTTGAGTATTGTGTACCAATCTGACAATGAAAATTTGACTAATGCATGTTCTTCCATTAATATTTATGATTTAAATTTTAAGAAAGCTGACTTTTTAAAATTGAATGAAATTTTAAGAAATAAATTAGACGACTTACTTTCTTTTTTTAATAACAATACATTTGATGATTGCATTAAATTTTTCTATGGTGAACTTTTTTCTGCCATAGCATTGTCGGTGCCATATACAAAGAGGTACGTTATTAATTCCTCGTACCCTTGGTATACAAAGGATTTGAAAAAAATTCGCAATGGCCGTAATAGGGCATTGAATAAATACGTTTGTAGCCAGGACCGAAATGACATTGTTGCTTATCAGCGACTGTTTATTGAATTTAAAGATATGTCAGCTTTAGCTTATTCTGAATATTTGAATAAAATTAGGCTGAATATTCTTCATGACCCCAAGAATTTTTGGGGTTTAATTAATTCTAAAAAAAAATCTGACGGGTTTCCATCTGAGTTTAGAACAGTTGATGGGCTCACCAGCGACCCACAAATTATAGCCGGGTTGTTTGCTAATTTGTTTAATAAATCATTTTCTACGGATTTCTTTAGCCTTGAAATCAACTATTTTGAATATATGGATAACGACCCTTTAGTTTCGGTTAATGAAATATCTTTCTCACCTGACCTCATTTCATCTGTTGATGATGACTTCAGCTCCGGGCCTGATGGTATTCCTGCGACAGTTTTAGTTAACTGCAGCTCTGTGCTGAGTCAGCCCCTCAGTTTTTTATTTAATAGATCAATTAGAGAAAGCTATTTTCCAAAATTTTGGAAAAATGCATGCATTAGCCCCATTTTCAAGAAAGGGTGTAAAAATTATGTTTCAAACTACAGGCCCGTTGCTAAGTTATCATCAATACCGAAAATTTTTGAACATATTATATACGATCAGGTTAAGGTGTGCTGTGGTGAAGTCATAACAACTCGTCAGCGTGGTTCTGTTAATGGCAGATCTACAGTTTCTAACCTCCTTGATTTCACTTCTTTTGCATTAAGCTCTTTGGACTCTGGTGGGCAAGTTGACTGCATCTACACTGACTTCAGTAAAGCATTTGACAAATTACCACATAATTTGATTTTGTTTAAGTTAAAGAAGCTGGAATTTCCTTTAAGTTTTGTCAGCTGGATTGAATCTTATTTATCTGATCGTACGTATCAAATAAAATTTAGGAGAATGTTTTCCTCCCCATTTAGCGTGACATCAGGTGTTCCACAAGGAAGCCACCTGGGGCCGCTCCTGTTCATTTTAGCAATTAATGACGTTACACATGTTATTAAAAACTCCCATCTGCTAATGTATGCATGGTTTAGCAGAAATATGTTGTTTTAAAAAGAAATTATTAAAATAGGTTCAGTATATTTTTCTGTTTGACGTTGCAAATCATTTTCATATCTATCTACTATTATTAATCGAGCTAAAATTGTATGTTTATAAATATGATTACACAGGTCAAAAATCGAAAAAAAAAAAATTTGGTGCCGAGATATAGTTAGTGGTTTTGTATTAAGTATGTACTGGCAACATTAAAAATATTTTTAATTTTTTTTTCCTACTTGCCATTTTTGATAAACGGTTACTTTTGAATATTCGTTGTAATAAGTACTTCCGTGTGCATGATTTGCTATTTTATCGATAAATTTCTAAAAATAAATTGATTTTTATATCATGTCTTCATCGCGAAGGAGTTGTCTCATTGATCCAAATGTGTTTTGTTACCGCTGTGGTGAATGCACGGTGGAAAATTTCAGAAAACCTATAACAGATTTTATAAAAAGTGCTTATTATGCTTACTTTAAGTCGAAAATTGTGGATGAATACAAGCCGTGGATACCAGGGATGATATTTGGGGGCTTTTAGGGCTTTTTTGAGCCGTTTTGATTTTCAGAAGCCCCGTGGCCCTTTTTATTCATTTTTGGCCCTATTGCAAAATTCTACCGAAAAATAATCACAATTTTTTATTTTTCAAAGGAAAGCTTTCAAAGCGCACCCTTAAGTAATACGATGGCTTTCGACTTTTTAAACTTCAAATTGAAATTATTGCAAGTCAAAAACCAGAGATTTTTTTACATGAAAAAAGTTTTATTTGATTTATAACACTGGTCAATACTAGTTTTGGTGCCGAGAAGCTGTACCTTCATTTTAACTAAGGACCTTATATTGAATACATTATAAGCAAAAATTTTGATATTCTACGTGTAGATTTCTAGATTTTGCCTTGTAAAAAAAAAGTTTACATGAAAAACAACTTACATTATTTAAATATAAACTTTCTTTTTTGCGACTTTCGCGAATGAAGTGTAGTAGGGACTATCACGTTGCATCCCCCAGATGGCTGATCATATGGCGATCCCATTGGGCCTGGTATCTTTCTTCCATAGTTTTTAGGTCCTGGTGAAACCGCTCCCTTTGTTCGTCGCTATAGGATCCAAGATATTCTGGGAATTGGTGAAGATGACTGTGAAGGTAATGCACGTTGATGGACATATTACATCCTAAGATATTTAAGTGCTCTAGCATGTCACTTACAATTTCAGAGCAGTTATTTGACCTGTAATTTCCGAGAAAGTTTTGAGTAACTTCAACAAACGACTTTAATCTAATAGCCAGAACCTCTGCAGGTTCTTTAGAAAGTTCAAGATCCCTTTTCAAATCATTTAATTCTTCTTAGGTAAAAGGTTTTGACTCTGTATATGGTATTCCTTCGAAATCGCTATCGCTACTCACTTCATTAATGACTTCTTCAAATGATGATTCACGAATGGAACAAAATGCTGGAACATGATTTTCCTCTGAATGTGGTAAGGGTCTTCTAGCAGAATCTAAGTCTGGATAAATCATTATTTTACCGTTTACACCACGCAAATTATTTCAGCAGAAGTAACAGTCATCGAAGAGATTTTTTTGTTTTTTCCATTGCATAGGCATTCCGAACCTCATATGGTTTCTTTTACCACTAATACACTGTCTCAAGTATTCATAGCACATTTTACCCACAATTTTTGACTTAAAGTAAGCAAAATAAGCACTTTTTATAAAATCTGTTACAGGTTTTCTGAAGTTCTTCACTGTGTTTTCACCACAAAAGTAACAAAACACATTTGGATCATTGAGACAACTTCTTAGCGATGAAGGCATGATGTAAAAATTAATTTATTTATAGAAATCTGTCGATTACAGTGAATATTCAAAATTGACGGTTAATCACAAATGACACGTAGGAAAAAAAATTATAAATATTTTTAATGTTGCCAGTACATACTTAATAGAAAAACTAACTACATATATCTCGGCACCAACATTTTTTTTTCGATTTGTTGACCTGAGTAATAGGTTAAATTTGATGTGCTAAATCTGCAAATCAGGACAGTCCCAGAAAAAACTTGCGGTTTGTTTTTCAGTTATAAAAAAGACTCAATAAACTTTTTGGTCTTTTTTCTTTTTTTTTTATAAAAATTTCTTACCTTATATTACATTTTGTACAGGTGTTTCATCGACAGTACGGAGAGATTTTTTCCACTTAAGTCTAAAGTCTTGTAAGTTTTTTGTAGTTTTACCACTCTTTCAAAGATCTCTTTTCATTTGAGCCCAATATCCCTCAATTGGGCGAAGCTCTGGGCAGTTGGGCGGATTTGTTTTTTTTTTTGGTAGAAATTTGATGTTTTTACTTTAATACCATTCCATCGTAGCTTTAGACCAGCGGTGGGCACAAAAATATAACCAAAGAGGAAAACAACAACATCAAGCAACAACAAACGAAATTTTAAAGTTTTTTTTACTTTCATTTCCAAAATTGCCATTAGCACAAAAAAAAACAAATTACACTACAAACAAAAACAATTGCTACATTCGTCAAGACACAATGCGGCGCCGTCATTTATACCTTTGTGTTTTGTTTTTGTTTCCATTTGAATTCAAGTCAACGCTGTGCCTCGATTGAAATTCTGCGAATTTTGTGCCTCGATAGCGTTGAAATTCTGCGAATTTTGTGCTTCGATAGCGTTGAAGTTCTGGGAAATTTTTTTCGCTTGGTTGTGCGTCGAATAACGGTTAGAGCAATGTGAGGAAATTGAGGCACTAAGTGCCCTTCCCTGCTTTAGACTAATGAGAGGTTGCTAAATCGGGCCAGAACATCACTGTACCCTCATGTGCACGAATAAATGGAAGAACACGTTTTTCGAGCCACTCGTCTGTATAAATTTTTTAATTGATTGTGCCTTGCGTAACAAAGAAGCTTCTTCTCAGGCCACAGGCACCTATGACCTGCCAAACCATATATTGCTTCGAAAATTTCGAAATTTTTTTTCTATTTGAATTTACTAGGCATATGCCTCTTTTTCGGTGACGTATAATATTTGTGCCCAGGTACCGGCTTAAAATCTGCTTTGACGTAACTTCCGTCGTTCATAACGCAGCAATCAAATTTAGCGAGACACCTTTCATACAATTTTCGGGCTCGTATCTGAGCCATCAACTGCTTTTCATCAGAACGGTCTGGAACTTTTTGAGCTCTATATGTCTTCAGCTTACTTTTTTCCTTTATCCTTTGTACAGTAGACTTTGATATACTTGCTCTAGCCGCCATATCTCGCACTGAGGTGCTGGGAATCTGCTTAAAAATACCCTTTGCCTTCGCCACTACCCTTGAGGTAGAAAATTCTGGTTTTCTGCCAGAACCTTTTTTTTCGTGAAACAGATAGATTTTTCTTGTTATTAGAAATAGCCGTCAAAACAGTTCTATTTGATGCATAAACTATTTTTGCTAAAGCTGAATATTATAATTCTGAATTTTGCAGGTATGTGTACAAAATGAGTTCGCGGACTTTTTGTTGCTTGCTCGACATCTTTGTCGTTAAAAGTGCTATCACCAAGTGTTATACATCGTATTAAACGTTACTTTATATAGAACAAATATTGTGACCTATAAGATTATCAGGTAGAGTATAATCAAACAAAATAAAACCGCAAGTTTTTTCTTATATCGTTTGTTTTTGCATTTCCTTTTGAAAAAGTTTCTAAAAATCGATCTTACCATAGTTAGTTCTTTAATATATCGCTCATTTTCTTCAATAACGTCATATTTCGAAAAACCAGATATTTCAGGGCAAGCATTTTTACTGAATTTTTACGTTTTTGGGTTATAACGTTATTGAACATTTTCTTCTATTTACAAAAAAATCTTAAACGCTTAAATGTAAAATTTATGTTTACAGTTAAATATAAACAACAAAATAAATTTTATAAAAAGGAAAAATTTGGTTACAATATAAATGGTTATACATATACGATTTGATTTACAGAAGCCCTATTTATGTCAAAAAAGCCCTATTTTAATTCAAATTTTGGCCCTTTTACAAATATGCCAATATCATCCCTGGTGGATACCCCAAACTGTTTGTAAAATGTGCTATGAACATTTAAGACAGTGTATTAGTGGTAAAAGAAACCATGTGAGGTTCGGAATGCCTATGCAATGATAAGAACAAAAAAGTCACTTTGTTGACTGTTACTTCTGCTGTATTAATTTGTATGGTGTAAACGTTAAAAAAATGATTTATCCAGACTTAGACCCTGCTAGAAGACCCTTACAACATTCAGAGGAAGTACCTATTCCAGCATTTTGTTCCATACGTGAATCATCATTTGAAGAAGTCATTTATGAAGTGAGTAGCGACAGAAAATTCGAAGGAATACCATCTGCAGAGCCAAAATCTTTTTCCCAAGAAGAATTAAATGATTTGATAAGGGATCTTGAACTCCCTAAATAATCTGTAGAGGTTTTGGCTTCTAGATGAAAAGAAAGAAAAAAACTTGTTGTCGTCAGGTACAGAAGTGACGTTCTATCAAACAATAGAGCAAGACTTGCTACCTTTTTTTCAATCGGAAAATGATAATGTTTTTTGTTCGGATGTGCAAGGCCTTATTCTCGGAATGGGCCTTTCAAAATACCATCCAAATGAATGGCATCTCGTTATAGACAGCTCTAAACGAAGTCTTAAGTGTGTCCTTCTACACAATGGCAACAAATTTGGTTCAGTTGCTATTGCTCACTCAACAAAAGTCAGAAAAATACTCTGAAATTGTAAATGACATGACAGAACACTTTAATAACTTCGGATGTAATATGTCAATCAAAGTGCAATACCTTCACAGTCATCTTGACCAATTCCCAGACAATCTTGGATCCCATAGCGAAGAACAAGGGAAGCGGTTTCACCAGGACCTAACAACTATGGAAGAAAGATACCAAGGCCGATGGGATCGCTATATGATGGCTGACCATTGCTGAGGGATGCAACCTGATAGTCCGACTACACCTCATTCGCGAAAAAGTCGCGAAAAAGAAAGTTTTTATTTAAATAATGTAAAGTGTTTTTCATGTAAGCCTTTTTTTTTTACAAGGCAAAATCTAGAAAACTACACGTAGGATATCAACATTTTTGATAATAATGTAAAAGGTCCTTAGTTAAAAAAAAAGTAAAGCTTCTCGGCACCAATACTAGTGTTGACCTGTGTTATATGTTTATATTATATTATATACGGAGGTGGAAAAGCAATTTGAAAATATTTAAAATTTAGTATTAGTATTAAATGAACACTAGTAGGCATCTTAGATTTCCAGCTCAAGAAGCTATTTTTCAGAATTTATTATGCAATCCTCAGTAGGAGATATTACTCGTATTTTAATTCTTTTCAGGATCAATAAATACACGTTTGAAATACACGAACAATGTTTTTTTTAATTCATTTATAATAATATATATGGGGCATTCAATGTCAAATCACCGAGGTTTTGGCCCGACCCTCGTTGATTTCGCTAATTTTTTGATATGTTTCAGTGCGAATTAAAAGCAACAATCACACCAATTTTCAGTCTTTTATTCGAAACCGTTATTGAGTAATCCGTTTTTTTAAATTTTAAAACAAAAAACGATAGACTAGTTATAAATATTGATATCAATAAAAAGCAGGATATCATTTTTTCGTATTTGAATGTAGTTTCTGAAAAAAAAAATAAAAAAAAAATTAATCGCAGCAATAATCAGTTAGTTATTAACGTTTAAAGATAAAAATCGACATTTTCGAAAAGTGCGATACCTTTTATTTTTCTTAAAAACTTTCTCAAAATTCTACTCTATATGGGTAATTTCTGTTTGAAAAAAAAAATCAATATTTTGACTCAATTTTAGTTCATACGATACCCATGAATGTGACGAATATGTTGATAAAATTTCATAAGGATCGGCTCAGTAATTTTGGAGAAAAGACTGCTAGCATCGTATGAAAAAAGTGAATTCGAGAGAAAAGCGTTCAATATTTGTTTATTGAACCAGAGAGTGCGCTCAAATAAAATTGCAAAAATATACTTAGAGAGCGATGTTTCAAAACGATGTTTTTGAAATGGACTACTTTCGAAATCTGTGTTATACTAGGTTGTACCCATAACCATATCTTACGAATCTAACCCATCATAAAACAATAAAATGTAAATTAGCTTAAGCACAGAATTTTCCACTTTGTAAGCTCTAATGTTGATTTTATAACTTCCGTTATAACTCCGATTTACCTCATCAAAATTAGCGGATGCGGAAGCGGAGGCACAATATCAAGCGGAAGTTCCGCACTTGCGGATGCGAATGCGGAGCTCCGTTACAACTCTAGTTTATATGTATATGACTGAACTATATTTCGAAAACCGCTAGAGCAATTTTAATGAAACTTAGGGATTTCATGCACATGTTAACAAAATTAAGATTGGGCTAGGTTTTAAGTTTTTCAAGACTCTAACAGGGGCGTGGCACAGTCCTAAACGTTAATTTTTATAACGTGATATCTCGCAAACTATATAAGATATTTTGATAAAATTTGGTAGACTGATGCAAGTCATAAATATCTTCAACGGTACCAAAAGTGGGCGGAATTGGAGAAGAGGGCGTGGCATCTTTCAACAATTGAAAATTTTGATTCAATATTACCCAAAAACGGCGCCTACGATTTTCATAAAAATTTTGAAGACAATACCGCTGAAAGCAGTCATCATAACAAGTTATGCCACTGTACTGGCAAAACTCGTTGAAGGACGTGGCACAGCCTACAATATTTATAAACGTCATAATAAGAGAACTAACAACGCTATCGTTATGAAATCTCACATTTAAGATTCACTAGCTATTGGGTATCTTGTAACCAAAAGTGGGCGCAACGACACTTGTGGGCGTGGCACCTTCCATACATGCGAAAAAAGTAAAATGCTATATTTAGTGTGCTATTAGAGTTATCTTTTTGAAATTTGGTGTAGAGATGTCAGTTACTATAAGATATGAAACTAAATGGATTTCGATGGGATTGTATCAGTGGGCGTGGCACCTCCCGAACATGCAAAAAATGTTAAGTGTTATATTTAGTGTGCTGTGGAAGTAATCTTTTTGAAATTTGGTATAGTGGTGTCGGTTGTCACGAGCTTTGAAATTAAATGAAGTTCGACGGGATTGCATTAGTGGGCGTGGCACCTCCCATGCAAGCTAAGAACGTTTAAGGCTATATTAAGTGTATGAGTGATCCTATTAAAATTAGGCATAGAGATGTCGGTTACTATAACCTTTTAAGTTAAATGTATTTTTGATTGGGGTTGGATCAGTAGGCGTAGCACCTACCATACATGCAAAAAACGTTAATAGTTATATTTAGTGTGCTGTAGGAGTAATTTCATTGAAATTTGGTGTAGAGGTGTCGGTCACTATAAGATCTAAAATTATATGAATTTTGACGGGATTTAATTAGTGGGCGTGGCAACTCCCATACAAGCTTTAAACATTTTATGTTATATTAAGTATACTATATTAGTGATCCTAATAAAATTTGGTTTCAAAATATTCAGCCTCATTCAATTCAGTTTGAGTTTTTCAACCATTTTCAACTGCTTCATTATTTTTCAACCTCTTTCAACTTTTCTCAACATTTTCCATATTTTTCCGACATTTTCAACCTCATTCAACTTTTTTAACCTTATTCAACTTTTTCCGAGTTATTCAAACTCTTTCAACTGTTTCAAAAGTTTTCAACCTCTTTCAACTTTTCTCAACATTTTCCAAATTTTTTCGACTTTTGCAACCTCATTCAACTTTTTTCGATTTTTTCAACTTTTTTCGATTTTTTCAACCTCTTTCAATTTTTTCGAGATATTCAACCTCTTTCAACTATTTTCAACATTTGCCATACTTTTTCGAATATTTCAACCTTATTCAAGGTTTTTCGAGTTATTCAATCTCCATCAACATTTTCTATATTTTTTCGGCTTTTTCAATCTCTTTAAAATTTTTTCAAGTTTCAACTCTTTCAACTGTTTCAACATTTTTCAACCTCTTTCAACTTTTTTCAACATTTGCCATATTTTTTCGAATTTTTCAACCTTATTCAAAGTTTTTCCGAGTTATTCAAACTCTTTAATTTTTTTCAACTTCTTTCAACTTTTTTCAATATTTTCCATATTTTTTCGATTTTTTCAACCGTATTCAACTTTTTTCGAGTTATTCAAACTCTTTCAACTATTCTCAACATTTTCCATATTTTTTCGAATTTTTCAACCGTACTCAACTTTTTCCGAGTTATTCAATCTCTTTCAACATTTTCCATATTTTTTCGACTTTTTCAACCTCTTTCAAATTTTTTCAAGTTTTTCAACCTCTTTCAAGTGTTTCAACCTCTTTCAACTTATTTCAACATTTGCCATATTTTTTCGAATTTTTCACTTCACCTACTTTTTTTCGAGGTTTTCAACCTCTTTCAACTGTTTCAACATTTTCAACCTCTTTCAATTTTCCTCAACATTTTCCATATTTTTTCGACTTTTTCAACCTCATTCGACTTTTTTAAACTTCAAACTTTTTTGAGATTTTCAACTTTTTTCAAAATTTTAAATTTTTTTGAGTTTTTCAATCTCTTTTAAATTTTTCAACACTTTTCATATATTATCGACTTTATCAGTCTGTGCTCTCAATTTTTTTCAACATTTTCGATATTTTATCGACTTTTCCAACCTCTTTCAATTTATTTCGACGTGTTCAACCTCATTCAACTTTATTCGAGTTTTTCAACATTTTCCATGTTTTTAGACTCTTTCAGCCTTCAATCTCTTCCATATTTTCCGAATTTTCGAAAATTTTTTAGCTTTCTTAACCTCTTTTGCCGATTTACTACATTTTTCATATTTTATCAAGGTCTTTCATCTTTTAAAATATTTTCCATATTTTTCGACATTATGTAATTTAACCTCATTTCACTTTTTCAAAATATTGCATATTTTTTCGACTTTCTAAACCTCAGAACGAAAAACCGAACTAGGTCGGTCTCCTGGTACTAAGCAATTTTATGTAAATAGTATTGCTAAAAGATTTTTTTTCGAAAACATAACCGTTGTTTGGTTAATATTGGTTAAAATAGAAAAAGTAGTTGGCAATAGCTCGAGTTGTTATTTTTGAATCAGTGCAAGCAGTTCCGCTTATGATGTCCGAATTCTACATAATTATACAGGCAAAAAAAAAAAAGAACAATTTTGGTCCGAAAACCAAACCTACTGAAAAAAAAATTTCGTGCTTTATTACAATATTTCAAGTCGAAGGCCAACAAGAAATAATTAAAACACATTTTTTGATTTTCTTGAATATTTTTTGATTCAAAAATGGCTAGAGAGCGCTGATCTTTTCGAAAATGAGCCATTTCTGTTTAAAAAAAGGCCAACAAAAAACAGCATGTTAGAACTATTTAAGCAATTAAATTATTATTTTGCATTTGTTGGTAATATATTTTTTTAATACACATAGGAAGCTAACGTAACAAGGTATGTATTAAATAAAAAAACTAACATTGATCCGATCAGTAAGACTGGAGATAATAAACTACAAGCATGAAATTCCGGCTCCAATAGTTTGTTGGTATTTTTGTAAGCTTTAATTTAAAAAAAAAAACGTTAATTTTCGACAAGATTTGTGTTCTCTACCAATTTCTGAACCAAAAAAAAAAAAAACGATTTGGGATCAGTGTGTGCGCGTCAGAGACATAAGACGCTCGCTCCTGTGTTTTGACCAAAAAGAATATATGCATTTAGAAAGATTGGCTCTCTCGTGAGATTCATGTTCCAGAGAAGAGTATCTAAAGTTAGGGCAATCTTCATTTCGCCAAGAAATCGTCATTCGGAAAAATAATGAATGTAGTAGCAGAAATGATTGAAAAGCGTGGCACAAGCTAAGCTAAGCGAAACATAAATCAGTATATGTGCATTTCCACAAAAATTGCCATTTTAGGAGGAACAATTAAAATTCAAAGATCTATAATTTTTATGTAACTTTTCATGTTTTTTTACTTTAAATGCAATTTTAACTATGTCTCATTTTCAGGCCCGTGCGCAGGAATCATCCATGGGAGGGGGGGTTTTAACTCGGACATTTAATGTTAGATTTTGTTCATAAAAAACGTCAAAAAACGGTTTAGTTTTAATATAGACAGGCACGGATTAAAAAATTTACTGCCCCTAGGCAGTTGCAAAAATTGACGCCCCTCCTCAAAACTTCATTTATGTTATCTTAACTTTTTTTAATTTCCATAAAAATATTTTTGATGAGCAAAAAAAAAAGTCCTCGTTGATGAACGAAAAACACTAGCAAAACGAAACAATATAAACTTCAAAAGTAGTGAAAAGTATGACATTTCAACTAAAAGTATTGTAGTAATTTTGCCTTGCAAAAGTAGTACATTTACTACTAAAGCATGTTATCTGATAAACTTAACTTTGGTACGAAAAATTTTTCAATCAATAAAATTTTTCAAAGTTTCCGCCAATATTTGCCGCCCAAGGCACGTGCCTACACTGCCTGTAAGGTTAGTCCAGGCTTGAATATAGACATTCAACCGGGTCGATTTGTATGAAGCAAAATAAAGTCAGCCAGATACCGACTCAAAAGTTAGAAGGAAGCTTAAAAACGATATCTGCGTCATTTTGGCTTCGTTCCGAGAAAAACCAATTGATCACTTTGATTCTCCTGAAGGTCCTTTTTTGGCTGAAAAAACGAGTTTTTTGCTCATACTTTTATTTCTTCAAAGAATGAATACCTGAATTTGCTTGAAAAATAAAAATTGCATTGTTGCAAAAAATTTGACGTTAAAATATTTAAATTTTTCTTATAGATAATAAGTCCCAAAATTCGATTTTTTCACATTTTTTACATATAATAGAAAAATATTTTAAAACTTTTTAACGTCAAATTTTTTGCAAGAACGCAATCTTTATTTTTCGACTAATTTTTCTGTGAAGGAATAAAAGTTACGAGCAAAAAATACGTTTTTTTTAACCAAAAACGACCTCCAGGAGAATCAAAAGTGCTCCATTGCTTTTTCTCGGAGCGAAAAAAAAATGACGCGGATATCGTCGAAATTTAGATTCGACCCGGTTTACTAGACATTTAATTATGACTAGAGTTCGCCCAGCGGTTGAAATTCAACCATTAAAAATACTTTTGGTATTAAAAAACTGATATAAGAAAGAGCTTTTTTTGTCATCGCTTTTAAAAATAAAAATCATTCTCAAATGTTGCAATATCCCTATATCTATATCTTCTTAGAGTTCAATATACATACCTAATTTCATCAAAATCATTCAATTAGTTTAGCTAAGGAAACATATTTTCCTGTTAAGAGCGTGGCACCACCCACATAAAAAAAATCTTTAATCTATCTCCATACTGAATTTCATCAAAATCGGTCCATTAGTTAAGTTGCTAAATCATATTTTCCTATTGAAAGGGCGGCACCCTCCATTTTAAAACCAATGCGTTTCCTCAGGGTTCAATCTATTTCTGAATCTCATCAAAATCGGCCCATTAGCTTAGTAAAGGGTGTTTTTTTTAGAGGTATAGAGCTTCGAATTGAAATAAAACACAAGAAAATCGTTTTAATGTCCATCAATTTGGCTTTATTGGAAGGATAATTTTATGCCATTAATGTTTAAATATGATTTCAAGCATGTGGCCGCCGCGGCTGGCTCGAATAAAGCCAATTCTACAGGTCCAATTTTGAACCACTTTTTCGAGCATATGGGGCCGTATGTCGGCAATAACGCCACGAATGTTGGCTTCCAAGTCCCCTAACGTTTCTGGTTTGTTGGCGTAGACGAGCGACTTCACATATCCCCAAAGAAAATAATCCAATGGTGTCAAATCACACGATCTTGGTGGCCAATTGACAGGTCCATTCCGCGAAATTATGCGCTCATCGAATGTTTCCTTCAATAAATTGATTGTGACGTGCGCTGTGTGGCATGTAGCGCCGTCTTGTTGGAACCACAACTCATCCACATTCATGCCATCCAATTCGGGAACAAAATAGTCGGTTATCATGGCTCTATACCGGTCTCCATTAACGGTAACTGACTCTCCAGCATTATTTCGGAAGAAGTATGGCCCAATGACTCCACCAGCCCATAGAGCACACCAAACAGTCAGTTTTTGTGGATGTAATGGCGTCTCAAGGGTCTCATGTGGATTCTCTTCACTCCAAATGCGGCAATTTTGCTTGTTGACGTAGCCATTCAACCAAAAATGAGCCTCATCACTGAACAAAATTTTGCGATGAAAATCAGCATCGAGATCACTCTCATTTTCGGCCCATACACCAAAATCACGACGCATTGCATGGTCTCGCGGCTTTAATTCTTGCACAAGCTGGATCTTGTAAGGTCGCAAGCCAAGATCTTTGCGCAAAGTCTTCCATAAAGTTGATGGACAAAGCTCCAATTGCTGTGCACGGTGGCGAATCGATTCATTCGGGTCTTCTTCAACATTTTGCTCTACAGCGGCAAGTGTTTCTTCGGTGCGCACTGTTCGACGTCTCTGCGGATGCGTATTATCACATAGAGTAAACGTAGTGCGAAAACGACCCATGGTTAACCGAATTAATTGCTCTGATGGACGATTATGTCGACCATAAAATGGACGGAGCTTGCGGTAAACTTCGCGAACTGAACCATTATTTTCGAAATAAATTTGCACGATTTGCAAGCGTTGTTCTTTTGTCAACCTGTTCATGATGAAATGGCAAACCAAACTGAACATAAATGACATTAGAGTTGCCAGATTTGACCATAAAATGCCAGTTTTATCTCTATTCGAAAAACAAACCTCTAAAAAAAACACCCTTTAGTAAAACAATTTTACCTGTTATGGACGTGGTACAGTTCACTCAAAACAAATATCTTTACTCAAGATTCAATCTATCTTCATACCAAATTTCATCAAAATCGGTGTAGTGGCACTGCCGTTATACCGCTCTTTCCCATTAGTGGCGAATAAACGCCATATAACTCCTATAAACGCCTCCTTAATAAACTTGAAGATTTAAATACCCTTTTTAAGGTTCCAATCTATCTCCAAATCAAATTTCACCGATATCAGTCCACTTGTTTAACCGTGGAAATGTATTTTCCTGATGAAGGCGTGGCTTCGCCTACTACTAAAAAAAATTCACATTCTGCACTGGTCCTCTTCATAACTATTACAACAAAAAACAAGTTAAGGTGTTATCTTCGGCCAGGCCGAAACTCACATACCCTACACTGCACTGAAATTACCTTTTCAATAAATGTTAAAAAGACGTTGAAGTCGAAAAAAATGTGAAATGTTAGAAAGGTTGACAGAGGTTGAAAAAGTCGTACATATATATGCAAAATGTAGAAAAAAGTTGAGAGAGGTTGAAAAACTCTAAAAAAATGAAAGAGGTTGAAAAAATTTGAAATTATTCAAAATTGATGAAAAAGTCGAAAAAATAAAGAAACTTATGAAGAAAGTTCAAAGAGGTTAAAAAAATCGAACAAATACATATACAATATATTGGAAAAAGTTAAAGGGTTGAAAAAGTCGAAAGAATATGGAAAATGTTGAAAAAATCGAATAGAAATGAAAAATTTGAAATATGCCACGCTCACTTTTCCAATTCCGTCCACTTTTATCACAATTCAAGATATATTTGAAATGTACCCGTTTACCAAATTTCATAACAATATCTTGCACGGCTTACGAGATATGGTGGTATAAAGGTTAAAATTTAGGGCTGTGCCACGCCCCTGTAGGAAGCTTTGAAAAGTTGAAAGCTAACCTAATCCTAATCTTGTTCACATGTGCATCAAATCACCAATTTTCATCAAAATCGCTGCAACTTTTTTCAAAATTGACCTGGGTATATATACATAGGGTATGGGCGGTAGGCGTGTCCGTTAAACGATTTCGCCCATTTTCAATAGCAAGATGCCTGCAAGAAGATGTGACCTGTGTGTGAAAGTTTCATTCAATTAGCTCTCTTGGTTTTCCCGTAAACCTGATTTCAACAGACAGACAGACAGACAGACAGACAGACAGACAGACAGACAGACAGACAGACAGACAGACAGACAGACAGACAGACAGACAGACAGACAGACAGACAGACAGACAGACAGACAGACAGACAGACAGACAGACAGACAGACAGACAGACAGACAGACAGACAGACAGACAGACAGACAGACAGACAGACAGACAGACAGACAGACAGACAGACAGACAGACAGACAGACAGACAGACAGACAGACAGACAGACAGACAGACAGACAGACAGACAGACAGACAGACAGACAGACAGACAGACAGACAGACAGACAGACAGACAGACAGACAGACAGACAGACAGACAGACAGACAGACAGACAGACAGACAGACAGACAGACAGACAGACAGACAGACAGACAGACAGACAGACAGACAGACAGACAGACAGACAGACAGACAGACAGACAGACAGACAGACAGACAGACAGACAGACAGACAGACAGACAGACAGACAGACAGACAGACAGACAGACAGACAGACAGACAGACAGACAGACAGACAGACAGACAGACAGACAGACAGACAGACAGACAGACAGACAGACAGACAGACAGACAGACAGACAGACAGACAGACAGACAGACAGACAGACAGACAGACAGACAGACAGACAGACAGACAGACAGACAGACAGACAGACAGACAGACAGACAGACAGACAGACAGACAGACAGACAGACAGACAGACAGACAGACAGACAGACAGACAGACAGACAGACAGACAGACAGACAGACAGACAGACAGACAGACAGACAGACAGACAGACAGACAGACAGACAGACAGACAGACAGACAGACAGACAGACAGACAGACAGACAGACAGACAGACAGACAGACAGACAGACAGACAGACAGACAGACAGACAGACAGACAGACAGACAGACAGACAGACAGACAGACAGACAGACAGACAGACAGACAGACAGACAGACAGACAGACAGACAGACAGACAGACAGACAGACAGACAGACAGACAGACAGACAGACAGACAGACAGACAGACAGACAGACAGACAGACAGACAGACGGACATCGCCAAATCAACTCAGGTGGTGAGGCTGATCAAGAATATATATACTTTTCCATACCTGCCACGCCTCCTTCTTTGTGTTACAAACAGATGGACAAAGTGAATATACCCTCGGTGTAGGGTATAAAAACTAAGCGATTATGTTGTGTTATGACAGTTAAAATAGGATGGATGTATAGATAATATCACAAACAAAGAGTAAGAAGCTGTTGTATGTCTCAACTCTAAGATTCGATTACGGGCTGTCCATTAATTACATGAGGTGTATTTTTGAAAATTCGGACCCCCCCTCTCCTCCCCTTGATGAGATTTGGTGAGTTCTTTCGGGACCCCCCCCCCCTCCCATCCATGAGACTTGACTTGTAATTTTCAAATGTAATCTGCTATAATAATGCTTAGTCTCTGTATCAGAAAAGTTTACGTGAGATTTTTATTGACCCCCTTCCCTCTTCGTGAGACTTGGTGAGATTTTTCCGGACCCTCTCCCCCACCCCCTATTTTGACTCACGTAATTTATGGACTTCCCATTACAGTATTCAAAAACTGAACTGGAAAGAGTAATTTTTTGTCATCGCTCCAAAAATTTAGATCATAGTACATACCATGTTGCTACATCCCTACTACTATCTCTTTCTCTTACTTAGGGCGCAATCTATCTTCATACCAAATTCATCAAAATCGGTTCATTGGCTTAGCTGTGAAAACATATTTTCCTACTGGGGGTTGGTACCGTACACTTTAAATAGCAAATAGCTTGCCTCAGGGTTCAAACTATCCCTGTACCAAATTCCATCAAAATGGGCACATTAGCTTAGTAGAGAAAACTTTTTTTTCTGTTAGAGGTGCTGAAACTCCTCCTTAAAAATATTTGAGTTTTTAGAAATCTTTTTTAGGGTTCAGTCTATATTCTAACAAAATTTTATCAAAATCGGTCTGCTAGCTTAGTAGTAATGACGTATTTTCCTGTAAGAGGCGTGGCACCGCCCACTAAAAAAAATGTTTTTACTCAAGATTCAATCTACTTACATACCAAACTTAATCAAAATCGGTGTAGTGGCACAGCCGTGATACAGTTTTTCCCCATTGGGCGCGATTTTTTGTCATCGATCCAAAAATTTAGATCATAGTACATACCATGTTGCTACATCCCTACTACTATCTCTTTCTCTTACTTAGGGCGCAATCTATCTTCATACCAAATTCATCAAAATCGGTTCATTGGCTCAGCTGTGAAAACATATTTTCCTACTGGGGGTTGGTACCGTACACTTTAAATAGCAAATAGCTTGCCTCAGGGTTCAAACTATATCTGTACCAAATTCCATCAAAATGGGCACATTAGCTTAGTAGAGAAAACTTTTTTTCCTGTTAGAGGTGCTGAAACTCCTCCTAAAAAAATTTGTGTTTTAAAAAATTTTTTTTAGCGTTCAGTCTATATCCTAACAAAATTTCATCAAAATCGGTCCGTTAGTTTAGTAGTAACGACGTATTTTCCTGTAAGAGGCGTGGCACCACCCACCAAAAAAAATATATTTTAGTTAAGATCCAATCTATCTACATACCAAATTTCATCTAAATCGGTGCAGTGGCACAGCCGTGATAGCGTTTTTTCACATTTGAGGCGATGCCAATGGGGAGGGTTTGAACCCCCAAAATCCCCCCTTGCGCACGGGCCTTCTCCCTTTGAATTTTAATTGTTCCATTCATTTTCGGAGGTTTGCTCAAATTAGCTGAAATTTTACATTTTTCCTTGTTGATCATTGAAAACATCGTGACAACCGATAAAAATTTAGCTAAAATAAAAACGAAATTTTGTAATCGAATTTTTTTAGGGTTTTGTTTTTTTTGAACACTTTTCACATTTTTTGAAAATTTTTTTAATATTTTTCAATAATCAATGTCAAATAAGTTTTCTGCTTGCATGTAAGGGGCCGTTCATAAATTACGTAAGACAATTTCATGACTTTTTGACCCCCCCCCTCCCCCGAGTAAGATTTAGTAAGATTCTCACTACCCCCCTCCCCCCCCTTCCGAAATCTTACGTAAGATTCATAATTATTACTATGTATATTTAGTTTTAATATACATATGTTACATATTAAATAAATATTACGAAATTACAAACTACACATTTGTTTTTCAAGATGAATAAAAAAGTCATCGTAAGTCATCGTTAGTCCATGCGCTTTTCAACCAGTCTGATAGTGAACCTACAATTGGCACACCCGATTCGTCTGTTGAATTTTCTGATTCACATTCAAACTCTGTAACATCAATATCCTCGTCGTCATGCCACTCTGCAACTTGACAAATCTCCGATTGTTTTAAAATTCAAAGGCTTTTCCTCTTTCCACGTTTCAAAATTGAAACTGGTTGAATCATGTGAGTGCGACTACCGTCTTTTTCATGTAGTTTTTTGTGCATTACAATAGCTTTTTTCGAGGCAAAGTACTGGTCACAAATATTACAAACTCGATCAGCTAAGACGTTTGCAAGCGAAGGACAAAAAAATCGTAAGGCATGATTTTGAACTGTGGATGTACTTTTGACCAATGGTAATTTAACGCTAAGCGAAGAAATAGAGGACAAAACTGATTGCTGTTTTGGTCTCCTGTTGAAGAAGGAATCGAAAGCGAATCTTCTTGTTGAAGACGACAAGTGCAAGGGGGTGGTAAAGAACCGGGACAACATCAACAAAATTTCAAAGTCGACGTATCTGCGTGTAGATGCCTGAATAATAGCAAACTTGTGAGACGGTGTTACAAGTCGACCCTGCGTGTAAACAACATACATATATTTCATTACATAAACAGAAGAGAAGTTGTCCCGTTCAGAGTCGATTACTTAAATCGATTGTAATCGATATTTCTGAATCTTTCGTGACTGTCGAAAATTCAAATATATTTCATTACTATCACAAATGACGATGCGTTAATACAACTTTAATGTATGAATACGCATTTTAAATCTTACGTAAGATGATCATTCACCCCCCCCCCCCCCTCTCGTAAGATAAAGTAAGAATCTGCCGACCCCCCCCCCCCCCCCTAAACGTCTTACGTAATTTATGAACGGCCCCTAAATGAAATAGAAAATAAACCGAAGATCACATCAATTCCTCTATTTCAGTTTCTGCTTGCTTACAAACGAAATTGAAAATAAACAGATTTCTGTATGTGTGAACCGCTAAAAGCAATGCTGTCGTATGTTGTGAAGTAACTTTTGTTTAAATTTTGCTTCTTGCTTAGGATATTATTGGGCGATTGGGGGATTGTCATGAGAAATACAAATAATATCAAAAGATAATTGAATACTTAACTTCAAATCGCTATATTATTTTGAAAATTTCTATATTATTAGGAATTATACCAATATGTAAAAAAATGGAAATATTGTAATCCCCCTTATGAAAATTTTTGTTGTAGAAATTATTCTGTAGTCATAGATATAGACGAAGATATACCTTGTTTTTCTGTTTCGATGATTCTGAGAAATGAGATGACAAACAATTTTCCAAACGCGGGAGTATTCTGAACTTTTTTTTATCAAAAAGTTGAATAAATACCAAAAAACTGAGACATGTAAAGTTGAATTTGGAGCTAAAGTTCCCGAGATACAAATATTCGAATATAGGGCAAAAAACGTAAATTTTTGAGTTTTAAAAAGTCATATCTTTTCACTAGGGGCATTTGAAGGGTCAACAATTTGGGGATCGTAGTTATATATGATGTACTTCAATATCCCAAAATTTGAACAAAATCGGAAAACCTACTGCTGCCGGTTCTCACGAAAAGTAATGGAACTGCTCATATATATTAGAGTGAAATCATATAAAAGACTTTTGTGTAAAAGCTTGCTGTAATTTCTGAAGAAAATTATTGTTTGAATAACTTATGAAATTATTTTATCATATCTCATTGGAACACAAAAGCAATTTTGATTTGACAAAGTTATTTATCCGAGATATAAAAACTGTTATCTGCACTTGTGGCAACGCTAGGCTTCACTAAAAAAAAGTTTGACAGCCATGCATGATGGTCAGGGGTGGTGAGAGGACTGGAGATAAATTTTGAAAGCGGGTAGAACTGAAGGGAAATTTTCAACTGTGAATGAAGTGAACATTTTTTCAGTTTTGGTGAATAAGTAGCAGATGATTTTGAAGTTCATCCAAAAATAAAATGAAAACAATGGTGAAGTAAGGTAAGCTATTCATCAATATATTTATAGTTTTAGTAGCTTGAATACTATTTTCTCAATTTTTTAGATAAATCATATACTCTTCATATTACTGCAGATGATATGCAACAGTCTGGTGTACATGAATCCGATGTACAACAGACTGATTCACAGTTCAGTGAAGCAACATAAAACATAGATGAAAGTTTTTGATGAAAGTACGATATATTCATCAAAGTCAACTGAAAGTGTCGTCTGCCATGATTGTAAAACAAATTCGAAGCCTAAATATGCAGCTTGTAAATGTTTTAACTTATTTGCATTTAAACTTGCTAGGTTGATGTCTCTGGTACAATCGCCTCAACAACACGTTTAAAAGATCTAGCTGATGAGGTGTGGTGACGATTCAGGAGCAGCAGCAAACAAACCTACCCGCTAAAAAATTATGGAGGCTGCCACGCCTGCATGTATGATCTACACTTTAAGTTGAGTGAATTTGGTTGTACCAGTGCATTTTTATTAGCATAGTTTATATTTGAAAAAGAAATTTTAGTTTCATTCGATGCAAAAGGCATGCAAAAATGATTTGACTACAGTGTTGAATAATTGTGCTTGGAGTTCTATATTTGTGGAAGTGTAAAATGATCTTATTTGCGCATCTGCAATTACTTACTTACTTACTTAGATGGCCATAACAACCCGTTGTCAGGTTACGGCCGACCTCATTAGCTCTCGCCAGGCGCCTCTGTTTTGCGCGCGCCTTCTCCAATCGTTAATGCCAAGCACGGTTAGGGCTTCCTCAGCTTGGTCTATCCACCGGAGGCATGGTCTCCCTCTTCGTCGTTGACCGGGGACCTTCCCTTCGAATACCTTTTTCGCTGGAGCTTCTTTATCCATACGATGGACATGACCCAGCCAGCGTAGTCGCTGTATTGTTATACGCTTAACTATGTCAATGTCGGCATAGAGCTCATACAGCTCGTGGTTCATTCGAATGCGATAGTTGTCGCCAACTCGAACAGGACCAAAGATTTTGCGGAGAACTTTCCTCTCGAACACCCCAAGAGCGGCTGCGTCTGTTGTCGAAACCACCCATGCCTCAGCGCCATAAAGAAGCACAGGTAGAATGAGCGCCTTGTAGAGTGTTAGCTTTGTCAATCGAGAGAGAGCTCTGCAATGTAATTGCTTACTGAGACCGTAGTAGCACCTATTAGCAATTGTTATTCTCCGCTTAATCTCCAGACTGACATCATTGTTGCTGGTTACGGCAGTGCCAAGGTAAATGAATTCCTTGACAACTTCTAATTTACAGTTGCCCGCTGTAACATGAGAGTCTAGATCCCGTGCTCTCTTGTTGTTGTTAGTAGACATCATGTATTTCGTCTTGCCCTCGTTTACCGTCAAACCCACTTTGGCTGATTCCTTTTCAATAGCAGTGAAAGCAGCAGTAACATCTCTCTTACTCCGACCGATAATATCAATATCATCAGCGTACGCAAGGAGCTGAACACCTTTGAAGAAAATGGTGCCATTATGATGCACACCGGCTTTTCGTACGATCCCCTCCATAATGAAATTGAAGAGATCGCACGAGAGCGGGTCGCCTTGTCTGAAACCTCGCTCGGTATTAAAGTTCCGGAGAGGTCATTCCCTACCTTGACGGAGCTAAACGTATTGCTCAACGTCATCCTGCAGAGTCTTATCAACTTTGCAGGTATACCAAACTCAGACATTCTTGCGTATAGGCAATCCCGCACTGGGCTATCGAACGCAGCTTTATAATCGACGAAGAGATGGTGAGTGTCGATTTGATATTCATGGGTTTTCTCCAGGATTTGGCGTAGTGTAAAAATCTGGTCTATGGTGGACTTACCAGGTCTAAAGCCACACTGATAGGATCCGATCAGCGTTTCTGTATACGGCTTCAATCTTTCACACAATACGCTCGAGAGGATCTTATATGCGATGGAAATAAGACTGATAGTCCTGTAGTTGGCGCAGATTGTCGGGTCTCCTTTCTTTATTACAGGACAAAGCACGCTGAGATTCCAATCGTCGGGCATGCTTTCCGCTAGCCATATTTTACTGATGAGTTGATGCATGCACCTTATCAATTCATCGCCACCAGCTTTAAACAACTCAGCTGGCAGGCCGTCAGCACCCGCTGCTTTGTTGTTTTTGAGTCGCTGGATAGCAACTCGAACCTCTTCATGGCTAGATGATGGTACTTCCACTGCGTTATCATCGATTGGTGGTATCGTACTGCATTCTCTCTGGGCGGAATTGGTGGGATCATCGCCCGTAAGCAAGTTGGAGAAATGCTGCCTCAATAACCTTAGTACACTCTGTGTATCTGTAACCAGATTTCCATTTTCGTCTCTACAAGTGGATGCTCCGGGCTTGAAACCTTGAGTTAGACGCTTAACTTGTTGATAGAATTTTCGTGCATCCTTCTTGCCCTGGTACAACTCAAGTTCCTCACGCTCACGCTTTTCCTGCTCCCTTTTTTTACGTCTAAAAATGCGCCTCTCTTCCTTCCTCTTTTCGCGGTAGTTTTCTCGCACGGCTCGCGTTGCGGCTGACTGCAGCGTCTCTTGTATGCGGCGTTTTTTTCAGCAGTCGCATCACGACACTCCTGGTCATACCATTGGTTTCTAGGTTGTGGGCGCCGAAAACCAATGACTTCCTCGGCAGCAGCGCGCATGGAGTGGGAGATGTGTGTCCAAAGTCCACCGGCGTCGTCGGTTCCAGAGGTTGGTTGGTTGAGCTTAACCGAGAGTTTAGCGGAGTACGCCTCGGCAGTCCGTTGTGATTGCAGCTTGGCGACGTCCAGCTTTCGTTGCATGCCCGTGCGTACATTCTTCGCATTGCATAGCCGCATGCGGATCTTAGCTGCAACAAGATAGTGGTCGGAGTCAATGTTGACCCCCCGAAATGTACGCACATCCAGAATGATCATGATCAATTTGGTTTTTCGTTTTTTGATCCGGGGATAGCCAGGTGGCCTTGTGAATGTCGAGGTGTTGAAATCTGGTACTACTAACTACCATGTTTCGCGCCGCGGCGAAGTCGATCAGTCTCAGACCGTTGTTTGAAGTGGTCTCGTGGAGACTGAACTGACCGACTGTAGCGCCAAAGATGCCTTCTCTTCCGACCTTCGCGTTAAAATCGTATCTGCAATTGAAAACCATTTAAGTTCAAAACTAAATCCATACAGAGTCTTTATCAGGCGCGGATGCAGGATACAATTTGGGGGGGGGGGGAGAAATTGGTTATGTTAAATTTATTTATGTTATGTTCTAATTTATTTAAAAGAAAGTTTACTATAGGTATATACAGTGAAATTCCACATAACCGGACACCCACCGTCGCTGTATTTTTGTTATGGGAGCTGTCTGGTTATGGGGGCTGTTCGTTATGGGGAATTTCACTGTACATGTTATAAATATTGTTAAATTTTAACGTTCGTACACGTTTACATTATAAACCTTATAGCTTCTTCTTCTTGTAGCCGAATTACACTAGTTTACAAATTTGGGCTTGATCTCGAGATCTGGTTTCTCATAGATTTTTTTCGATGTATTTTAGGGCGTAGATTCCAAAAATGGCAACCATTTTTTTTTCTTAAGAATCGTTTTTGAGATATCCCCAAAAAACCCCTTTTTTCGGCACTTTTTTCATTTATTTGACTATATCTCCATGAATTTTTTTCGACTCAAAAACGATTTTCAGTTTTCGAAAGATATTTGTATTTCCTTTCTAACGGTGTGCTTTTTGTTTGAATCGAATAATAGTTAATGGAGTTACAAGCGCTCAAATTTCAAAAAAACTGACTTTTTTGGTCTTTTTTAAAAATCACTAAATTTCAATTGCTCCATTTGAAAGAAAAATTTTTTCTTTTTCATATTTTTAAAATTTTTAATGAAAAACTATTCTTTTCCAAATATTTTAAGTATAATTTTGCGAAAATCAGACAAAAACTGTAGAAGTTATTCGAAAAAGCAGTAAGAAACTTGCAATAAAATTAAACGAAAATACATACGATTGTGTTTGTGTGTGGCTCTTTACTTTTATTCTCCGTTTCTTTTTAAGTAAAAAACGTATGAATTTTTGTTTAATTTTATTGCAAGTTTTTTAGTGTTTTTTCGAATAACTTCTACATTTTTTGTCCGATTTTCGCAAAATTATACTTAAAATATTTGCAAAAGAATAGTCTTTCGTTAAAAATTTTAAAAATATAAAAAAGAAAAAATTTTTTATTCAAATGGAGCAATTGAAATTTAGTGATTTTTAAAAAAGACCAAAAAAGTCAGTTTTTTTGAACTTTGAGCGCTTGTAACTCCATTAAATATTATTCGATTCAAACAAAAAGCATATCGTTACAAAGGAAATACAAATATCTTTCGAAAGCTGAAAATCGTTTTTGAGTCGAAAAAAAATTCATGGAAATATAGTCAAATAAATGAAAAAAGTGCCGTAAAAGGGGTTTTTTTGGGGATATCTCGAAAACGATTCTTAAAAAAAAAAATGGTTGCCATTTTTGGAATCTACGCCCCAAAATACATCGATAAAAGTGTATGAGAAACCAGATCTTTTTTCTTGTAAACTAGTGTTATAGCTCTGTTCGCTTCGAACAGGGTTGCCAAGAGGAAAAGACGTTAATTGGGTGTCAAAGCCGGGGGCCTAGTAGGATTTCAAAATTTTCGGAAAAAACCGTTAATCAAATGATTTATGTTAGTTAAAAAAGGTGATCAAGTTTTTTATGTTAACTTTTTAACCCTGCATTACAGATTCCTTTTTCGTAACGCCATTACTGACGTGGATGTAATCCACCCATACTTTAAAATGAGTATACAGTAGAGCTTCGATTATCCGTCAGGCACGGGACCAGCAGCCTGACGGATAATTGAATAGACGGATAATCGAATATATGGCAGAATTTTGTTTTGATTCTGTATGGTGACGCTAGAATACAAGGTATTAAATATATGTACAGGGTGTTTTTTTAGAGGTTTGTTTTTCGAATAGAGATAAAACTGGCATTTTATGGTCAAATCTGGCAACTCTAATGTCATTTATGTTCAGTTTGGTTTGCCATTTCATCATGAACAGGTTGACAAAAGAACAACGCTTGCAAATCGTGCAAATTTATTTCGAAAATAATGGTTCAGTTCGCGAAGTTTACCGCAAGCTCCGTCCATTTTATGGTCGACATAATCGTCCATCAGAGCAATTAATTCGGTTAACCATGGGTCGTTTTTGCACTACGTTTACTCTATGTGATAATACGCATCCGCAGAGACGTCGAACAGTGCGCACCGAAGAAACAATTGCCGCTGTAGAGCAAAATGTTGAAGAGGACCCGAATGAATCGATTCGCCACCGTGCACAGCAATTGCAGCTTTGTCCATCAACTTTATGGAAGATTTTGCGCAAAGATCTTGGCTTGCAACCTTACAAGATCCAGCTTGTACAAGAATTAAAGCCGCGAGACCATGCAATACGTCGTGATTTTGGTGTATGGGCCGAAAATGAGATTGATCTCGATGCTGATTTTCATCGCAAAATTTTGTTCAGTGATGAGGCTCATTTTTGGTTGAATGTAGGGTTGCCAACACGGACTGATGTCTGACCCGGAGATTCAATAAGTGGACTTTTATTTAAGTTTTTATTTGAATTTTCTTAAAAACATAAGTAAAATTATTTAAAACTAGCTGTCCCGCCAGAAGTTGTTCTGCCCTTTTCGATGTGTGGGGCGATGTTGTATGAACACATGCGATGGAATGTAAAAGCGAAACCGCCCATTTTCCCAGTGAAACTAACTTTTGTCCCTATTCTTTTACAAATATATAGCAGGCCTGGCAGACGTTGTTATGTGGGGCGATAATTTTTTCCTTTTGTCCCTATTCTTTTACAAATATATAGCAGGCCTGGCAGACGTTGTTATGTGGGGCGATAATTTTTTCCTTTGAAGCTTACTTTTGCCCGTACCTTTTATATACATGTTTATGTACTAAGCCCCATTCATCTGCTTCCAGTAGTTGGTGATATATGATGAATTTGATTTTGAAGGGCGTGTCATCGCCCATTTTTGAAACCAAACATTTCAAAAACCTTTTATAGGCCACAATTATGAAATCTTCATGTAAATTCTATTTAAAAAGTTATTTTTTGTAAGGGCCACCCAAAGTATGCACCCTAAATAAAATGTGTACGGTCTAAGTTGTGCCACTCAATATAAAAGCCATGTGGTGTAAGTTCCATGAGAAAGAGATAGACGAACAGGCAAAAACTAAATTTTATAAAAACAACAAATTGCAGTTTAACTGTAAAAAGTAATGTACACTTTTTAAAAAATGTATTAACATCGTACTCTCTCAAAAGTAAAAAAAAAACCTCGAGGAGAGCTCTGCCGTACTAAGCGAAAAAGACGTATCTCAAAAAAAAAAAAATATGCGAGATTCTTATGGCATCGGATAGCTTAAGAAATTACGCGTCTAATAAAATACTCCAAATGTCGGCATCTTAGTTCAATCATATAAAAAAATCTACTAAGAAAATTTCCTCTATCACAATTTTACAGGTATTTCAACAAATTGACATAAACAAAACATCAAAACATCTCGAAATGAATTTTTTTGAGATACGTCTTTTTCGCTTAGTACGGCAGAGCTGTCCTTTGAGCTTCGAAGCCAATTTCGATTTCGCCCATTTTCAATAGCAAGATGCCTGCAAGAAGATGTGACCTGTGTGTGAAAGTTTCATTCAATTAGCTTTCTTGGTTTTCCCGTAAAACTGATTTCAACAGACGGAAAGACAGACAGACGGACATCACTAAATCGACTCAGGTGGTGACGCTGATCAAGAATATATATACTTTTCGATACCTGCCATACGGCGTTACAAACCATTTCCATATAAGCAATTTTATATAAATAGTATAGATTAACGCTAGATTTCATTGAATCCAACACTTCGTTTTTCTCTCGGATTTCTTTTTATTATATAAAAGTTATCTTGAAAGCTAATCGAGATATCGACTTTTTTTTATTTAAAATTTTCAATATCTGTTCTATCGAAAACAGTCGTCAGATTGCGGCCAATTTGTGTATATTTTTATGGTTATATATTTTTGTAAATACATATGTATCTATGTATGTGAGATCTTGTTTTGGAGATATGTGTAGTAAGGCGGGTCGATTTGTTCGGGCGGGAAAAAGTTATCAAGAGGTAATGCAGGAAAATATTAAACGGACAATTCTGAACAACTTTGATAAAGAAACTATAGGTCTAAAATCAATTTTGAGCTTCCGCATTTTTACAAATAGGTTTTGTACAGTTCTTACATACATATATTGGCACTGTTATGGGAACAATTAAACTGTGTTTCCTACTATCAGCAAAATTGGGCTAGGTCGGCCATTTTGATGTTGTTGGAAAGGTTGTTTGTATCCTTTCTGTATGTACCATGTTAATATTTTTTTTTTTTTTTTTTAATAATGGATAGTGGAGTGCGGAAAGACTAAAGTCGAAAGATAATAGAAAGTATTAATTTATTCAAAAATGAAAATCTTACAATAATTTACTGTTAAATTTGACACCCATAGTGTTAGATCTTGTTTGCTTACTGACCGAGAAACTTTTTTTGCAACTTTCAACCGTCACTGACATATTTTTTACGGTTTTTATTAACAACACGTCGTAATACAGTTGTTAAAAGTTGAACAAACTTCTCTTTGCCTTGAATATGAGAATTAATTTTTGGATTTTAATTGGTGGATCGTCAGATTTTAAATATTCTATTAAATGGTCATATGAAATGCTTTTAGTAAAAGGCGGCTCAGATAAAATACTGTTATCGTCTAGGTCAATCATATTAATCCGCACAATCAAAATTGATGCACGGTTTTTCTTAACATCAAAGTTCTGATGTATCATTATTTTCACGACAGTATAAAATTTTTGTATCTCTCTCTTGCGTATGTTCTTGTGGTCACCGTACAGCATTGTTAATACGACGTTTTCAGAATGCGCAAAATACGAATTATGCTGAACTACAGCATTAATAACATGGCGTAGTTTACGAAGTACTTCTTCCCTACACTTAAATTTCTCCCTGGCCACTTTCGAGTTATCCATAACAACAACCTCGCCATTTTCATCTCTAAAATCAATATATTTGAATACAGCTGTTGCTAAGCACGACGCTACTCTGTCAGAGACTCCAAATCTATCGCACAATATAGCAAAGCTCTGTAGTTTTTGTTATATCGCCTCTGTGGAATAAACTCTTCATCTACATGTTCGTTAGATTGGTTGAATTCGCCAACGACCAGATCCAATTGCTCAGGTATGGTATTGGATCGTGACTAGCTGACGCCAATGTTGGTTCTTGCTCAGTCAATTCAGTAAAAGGCTCTAGTACCGTCAGCTTTCTGTCATTATGTTGATCAAACATGCAATTTTGTAAACGGTCAGGTATAAATCCACAATAACATTTATTTTGTTTTAAGTCGCATGTGCATTTTCCAAGGAAAAATATATTTTTAGTCCAATCTAAAAATGCTTGAAATCTACAGTGAGCGTCAAAAGAAAGTAAACACCAATTTTTCATCCTTAAATTATCTTATTACAAAGTTATTATTGACTTAAGTACGATAAAAAGTAATATTGCAGAGTTTACTACTACACCATTCAAAGATTTACTATTATAAAACATGAAATCAAAACAAGTGACAACATTGCTCAAATCTCTCGAATGTGAAAATGCATCAGATTTTACGCGTCAAAAAAAAGTAAACAGTTGTAATACTTACTTAGATTTTTTATATTTCGGGGAGGAAACTAAAGTTTTTTGTGAAAAATTTGTACTGATCAAATGTTTTACTTCACTAAAAATAATTTTAAGTTGATTTGTACTTATTAATAACGAGCAAACCGGTCTTAATGACGAACGAATATCGGGAAGCAGTGCATGTCAAGCAAAGCGACTACGATACCATAATCGGTCTGATAAGCTTTGCTTCTCTGAAGTTTTCGTTTTGTTGTTTACATTCTTCGTTCACAAAGTATTCGTACAGCATGTACAGCGGTACAATTAACAAACAGAATATATTCATGCAGGGCTCTAATATGAACCAAGATATAGCGAGTTAAAGGTTTTAATTGCACGTAAAGTGCCACGCCCCTTGCTTTTATCAAAATAAAATATAGCTCATGTTACTCAGGAATAGTCTAGCTTTCTATTAGTAGAAAAATTTTTGGAATCGGATCTGTAGTTCCAGAGATTACCCGGAACATACAAACAAACAAACAAACAAACAAACAAACCTTACCTCTTTATATAATAGTATAGATAACTAAAAAGGTATAAAGGAAGTTAATCTCACTATGGGAAAGCAAACATCGGCTGATATTCGGAAAATTATATTAGATTTAAAAGAAAAAGTCAAATCGTGGGAAGCAACCACTGAACAATAAAAAGATTGTTGATAAATACGCCAAACAGCATCAGGTTGAAGATTTACCGAGATCTGGAAGCCCAAAGCGGCTTAGTGGTACTGAAGTTAAAGCTGTAGTAAGAGAAGTAAAGGCATATGCAGCTTCAAGTGCAGTTAAATTTTCAGAGAACATAACGCACACATCAGGCAATCCATTAAGTGCGAGTACAGTCAGGAGACCGATTCACAAAAATGGCTTACATGGAAAGATACCACGCAAGAAGCCATACAGGCCCAAGGTAAATCAGAGTAAGCGTACGGATGTTGCTAAATTGTACAAAAATAAGGCTCTATCTTTTTATGAAAACATACTTTATACCGATGAGAGCAAATTCAAAATTTTCGGAGCGAAGAGGCGTGCTTAGAATGAAGCCTTTGAAAAGTTTGTAACCAACACTGTCAAACACGGTGGAGGCTCAGTTATTGTTTATGGCTGTATGGCGGCACCAGGTGTTGGTAATGTTGTTGTAATTGACTGTAATATGAACTAAATGGATTACTTAGTCATTTTGAAGGACAATGTTGACCCTGGCGTCGAGAAATCAGGCTTAGCTTGAAACTGGATCTTCCAACAGGAAAGCGATCCAAAGCATGCGTTGAAAATTGTAAAGGTGTGGTTACTGTACAAGACTCCTAAAACACTTGATCATCCGCCGCAGTCCCCGGATGTTAACCTGATCGAGCATCTGTGGGGACACCATTGAAGGAAAAATCAGACAAAGGGCTTTTTCAAGCAAAGCAGGCTTAAAGAAGGCTCTAAGGGAAGAATGGAGCGAAATCTGCCCAGATGTAACAAAAACAATTTGTCGAGTCGATGCCTAGGAGACTAAACGAGGCGCTTAAAGCCAAAGGGAAACAAACCAATTATTAAAATATTTGAAAAGTTTACTTTTTATAGTGAAGTTCTGTTCTCCAAATCTGGCAAAGTTGCTCAGAATTACCCGTATAACCTTTTCCTGCCATACCCTTTTTGAAAAAAAAAAATCGACCCGCCCTTATGTATAGCCATCATAAGTTGCTGATATAGCTTTTGTAAAACTGATTATAAGTTGGGAACCCCTAAATGGATATCAAAAATATGGATGTAATAAGAAATATAATTTAATGGCCTGTAATTTTGACCAATTATTTTTTTTAACAAAACGCTATTTTTTCAAAAAAATGTGTTAAAAATTTATACTTTTAAGCATGATAGGTATGCTTGATTATTTTGCTTTAAAATGATGTACAATTTGCATAGATTTTTTTTTTAATTTTACCAATTTTTTTAAAAATGTTATTGGTAAAAATTTCAGAAAAATTATCATGTATCCAAAACTATAGGCTAAATTTCAAAACTAGTCTTACCAGTACAGTAGGAAATTCAATTATCTTTCTTATGACATCCATATTTTAAATATCTATTCAGGGGCTCCCACCTTATACCGCTTTTTATAAAAGCTATACTCTTCCCATTCAAAACACACTTGGAATCATATCGATATATTTTTTTCAAATTTTTCATACAAATTTACACACAAAAGTTTGTATGGAGACCTATATAATAATTTTCAATTTAGGATACTTTGAAAAGCAAAAAAGATATCGATAAAATTTCGAGTGAGTTTTCAAGAGGAAGAGTAGTTCTTTCGAAACTCATTAATGGATTCATAAAAAAAAAATATATTTCTATATAAATTTGCCCAAGATATCTCGAAAAATCGTGATTTTCGCAATTTTAGGTTAGAATATCTCGAAAACCGGAGCTATTTGAGAAATTCTAAGCTTGGATTCGAGTTCAGCGCGTCAAAAACTTCGGATAAGTAATGCAACAAAATCATTGTTGCCCTGTGTTATTTTATAGTTTGTTTTTTTCGTTTTTTTTTTTCTTTGAATTTATCAGAATTTGAAATTCGGGAAAACTGCTGACTTAGATTCGATTTTTTTTGTTGCTGTCGACAAAAATGATATTTAACCCGGAGGGATTGACTTTGAACCCGGAGACCCGGAAATCATACTCAAAACCCTGAGTCTCCGGGCGAAACCCTGAGTGTTGGCATCCCTAGTTGAATGGCTACGTCAACAAGCAAAATTGCCGCATTTGGAGTGAAGAGAATCCACATGAGACCCTTGAGACGCCATTACATCCACAAAAACTGACTGTTTGGTGTGATCTATGGGCTGGTGGAGTCATTGGGCCATACTTCTTCCGAAATAATGCTGGAGAGTCAGTTACCGTTAATGGAGACCGGTATAGAGCCATGATAACCGACTATTTTGTTCCCGAATTGGATGGCATGAATGTGGATAAATTGTGGTTCCAACAAGACGGCGCTACATGCCTCACAGCGCACGTCACAATCAATTTATTGAAGGAAACATTCGATGAGCGCATAATGGAATGGAATGGACCTGTCAATTGGCCACCAAGATCGTGTGATTTGACACCATTGGATTATTTTCTTTGGGGATATGTGAAGTCGCTCGTCTACGCCAACAAACCAGAAACGTTAGGGGACTTGGAAGCCAACATTCGTGGCGTTATTGCCGACATACGGCCCCATATGCTCGAAAAAGTAGTTCAAAATTGGACCTGTAGAATTGGCTTTATTCGAGCCAGCCGCGGCGGCCACATGCCCGAAATCATATTTAAACATTAATGGCATAAAATTATCCTTCTAATAAAGCCAAATTGATGGACATTAAAACGATTTTCTTGTGTTTTATTTCAATTCGAAGCTCTATACCTCTAAAAAAAACACCCTGTACATATAGGTATATGTATGTACTGTAACACAAAAACGCAAGAAAAAGGAAATGTAACAAAAAATGTTGATTTGTCATTTTCGTATTTTACTATCGAATAAAAAAACAATGTGATAGTTTACAATCGCATCAAGATGCTTTGGTGAAAAAATTCGTCAAAAATTTGTGTAATCCACTTGACTTGGCGAACAAAAAGAACTAGATTAATGAATTTCTGCGAAATTTTCATCTCCGAATTTCATAAGAAAAATTTCAGACAGAATCGTTTCTCGCATTGTGTGCATACATAAACAGAATCGAAACAAAACGAAAAAAAAGTTTGCTGACAAAATGTGACGGTTAATCGGAGTGACGGTTGATCGGGAGACGGATAATCGAAGTTCCACTGTATTTCTAAAACTTGTTTCTTAAATCATAAAATTTTATTTTTACAAGTAAAAACACGTATTTAACTATGTAACTCAAAAGTTGATGTTTTTAATTTAGATAATTTCAGTTGAAAAAAAAAGTTAAATTATAAAATTGAAAGTTCACGTTTCGATTTTTCTTGAAAAATTTCACCGAAAGACACCCAGACACATTTTTTAAATTAGGAGTTTTTCTACTTTAATTAATTAAATACTTCTAAGCCTAGTCTTAAAATATGTGGAATTATATAAATATATAACAAATTTGGGGTACCGGTTCATTGCACTTGGTTATTATAAAAATTGTGCCTAATTTTTGAACGTGTGGGTACATTCCGTCCTGCAAGGTTAATATTGCTAAAAAAAAGAAAAAACAAATTTAACTTTCTACTATTTTATTTTGGGAAGCTCTCCTCGTGCCGACTCGCATTGCAGAAGTAGATGGTGTACTTTTCAGTTACATATATGTCAGATCATTTTTACAAATGAATTTTCGTCTACTCAGTATAAAATGAGTATTTGTTAGTGAATAAATTCTTTTATTGTGTAAAATGAATTTTGAAATTTTTGTAGTTAAAGTTTATTCTTGACTTGCTCTGACGGACCACAAAACTAAGTGTTACCACAATAGATTTTTGGAAGAAAAATAATTTTAATAAGTGAATCACGAGACTGAATAGTCTTTATACATAGCTTGAATGAAAGACTTGAAAGAAGTTGTTTTTTTTGTCAAATGTCCACAGAAATGTAAAAGGTTAGCAGCAAAATACGAACGACAGTCAGAATTTCAGCGCCGTTTCTCGCGTTCACTCTGGCCACCCCTAATTCCGCTTCTCGCATGAAAAATCAACTTTGCACTTGGTTTCGCCTTTAGCGTGCAGTGTGGATGCACACTAACGTTTCTGAGTGGAACTTAAAGTGCCAAAATGGCTAGTAGAAAATTCAACATGCGATTAAATAACACTACTCAACAAGATTTTCCACAACGAATTTGGATACCATTTTTTATAGTAAAATTTTCCGTAGAATCTGAATATCGTAATAGTATTATCCGATTAGCCCCAATTTTCCATGTACATACATAGATGGCAAAATTCAAAAAAATGCAGTGTTGAGAGCGCATACTTCACATAAATCCTTGTAAGAACTTTAATTGTCAGCAAATCAATTTGAAATTTTTTTAGAGTAGAGAAGAGTCCTACAAAAGTTTTAAGGAATAAAATGTGCCAATAGTAATAGTGATATCTACTATTACACGGTGCTACAAAAATAAAAAAATTGAATGAACTTTTCAAATGACCTAGTGCAAGTTGTAGGCCTGGTTGAGTACAACACGAAATCGTGTTTGAAAATTTTGTAACACCCCCAAATTTTCAATTTATGGTCAAAAAACCGTTTTTTGGTGACTTTTCGCATTCAACAATTTCTAACTCAGCAATTTTTCAACCGATTTCAAATTTCAAAACGGATTTGGAAAGTTAAATATCAATACTTTCAAAATATGTGTACTAGTTCTTCAGTATAATAAAAGTACTAAGTGATTTTTTTGTGAATATCTAAAAATTTTTTCTTTTTTTCTAATATTTGCAACTTCAACACTATTTTTTGGCCATTCATTTTCTTAAAGTGCCATCGATTTCAGATGAAAAAAGTGTTATTTTATTAAAATCGATTACAAATTGTCGAAGTTATAGAGTTTTCTCTGGAGAAGAAAATTCGATCTCAAGTTCGAAATAAAATTCTTGTTCTAAGTACTTGATGCAGATATTTGCCTTATGTGATCGATTTCAGTTTCTTAATGCAATTTTATTCTCGTTAAATGTTTTCTTGGTCTTCTACGTGTATAAGACGAGTCGTCAGTGCCTCGTTTGAGTGACCAGCAGTACTTAGAATGCATTTTGACTTGGCTCTTTCCTACAAAGTGCTTTTCGATTGCCGATATTTATTGGTGGAATCGTTCACCCTGTCCATCGTTGAGTTGACCCAAATTTTCTGGGAAGAATCCCAAATGAAAATGCTGAAAATGAATTTTGATGGACATGTTATATCCCATTTCTCCATAAGCCTTCAGAAATTCGTTTACCACCTGAACATAATTATGACTTTTCTTGTTGCCCAAAAAGTTCTCACACAATGAAATTAAACTCAGCCATGCTCTTTTTTCAACTTGATTCAATTTTTTTAAAAAATCTGTGTCAGTCATAAGCTTCCAAATTTGTGGTCCAACAAAATCCCTGTAAATTATTATCAAAGAATATAATGCGAGTTAATACGTACGATATAGGGGTGACAATCCCGGAGCTTTTTTGAGTTTCGGGATTTTCGGGATCGAAGTTTCCAATCCCGGGATCAATCCCGGGATCGATAGTTCGTAGTAAATGCACATAGAACTACAAAAAAAAAACGAGAAGTTTATACTATTGTATACGAGTATATAAAATTAAAATTGCTTTATTTCACAGCGTAGGAATGAAGAATAAGAACGCAAAATAATAGAAAAAATAATAGCTTAACAATTGACTTAGAACACTTCGATACATCTAAATCACATTTACTAAGTTTGACTATTAAAAGGAGATGATAGAGGATAATCAAGCATTTATGATCAAACTATCAATTTCATTTTTACATTTAAAAATTCGTGTACCACATTTTGTACTTGATTAATACTTTATCACCTTCTTCAAATGTGGCACCGAATGGCTCGCTATCAGTAGACGCACCCATAAGTGTTCTTCATTTAAGTTGTCAAAATCTTTAGATACTGATTTCAGAAAAAAAGCTTGAGACAAAAGTTTAATTATGTATATCTTAGAACTTAAGTTTTGGTAGGGGTAGGTATGGGTCAAAATTTCAATGTCAAATCAAGGTCGGCTGTGGTTTTTTTTTGAAGACAAACCTATATTTCTTGTTGCAGATTTGTATTTTATTATAAGATATAGATATGTTTTGCTTAAGTTGTTTTTCTATTGCATTTTTAGTATTTCCGTTATTGATAAAAATAATTTTAGTCTAAATAGGTCTGTTTGTTAACTGAAAATTTGTACGAAGTTGTACAAATTTGTAACAATTGTTACTGGATTATGTTTGTTAACAAAAAATATCCAGTAACGAGAGAGGCAGTGAGAGAATAAAGTGACAATTTGTTGCGAGAGAGCCTGCTAGTTTTTACTGGATAAAATTTTACCAGCAAACATTTTTCAAAAAGAAAAACATAAGATTTTGACAATTGTCAATATTTTTTCATAAATAAAAATGCAAATTGTTTTGAAAAACTTAAATATTTTTTTTCACTTGTCATATTTTTTTTCACTTTTTCGCTTGTAAGAATTTTTACTGAATTGTGTTTGTTTACTTGTAAGAAAATTTTTTTCTCTGTGAGCAAATACCTTCTTACTCTCTAAAATTTCTTTACTGGATAATTGTTACTGGGAAAGTAAACAAACACACTTAATTTCACATTTTATCATTTTTCTCATGAACTATCAATTTTCAATACTAAGTAAAAAATTCTTAAAATTAGTCAAATTATTAAAAAAGATATTTTTGTTTGCAATGTGACATTTTTAATAAGAAAATCCTAAACAAAAAATTGCTACAATAAAAAAAAATATTTTTAATCAATTTAAGGTTCAGACACAATTGAAGTGCATTTTGCAGGTTTATGCAATAATGTTTCATGCACATCAAATGTATTTATTTTGCAGACTTTGTACTTAAATATGTCATATAAAAGAATATTTATTATATAATATAAAATTTTTTTCTAATCCCGAAAATCCCGTTATTGCCTCTTTGTAATCCCGGGATTACCTAAGCCTATATTTAGAGCAAATCCCGTGATCCCGGGATCCCGGGATTGCCACCCCTACTACGAAAGTAACTTTGAAGTCACTTTCCACAATATTCCACTGCTTTAGTCGGGACGCTAAGATCTCTATTTGTCTTGGTGACAGAATTTCGATAAAAACCTTTGAAGAAACATAATAAGGTACTGGGGTAGATTTGGGGGGTGATAGGGGGTAGAAATAATTATCGGTATTAACAGCTTTAGTGCACCAAAGTACTTACGGATATGCATAAATTTTGAATTTTTATGAGGAATGAGTTTTTAACTCTTTGGGGGTAAATGATGTGCCGGGGGTAGATTTGGGGGGTAATAGGGGGTAGAAATAATTATCGGTATTAACAGCTTTAGTGCACCAAAGTACCTACGGATATGCATAAATTTTGAATTTTTATGAGGAATGAGTTTTTTACTCTTTGGGGGTAAATAATGTGCCGGGGGAAAAGTGGGCAGCTAAAATTCATTTTTATTGTAAGATATTATTTTGGCACGCCTAGATACGTAATTTAAGTAAGTTCTACATTCTGAGTTTTGATTCTTTTTTTTTTTTTTTGTGGGACTTTCTTCTTAACGTATTTGAAAGTGTACTTTTGAAGTTATGTCAAAATCTGAGGGTGATGGAAAAATTCCGACCTTGGATTCGTGTTAAGAATGCCAAAATACATACCGTATGATACCTCATCTTCCAAATACAAGACCTTTTGCCTTTTTTTTTTGTGGAACTGTGTTATCACACATATTGGCTTTCTCATGGAAAAAGTTCGTAACTTCGACAATTTGTAAAAGATTTTAATGAAAAAAAAAACTATTTTATCCAAAATCGATAGAACTTTAAAATTACTAATATCTGAATATTTCTTTTTATGCAAATTGTGGCAAAAAATTGCGTTGAAATTGCAAATATTAAAAAAGTAAGCAAATCTTAGATTTTAACAAAAAAAACTCTTGATACTTTTATTACACTAACAAAAAATTGCATATATTTTGAGAGAACTGACATTTTACTTTCCAAAGCCTTTTAAAAATTTGAAAACGGTTGAAAAATTGCTGAGTTAGAAATTTTTTAGTGTGAAAAGTCACCAAAATCGGTTTTTTGACCATAAATTGAAAATTTGGGGGTGTTACAAAGTTTTTAAATACGGGTTCGCGTTGTACTCGACCAGACCTACAACCTGCACTAGGTCATTTGAAAAGTTCATATTATCTGTAGCACCGTGTTATTAAACGAGCTAAAATTGTATGTTTATAAATATGTATATATGTATATGACTGAACTTTATTTCGAAAACGGCTGAAGCAATTTTGATGAAACTTGAGGATTTCAAGCATATGTTAACAAAATTAAGGGTACGGCCACAAGCGGCAAGAGGCAGAGCGGCAGCAAAAAAAATTAAAACACATGAAACACCATTGAAGTGGCCACGCACGTACTGAGCGGGCGGCACTTTTTTAGAGCGGTAGAGCGGCAACGCAGAGCTTTCAATTGTGTTTTAATTTTTTCTGAAAATTAGAGCGGCAATTAGTAAACATGTTCTAAATTTTAACCTTTATGCCGTCGTATCTCGTAAGCCGTGCAAGATATTCTGATGAAATTTGGTAAACAGACACATATATAAATCTTGAATTGAGATAAAAGTGGGCTGAATCATAAAACTGAGCGCAGCACTTTACAACAATTAAAAATTTTATGTCTATACATCTCGAAATTGGCACACATGATTTTTACAAAAATTTTAGAAATGATGCCACTGAAAACAGTCATCAGTACTAGCTTAGCCACTTAACTGGAAAGTGTCGTTGAAGGGCGTGGCACAGTCCACAATATTTATAAACGTTCTATTAAGAGAACTAACAACGTAATCGTTATGAAATTTTTTGAGGCAGATATACTTGCTATAAGGTCTCTAATTACAAACATTTAGTCCAATAGTACCTGTGGGCGTGCCACCTCCCATACTCGTATAAGCATAAAACGTTTATTCTTATAGATAGTGTGCTTTGAGAGTAATCTTCATAAAATTTAGTGTATAGATGTCAGTTACTATAAGCTTTTAAAATAAATGAGTTTCGAAGGGATATCATCAGTGGGCGTGGCACCTCCCATAATAACATTAATTTGTAAACGCTATTTTAAGTGAACTATTGCAGCAATTAGTACGAAATTTAATGTAAGTAGTTCAGTTGCTATGGAGTATATTTGAATCAAAAGTGGCTGAAATAGCACCAGTGGGCGTGGCACCTCCCATACAAAGAAAATACGTTAAGTGCCATATTTATTGAAAAATTTGAGCGATCATACTAAAATTTGGTGTTAGGGGTTCGTTTACGGAAAGCTATTTCTGGATCAAAGCCGGATTGGATTGTACCAGTGGGTGTGTCACCGCCCTAAATTTTAAGGCATATTACGGCATATATCTCAAACTATACAAGCTATTGTTCTAAAATTTTTTTGTTTTCTTTTAACTTACCTTAACGTCAAGACAACCCTTTGTTCTGCATCAATTCTTTTCCTTTTCCTTTGTTTTTGAATTTTACTTTCAACTTTTTTAAGCAGCAAATCAAACGCTTGTATTGACATGCGTAAATATTGTCTGAATCGGTCAGGATGATCCCGAAGTTGCTTAAATAAATGATGAAGTCCACCATAAGTTGATCTCTTGCGGTTAATTGGATACACACCAAATTTTCTTTTTCTTAAAAATAAATAAATTTCCAAATATGAAGCCGACTTTCAAGCAAATGGCTACGACGAACATCACTTGACAACGGCATTTTTTTAACTAACGTCTAGAATTTAATTTTGTTTTCAATTTGAACTCCATTTGCAATAAATAAAACAACTAACGCTCTAGAGTTGCCGCTGAGTAAATGGCCACTTGCCACTCTGCGATTTGCCGCTCTGCCGCTCTGACGCTGCCGCTTGCCGCTCATTACGTGGCCGTACCCTAAGATTGGGCTAGCTTTTAAGTTTTTCGAGGGGCGTGGCACAGCCCTAAACGTTAATTTTTATAACGTGATATCTCGCAAACTATATAAGATATTTTGATGAAATTTGGTAGACTGATGCAAATCATAAATATCTTCAACGGTTCCAAAAGTGGACGGAATTGGAGAAGAGGGCGTGACATCTTTCAACAATTGAAAATTTTGATTCAATATTACTCAAAAACGGCGCCTACGATTTTCATAAGAAATTTTGAAGACAATACCGCTGAAGGTAGTCATCATAACAAGTTATGCCACTATACTGGCAAAACTCGTTGAAGGGCGTGGCACAGCCCACAATATTTATAAACGTCATAATAAGAGAACTAACAACGCTATCGTTATGAAATTTCACGTATAAGATACACTAGCTATTGTGTATTTTGTATCCAATAGTGGGCGTGTCACCTTTCATACATGCGAAAAAAGTAAAATGCTATATTCAGTGTGCTATGAGAGTAATCTTTTTGAAATTTGGTGTAGAGATGTCAGTTACTATAAGCTATGAAACTAAATGGATTTCGTTGGAATTGTATCAGTGGGTGTGGCACCTCCCGAGCATGCAAAAAATGTTAAGTGTTATATTTAGTGTGCTATGGAAGTAATCTTTTTGAAATTTGGTATAGTGGTGTCGGTCACTATAAGATCTAAAATTATATGAATTTTGACGGGATTTCATTAGTGGGCGTGGCACCTCCCATACAAGCTTAAAACATTTTATGTTATATTAAGTATACTATATTAGTGATCTTAATAAAATTTGGTTTCAATATATTCGGCATCATTCAACTCAGTTCGAGTTTTTCAACGTTTTCAATTGCTTCATTATTTTTCAACATCTTTCAACTTTTCTCAACATTTTCCATATTTTTTCGACATTTTCAACCTCATTCAACTTTTTTCGAGTTTTTCAACTCTTTCAACTGTTTCAACAATTTTCAACCTCAATCAACTTTTGTCAACATTTTCCAAATTTTTTCGACTTTTTCAACCTCATTCAACTTTTTTCGAGTTTTTCAACCTACTTCAACTTTTTTCGAGTTAATCAACCTCTTTTAACTGTTTCACCAGTTTTCAAATTTTTTCAACATTTTCCATATTCTTTCGAATTTTTCAACCTTATTCGACTTTTTCCGAGTTATTTCAAACTCTTTCAACAGTTTTCAACCTCTTTCAACTTTCCTCAACATTTTCCAAATTTTTTTCGACTTTTTCAACCTCATTCAACTTTTTTCGAGCTTTTCAACCTCTTTCAACTTTTTTCGAGATATTCAACCTCTTTCAACTATTTTCCATATTTTTTCGAATATTTCAACCTTATTCAACGTTTTTCGAGTTATTCAATCTCTTTCAACATTTTCCATATTTTTTCGGCTTTTTCAACCTTACTCAACTTTTACCGAGTTATTCAAACTCTTTCAACTTTTTCAACGTCTTTCAACTTTTTTCAACATTTTCCATATGTTTTCGAGTTTTTCAACCTTATTCAACTTTTTTCGAGATATTCAAACTCTTTCAACTATCCTCAACATTTTCCATATTTTTTCGAATTTTTCAACCGTATTCAACTTTTTCCGAGTTATTCAATCTCTTTCAATATTTTCCATATTTTTTCGATATTTTATCGACTTTTTCAACCTCTTTCAGTTTATTTCGACGTTTTCAAACTTATTCAACTTTATTCGAGTTTTTCAACATTTCCCATGTTTTTTGACTCTTTCAACCTTTAATTTGTTTCAAAATTTTACATATTTTCCGAATTTTCGAACATTTTTCAGCTTTCTTAACCTCTATTGCCGTTTTACTACATTTTTCATATTTTATCAAGGTCTTTCATCTTTTTAAATATTTTCCATATTTTTCGACATACATATGTAATTTAACCTCATTTCACTTTTTCAAAATATTGCATATTTTTTCGACTTTCTAAACCTCAAAACGAAGGGTCGGTCTCCTGGTACTGGCTATTATGATCGAAACTAAGTAAAAAAAATTATTATTTGTTTTCGTTTTTTTTCTTAACAAATTCCAACTTTGATGCCCTCTATCCAGAATTAATTATGTGGGTTACAAAAAGTTAGTCCTTCTATCTTATAGAGAATTTCATTATAAAAATTTTAAAAATAGTACCTCCACATGTTTATAGAAAAGTCATAACTACTTTTTATTGAGCATTTTTTAACATCAACGCAAAAATATTTTTTCTTATATATCATTCCATATTGTTACGCGCGGCATATAAAAGTGGATCAGTCACTATAATTCCCGGCTAGGGTCGCGGTATCCCTAAGCCGCCTTAATGCGCATGCATAGAAAAAAAGAACTTCAATTTTTTCTTGCCCAGGTCCCCCTCCTTCCGGTTACTATCCCTGAGCTCGAATCCACCCTGGCATCTCCCCATATATATTCTCCTAGCCCATACTCATCCTTTTAATTATTAAGTTTTAATAAAAAATTTTATTTTTGTTTAAAGTTAATTAAATTGTTTTTAATTTCAAGCTCTTCTTTTTTTGTTTCTTAAATTCTAATCTTATGAATTTCTATTTTTTTTTTTTAACATTTCAAAAAGATATCTAGCATTTTTTTAGTTAAACATTTTTTTTCCAAATAAAAGAAATGTTTAAATAGAATATCTAAAAGTAATAATAACAAAAAAATAAAATACTTATTTTCCCGGGGTACCCCGTTGCTCGTTGCTGCTGCTGACGTCGATGCTGGCGGCTGCACAGGATAACATGTTGTTTTTGTTTTATTTTGAATTATTCTTTGAGTTTTGGGTTTTTTTTATAAAAATTTCATTATATTTTTATTTGAAGGGCAAGCGACGGAGCACCAGAGCTTCCGCGAACACGTTTTTGCTAGCACGTTTTCTATTATCTTTTTTTTGTTATTTCCGTTTGATATTTTGCAAAGTTCTTGTATTTTTCATATAATTTACACCATTATTTCCTGATTTAAGTAGTTATAGGAGTTATTCTCCTCGATGTCAGGCAAAATTTGTTATTTTGTTTTTTTTTTTTTTTATTTTTGTGTTCTTACGCCACTCGCACGATATTTAATTGTTTAATGGTTCGATTGAACACCATTTTTATAATAGTTTTCATCTTGATTAATTCACTTTATTATGAACGCGAAGATTTTATATAAATCAACTTATTTTTTTTTTGCCGGTTTGAAGTTCTACTCATAAAACTTAACCGTACGCGCTACTTTTAACTCGAAATAATTCGACTCAACTTGCCGCAAAGACGTTTGAAATTTTTTTTAAAGATTGTCCTGCAGATTTATTTTCACCAAAATGTTTAAGACGACGGATGACGAACAACTTTCACGTATAAAATTTTCAGCAACTGCCACTAGCATTCTCAAGCGTTCGCAATTTATTCTTTCTTGGTCAAGTTCCACGCTTACCAACTGTCTCCAATACTTTTCGTTTCTTTCTTTCGTTGCCACGTCAGCATTCTCCGTCTCAACTTACTAATACATTCGTGCTTATGCTACCTAGCGACTAATTCTTATGTCAATGACAATAGCATACATAAAAAAAAGAGCAAGCAACATGAGCAGTACAAAAATAAAAAAAAATAGAAGTGGTCTGTTTCTACCGTTGCAACTGTCAAAAAAAAATTTTTCCTCGTTTGTTCCTTGCAACAGTATTGGAGAATGACAAAAAAAATTGACATTCGCGTGCTCTACTAATTTTCATGCACAACAGGGTGGAACAGTAAATTCGTTACAATATTCAATTTTAAGAGACCCATATTTTTTTATTTTGCTGAAGAGCCACATTTTTCGAAGTTATCGTCATTTGAACTTTGTATGTTAAAAGACATATGTGCATATTCATCAGATTGGGCCTTTTAGCTGGCCTCGTTTTTTTTTTTTTTTTTTGGAGTACATCTTCCAGCCATAGTTTTTCTTGAAGCTAAGGCTATCTTGAACTCATAATAAAGGTTGTTCAATTGAAATTTAGATAGCAATTTTTTTTATTTAACTTTGTATGTAACTTTCCATGTTTTTTTTTAACTTAAATGCAATTTTAACTATGTCTTCCTTTGAATTTTAATTGTTCCTCCTTGAATATTAATTAAAGATAGTCTTAACTTCAAGAAAAACCATGTTTGAAGAGTCTGCTCAAAAAAAAAAATAAAAAAAAAATCGAAGCCATGGTCGAGGTAAGATGACAATTTCGATTTTTTTTTTATTTTTTTTTTTTTGGAGCAGACTCTTCAAACATGGTTTTTCTCGAAGTTAAGACTATCTTTAATTAATATTCAAGGAGGAACAATTAAAATTCAAAGGGAGACATAGTTAAAATTGGATTTTAGTTAAAAACAACATGAAATGTTACACATAAAGTTAAATAAAAAAATAGCTATCTGAATTTCAATTGAACAACCTTTAATATGAGTTCAAAACAGCCTTAGCTTCAAAAAAAAACTATGGCTGAAAGATGTACTCAACAGTCTTTAGACTACAGCGTAAAAACCCAATAAATTGACAATTTTTAAAAAACACGAAAAGTTTCACATATTTCTTACTTTAAATGCAAATTAAAAAAATAAGTATCTAAATTTTAATTGAACAACCTTTAATATGAGTTCAAGACAGCCTTAGCTTAATTTAATTTTGGAGGCATAGCTTTGACTACAGACGGATAAACACACATAGTTAAATTTCCAAAATATGGATTTCATAAAATAATACATAAAGCAATGCCAAATTTAAACATTATGCGGCGTTCAGTAAAATAGTGAATCAAACTGAGCTTGATGTGAATCTTTGCTCTCTAAACATTAAAGTATTAGGTAGCAAGACAAACATTTTCTTAAGCTCAAAATGTCATCAACAGGTGGCGCCAGTCATCCAGTTAGCAAGTACTATTTGAAACTTTATCAAAATTTTTTAGAATTAAATGTTATGGTTTACTTCTAAAATTGAAAAAAAAACGAGTATTAAGGATCATTTCAACTCTTTGTTCCGAAACTTTAAATAAAACAATAAAACAAACAACTTAAGGTAACGCATTTTATTGAACAAGAAAATGTCAAATTTTTGCAAGAAATAAATAATGTTTGTAAACAAAGTTTTGCAAGAAATTAACAGTATTTTGCGATTCTATATACATGTAAAATTTTTTCTACTATTTTGCAATTTTTTTTAATCAAGTATAATTTCGTACGAAAAAATTTGATTGAGAAACATTTGTTGTAATGAGAATAGTATTTATTTATTTATTTAATAGAAATATCAAAGCAACATAGGCTATCGGTCAGGAGAATAGTATGTTTTAATAATTTCGTAGCTTATGACGAAAATATCACTAAATTCGAGTAAAACATTTTTCTCATACAAAAAGTGCAGAGTGCTTAAAGAAAGAAATACAAATTTTAACAAATTATTATGCAATAACAATGGCGATTCTTTATATCACTTTATAATGACACAATTATCATTCATTGATTGCTTTAGATTTTCCAAAGCATTTATTTTTGAAATTTCCACCTCTTTGATTAATGTCGAGAATCCTTTGTAGTGCATACTTAAATCAGCATTATTCAAATCTAGTAAGGTGTTAATTTTTTCAAGTTCTGCGGATAAGATGATAATTAATTAAAAATACATTTTTTCTTATAAATATGTTGCAAAAAAACTTTGTTTAAATAATTGAAAAGAAAACAGTAATTTAACTTTTAAGAATACGATTTAAAGCTATGTATTATGAAACATACATACATATGTGCAAATCCGCCGAAATTAGCCTTTTAGCTGGCCTCGTTTTTAACTTTTGTTTTTTTGGAGCACACTCTTCAGCCACGGTTTTTCTTGAAGCTTAGGCTGTCTTGAATTACTATTCAAGGTTGTTCAATTAAAATTCAGATATCTATTTTTTTATTTAACGTTATATGTAACTTTTCATGTTTTTTTTTAACTTAAATGCAATTTTCCTTTAAATTTTAATTGTTCCTCCTTGAATATTAATTCAAGATAGTCTTAACTTCAAGAAAAACCATGTTTGAAGAGTCTGCTCCAAAAAAAAATCGAAATCGTCATCTTAGCTCGACCACACAGCTTGAAGTTAAGACTATCTTTAATTAATATTCAAAAAGGAACAATTAAAATTCAAAGGGAGACATAGCTCAAATTGCATTTAAGTTAAAAAAAACATGAAAAGTTACATATAAAGTTAAATAAAAATAAATAGCTATCTGAATTTTAATTGAACAACCTTGAATATTAATTCAAGACAGCCTTAGCTTCAAGAAAAACCATGGTTGAAGAGTGTGCTCAAAAAAAAAAAAAAAAAAATTAAAAACAAGGCCAGCTAAAAGGCTAATTTCGACGGATTTGTACATATATGTGCATTAGACCGTACCACCTTACAGGCAAAAAAAAATAAAGTTCACCGTACACCATCAAATCTGAAGCATTTTTGCAAGATAGTTTAGAAAATTTTTTTTTTTTTTTTTTTACCGAAAATAGAGGTCGCGCATCTACATTTTTCTTCATATCATCGGCATTTATCAATATTTTTGTATCGAGTAGACCAATTTTTTTCTTTAAAGGTCACTGACTTTAATTTTTTTACCGAACGTAGCGGTTCTCTTATTAAATTTTTGGTCATATCTCCGGTATTTACAGTCCGATCTTAAAACATGATGTTTCGATGTTTTTGTCTCGAGGAGACCGATTTTTTTTTGCTCCAAAGGCCATTGACCTCAAGTATCTACCCACCAAATCTCAACTTCTACGACATGAATTAAAAAATCAAAATCAAATAAAGTGTCTTCGAGCCGTTGCTCAATGATAACGGAGATCCGCTAATAAGATCAGATGGCTATGACAAGATCTTAACAGCCCGCAAAGAAGCAATGGGATGCATTCATCAAATGTTCGGTCCACAGGTAAATCATTTCGAAAGTGGCTTAGACTTCAATATGATCAACTGGCTCAAATTCGAAGTGACTGAGCCGCCATGCTTGCAGTTTTTCACGCAAGACCAGCTGGAAGCATTACAATATTCAAAAGAAATAAACACATTACCATGACGAATAACTTTATTTCATAGCTTTCTTTACTAAACTTAATTATTTTCATAGCTTATCCATGCCATTCTCAAAACACCAAGCGTTTTGTTCAAGTAGTGCATGAATCTGCCATAACGGTCACTGATGAACAACGCATGGCCCATATTTTATCTAAGCTCGAGAGCCGACAGAAATATAGCCAACTTGAATCGCGTAGAAATATGATCGATTAAAATTTAATGCTACATGAAAAGACAACAGTAGAGCTTGGAGAAATGTGTATGTGAAAAGTAGCTTAGTAAATTAATTAAAGTTTTTTTTTTTTCAACTTACATAAGTTTTCCCACTATAAAAACTTTGTGTTTTATTTAAATAATAAGAAGTGCGAATTTAATTGTACCGTGTGGTGAAGTCCTTCAAGATGCTGGGCAAAGGCCTGAAGACACTTTATTTGATTTTAATCTTTTAATTCATGTTGTAGAAGTAGAGATCTGGTGGGTAGATACTTGAGATCAATGACCTTTGGACAAAAAAATGGTCTCCTCGAGACAAAAACATTGAAACATCATGTTTTAAGATCGGACTGTAAATACCGGAAATACATATGACGAAAAATTTAATAAGAGAACCGCTACGTTCGGTAAAAAAATTAAAAACATTTTTTAAAATAGCTTTAATGGAATAATCGAAATACTTCTGTTGGCAAAGTTTAATGATTTTTTGCAAGCTTTAATTATCTGATACTAAAAAGGTACATCAAGATGGCAGGAGCTGAGATCTGGTGGGTAAGTACTAGAATAGGGTCCTTGATGTCAGTGACCCTTAAAGCAAAAAATTAGTCTACTCGAGACAAAAACAGTGATGTATCATACTTTAAGATCGGACTGTAAATGCCGATGATATGAAGAAAAAAGTAAATGCGCGACCTCTATTTTCGGTAAAAAAATTTTTTTCGAAATTTTCTTGCAAAAATGCTTCAGTTTCGATGGTGTACGGTGAACTTTTTTTTGCGGTACGGCCTAATGTACATATCCATCAGATTGGGCCTTTCAGCTGGCCTCGTTTTTTTTTTTTGGAGTACATCTTCCAACCATAGTTTTTCTTGAAGCTAAGGCTATCTTGAACTCATAATAAAGGTTGTTCAATTGAAATTCAGATAGTAATTTTTTTAATTTGCATTTAAAGTAAGAAATATGTGAAATTTTTCATGTTTATTAAAAATTGTCAATTTATTGGGTTTTTACGCTGTAGTCTAAAGACTGTTGAGTACATCTTTCAGCCATAGTTTTTTTTGAAGCTAAGGCTGTCTTGAACTCATATTAAAGGTTGTTCAATTGAAATTCAGATACCTATTTTTTTAATTTGCATTTAAAGTAAGAAATGTGTGAAACTTTTCATGTTTATTAAAAATTGTCAATTTATTGGGTTTTTACGCTGTAGTCTAAAGACTGTTGAGTACATCTTTCAGATATAGTTTTTTTTTTGAAGCTAAGACTGTCTTGTTGTTCAATTGAAATTCAGATAGCTATTTTTTTTATTTAACTTTATATGTAACATTTCATGTTGTTTTTAACTAAAATCCAATTTTGACTATGTCTCCCTTTGAATTTTAATTGTTCCTCCTTGAATATTAATTAAAGATAGTCTTAACTTCAAGAAAAACCATGTTTGAAGAGTCTCCTCAAAAAAAAAAAAAAATCGAAGCCATGGTCGAGGTAAGATGACAATTTCGATTTTTTTTTTATTTTTTTTTTTTTGGAGCATACTCTTCAAACATGGTTTTTCTCGAAGTTTAGACTATCTTTAATTAATATTCAAGGAGGAACAATTAAAATTCAAAGGGAGACGTAGTCAAAATTGGATTTTAGTTAAAAACAACATGAAATGCTACATATAAAGTTAAATAAAAAAATAGCTATCTGAATTTCAATTGAACAACAAGACAGTCTTAGCTTCAAAAAAAAAACTATATCTGAAAGATGTACTCAACAGTCTTTAGACTACAGCGTAAAAACCCAATAAATTGACAATTTTTAAAAAACACGAAAAGTTTCACATATTTCTTACTTTAAATGCAAATTAAAAAAATAGGTATCTAAATTTTAATTGAACAACCTTTAATATGAGTTCAAGACAGCCTTAGCTTCAAAAAAAAACTATGGCTGAAAGATGTACTCAACAGTCTTTAGACTACAGCGTAAAAACCCAATAAATTGACAATTTTTAAAAAACACGAAAAGTTTCACATATTTCTTACTTTAAATGCAAATTAAAAAAATAGCTATCTGAATTTTAATTGAACAACCTTTATTATGAGTTCAAGATAGCATTAGCTTCAAGAAAAACTATGGCTGGAAGATGTACTCCAAAAAAAAAAAAAAACGAGGCCAGCTAAAAGGCCCAATCTGATGGATATGCACATATACATTTTTACTCACCATCAATTTCAGCTTCAATGTTGTTCCATTACATGAAGCTGTTGAACTTTACTGTGATCTAACAAACGATTCTGACACTTTCAATTGCTGTCTCAGGCTGTGCTATATTTGGTACAAGAGACAACGGTGGAGCATTTGGAGCTGCAGATTGATCTGGTGTACTAAGAACTTCAAGCTTGATTCTCTTTGCAGGTGAGCTAGCAGCTGAGCCCGACTGTGAATCCATGAAATCGATGGCATTATCGTCAGGAGGAGATTTCGTTTGTTGTGAATCAGCGTTAGATTCTATTTTAATTTGATTCTGGTAGCTGTAACTGGTCACGTTGTTCACTTTTGATTTCTGTTTTTTGTTCTTCGTCCCTTTTCTCAGCCTATACAAATACATCGTCGGATGGCCTTTATTGTTGTCGCGCAACATAAATCATTCGCCGTTTTCTTTAATATACTGTGGTGCTGCTATTCGTTTGGAATAATGAAAATCCTGAATCTAAGGAAACTTTAGGAAAAATTATAAAAACAAAATACATTAAATAAGTGGACGAACCTTTCTCTTTGCTCGTTCCTGTCAGGAAGCCTGAACAGTCTCATCACTCCTTCGTCATTCCATGACGCATTTGCACGGCATCTTGATTCAACTGTAAAGAAAAGACAAGTTATATCAATAGTTTTAAGAAAAACTGATATTTCTGAAAAATTGAAATTGAATTGAAGAAATTATCTTATACAAATCCTGCTGCTGTTCAATTCAAGGAATAATGATGTTTTGGACAAATATTGCTGGTGAAGTGCAAAGTCGAGTTTGACAGCTCAGTAATGCTATATGTTGTAATTTTTGTAAAAAAAAAAATAAATAATAATTGATTATAGCTTATAAAAACGACAAGAGTAACGTTTGATATTTTATTTATTAATTTTATTTAATGATATGTTAGATTTTGCCTAAAAAGCATTAAATTTTTGATAAATTCCAAAAAAAATAAAATATATTAGATATATGGGACGTTCCATGTCAACCGGGACATTGGTCTGCCAAAAATTGAGCGCAGCGGAAAAACGTTTTTAAGGTGTCAAAATGTTCGTATGCTCAAGAGCTTTTATATGAGAACGGGTGTTTTCGATTTTTTTTGTTAAGGAAATGGCGACCATAAAGCGGCGCCTACATATAGATATGGGCAATTCTCTAGAACCTTTTACTTACGATATTTCAATTAATAAAAATTCAAGTCGGTGGCACAGCCACATATTCATGATTTTTATGTTTATTTTGGCTCAATAATACATATTTTCATATTGAACATTGAAATTTTCAATGCTCCCGATTCCATAGAAATTCATTCTCAGCTTTTTCAAATTCTTATACTTTTGACAAACTTAGGCTTTTGACATTCACTTAATTCAATTAATTATTCTGGTTGTAATAACATTAGATATGAATTTAATGTCAAACATGATAAATTAAGTGATAGTAGTAATCCATCACTATATTTTGAGTCAGATAAACGCAATACTATTGAGTTATTACTACTTATAGTTTTGACATTCAAATGTAACATCTATACATGGCTGCACGTCCAGCTCAAAATCGGGGCGAATTTCACATATTTCTACAAAAAAATGTAATGCACATACTGGTTAATGTTTGAACAATCTGTGCGCGGGCCAATACTTACAAAAAGTTATTACTATTTGAATTAATAGTCATCTTAGTCATTTGACATCAAAACTTGATGACAACTTTCAGATTTTTTTATGACAAATATTGAACACACACACTTATATAAACAAAACCACCTCTTTCGGGGTAACTTAAAGTACAGTAATTGATTTTTTCTGCTTTCGTTCAAACTTGCCCTTCATGAGATACTGGGTGTCTTTTTTAGAGGTTTGTTTTTCGAATAGAGATAAAACTGGCATTTTATGGTCAAATCTGGCAACTCTAATGTCATTTATGTTCAGTTTAGTTTGCCATTTCATCATGAACAGGTTGACAAAAGAACAACGCTTGCAAATCGTGCAAATTTATTTCGAAAATAATGGTTCAGTTCGCGAAGTTTACCGCAAGCACCGTCCATTTTATGGTCGACATAATCGTCCATCAGAGCAATTAATTCGGTTAACCATGGGTCGTTTTCGCACTACGTTTACTCTATGTGATAATACGCAAGAATTAAAGCCGCGAGACCATGCAATGCGTCGTGATTTTGGTGTATGGGCCGAAAATGAGATTGATCCCGATGCTGATTTTCATCGCAAAATTTTGTTCAGTGATGAGGCTCATTTTTGGTTGAATGGCTACGTCAACAAGCAAAATTGCCGCATTTGGAGTGAAGAGAATCCACATGAGACCCTTGAGACGCCATTACATCCACAAAAACTGACTGTTTGGTGTGCTCTATGGGCTGGTGGAGTCATTGGGCCATACTTCTTCCGAAATAATGCTGTAGAGTCAGTTACCGTTAATGGAGACCGGTATAGAGCCATGATAACCGACTATTTTGTTCCCGAATTGGATGGCATGAATGTGGATGAGTTGTGGTTCCAACAAGACGGCGCTACATGCCACACAGTGCACGTCACAATCAATTTATTGAAGGAAACATTCGATGAGCGCATAATTTCGCGGAATGGACCTGTCAATTGGCCACCAAGATCGTGTGATTTGACACCATTGGATTATTTTCTTTGGGGATATGTGAAGTCGCTCGTCTACGCCAACAAACCAGAAACGTTAGGGGACTTGGAAGCCAACATTCGTGGCGTTATTGCCGACATACGGCCCCATATGCTCGAAAAAGTGGTTCAAAATTGGACCTGTAGAATTGGCCAATAAAGCCAAATTGATGAACATTAAAACGATTTTCTTGTGTTTTATTTCAATTCAAAGCTCTATACCTCTAAAAAAAACACCCTGTATAAACGGTTTTTATATTGAAAAGTGCTAAGCGACAAGTAGAAAAATGGCAAGTGTCTGAACAATCTTTGAATTTTTTTTTCAAAACAATGTTAGAAAATGGGTTTTAATGACATATTTATACAAATATGACAAATTAATAATTGCTTAATAGTATCAATAGCTGAAAATATTATAATTGGTACGGATTATAATCTAATTTGATGAAAGTATGTAAGCGACATACAAGTTAAAAGTTTCTGAGAAATGCCCATATATCATTATATAAATAGGCAATCTCTAAACGGTTGCACCACTTTTTCTCAGCCATAGCACAACGTAATCGCTCAATTTTTTTTTTGTTGGAAAGGTTGTGAGGAGAAGGGGGGACATGTATACTTTGTTTTTCAATAGTAGTCGGTGCCACGCCCCTAAAAAGGAAAAACGTTTCCTTGGCTAAACTAATGGACCGATTTTGATCAAATTTTGTTTGAAGATAGATTGAATCCTAAAAAAGATTATTAGAAACTCTGATTTCTAAAAAAGGGCGTGACATCGCCTCAAAAGTGAAAAAACGCTATCAAGGCTGTGCCACTGCACCGATTTCGATGAAATTCGGTATTTGGATAGATTTGGATCTTAAGAAAAAATAAGTTTTTTTAGTGGGCGGTGCCACGCCTCTTACAGGAAAATACGTCGTTACTACTAAACTAATGGACCGATTTTGATGAAATTTTGTTTGAAGATAGATTGAATCCTAAGATTGATTATTAGAAACTGTGATTTCTAAAAAGCGGCGTGGCATTGCCTCAAATGTGAAAAAACGCTATCACGGCTGTGCCACTGCACCGATTTTGGTGAAAATTGGTATGTAGATAGATTGGATCTTAAGTAAAAATACATTTTTTTTGGTGGGCGGTGCCACGCCTCTTACAGGAGGCATGGCATCGCGCCCAATGGGGAAAAATTGTATCACGGCTGTGCCACTACACCGATTTTGATTAAGTTTGGTATGTAAATAGATTGAATCTTGAGTAAAAACATTTTTTTTTGTGGGCGGTGCCACGCCTCTTACAGGAAAATACGTTATTACTACTAAGCTAGCAGACCGATTTTGATAAAATTTTGTTAGAATATAGACTGAACCCTAAAAACGATTTCTAAAGGCTCAAATTTTTTTTAGGAGGAGTGGCAGCACCTCTAACAGGAAAAAGAGTTTTCTCTACTAAGCTAATGTGCCCATTTGGATGGAATTTCGTACAGGGATAGTTTGAACCCTGAGGCAAGCTATTTGCTATTTAAAGTGTACGGTACCAACCCCCAGTAGGAAAATATGTTTTCACAGCTAAGCTAATGAACCGATTTTGATGAATTTGGTATGAAGATAGATTGCGCCCTAAGTAAGAGAAAGAGATAGTGGTAGGGATGTAGCAACATGGTACTATGATCTAAATTTTTGGAGCGATGACAAAAAATTACTCTTTCCAGTTCAGTTTTTGAATACTGTAATGGCAAGTCCATAAATTACGTGAGTCAAAATAGGGGGGGTGGGGAGAGGGTCCGGAAAAATCCGACTAAGTCTCACAAAGAGGGAGGGGGGTCAATAAAAATCTCACGTAAACTTTTTGATACAGAGACTAAGCATCATTATAGCAGATTACATTTAAAAATTACAAGTCAAGTCTCATGGATGGGAGGGGGGGGGGGGGGTCCCGTCAGAACTCACCAAATCTCATCAAGGGGTGGAGAGTGGGGGTCCGAATTTTCAAAAATGCACCTGACGTAATTAATGGACAGCCCGTAATCGAATCTTAGAGTTGAGACATGCAACAGCTTCTTACTCTTTGTTTGTGAGAGAGTGAGGATTATCTATATATCCATCCTTTTTAACTGCCATAACACAACATAATCGCTTTGTTTTTTTTTTTTGTTGTAATAGTTATGAAGAGGACCAGTGTAGAATGTGAATTTTTTTTAATAGTAGGCGGAGCCACGCCTTCATCAGGAAAATACGTTTCCACGGTGAAACAAGTTGACTGATGTTGGTGAAATTTGATTTGGTGATAGATTGGAACCTTAAAAAGGGTATTAAAATCTTCAAGTTTATTAAGGAGGCGTGGCATCGTAACTAATGGGAAAGAGCGGTATAACGGCAGTGCCACTACACCGATTTTGATGAAATTTGGTATGAAGATAGATTGACTCGTGAGTAAAGATATTTGTTTTGAGTGAACTGTACCACGTCCCTAACAGGTAAAATTATTTTACTACTAAGCTAATGGACCGATTTTGATGAGATTCAGAAATAGATTGAACCATGAGGAAACGCATTTGTTTTAAAATGGAGGGTGCCGCCCTTTCAATAGGAAAATATGTTTAAGCAACTTAACTAATGGACCGATTTTGATGAAATTCAGTATGGAGATAGATTAAAGATTTTTTTCACGCTCTTAACAGGAAAATATGTTTGCTTAGCTAAACTAATTGAATGATTTTGATGAAATTAGGTATGTATATTGAACTCTAAGAAGGTATAGATATAGGGATAGGGCCACATTTGAGAATGATTTTTATTTTTAAAAGCGATGACAAAAAAAGCTCTCAGTTTTTTAATACCAAAAGCATTTTTAATGGTTGAATTTCAACCGCTGGGCGAACTCTAGTATGTATAAATAGGCAGTTGGTAAACAGCCATAATCATAATCATTTAATTTTTGATTGAGTAAATGCTGTCGCATAAGCTTATTTTGAGCTACGATAGTTTTCGCGGCGAGAATTTGAATTACGATACTCTTCGAGGCAAGCATTGAACTGCAATACTCTTCGTAGTGGAACTGAACTGCGATAGTTTTCGCTAATAATTTGAGCTACGATAGTATTCGTAGGGACCAGGTGTAAGGTGTAAAAAAAATTAGGCGCTTCTAAAATGTCAAGGCTAAATTGGTGTGCGCTTTGTAAAAAAATGACTGAAAAGTAAAGGGTAAAGGGATATTAAATTTTTGGCATTATTTCCTTAGAAATAGTTTCCAAATAATGTATGTACCTTTTGCAGAAGATTTTTTATATTTTAACACTCAAGGGGATGTTTTTTTTTTGCGGAACTATGAATTTTGTAAAATGAGAAGAAAAAGTTCCAATTTGTATGAAAAGAAAAAAAAATTGTTTAAATTAATGTAATGTACATATGTATGTACGTACGAGTAACAAGCGTTTTAAAAAAGGTGTTATCGTAATTATTGGTTTATTCTGTCTTAGCCAGGCCTTGAAACATTTCATTTAAAATTATTTATTGTATTTCAGTTTCTGACTGAATGTCAATCGTGCAAGTCGTGCTTGATGGACATTCTAAAGCTTTTTTCAGCAATAATAAAACAAAAAAAAAATCGCAATTTCTAAGAGAACGAGAGCGAGAAGCGAGAGCTTCCTCAGGAAGCAATAACTTAATTGGTAGTACCAGAAAAAACTACTGGAGGCCTCTCCAATTGTTGTCTGACGAAGAGTATTCTAATGACATGAGTGATCCAACATTGAAAAAAAAAGAAAATAACTTATATTCCACCTATAAAGGTTTTAAATCAAGACAGCTTATTCATAAATTATGTGATAGTGATAAAATAGCCGCGTTTTATTCGCCAAGTCGCTATCTATGTGCGAATAAAACGACAAGTTGCCTGAGAGTTGACTGGGTAGCACTGGTAGCACAAAAGTTTGACATTTCTGGCCAAAAAGCTGATATCTGACGTTAATTTGTGTTATATGTTTTTGCTGTCTAAAAAAAATTGAATTGAATTAAAAATAAAAATAAAAGAAAAACAAAATGAGTGACGCATGACGAGATTTGGTAAATTCCTGGGCTATCATGTCTTCCAGTACATGCAAATATGCATATCGCTTTTTTCTTACATGTATTAATTCGTCCTTGCGCGCCAAATAGCCAAATAGTTTTGTTTTTGTTTATGTCTTTTTGCCTCCAAACATTTCAAAAATATTCAATTCAATTCAAAAATATGTTTTTTTTCGTAAATGTCAAAATATTTTAATTTCAAACTTCATAATTGACAGAAAACAAAATCACAATAGACAAAATACAAATCGGCTGGGCAGCACTGACATTTAAGAAACTTGCTTGTATACTTAGCAACTATAATTTTAGTTGCTAAGTCTACGATTTTGTTTTTGTTTTCCCATACATTTATAGTTGCTAGCTTAAGATAGCTAACAGCAGATGGCGAATAAAACGCAGCTAATAACAAATCATTGTGTGAAGAAACTTAAAGTGCGCTTAAAGTGTCAAATTGCCAATGTTTTACTCACGAAGAAAAAAGTGATCGACCCTTTAAGGTTGTTTTATACGGTCTTGAGAATATACAGTAGCGAGCATAAAAAATGCAACTGCGATCACTGAGTCAGAAAATTTGCGACAACTTAAAAAAATTGTGTCGGAGCTTTATAATTTTATATTTACATTTAAATGGTCCCTCACGTTATTGACGCAAATTTTTGTTGAGTTATCTGCATCCAGTATTCGGTAATGCATAAAATAACCAGACAACCTCAAAAATTAAGCGAGGAAAAAAAATGCAACTCTTCAAAATTCAATTTATTTCATTAGTTTCCGTATTCTTACAGGAGAATACTTTTATCTTAAGTTAATATTTAGAGGCATAACCACTATTGGCGATGTCTGCAAGCAATATGGAGGGCATAAAATCCACTAAGGACACAAAAGTCTCCATGGATGTCTTATTCCACTCTTCCTGGAGTCCATTACGGGAGAAAGAAACTAAGGACAATGTAGAGTTAAACATCAATTGTCATCATTCATTCTTTCATATCTTAAGCAATTATGGATCAGCTGCCATTTTTACCGTGGGTAGTTGGTATATAGGTACATAACGTTGTCTTGGGAGATTCCGCACGTAATTTATTCCATCAGAGCCGAACAAATTAAACTTACTTTGTTCGCTTTATAACACCTTGACCCATTGCTCGCTTGTCCACTGCAGATACCACTTTGGAAAAGTAGGTTGCTTTTTTTATTGACTTTACTTATATGCCGTATTATAGGTGTCTGTCTGGCTAACAAATTTCCTTGTTTAACCGTCGCCGAACTGTATGAACTCTAATGGGAATGCCAATTTTTTCGATCACGTAGTGAGCAACATCTTTGGAAGAAATCCTGCAGGAAGAGTGGAATAAGACATCCATGGAGACTTTTGTGTCCTTAGTGGATTCTTTGCTCTCCAGATCGCGCGAATACATCGCCAATTGAGGTTATGCCTCTAAGTATTTACTTAAGATAAAAATATTCTCCTGTAAGAATGCGGGAACTATTGAAATGAATTGAATTTTGAAGAGTTGCATTTTTTTTGCACGCTTAATTTTTGAGGTTGTCTTGTTACTTTATGCATTACTGAATACTGGATGCAGATAATTCAACAAATATTTGCATCAATAACGTGAGGGACCATTTGCATGTAGATATAAAAGTATAAGACTCTAACACATTTTTTTTTAAGATATCGCAAATTTTCTGACTCAGTGCTCGCAGTTGCATTTTTTATGCCAGGAAGAAGTCAAAAATAAACTAGTTTCTCTTAAATTTAGCTGCAGAGAAGTTAAAAAAAAAGTACAAAAAAATGTGAAAACTATGTTAATACCCTCTACTTAAAAGAGTTACGTCTAAGAAAAGCTTTAGGGCTTGACGAAATTAAAAATTTCATGCTAAAAAATCTTTCCAGAGTTGCTATAACTTATCTCACCTTCTCATAAACTCTTGTCTGAAATTGTAATATTTTCCGGATCCCTGGAAAGTAGCAAAAGTTATTGTAACTCATAAATCTGGAAAAGTTCTCAACTGGGCTGATAGCTACCGACCTCAGTCTTCTAAGCAGCTTGGGTAAAATTCTTGAAAAAATTTTTAAATTGAAGCTCTGGTCATTTATTGAGCGCAATGCTATTGTCTCTAATGAACAGTTCGTTTCCCGCAGTTTTCACAGTACAGTTCATCAAATTAAAAGGATTCAAAATATAATTAAATTAAATTTCAGGAAAAGGAAGTCTACTGGCTTGGTTTTGCTTGATGTTGAAAAGGCTTTTGATTATGTTTGACATAATGGCCTTATCTACAAAATGATTGATTTATGTTTTCCTTTCCATATCACCAAAATAATTCAAAGTTTTCTGACAAATAGCTACTTTTGTATATGAGACGTCATTTTACAATCCGAACAGTTTCTGACCGCCACACCTTTAAATCGCTCGAAATTTTTTTTACGTATTCTTTGTGTTATATTAGAGAACACGTGTGGCAGGAATTAATTCGTTATCGAAGATATCGAGAGATACCGAGCTGTGAAGTTCGAAGGTTTTGCGTTTTATGATGTTTTATAGTCATGTTAAAATTGTCATATCTCCGGTAAATTTTAACGGGAAAATTATTTTTTTATATCATTTTACTTATGGCATTAGATGATAAATTTAAATTTTTTATGACAAATCAATGGCTTAAAGTTAATAAGATTATGGTTAGTTAATATGATTATGGCCACTCGGTACGAAATTTAAAAAAATACCACTAGATTCCTCGTTAAATTTCCAGGCCAGCCGGTGCGACGTGCAACATTAAAACACGCCTGCTTCGTCCAATTCGTGGAACAGTCCTGAAATGACAGAATGCTGTGGTGGTATTCATCGTTGGTGGGGAGCTGGTAACTTCCACTTCTATTCTATTTCTAGTTCTATATTGTCCCCTTGAATGCAAACAAAAAATAATAATTACTCACAATTTGTATAATTTTGTTTTTATTTATTCCATTATTTCTACTATTGTAACTTTTCAAAAAGTGAAAATGGTTTAACATGTAATGTTTTTAATGTTACAGAAATAGCACAGTGAAAACTTAACGTGCCCTTAATTGTTTTTGCCAATTGAAAACGTGTCGCTAATTTTTTTTTACCTGGTCATACTGCTCATTCGTAAAATATTGACAATGAATATTGGGTAGTGCTTCTGCAGTCCAGACGAATAGTTCCTTGGGTGTTTGAATGGTTGGTCTATTCGTTGTAAGCTTGCTCGGGCCGCGAGCGTTTTCAAGGTTCCAGCTTACCCATCACACGGTCCTTTTCCAAGTGATGTGGGGAAAAAATGCCATTCTGCAGCGATTTTAAAGTCCTGCATGTGATGAGTAAGGTTGATGAAGTTTTTTCGGTTTTTGTATTGAGTACTTGCTCCATCCGACAAGTATATAATTTTTGCAACTTTGTACAGGTTTTTTTTTTTTATAAATTTGACAATATATGACTGAAAAAGATGTACCGCAACGGTATCATGAATCAGACACTCAAATATTGACACAAGGCTTTTAATTTGTAAAATATTTTCTTCATCTTTGAAATAAATAGTTTGTTTTCAAATTTTCTTTAATAGAATTTAAAAATTCATTTTGTTTTTTAACAATGTAGGAATGACGCAATAATTTCATTAGAGCTTCTGATAAAAAATGTAAAAATTCATCTACCGGTGTTATTATAGTTTGTAATGTTGTTCGATCAACATGTGTCCATTGCTTATAAGTGTTCAATGAAATTTTCTTCAAAAATATTTCCTAATTTTTGTAGTAAGTAATATGTACCAGGACATGTTGAGAAAATTCCCATGTAGCAATTTGTGGATAGTAGGTTACATATCATCATATTTAAGCAATCAGTACGAAGAGGTTGAGGATAATCAGCGGTAAGCCTTTTGATATCTGCACCATCAATCAATAATTTCACATTTTCATGTAAGGCACAAACTCAAACCGAATGCGTGCCACTGACTCCTGCTAGAACGCATTGTTTTGGGCGTAAAGCTGCAAACTTGGAAAACTGCACTTTACTTCAGAATTGCTGTTCTTAAATGCACGGTGTAACTTTTTTAAATTATTTAAGACTAATCTTTTTTGAATGTGATTTCTTTTTCCATCAATTTTCACCGATACGTAATCCTTTTGTCCTGACATTATTCGACTGAATTCGTCCAATTGATAAAAGGCTATTATCTCATTTACTAAGTTTTCATCTAATGTAGGATGAAGTTTTTGGATTTGGTCCTTCTAAAACACCTTTGTTTATTGCAATTGTCTTTGCTACAGCTATCATATGTCTTGTGGCGGTTGGAAAATGTGTTATAAGTTGACTATAAGACCATTCATGGACGATAGTTTAATTTGTATCTGCTTTGTTCGATCTGTCGTTGAACTAAATTTTTCCTGTATAACTTTCAAAACACACGTTTCTTGGACATCATTATGTGAAGCTTCCGTAGTTGTGTGAAAAATTTTGTCCTTTATCTCATTTGAAAAACTGTCTATTTTTTCTGCACAGTATTTCTTTTGGTGAACTTTTCTAATTTTGATAGTAGATGATCCGACAAAGCTTATTCCTTTATTCACATTGGAAATTACTTCTGAAAGCGGTACACCAAACAATTTAGAATTTCCTTTATTTGATTCACCTGCCTGTTTAATAACCAGAGCTTGAAATAAACTTTTATAAAAGTTTTTTTTTAGGTAAAAGTAAACTTTAAACTTTTATTTTTGTGAAATAAAAGTAAAAGTTTCCTTAAAACTTTTATGTCCGAAAATAAAAGTAAAAGTTTTTTTTAACTTTTATTTAAAAAAGTCAAAAAAAACTTTTTAAAAAAACTTTTATTAATAAAAGTTTTTTTAAAAGTTTTTTTTGACTTTTATTAATAAAATTTTTTTTAAAAGTTTTTTTTAACTTATATTTTTAACAGTCACATGCAAAGAGTTTTTTTTGACTTTTATTTTTCAAAAGGCGAAAATAAAAGTTTTTTTTGCATGAAAGAACGAGGAAAATCCAAAAATAATATCTTGGATCACTAAGCAAAAAATTTCAAAGGAGAAAACTTAGGATTATTGATAATAAAGTCCAAAGGAAAATACTTAAGATGTTTCTGAAAAGAAAGAAATTTATGATAATTATGCACTTATAATTTTTAGAAAAATTGTGCTTAACGCATCAATGGGAAAAGGCCGAAAAAGGATTTTGGGAGTACAGGGGAGGTTCCTGGCCCTCCAAAGAGGTGTTTTGGACCCATATTTCGAAAAAAATTTTATTGGACGAATCGATGGGAAAAGGCCGAAAATGAATTTTGGAAGTGACAAGTGAGGTCCCCGACCCTCCTAAATGGGATTTTTGGACCCATTTTTCGAAAAAAATTTTATTGGACGAATCGATGGGAAAAGGCCGAAAATGGATTTTGGAAGTGAAAAGTGAGGTCCCCGACCCTCCTAAATGAGATTTTGGACCCATTTTTCGAAAAAAACTTTATTGCACGAATCGATTGGAAAAGGCCGAAAATGAATTTTGGAAGTGACAAGTGAGGTACCCAACCTTCCTAAATGGGATTTTTGGATCCATTTTCGAAAAAAATTTTATTGCACGAATCGATGGGAAAAGGCCGAAAATGGATTTTGGAAGTGACAAGTGAGGTCCCCGACCCTCCTAAATATGATTTTGGACCCATTTTTCGAAAAAAACTTTATTGCACGAATCGATGGGAAAAGGCCGAAAATGGATTTTGGAAGTGACAAGTGAGGTCCGCGACCTCACTCTTATATTCATCAATATAACAAACCAATGTACATATAAATATAAAGTAAACTAAATAGAGTAAACATTAAAGGTTAAAATTATAATGATAAATACTACATATAAGTTCAAAATTCAAAGTTTTATTTATAATAATAATTTACTAAAGCATATTCCTATATTACTATTAATAATAACATCAGTAAGTGCATTTAAGTTTATGTAAAAAATATTAAAAAGCCATTCCTTAATCTTTCTAAGAAAAACACGTTTATTTCTGAGACATCGTATACCATTAGGAAGTCGGTTAAATAACCCTGGAGCAACAGAGCTATAGAAATTGAAGAAGTGCTGTAAGTTGTGCGAAGGGACTATAGTTAAACCTAGAGAATTAATTCTTAGATTATAATTTTCCTGATGTCTATTAAATAAGCAACCAGCCTTAATAAAAAAAAATTTCGAAACTTTAAAGCAGGGATGGCCAGAAGAGTGGAGTTTGGGAGCAGGAAATCGCTAATCACCTGATTAAGTGAGCGAATGCGTAGTTTGCAAAATCTAATTCCAAGAATTGAAAAAAGCCAAGAAAAACGAAATGCGAGGGGAGCGATCGCAACAACAGTTATGTACATTTCATTTTTTATACTCAAGCATGAAGTCAAATGTGTTGTGAAATTTTTTGTGGCGAGCGTCGAGCCGTATTTTTCGGTATTGTTGTTAGTGTTTTTTTTATTTTGAAAAAATTGAAAATTACAAAAACAAAAACGCAATTGAACTGATGATGAACAACTGAATAGGGACAACTAAAACTGACAAAAAAACACAAGTAACAGTAAATGTAACAATATTTATTTTTTATTGTTGTTTGCCTGTATTTAATTTTTTTACCTTTTGTTGAATCTTCAAATGACATTTTCATCAAATTTATATGAGAGCAGATCATATTTGGGAATGAGCAGGAATAATTAAATTTTGTTCGACCTGGCCATCCCTGCTTTAAAGCAATACAAATGCTTTAAGGGCAGAATATTTAATTCCTTAAATAGCGGAATGTTATTTTCACGACGCCTTTTTTTACGTATGATCCTGATCACATGTTTCTGGGAAGTTAACAATGATGTAAGTTTACTTATATGAATGAAGCCCCAACATACTTATGAATGACGTCCGTATTGTAATTTCGAATGAAAAAGACCAAAGTAATCACACTTTAATAATTTTTGAGAACATTTAGAACTTGAGCAGTATATTTGTCCAGTAGCTGCTATTAAATACTTTTTCAATGAGCAAGTATGCTGCAACCAAATCATTTTACTATTCAGTAAAAGACCGAGGTACTTAAAAGTTTTAACGCTGTCAATAACAAAACAATGGGGTAAACAGAACTCTGTATCTTTATAAGCAGCATGCTTTGACGAAGCACAAACTTGCTTACTCACACAGAATCTTGTACAACTGGAGCAATGAAAAATAAAATCTGGTTGTTGAATTGGTTTACCCGCTACATTAAAAAACATTAGTTTAGTTTTACCACTCAAGACTAATTTGACGAAGCAAACCAGTGCCTTAATACTTCAAGATCAGAATTAATTTCAGGGACAGCTTCAAATGTATTAACAGAAGAAAATGTGCATGCCATATAATCAGAAAATGTAATATTTTTACTGATGACATTTTGAGGCAACAGAGAATTTATATATGTACTAGCTGTCCCGGCAGACGTTGTTCTGCCCTTTTCGATGTGTGGGGCGATGTTGTATGATCGCATGTGATGAAATGTAAAAGCGAAACAGCCCATTTTCCCAGTGAAACTAACTTTTGTCCCTATTCTTTTACAAATATATAGCAGGCCTGGCAGACGTTGTTATGTGGGGTGATAATTTTTTCCTTTGAAACTTACTTTTGCCCGTACCTTTTATATACATGTTTTATGTTTGAAGGGCGTGTCATCGCCCGTTTTTTAAATCAAACTTAGTAAAAACCTTCCATAGGCCACAATTATGAAATCTTCATGAAAATTCTATTTAAAAAGTTATTTTGTATAAGGGCCACCCAAAGTATGCACCCTAAATAAATGAGAATCGAATAAGCGGTCGAGAAAATAATTAATAATGTTTTTGTATTAGGGCCAACCTAAATATACACCCTTAATTAAAGCCTTATAGCCTGCTTATGCCTCTTAATATAAAAGGCACTGCTGTAAATTCCATGTGGTGTAAATTCGGTGTGAGTCCATTTACCGGACTTAGTGAAAATTCTATTTCAAAAATATTTTTGTTTGTGGGCCACCCTAAATATGCACCCTTAATGAAAGTCTTATATTCTATGACAACCGCGTGATTGATACTAACATACTGTAAAATTTTCATCAAAACCGGCCGGATAATTTCCGCGTCCATAAAAAACAAATAGACAGACGGACAGACAAAAACTAAATTTTATAAAAACAACAAATTGCAGTTTAACTGTAAAAAGCAATTAACATCGTACTCTCTCATCAAAAGTAAAAAAAAAATCAAGGAGAGTTGTTCTTTGAACTTCGAACAAAGAAGTAGATAGGAAAGAACTAGACTCCGAGCTTTTTGCCTGTATTAAATTTTGGCGAGAAGAATGAAAGCTGGAACCAATGAGAATTACGAAGCAAAATCCAATTGGATTTATTTCTGATTTTGTTCGGCTTTTGCAACGAACCGAACGAATTCACAATGTTAAATTCAGACCATTTTGTATTTTTTAATTTATTTATTTTCTTAAATTCATAAAAAAGTTATTTGAATATTAGAAAATGAAAATAAATAAATTGATATTCAAAAATAAGGAAAACTTGTTGAGAAAATTATTCAATTATTCAACTGTCAAAAAATTGTTCAACTCAATTTCTTTTGTTTACGTTTTGCATTGGATTTTGACAACTATGAAACCACATTTTGCTGTCAAATTTTAATACAATAATTTAATACAACCTTCATTTTTATTTCCATGATAATGTTGAAAAATATAGAAATTATAGAAATATTTTGAGTTTTGTAAAATAATTTCAATTCAATACGTAAGATAAATGAAATTTTGTTTGAAGCAGGCGCTCAGCAAATAAAACAACATGAATATCATTTTAATTTTTCAGTTTGATCCGAAAAATGAACGTACTTGATCAAGGGATCAAGGGTGCTAAGCCCCTTACATGAATATTTTTGGATTCGGAAAGGTTTAAGCCCAAATTAAGATAACACTTCGATAGTAGTAGTGTATTTTGACACATTGACTTAGTTTCCGTGTAAATTTTAAAGAAATCTCCATTTTTTATCTTTGAAAATATGATTTTCGTGTTTTTTTAAATGCAGAATCAGTTCTAGTGACTAAGCTATTCTTATTGAACTTATTTATTATTAACTTGTTTCAACTAATGATTCGTTTCAAGTAAAACAAGAAAATTGAAAAATATAACTTCATAATTTCTATATATTTATAGCCCCCAAAGGAAAAATCCTAGTTGCGAAAAATAGCATAATTTCAGCACACATACAAGCAAACAACATGAATATAATTTTTGTTGTTTTCCACTCAATTTTTCTGCCGAAAAAATACCAACAAAATTGAAACTAACGGCATCGGTTGTAAACTACAAAAACGCAACAACAAATACACGCATTTTTTTTAGGATTTTTTCGACTGAATTTTTCTGAAGAAAAACCAACAACAAAACTTACGCTGGATCACTTGCAAATTTGCAAGTTTGAAGGAGTCAAAATAAAAATCATGCTATTGCATTTGCTGGTTGCCTGGTAGATATAAAAATTGATTTTCTCAAATGCAGGTTTAAATGTAAGTCATCGTAATTGAATAATTTTCTCAACAAGTTTTCATTATTTTTGAATATCAATTTATTTATTTTCATTTTCTAATATTCAAATAACTTTTTTATGAATTTAAGAAAATAAATAAATTAAAAAATTCAAAATGGTCTGAATTTAACATTGTGAATTCGTTCGGTTCGTTGCAAAAGCCGAACAAAATCAGAAATAAATCCAATTGGATTTTGCTTCGTAATTCTCATTGGTTCCAGCTTTCATTCTTCTCGCCAAAATTTAATACAGGCAAAAAGCTCGGAGACTAGTTCTTTCCTATCTACTTCTTTGCTTCGAAGCTAAATACAAATGGTACAAATGAAAACAAAATAACAACACAGAATTCAAGAAGCAGCATAAGCATAGGCAACGACAACTCGAACGACAATTATTGTGTGAGGTTTTGCAAAAAACTTAATCCTAAAAAATAGCATTTTTAACTTAAAAAAAATCATAGAAATAAGTATACAATAACCTTTTTTAGTGCAAATATGTTGTTTTAAAACATAAATTATTAAAATCGGTTCAGTATAATTTTTAGGTTGCATGAATTGCAGAAATTATTCTCGAATTTAACTTTTTGGACTCAATTTGACAAATAAGAGGAGAACCAGTCATTCATAGATCCCCTAAAACCACAGTTATAAAGTTTTTTAAGCAGCAAATCATAATCAACTGTGTCAAACGCCTTAGTAATATCGACAAAAAAGGCTGCCGTCATTTTTTTGCAATTCAAATTTTCGTTAATGTTTATACAGAACTGCAGTAAGGCATCTTCAGTTGAACGACCTGACCTGAAACCTGGCAGTCACTTAAAAATTTAAATTTATTTAGGAAACTAATCATTCTAGTTTTCAACGTTTTTTCAAAAACTTTTGAAAAATTAGAAAGCAGCGAGATGAGCCTATAATTATCTAATAATTTTCTATCACTTTGCTTAAAAAGGGGAATCACTTCAGCATTTTTTAAATCCTCTGGAAAAATTCCGACACTAAAACTTTTGTTGCATAAATGCAAAGAACATCAGAAATATTATATGCAATTTTCTTAAGAAGAATGCTAAAAAAAATTCTTTCCGTGCATGTATTCGAGTTTTTGAGTGGCATTATAATTTTAAAAACCTCAAAAGAAGAAATGGGTTCGAAATAAAAACTAAAAAGGTTGGTAAATTCAGTATGTGAACAACAGCATGAATAATTATAGTCCTTATTTTCCGAAACTACACCACTACCAATGCGTGAGAAGTGTTTGTTGAACTCAAACGCTATGTCAGACGGATTTGAATATACTATACCATTGACTTGTAAAACTTTGGTTTTTTCTTTAATAATATTTCTATTAAGAATGTTATTTACTTATAGCCATTCTTTCTTAGTATCACCTCTAATTTTAATATAGAAATATTTTTAATTTGTGTAGCCTTATCCGATATTTCTCTGCAAGCAATTTGTATTTTTCTCTTAAATTTGGATTTAAAGGAAACTCCTTAGTTTTTATATAGAGATTATTTTTTGAATTAATCATTCTCAGCAAGTCAGCAGTCATCCACTCTTTAAGTTTTTTTTTGCTTTTAAATCCATTCAATATATTTTTTGTAGAACGATTGACATAGATTGAAAGGGTATCAACAAAATTATTAAATGCTGTAGATGGATTTGATTCATTGTAAACATTCTCCCATGTTTCTTGTAGAATTGTAGGGATGCTGAGGACCTTAGTAGATGTTGCAAAATTCTTAATTCGAAAATCCTATGCACCTTGAAATAAGTTTCTGATATAAAATCTCAAACTCGCAAGAAGTTGAGCGTTTTATATAAAAACAATAGAAATGAAAAGAATTTTTGTTAGGATAACAATTTTGTTTTATTTCAAGTTCCGCCGTTCTTACCTCTATGATAGTTCTGTGCTAAGTAACCTTTAGGTGACTTTGCGACTTAAAAAAAAATAAGATAAAATTACATACTTGATATGGTAATACCAACATAAAGAAAAATACATTTGAACTAGTTTATAACCTATCGAACGAGATGCCATCTGCTGGCGACTAGCGTAATACTTTTTTTTGACTTAAAACATGTCTGCCATCTGGCCTAAACATCGCCGCCCGCCTTGCAGTATGGCTGCAACTTTAAAACTTATATTTATCAGTAAAAAAAGCAAATCCATATTGTTGAAACAAAAGTAAGAAAGTATTCAAACTAGTTCTAAATAATATGAGTATTAACAAAAACATGATTTATACGTACATATGTATGTATAAGATAAAAAAAATTCATTCGTATTTCCATTTTTTTTCTTGAGCATTGAATATAAATGAGAAATTTAATAATTAGAATTATAGAAACCAGGGCCCAGAAAAGATCCAGACAAAAACTGTGTCCTGCACAACAGGAAGCCCACCGGTACTGGGCAGTACACCAGATTTTAAAATTTTCGGATATAAATCCACACCCAATACTAGGGATATTGGAGCGGACTTACTTATAAAATTTGGTGTCTGCCAAAATTAGATTAGAAAACTTATCCTTGATTTTCTCATCAATTTCTCTGGAAGGTGTTTGCAACGATATTCCATTGTCGACTCTAAGGATAGCGCCGATTTGAACAGCTAAATCAAAGCGTGCATGAATTAGCACCGAGCAGACTTTTATATCGCCAATTGATAAAGTTGGAATTTTATGAAGCTTTACTAGAGCTGTGGATATGCGACTAACGGTGACACACAGATCGAGAAGTGCTCGTGCGTAATGCAGCTTTCCTTGAACTTCGAGCTTTAAAATTGCTGTTGGAAGCAAGTTCACGGAGTGTTGAGGCATGATAGGTGTTAGTGTAGGTGGAAAAGCCCTCTCAGTAGGTTGTTGGGCCTTTGGTTTGGTGTTGCGTAGCCTTTCATACATGTGCAAGAGAGTGTGATGCTTTTCATGGCAATAGCGACAAGAAGATTTGCTGAGACATGGGGTGAATTCGAGATTGACAGTACTGCGCATTATAAGAAAGCAGCACGTTCTTGTTTAAATTTCTGCCAACACCACAAAAGTCAACCGTTCGAGTTGGCAGCTGCTGGCAATGTACTGCGAAATTTCTTGATAGAAAAACAGCAAACAACGCAGCAAAAAATTTATAACTGCTGACAAAGATGGACGAAGAAAAGTAAATGAAACTCAAATTAAAGACAATTTATTTATTTTTTAACTATTAATTAATAACTAATAATGTATCATCCGCATATATTTCAATTGCTTTGTAGAAATTTGTCACTTTTGTGATTTTCTCCTTCTTCAACATTTCTAACAAACAAATGCCTCTTCGTGATAAATCACAACTGCTTGTGATTATTAAGTTTAATAATATTTCCATCTTTAATTTAAACTTTTATTAAGTTTATTGGCGGAATCATGTTCGAGAAAACAAATGTAAATAGTTTGCTCAGTAATGCAGCACACTGACAGCTGAGCAGCGACAGCAGGGTTGCAGATTAAGTAAAAAACTTGCAGTGCTAACGCAGTCCTGTCGCATTTCTGTCAATCTCGAATTCACCCATGATTTTCCTGAATGCTTGTGTGCCAAACATTTTGAGCAATATTTGTACAGGAGTACAGTGCGCATACTTGCTTCAATATTCATTTCCAAAAACGTCTTGCAAAATCGTAAAGTATGCTTACAAGGACAAATATGGCATTGGAATTCCTTAGATTTTGAATAAAAATAGTTGTTTTTGTGCTTACAAATTTTCTCTACCTCTGAAGATTACTTGGATTTTGGCATTTTGCTGAAAACAAAATAATAAAATAAAGAGGAGTTGTTGCGAAAATGTCATTCAAATTTAAATTTATTAATTAAGAGCCACGATTTTCATAATCGGACGCCTGACCACACCACGTTTAGTGGCCACGTCGGCTACTCGAATCATTTTATCTTTTCCAGGAAGAACTTTGATAATCCTACCCAAACGCCACTCGTGTGGTGGTAGATTACCATCTCGAATTACAACCATGTCATTTTCGTTTAAGTCCTTCTGAGGATTTTTCCATTTATTGCGTTTGTGTAATTCCTTTAGGTATTCGTTTTTCCAACGAGCACAGAAAATCTGTAGGTGG